>OX030949.1:151712243-152385242 GCA_943735915.1 Pherbina coryleti | reverse complement strand
AGTACCTTTTGCCTACACTTCAATACTTTTTTCAAAAATTTCCTTTGGCCAAAATCTTGAGTGTGCACTTATGAATGATATATCGTTGGAAAGGTGCAATCAATTACCTGTCCAGTGGTAGTACATACCATTCTAGGTTTATATTTCCGATGTTAGAATTTTTTCATTCAAAGTAAGTACCTTTTGCCTACACTTCAATACTTTTTCAAAAATTTCCTTTGGCCAAAATCTTGAGTGTGCACTTATGAATGATATATCGTTGAAAAGGTGCATCAATAACCTGTCCAGTTGGTATACATACCATTCTAGGTTTATATTTCCGATGTTAGAATTTTTTCTCATTCAAAATTAGTACCTTTTGCCTACACTTTGATTACCTTTTTCAAAAATTTCCTTTTGGCCAAAAATCTTGAGTGTGCACTTTATGAATGATAAATTGTTGGAAAGGATGCATCTCAATTACGCCTGTCCAGTGAGTTATACATACCATTCCTAGGTTTTATATTTCCGATGTTAGAATTTTTTTCATCTCAAAGTTAGTACCTTTTTGCCTACACTTCAATACTTTTTCAAAAATTTCCTTTGGCCAAAATCTTGAGTGTGCACTTATGAATGATATATCGTTGGAAAGGTGCATCAATTACCTGTCCAGTGGTATACATATCATTCTAGGTTTGATTATTTTTGATATTAACGATTTTTTTCATTCAAAGTTAGTACCTTTTTGCCTACACTTCAATACTTTTCAAAAATTTCCTTTGGGCCAAAATCTTGAGTGTGCACTTATGAATGATATTATCGTTGGAAAGGGTGCATCAATTACTCTGTCCAGTGGTATAACATACCATCTCTAGGTTTATATTTCCGATGTTTAGAATTTTTTTCATTCAAAGTTAGTACCTTTTGCTCTACACTTCAATACTTTTTCAAAAATTTCCTTTGGCCAAAATCTTGAGTGTGCACTTATGAATGATATATCGTTGGAAAGGTGCATCAATTACCTGTCCAGTGGTATACATACCATTCTAGGTTTATATTTCCGATGTTAGATTTTTTCATTCAAAGTTAGTACCTTTTGCCTACACTTCAATACTTTTTCAAAAATTTCCTTTGGCCAAAATCTTGAGTGTGCACTTATGAATGATGTATCGTTGGAAAGGTGCATCAATTACCTGTCCAGTGGTATACATACCATTCTAGGTTTATATTTCCGATGTTAGAATTTTTTCATTCAAAGTAAGTACCTTTTGCCTACACTTCAATACTTTTTCAAAAATTTCCTTTGGCCAAAATCTTGAGTGTGCACTTATGAATGATATATCGTTGAAAAGGTGCATCAATTACCTGTCCAGTGGTATATATACCATTCTTGGTTTATATTTCCGATGTTAGAATTTTTTCATTCAAAGTTAGTACCTTTTGCCTACACTTCAATACTTTTTCAAAAATTTCCTTTGGCCAAAATCTTGAGTGTGCACTTATGAATGATATATCGTTGGAAAGGTGCATCAATTACCTGTCCAGTGGTATACATACCATTCTAGGTTTATATTTCCGATGTTAGAATTTTTTCATTCAAAGTAAGTACCTTTTGCCTACACTTCAATACTTTTTCAAAAATTTCCTTTGGCCAAAATCTTGAGTGTGCACTTATGAATGATATATCGTTGGAAAGGTGCATCAATTACCTGTCCAGTGGTATACATACCATTCTAGGTTTATATTTCCGATGTTAGAATTTTTTCATTCAAAGTAAGTACCTTTTGCCTACACTTCAATACTTTTTCAAAAATTTCCTTTGGCCAAAATCTTGAGTGTGCACTTATGAATGATATATCGTTGGAAAGGTGCATCAATTACCTGTCCAGTGGTATACATACCATTCTAGGTTTATATTTCCGATGTTAGAATTTTTTCATTCAAAGTTAGTACCTTTTGCCTACACTTCAATACTTTTTCAAAAATTTCCTTTGTCCAAAATCTTGAGTGTGCACTTATGAATGATATATCGTTGGAAAGGTGCATCAATTACCTGTCCAGTGGTATACATACCATTCTAGGTTTATATTTCCGATGTTAGAATTTTTTCATTCAAAGTTAGTACCTTTTGCCTACACTTCAATACTTTTTCAAAAATTTCCTTTGGCCAAAATCTTGAGTGTGCACTTATGAATGATATATCGTTGGAAAGGTGCATCAATTACCTGTCCAGTGGTATACATACCATTCTAGGTTTATATTTCCGATGTTAGAATTTTTTCATTCAAAGTTAGTACCTTTTGCCTACACTTCAATACTTTTTCAAAAATTTCCTTTGTCCAAAATCTTGAGTGTGCACTTATGAATGATATATCGTTGGAAAGGTGCATCAATTACCTGTCCAGTGGTATACATACCATTCTAGGTTTATATTTCCGATGTTAGAATTTTTTCATTCAAAGTTAGTACCTTTTGCCTACACTTAAATACTTTTTCAAAAATTTCCTTTGTCCAAAATCTTGAGTGTGCACTTATGAATGATATATCGTTGGAAAGGTGCATCAATTACCTGTCCAGTGGTATACATACCATTCTAGGTTTATATTTCCGATGTTAGAATTTTTTCATTCAAAGTTAGTACCTTTTGCCTACACTTCAATACTTTTTCAAAAATTTCCTTTGGCCAAAATCTTGAGTGTGCACTTATGAATGATATATCGTTGGAAAGGTGCATCAATTACCTGTCCAGTGGTATACATACCATTCTAGGTTTATATTTCCGATGTTAGAATTTTTTCATTCAAAGTAAGTACCTTTTGCCTACACTTCAATACTTTTTCAAAAATTTCCTTTGGCCAAAATCTTGAGTGTGCACTTATGAATGATATATCGTTGGAAAGGTGCATCAATTACCTGTCCAGTGGTATACATACCATTCTAGGTTTATATTTCCGATGTTAGAATTTTTTCATTCAAAGTTAGTACCTTTTGCCTACACTTCAATACTTTTTCAAAAATTTCCTTTGGCCAAAATTTTGAGTGTGCACTTATGAATGATATATCGTTGGAAAGGTGCATCAATTACCTGTCCATTGATATTAATCGTATTCTAGGTTTGTATTTCGAAAATTAGAATCTTTTCATTTAAAGTGGCTAAAATGTTTCTACAACATTTCACTACATTTCAATTTCTGTTGATGAATTTCCAAAATTTTCTCTTTTAATAATTTCTATGCATATTTTTCAATTTTATAATATATTTTAAAATGTTTCATAAACTTTTAAACTTTTCTGTGTTTCCAAGTTGATGTCAAAGTTATTTCATTACAAATTAAGTTAAATTCGTATTGTCGTTCGTTATATTCGTACTCAAAGTTAAATTCGTACTCAAAGTTAAATTAGTACTTTGCATAGAAGTACGAATTTAACTTTTTTGTGTCGTTAGTTAAATTCGTACCAAAAGTTAAATTCGTACTTTGCAAAAAAGTACGAATTTAACTTTTTACAGAGAAGAAATATTGGTTTGTGTCTTTGCTAAGTTAGCGTCGGATTTACGAATTTAACTTCACGCAGTTAGAGGTTATCATCAAAAATCCTCAAACTCAAAATCCCCAAAAAGCCCCAAATTTAAATCTCCAAATTTAAATCCCCAAGGTCCTATGTATGTAAGTATTAATAATTAATTCGCGCACTCAAAACTCCATCGAGGCCTGGCATGGAAGACTTAAGATTGTTATTGGAAGGGAAAACTGTGGTGTTTATGGAATCATCAAAGAACTGGGAAAGGATATAATTTAAACAAAAACCACGAAGAAAGTAAATTTAAAATGTCGTGGAAATATAAGAAAAATTGTTAAAAATCGTAGTAAATTAAAGAAGCTTGATTATTTACGATCCATTTCCCAGAATATTTCACACAAACCATGGGGATTTAGTGCTGGGGATTTCGATTTTGGGGTTTTTGATTTTGGGGATTTTGAATTGGGGAATTAGATTTTGGGATTTTAATTTGGGGGTTTAGTTTGGGGATTTTGTTTTTGGATATTTCAAGCCCAACCCATTTTCAATACATATTGAAAATATGAATGAGGGTTATTACTCCCTGAGGGGCTTAAAACTTCCCCCCTCATTTCTAATAAAAAAATTATGAGGGTTAAACTTCCACAAAAATGAATGTAATAATTCGAAATTTTACACTAAGATTTGATTTTTAATGAGAACTTTAATGAGAACTTGTTTTTATGCTTTAAAATTTTTTACTTTAAATTTTTTATGGTTTTAACAAAAAAAAAATGCAGCTTCTTTATGTAATTGTAAAAAAATGACAAAAAATCTCAAAATAAAAAATGTTTTTAATATTTGAAACTTTACAGAATATCAATACCATTGAGGCAATTTTAAGCGTATTTAAGAGGTTCACTTTTCTTACTATTTAAAAAAAATAGCTTTAACCTTTTCATCTCCAAGGTTGCTTTTTTGAGGCAACTTCTGACTTTTTGGTTCTGTTTCTATTTATGGACTCCCGATTTTTTAACTAAAAATTTTAAGAATAGATTGAAATGTGGTGAATAAAAAATACGAAAATCAACGAAGTTTGGAATGCTTTCCACCGCCAGGGTTGATTTGGGACTTAAAGTGTGCATCATGTTACTCCCCTCTCACATAACCATATTTTTGAATTAACCACCCGTTCTCTGTCACCTTATATCCACAATCTTATAGAAATAACAGATTTAGACATAAACTGCTGTATTCATAAACATTTATGAACCTCTTTTAAGCCTTTTATAAGAAAAATATCAAAAACGTTATTCATAAACGTTCAATAACTATAAAACTACCAGAATTCTCTTCTGTAGTTGGCTAAGACTTGAGCCCTTGGATAAAAGCTCAGCTCCAAACCAGCCTTAGAGGGAAGTGGCAGCCCATTACCTATTCTTAAGAATATACTCTACTCCTTAACCCTTTCAGACCGTGATGCATCGTTTGTGCGGGTGGTTTCTATCTTTAATATTTCCACTTTTATTTAACGAATGTTATAAAGAACCAAATGAATCGATTGTGCTTGTTATTGTTTTTTTTTTGTTTCTCACACTGTTCCGCGATTCGCTTTACCGTTATTTGAACACGCGTGGAATTCTTGATAAACTTTTTAGTTTTGTCAAAATGAGCCGCAGAGGTAAGTTGTGTCTTCAATTACAAAAAATATAAAGTGTAAAACTTCAGTGTAAAACTAGTGAAGTTAACGCATTTGAACTAAAAAAATAATAAATTTTGATGTTTCAAATAAATTTGAATCATTTGTTGCTAAAAAATGGGTTTCAGATAACTTACTTACTTATCTGGCGCTTACAACCGTAAGTCGGTTTTGGCCTCGTATAAGAAATTGCGCCAGCCATTTCTGTTCTGCGCTTGCTGGCGCCAGTTGGAAACACCAAGCGTGGTCAGGTTATCCAACACCTGATCCTTCCAACGAAGATGTGGGCGTCCTCTTCTGCGTTGACCACCACCGGGCACCGAATCGAATATTTTTTTCGCTGGAGCGTCGTTTTCCATTCGCTCAACATGACCTAGCCAGCGGAGCCGCTCGATTTTAATGCGCTTAACTATGTCGATGTCAGCGTACAGCTCATACAGCTCGTGGTTCCATCGAGTTCGGTACTCGCCATTGACGCAGATTGGACCGAAGATTTTACGAAGGATCTTTCTCTCGAAGGCTCCCAGAGTCTTTTCATCAGAACTGCTCAACGTCCAGGTTTGTGCTGCATATAATAGGACGGGCATGATTAGTGACTTATAGAGCGTGAGTTTTGTTCGTCGAGAAAGGGCTCTGCTTCTCAATTGCCTACTCAGCCCAAAGTAACACCTGTTGGCAAGAGTTATCCTTCGTTTTATCTCAATACTAACATCGTTGAAAGAGTTAATGCTGGATCCCAGGTAGACGAAGTCCTTAACAACCTCGAAGGAGATGTTGTCAACAGTGACGTGGTTTCCAAGACGCTGGGACTGTTTATTTGTTGACACTAGGTATTTCGTCTTATCTGCGTTCACTGCAAGACCCATTCGACTCGACTCTTTCGCTAATCTGGAGAATGCTGCACTGACTTCGCGCGTATTATGGCGAATTATATCGATATCATCAGCATACGCCAGCAGCATAATACTTTTGTAGAATATCGTGCCGCTGCGTCTCAAATCAGCAGCTCGGATGATCTTCTCCATCATCAGGTTGAAAAAGTCGCACGATAAGGAATCACCTTGTCTGAAGCCTCGTTTGGTATCGAATGGAGGAGTGAGATCCTTCCCGATCTTAACTGTGCTGCTGGTGTTGCTCAGTGTCATTCTGCAAAGACGGATGAGCTTTGCAGGAATACCAAATTCAGACATGGTGGAGTATAGATAATTCCTTATAGGACTGTCGAAGGCGGCTTTATAATCGACAAAAAGATGGTGTGTGTCGATCTGTTTTTCTAGGGTCTTCTCCAAGATTTGTCGTAGCGTAAATATCTGGTCTATGGTGGATTTACCAGGTCTGAAGCCACACTGATAAGGTCCAATCAGCTGGTTTACGATGGGCTTTAGTCTTTCACATAGTACGCTCGACAGGACCTTATATGCGATATTCAGAAGGCTTATCCCACGGTAGTTGGCGCAAATTGTGGGATCGCCTTTCTTGTGGATTGGGCAGAGCACACTGAGGTTCCAATCGTTTGGAATGCATTCTTCCGACCATATTCTGCATAGAAGCTCATGAATGCATTTAAATAGAGTTTCGCCTCCATTCTTGAAGAGCTCAGCCGGTAAGCCATCGGCTCCTTCGGCTTTGTTGTTTTTAAGCCGAGCTATAGCTTTCAAGACTTCACTATGGTCGGGCAGCGGAACTTCAACGCTGTCGTCCACAATTGGGATTTCCGGGATATCATCTCTATTGGCGGGATTGTTGTCGTCGTCACCATTCAGAAGCCTAGAGAAGTGTTCCCTCCACATCATCAGTGTACTCTGGGTATCTGTCACTAGATTCCCATTTTCATCCTTGCAGGAAGAGGCCCCGGTCTTGAAACCATCGGCCAGGCGTCTTATTTTTTCGAAAAATTTTCGGACCTCATTCCTGTCACCATGCATCTCAATTTTCTCGCACTCACGCACATCCGCTTCCCTTTTCTTTCGCCTGAAAATGCGTCTCTCTTCCCTCCTCTTCTCTTTGTATCGCTCCTTAGCAGCACGCGTTACAACCGACTGCAGGGTGGCTTTGTAGGCGGCGTCTTTTTCTGCTGTGGCGTCGCGACACTCTTGGTCGTGCCACTGGTTTCGGCGAGGGCGGTGATAGCCAATCACCTCTTCGGCAGCCGTACGCATAGAGTGGGAAATATGATTCCACTGCGCGCATATATCGTCGATCGGAGGAGTGCTTTCTTGAAGCAGCAGTGAGAGTCGAGTAGCGAAGTCTTCGGCTGTTTGCTTTGATTGCAGTTTTTCGACGTCTAGCTTTCTCTGTGCTGGACTGCGCGCATTCTTGGTTGCGCACAGGCGTGTACGGATCTTGGCTGCGACAAGATAATGATCCGAGTCTATATTGGCACCACGGATCGTGCGTACATCTAAAACACTGGAAGAGTGCCTTCCGTCAATCAAAACGTGATCAATTTGGTTACGCGTCTTTTGATCAGGAGACAGCCAAGTTGCTTTATGAATATCGAGATGCTTGAATCTAGTGCTACTAACGACCATGTTTCGCGCTGCGGCAAAGTCAATCAGCCTCATTCCGTTATCGGAGGTATTGTCGTGGAGGCTGAACTTTCCGACTGTTGGACCAAAGATATTTTCTTTTCCCACCTTGGCGTTGAAGTCACCAAGCACGATTTTTATGTCGTGGCGGGGGCTGCGCTCATAGGCCTCTTCAAGGCGCTCGTAGAAGCTGTCTTTGGTCTCATCGTCCTTGTCTTCTGTCGGAGCGTGCGCACAAATCAGGCTTATATTGAAGAATCTTGCCTTGACACGGATTATGGCAAGTCGTTCGTTCACAGGTGTGAATCGCAGGACATGATGCCGTAGTCTCTTGCCAACCACGAATCCGCATCCAAATTCGTGCTTCTCCGCATGGCCGCTGTAGTAGATATCACAGGATGCTTGCCGTAAGCAACCCTGTCCCTTCCATCGCATTTCTTGGATTGCAGTGATATCAGCTTTGTATCTTTCTAAGATATCTATCAGTTGGATAGAGGCACCATCCCAATTAAGGGTTCGGACGTTCCAGGTGCATATCCGTAAATCATTGTCAGTTTTTCGTTTGCGGTAGTCGTCATCAGATTTGGGGATCATTTTTCTCTTATTTCTTATGCGTTTCATTGAAATTTTGTTTTTACGTGGTGGGCTTCAAACCCAACGCACAACCCTTTAAAGGCAGGGGGAGCCCGCCGCTCACATTAGCCGTCAAACTAACGGTTGCCAGTTTGCCGTTTCTAGAGGACACCACGCAGAGGTTTGAGTCGACTTGAGACGAGTTCGACATGGATAATGCTGGCCTCACCAGGTTGAGGCAGTCAGACACGTTGCCATGTGAAGATCGCCCCCTTGACCCTCACGCGTTGCCTTGTGAGGATCGTCCTCCATTTCAGATAAAGTTGCATCAATTGTGCGTGTCCTGAAAATCCTTGAAGGATATGTAAATTGCGAAACCTAAACATTGAGAATATTTTCATTCCATATAACGACCATATATTCCAAAAATCATAAAAAAATGTTCAGTAGATAAGCGTCGGGTCTGAAAGGGTTAAGATGATTTCAAAGCAGTATAACTCTGCATTAGGATATCACCATTGAGCACACCCCCCTGCTATCGAATCTCCAATTGAGACAACGGTTGGTATTGAATGTTTAGTTCCAAAACACCGATCTCCTCATGTGATAGGTGCTCAGTACTGGGAATCCTCCTAAGCATACGACCAATTGCTGATGATGAGATGTACTCGGCTGGTTACCATTACTGCAGTAACTAGTCAGTGGGGAATTTTTTACCTCAAGCAGAGGAGCAGACCAGCGCTTTGGGAGTCCAGGTAACCAATGTGGGTTCCAGAGTCTCGACTAGGAAACTTCAGCAACTTCAGTTTTGCTACAAACAGAAGCTACTGCTCTGTGAGATCCTGAATGAGCAGCTGCTTGTTTGGAGAAAAGGTAATGAGCTATCCAAAAGTCAGCAAAAAATCAAAGAAACTAAAGGAAAGGAAACTTAACGTGAAGATGGCTTCATCAGTGAAAACTGATGAGAAAGATGCCAAGGAAGTGAGAACTGTGATTTTTTTAATCCTCTTTCATGACGTTAGTAAGCAAAACAGGTCAAATGATACGTCGCGACGGAATGCGTCTTCCAAACTTACTTGCTAGCGGAAGCTCGTAAGCGAAAATGAGAAAAGAGCGCATGCCTATATTCGAGTATTGGCCCCTTCTTCAAACAAGACAGATGACAGACGCCTGATTTCTATTGACCTGCTGTTGATGGCTTAAACGTTAGAAGTACATGTACTGAAACCGCAACAATATCTCTGGGTAGCAATTTGATAGACTACTTTCGAAGCACCGCAAACATGTTGACAGTTACTTCTGAAAAGCGTTTTATTTATGAAGCATCGAATATGTTGCGTACATGGTATAATTTATCAGGTAGGTGTGACAGTTCCCAATCGAACATGAATTGTCAAAAATCAAACAAATTTATTTGTAAAGACGACAAAGCCACAACTTTGCACCCACCTTTGCCGTTTTGCATCGCACTTGGGCACACTATAAAACTTAACATCGCTTACCAGAAAGCGTTTGCCAGAAATTATAAACAATTTAGACTCGTTACGTTTGCCAATATTTATTCTTTTACTTATATTTTACACAAATTGTATTTTTTCTGTTTAAGGTTTTTGGTGACTTTTCTTTTTTTATTGTCTATTGTTAGCCTGTTGTCAAACCCACCTGTATAATTGTATCATGGTTGCGTATAGCTGAAAAATTTTCGTATCTCAATGATCATGTGAAGTAATTTTAACGTTTCGTATTTTTAGTCGAAATACGATCCAACGAAGCACTTACAAAGTGACATGAAGCACCTTAATAAAATATATCAAAACATTTCAAAATATATATTTACAAATGCTTACATATTTTTGAAAAAATTGCTTAAAATACTTTAAAAATTGTTAACGAAATATTTTATTTTTTCTGTTTCTTTGCAGGTTATCGGATTTAAATATATAACTACCGCGCAGCAAAAAATCTCATTCAAATCGCACAGCATTTAATAAATTTAAATTTAAGTCTAAACAGTAACAGTGCGCATCAGAAAGAGAATAAAAATCGAACCAAAACAAATACTGAAAGTATCAAGGACCGAGATTATTTTAGTTCCACAAGAAAATTGTTACGATTTTATTTGCTCCAAAATGGATTAAATGTTAAAATTTGTTAGAAACGTTTTTCAGCTTTAACGAAAGCAATATTTGTTATCATCATTCAATTTATTGGATACCGTTTAATTTATTCTTCCTTCCTTAAGGTAAGTTTGAAAAACACACATTTTCATATTAATATTTTCCATACATATATGTAGATAGTGAGTATGTTGATATGAGTATATATAAGAAACTGCTTCGACAGTCCTGCATAGATGACAGTGATACATTTGAAACTGTTGCACTGATATTTTCAATCAAATTTTCTTCACATCAAAATTTCTTTTAACCGTTCATGCGTAACATAATGCGGATATGCATCAATACAACAAAAGGGATAAAATTATTACATTTTAGTTTATTCGTGCGAAAGCCTTATGCTTTGCATTGTTTTGCACCTACTCGGCAATATTTCTTTGACTATTTTTATTGCTAAAAAGATTTAAGACAAGCAAGTCTGTCTGCACATAACATAAGTTTTTTCAAATTCGCCAGGATATGAATCCAATAAAAAATTGTAGCTATTATTTTCAAACTGAATGAAGTTCTCCCACATTTTGTTATTACTTGGAGATAAGCTACTAAATTTCCAAGGCCCAACTCGGAGTTTAAACGTATCTGTAGTGATTTTCAAAGGAGCTAGCTAGTCTTCTTTGTGTCGTAGTAACCTTATGAAAGATTACTTATTTCTGGCATATGTGCCTTCTTCGAAAGCTCATCAATATGAAATAAATTTTATTTTATTACTAGCAGAGTACCCGATTTTGTTCGGATTGGCTTAATTTGAGTTGAATTAAATTAACAGCATAGAATAAACAACTAATTTTTAAAAATACGTTTCTTCTAGGATAATTAAATTCTGTTTTCTTTTTCATAGTTGAATAAATTTATATAGTTTTGCTTGAAAAAATAATTTATTCAACCGTATTTACCCTGTCTTGGAAACTCTGCTTAACTTACTAAGTTTACCATGACTTTGTTATTTGAGTAAAAAAGTCAATTTAAATATTTGTTTATGTTTCATCAGTGTTGTATTAAAAATAACTGACCCGGTAAACGTTGTTTTGGCCAAACTAAATATTCGATGTATATATTTCTTATTTAATAGAAGGCTACAAAAAGGCTTAAAAATTTCGAAAATTTTATTTGTGCCTAAAATTACGTAAAAATTAATAATTCGTGTAGAAAGCAAAAGAAAATTCAAATTTTTCGCCACTTGGACTCATAACACCCACACACCAAGTTTCACTATTAAAACCTGTACAATTCGGGAATTATTATGATTTCAGAAAGTGGTCGTTCCTATAGTGCTACCACGCCCACTCATAGTTCATTTGCTGACAGTAAAGATACGAACTAAACAACTACATTTTAGTTCAATACGACCAAAACCGTCTAACATATAGCATTTTTATTGATTTATGGGCGGTAAAGGGGCGTAGCAAAATTTATATAACCTATGTCCAGCGCAGTAATTTAAGAATAGTTTGATATAGGCTTTGTAAAATTCCGTCAAGTAGTTTTGGAGTCTATTCCAAACATACATAACACATGGTCCAATAAGTCCCGAAACTAAGTAATAAAAAAAAATGTTTTGCAAATATTCTTCTTTATTCATCAACATAGGTTCCTTCAAGAGCAATAAATTCATTCCACCGCTTTTCTAACTTTTCAATACCGGTTTTGTGGAACGATTTGTGCTTCGCTTCAAAATACCCTTCAGTTTCAGCCATCACCTCTTCATTGGAGCTAAATCTCTTGCCGGTAAGCATTTTTTTGAGGTCAGCAAAGAGCCAGTAGTCGCTGGGGGCCAAATCTGGCGAATACGATGGATGAGGAAGCAATTCGAAGTCCAAATCGTGGATTTTCGCCATCGTTTGCATCGATTTGTGACACAGTGCATTGTCTTGATAAAAAAGAATTTTTTCTTCTTCAAATGGAGCCGATTTTTCGCAATTTCATACTTGAAACGCTCCAACAACGCTATATAATAATCGTTGTTATTTGTTTTTCCCTTTTCGAGATAGTCGAGGAACAAAATTCCATGCGCATCCCAAATTACAAATGCCATAACCTTTCCAACCGACTGTTGTGTTTTTGGTCGCTTTGGCCTGCTTTCATCGGTTGCTCTCCACTCAGCTGACGACCGGTTTGATTCCGGTGTGTAATGGTGGATCCATTTTTCATCCATTGCCACATACCGACGCAAAAATTCATTCTTATTCTTTCTAAACAGTGCCAAACAGCTCTCCGAATCATCATCACGTTGTTGTTTTTGGTCCGGTGTGGGAAAACGCAGCACCCATTTGGAAAGCAGCTTTCTCATCGACAAATGTTCCTGTAATATTATTCCCAGCCTTTCGATATCTTCAGAGCCTCAGCTAGCTCGCACACCTTCACTTTACGGTCGGCCAATAACATTTTGTGTACTTTTTTTATGTTTTGTGGAACAACTGCCTCATTTGGGCGTCCTGAACGTTCAGCATCATTTGTGTCTGTCCGACCAAGTTTAAACTCAGCATACCATCGGCAAATGGTTGCTTTTGTCGGAGCAGAGTCCAAATAACACTTTCGAAGCCATTGATCAGCTTGGACGATATTTTTTCCCATAAAAAAACAGTGATAAATCAACACACGGAATTGCTTTGAATCCATTATTTTGAAAATATCAACAGTAACGTCACTTAAATCACTGCAACTTCTGAACTAAGCGTTAGATTGTCATGAAATTTTTACACGTATTGTTGGAACTATCTTAATATTATATCGATATTTCGTTAGAGGTGCCACCTAGTAGTTAGTCTCGGGACTTATTGGACCATATGTTACAGTGGTGAGCAAAACTGGCTAAATGTTTGCCACTTTCATGCATTTTTGATTGCTGTAGTGTCATTTTTCAGTATAACGCTACCAAATTTTCAGGTTATATACTTCATTTATTAAGAAATAAAACATATTAGTTCAAATTAGCAAAATGTATAAAAATAAAAAAAATATTACAAAATTAACACAAAATTCTATTTAGCCAGTTTTGCACGTGTTCAAATTTGTAAAAGTCAGTTCATTATTTATACCGTTATCCTTGCCGTTTTCTTTTTGTTGCTGAAATTTACTGTTGCTTTATTCGCAATAAACAAAAATAAGTTAAGTAATTCAGTCGTGTTTATTTGATTCGGCATTAAATCTGCTGTGTCGTTTAAAATAAAAATTTTTTTATAATTTATATTTTTATCAAAATGAGGAAAATTAATAAAAAGGCTAAAGATGAAATTGTTTCAATGACTGAAAACAGTCGTTCATGAAGAAAAATAGCACAAAGCTTACAAATTTGCCATCAAAGTGCTCTAAATGTACCGAAACGACGAAATGTAAAGACTCCAAAGGTTACAAAAAGGCGCCCCAATATACTTTCGGTCAGAGATGATGCTCGAGCCATACAGCGCTTATTAACTCAACAAGTAGCTAAGACACCAAAAGCAGCTGCACAAAAGATTAAAAAGCCAGTAAGTGAGTGGACAGCACGCAGAGTGTAAAATAAAATCGGGTTGGAGGCCTCCATCAAGCCACAAAAGCTAGCTTGTCTGACAAAAACGTAAAAGCGAGGTTGAATTTCTGTCAAAAGTACAAACACTGGAGTTTTGATGATTGGAAACGTTGAATCTGGTCTGATGAGACCCGTATTAACCGGTATCAGTCTGATAAGAAGCAATATTACTAGCACCGAAACCATGAAAAGCTGCGGAAGCATCAAGTTAAACAAGCGATGAAACATGGCGGTGGTAGCCTGATGGTATGGTGTGGGGCCGCTTTACATGGTGGCATATTAGCCGACTTGTAAAAATATTCGTTATAATAAAGAAAAAGGATTACCTAAACATCTTACGGACTAATTTTCCGGATTTTGTTGACCTAAATGCATATCCAACAGAAGAGGTGATATTCCAGCAAGACAGGGATCCGAAGCATACAACGAAAATTATTCAAGAGTGGCTAAAATATCAGGACTTCCAGCTTTTACAATGGTCAGCATAGAGCACGATTGAAAATTTCTGGGCTATTCTAAAAAAACGGCTAGCATCTTACGAAATGGCCCCAAATAACATCGACGAGCTGTGGTCAAGACTTCAGAAGGAATGGCGTGATCTTTCACATGCAACTATTGAAAAACTGGTCGAAAGTATGCTGAGACGTATTAATAGCGTCATTAAGGCCAACGCACTTTGGACAAAACATTAATTTTATATTTTATGCAATAAAAATGACCACCGTGCAAAACTGGCTAAATAGAATTTTTACTGATTTTTGTAATAGGTCTGTTCCCGTACTTTTGTAGCAAAAACTTGCAAGTTGCAAAATTCGAGAGAGTAAGCAAAAAAATTGTCTCCGAGCAATAAAAATTCTAAAAAGTACGGGAACGCTTTTTGGTAAAAACTTGCAACTTTTGATCAAACGTCACAAACATATGTTGGACAAACATTTGGCTAATTAAACGAAAAAATAATTTTGAAGATTTCGACAATTGCTTATAAATTAGCTGTACTAATTGATTAAATATATATGGGCATTTCCAAAATCGCGCACGGGACATTCGTACGCATTCAAAGTAAAAAAAACGGTGAAAAGGAAACGGTTTTTTTTCTGATGAATGGCTTAACATATAGCATTTTATTAGCTCTTTCATTGGTGCAAAGATTGATTTTGGGTAATTGTACATTTTTAAGATAATAGCAAAATTCAAGTGATTCGCACGGGACACGAAACAGAAGTGGCTTGTGAGGTCAACCAATTCAAACGCCACTTTTAGCGAATCCAGAGGCAATATTTTAATGCAACTAATTTTAAACTCTTGTGCATTGATGCCTCTTAACAAGTGGTTATGATTTTTTCAAAGATGACTTGATTTTTTTTTTATTTAATTTGACGTAAATTCGCACGGGACATCGCGCACGGGACATTTTTTACCATCACTATTTTTATGTTTTTGTCATTGCTGTTGTTGGGAAATATTTAAAAAAACATATAGAAGAAATGTTTTTAAATTAACAAAATTTGGGATTCATTTATTTTCACAACAAGAAACTTATTAAGTATATTCATGATTTTTTTTTTTTTAATTCAAAGGAGATCCATTCAAATGTAAATTATAAAGAAATAGAAAATTATAATAAATTTCTTAAATACAAAAAATAGTTTCTTCAATGGAATAAGCGGTCCTTGCTGCTTTCACCTCTTGATAATTGGATGAGAAAAAGTGAAACTTAGATATACCCGGTATGCTTTTCACCTCTTTCCATTTTTCGTCTAAATTATATTCTAAAATATCTTTTTCAATTTCACCTGTTGACATAAATAATAGTTTTATACCCTTTATATAGTGGAGTGCACACTGATAAAAAGAAGCTGCATCCGGTAAAACATAACTTCTTGATTTTGTCATCTGCCAAACTTTTCGGATCTTTTTGGAATTAGTTTTCTTAATATTCTTTTGCACGGTGTCTTTAAATTTGTTTAATAAAATTTCAAGTACCTTAACTTTTTTCTCTAAGTCTCTTGGCAGAGCAATCTCAACTTTTCTCACAGCTTTCGCCAAGGTTTGCTTGCATTTGTAAGGACAGCTTTGCTCTTTTGTAGCATCTCTCTTCTCTGCGAGCTTTTGTCGTTATTGTCTCTTACGTATGCGCTCAAGCTGCCTTCTTTTATCCACTACTTCATTATTACCATCCGTCGCCGCTTTCCATCTTAGCCTAGTGTTCCGCATTCTTATCTTGTTTTATAATTTATTGTTTTCCCATTTTATCTTCCTTCAACTTTTCTCTCCACCGTTTGCAAGTTTCTCTTCTTTTTTAGCAACTATTTTCGCTCATCTACATTTAAATAATTGAAAATTTTATATAATGAAAAATAAACAATTTGTTTTTAAAATTATTTTGTTGCACTTACGGTCGCGCACAGGACAAACTTAAAATAATCACCAAAAACACAAATCTTTTTATGTATATCTCCAACTTTTTTTTATATATTGATGGCACACACAAAGTCTGTTTACAAAAAAAATTTAATGCAATTTGAGCAAGTAATTTGGATGTACTGATAAGAAATGTTGTTTTTCGATCGCGCACGGGACATTGCAGTAAGCGATAATGCAAATCATAATATTACCGTTATTGATAATCGCATATTTCCTTTTGCGTTCTCTTTCGACTCTTTGCTTTCTCTAAGTGATTTTAGAAAGCAAAAGTCAAAGCATAATGTATCTATTCTAGAAGTTGTTATCCAAACAAAACATGCCCTAAAAACATCATAAACACAACAGGTGAGTTGGCGCGACTTAGCATGCGAATATTTCGAAATCTGATTTAGATAAATGCAAAATTCTCTCAATTTTGATCAATTTGAATATTTCTTAATGTAACCATGTTGAAAAAAAAATCATTTTCAAGAACTTTTTTTTTTGGCCGCGGTGGACCTTTCTGTGGAAATGCCCATATGCTATATGCGCCTGGCGAACAATTAATTTGAATATTTGTCTTTTTATTTTTCATTTTAAGCGCAAATTTTTACTTCATGCACTTGTCGGCCTATTTTTTTTTATTCTGACATTTCTATTAACACTTGACAACTTGCAAGTTTTTACTACACGAAATTTGTGTAGCAGAAACTTGCAACTTATAGCAAGGAGGGGAAATGTTTTACTCTCTCATTGTCGCTCTCTTTTGCAAGTTTTTGGTGTACGGGAACGCAATTTAGTAAAAACTTGTGCAAGTTTTCGAAAGTTTTCACAAACTTGCAAGTACGGAAACAGACCTAATTTTATTTTATTTTTATACATTTTGCAAACTTAAACTAATACGTTTTGTCTCTTAATAAATGAAGTATATAACTTGAAAATTTGGTAGCGTTATATTGAAAAATGCCTCTACAGCAATCAAAAATGCATGAAAGTGGCAAACATTAATAGCATCATTTTATAAATCCCTGCACATCACTTCACGCTGCGTTGTTGAAATTCGCAATTTATAAAACGCAACGCTTCACGCCGTGATTTTCAGCGTTGAGTAACGCAATAGCGTAGTGAAAACAGTACAAAGTTCGGATTTTATAAAACGCTGCACTTGAATTCACGCTCACTTGAACTGTCACTTTCATCACTTGCTCTTGAGCTGCCATAAGAACGAATAAGTTGGCATTCAAAGGGTAATAACTGTTTGTTTCACTCATATATTCTTAAATGTTTACATATATCGTTTGAATATAGGTTAAAGACAGCAACAACGAACCAACAGTTCGAAATGTTGCTAAAAGAAATAAAAAAACTACCGCAGGCAGCATTTCAATTTAATGATGGCTGAAAAGAACAGCTGATATGGTTGCCAACAAGTCAGAATTTGGTGAATCTTAAATATTTCAAAGATTTGCAATAATGATACTAGTTTTATTTTACATGTGACAACCCTAAACTGTTGTTAACTGACAGTCACCGTGGTAACGTAACATAGCTAACGCAATATCGTAGTGATTAATAAAATGCAAATTTTTAATCTAAGTGATGCGCCGCGTTAGCGTTGCGTTTCATCACGGTGATTTATAAAATGATGCCACCAGTTTTGCTCGCCACTGTACATATAATTGTGATATAATTTCTGCAGTTTAAGCAATGCTCCATAAATCGAATTGCACACAAAGTGGTGGGAGTCTCATTCCAAATATTTCTTCGAATAACCTTAAATAACACACCAGGCCTGTAGTCAAGAGGAGTATCGGGGTCAAAAAGTCAAACAGGGGTTACGCAATTATAAAGAATAACTTCTACAAATTCCAAAGAAAAAAAAAAGAAGTAAAGATTACACCTTTAAATCAGTGGTTGTTAAACGTTTTTGATTGCACCCCCCTTCATGTTTATGTCAAACTAATATTGATCAACTATTTTTTGTCATTTTTGGACTTGATTGAATAAGTGCACACCTGAAATCATTTTCGACATTAAGGGCCGTATTGTTCACCTCTGGATATCTTTAACCAGTGGATATTTGCTGGTTTGCTGCTAACTGAAACTACTGAAAATCTAGCCCTTTACCCACTGTTAAAGATATCCAGAGTTGAACAGTACGGACCTAAGTCTTGACCTATTTTTTTTGTTTTTATATTTAAGAGGGAAAGGCTCTCTAGACAAAAAACCTCCTCCTTTTAAAAAAAAAAGCAGAGTATTTATTACATTGAATGAAATTAGATATTGACACTGATGTTCAGATGTATACATAAGAAAATTTTTATTAAAAACCAAATGGCGGCCCTACAGCTGCTCAAACTTTGCTCCTTCAATTTGCACTGTGGAATGTCCTGCCCCTTGTAGTCAACTGAAATCAACCAATCAAAACTTTTTTATTAACTTATTTTATTATTTTTAAGAAAAAAAAAACCAAATTAATCCTTGTTGAAATGGCTATCGGCTGAACTAGGATAATTTTTTTTCGCCGAAAAAAAACAAAATGGCGACCGATTTTGTAACCTCGAAAATCGACTTTTTCTTCAAATGGTCGCCATTTTTTTTTCGGCGGAAAAAATTATCCTAGTTCAGGCGATAGCCACTTCAACAAGGATTAATTTGGTGTTTTTTTTCCTCAGATGTTCCAGACTGGTGATATCCTGCACACCGTCAATTTTTTGGCATTTTTTTAGAAAAAATCAAATAACGTCAAAAATTCTGAAAAATATTTTTTGTATTCTTAAAATGTTAATAAATATATGTGCAAAATTTGAAACGATCTTTTTCCTTCTATGAAAAAAAATGCCCGAAAAAAATTTTTTTTTTAAATTTGTAACCTATATGCCCCTTAAAATAAATATTTCGTTTTGTATATACCGTTGCGCTCAGACAAATGTTACAGTACAATTTTTTCACGTTTTTTTAATTTTCCAACTCTGGCAACTCCTTGCCAAAATGTCAGATTTGAATTCTTTGCTTTTTGCATTTTTTTTAGACACATGTATCTTTAAAAACAGTTCTCAATTGGGTTCAAATCGGGACTATTTCCTATTGGATACTATTCAGGCCACTTTAAGGTTTTAATTAGGATTTGTGCTAAATATCGCATTACCTACGGTGGAAAAGAAAACAAAATAATTAAATTATTGTCAAAATTTTAAAAAAATAATAATTAAAAATAATAGTTAAATAATAATTAAAGTTTTACTTTTTTGGTCTATGGCACGGAGCTGAGTCATCTTGTAAAATTTGGTCAATTGCCAACGGAAACAGATTTTCAATTGATGGTTCAAGATAGTTTTTTATGACGTTAATATAGGCATATGCATTCATTGAACCTTCCAAAAAGGCTAATTCACTGCAACCATAAAAAGATATGACACCCCAAATCATAAAACTTAATGGAAACTTATTTCTGAAAACAACAGTGTTTGAATTGTATTCCTCGTTGATCCTTCGACGAACGTACGAAACACCATCCGATCGATTTAAATTTATTTTGATTTGTCTGTAAAGATTACTCTTTTCCAATGATTTTTTGACCAATCTTGATGTTCTTGGTCAAATTTTGAGCGAGCAGCACGCATTTTTGCCGTTAAAGTAGGTTTTTTTCTTGGCCGCCGTCCATAAATTCCCATTGACTGGAGTCGCCTGCGAGCTGTTCTTGCGCTGCCAAGATTGCCATATTGGTCTCTTAAAATATTACTAATTTATCCTGAAGTTAAAAACTGATCAGACAAACAGATTTTCTTCATAATGCGATCTTACCGATTGTTTGTCTTTTTATTTATCCTTCCTGTTCCTGATACTCTTTTAATTGAGCCTGTTTCCCTAAAATTCTTCAGAAATTTAAAAACGCACTCAATATTTTTGTTTACTAGTTTATAAAAATAGCGAGAAATATGAATAAGCGAACAACACTATAATCGTAAATTTCAGAGCGTTTGCTCGAGTGAGAGCGCTATAGTTCTCAACGAAAGTGTAGAAAGAGGAATGTCAAAATCAACTGCTATAACTCGTTTAACTGCGATAAACGAGTTTCGGAAACTAGTTTTGACTAGACGAATTTTAAACATAGTTTAGCAGATATTTAAACGAGAAAAAACACTTAAACGAGTTTAAATGGACCAATGTGTCGCAGGTATTACTCATCTTGCTACTATAAAATCGCGATAACTACTAACATGAAAATTTACATCAATTATTGATATTGCAAGGAAAATTAAACTACCGTTATTTGAGATATGTATCTTCAAAACCATATGTTTGTGTTATATGTTACACGCTTTTTACACTACAACATAAAATTCTTTGACCATTAGCGATTTTTCTGAAAAAATGTTAAGTCTTCTTGATTGTAACATTTATCTAGCCGCTATCTACATTTACCGTAGATACCTATTTTTAACGAAAAGAAAAAAAAAATAAAATTTGAACACAAAAAAAAAATTACACTTTTTTTATAAACAAATTGCCAAAAACAATATTTCTAGTAATAAACTTTTAGGTATATACAAAGGATATCCGCCAAAATTTCAAGTAGATATCTTAATTACTTTTTAAATTATATTCGACAACGCGACAAAATTAAATGAATTTTTAAAGCAAAAAAAAAAAAAAAAAAAAACATGCAAATATTGAAAGTTCATGAGGATCTTCTCCCCTTTATAAAGCTGAGGACCTTGACTCACACAAATATGTGGAGAAAAACTGCACTAAAAAACGTAATGTCTCTGCACTAACCAGAGGATAAATGAAGCGTTATTTTAACCAAAACTCACAACTTATAAGAAAAATCTGGTACTTGACACATGAATCACTCTTTACCTCTAAGGCCTCATCTTGAATGTTTTCATGAAGTATCATTACGTCAACACCAAATGGGCCAAAAACTAACCTAGATTTCCAGTTTCTAACGAAATACATACGATAGTTATGTACACATTTTTCTGGAATAAATAAAAATACCGATTTTATTTTTATTTTAATATATATATACATATTTATTTTATTTAAATAGTTTTATTGATTTTCGAAATATTTCCTTGCTGTGATTTAACAAAAAATTAGTATTGGGTGCTAAATCAGGACTATACGTCGAATGACTCATTAATGCTATGTTTTGAGTGCACATAAACGTCGCACAGAGGGTTGAAATCGAAAAAAGTGGAGATTAATTGAAAAAAGTAAATTTGTATTTTTGAAAATTTTTACTACTCGATTAAAGAGCACAAAATTGTACTTCACTACTGAAAATTTCAATGTTATATGTTGTTTACTTTTTCTGCTGCATAGCCTAAAAGTTGAGAAATTTTTGGTTTTTTCGTGAACAGTTCAACAAATTGAAATTTGGCACAGTTCAAAATTTAATGTTTTTTTTTTATGTACGCCAAAAGTGATATTTTTATTATGAAACCTTCAACTTCAGATATCTATCTAAGCGTGATTTAAAAAAAGAATGATTAAAAATAATTGTGTAGAAATATTTAAAAAAAAATTTTAACATATCACGAATTCCATGTCACGCACTGTTACAGTTTGCGAATAATTGCAACTGATTTACTTAAGAAGAAATTTTTGCGAAAACTGGTTTGCAATTTTTATTAATTAATTTTATGCTGTATTTAAAACGTGTAAAGGTTTTATCAATCCACTTATGAATTTCGGTGATATTAACACGTTGACGGACAGTTGCGTCTATAGCCGTCAAGTTCAAGTTCACTATGTGACATGACGGCAATAGCCGTCCAATACGAAACGGTCGTTTTTAGACACTGCGGCTGTAGCAGCACAAATGTGCATTTACCAGCGTACAAGTAGAAGCCTAGTGTCATGTTTTCGAAAAAAAATTTAGTATGCAAGGTTAACACATTGAGTAATTGCTTATTTCAGTCATTAAACCTGTCATTTACGTTTTTAAATTTTTGCTGTTATAGCCGCCATCGTCCCATTACATAGTGTCTAGAGTCCGCTGGCGCCATGACGGTTGTAGCCGCAACCTAATTAAAGGTGCTGAATTAATCAAAATTAAGTGTATTTAAGCAGAAAGAGTAAAACTATACTTCTAATATTCTAAAAATTACAAAAACATATAGTGTCAATTTTCGAATTTCACTTGTTTCTACTGTCCGTCAACGTGTTAAGAAAAATGTAGCGTACGCACGTGCTACAAAATTTTCCCTTTAAAAAAATTGATGGCAGCTTCTATCTGAAATTTCTGCGAATTGACTTCAGATAGAATTTTCATATTTTTTTACAGCAATAAGGGGTTATCCTAGATTATATAAGTAGTTAAGTTATTTGAGAAAAAAAAATTATAAAACAATTTTTACAACTTTAAACACCGTCACGCACATGTTACATTCGTCACGCACAATTACACCGTACGTTCATATTACTGTTACCTTCGACCATATTTACTAAAAACTGAAATACAAAACAAAAGGATTAAAAATTTCTTATTTTCTTTTTTTTTTTAATCTTCTTTATGTCATGACTACATACATTTAAGAAAAAAATTTGAAAATCAATTATTTTAATCGATAAAAACTATTCTATCTTCAATCCAAAAGTCGATGCTCTTAATCCCCGGAATTGAAGCAGCTGGAACTTTGGGGACTCTTCAAATTCTTCAACAGATTCCATGTGGACCTATTCAATTGTATCCTCATTTCTTATAAAAAGAAATTAGCCTGGCCTTTGAGAGAGTACCCGTGAAGGCTGCACCCGTACAGCACCAAGTTCAGTGTTTTTGTGAATATGATCTCTTAAAATGCCTAACAACACCGATTTCATAAAAAAAAAAGTTGTGCTAAATGATCCTCTGAACATGACCCCGTTTTTATTTTTTTTTTGAAAAAATTTTTGTTTACGAGTTTTTACAGAAAACATGGTTGTATCCAAAAAGATACAGTGGGTATTCCGACGTATACCATCAATCAGCTTGGTTGTAGGAGTTCAAGGAAAAAACGTGGAAACGATTTTTTTTATAATAACTCTAAATTTGTTTGTTAAATGATACTCTAAAATTGTTGATAGTTTAAAAGGAATTTCATGTCAAAAAGCGAACTTTCCGTAAAAATTGAAAAAACAATTTTTTTAATTTGACGGTCAATATTTCCCAAACCAACAAAGTTATGCCAATAATTAAATTTTTGTTTTATATTTGCAATTTTCTGAGTGAAACTACATATCCAGCATTTTAATTTTTGCAATATTTTAAAATTAATAGCTTATTTTCTCGGTTGTATCCAAAAAGATACACTGGCCATTTAAGGGTTAAATTAAATAAAACTCACTTATGAGAATTCATATTGACATTGTCAATAGTTAACAGTCAATTTAGACGTTTGACCGTCTAATGAAGATGTAACGATGGAAATTTTTTTAAATGAAGGGTGTATTAATTTCAATTTTTTTGAGTTTTTTTATTTTTGGTCACTTTGCTATATATGAGACCCCCCTCCCTCATTACCCCCTCCATATCATTACTTATCGTAATACATTTTAAAACCCCTCCTCCCCCCATATCATTAAAAAATAAAATAAAAATAAATAACTGGCCATTTCAGCCCTTGAAAGGACTTTGACCTAGCTTCTTATGATCAATTGTGTTGTGCGTGTTATTAAGTTTGTACACAATTGACCGAGTACCGGACCTACATGCTTAACGCCGACTCCGAACGGCGATGAACGGAATGTTCTCGTTCTCAAGAAGCTTTACATGGCATTTTGATTACTCGCTGAGGTTTGCCATTGTCTGCATAGAGGTGGCGGCCGTACAGAAAAATTATTTTAAGTCAAATAATTTTCTGTCGCTGCTAGGGTTTGAACCTGGGTCTCCAAAGTTCGTTGACATAGCGGCCACGCACTTTAACCAACTACGCCACGGACGCCCCCCATATCATTACTTATCGTAATACATTTTAAAATCCCTCCTCCCCCTCTAAATTGGTATCGTAATTTATGAACGACCCCGTAGTGTGTAAAACTACATTGTTGTATAGAAAAAAGTGTAACATGTGCGAAACGTGCGAAATTTTTTTCAATGGAAATAGTAAAAAAAATTTTTTCAATCTGCTTTGCCATCTCAATATCCACACATAACAGCATTTTCCGCAAAAAATTCCTTATATTAGAGTCTGCATTGAAACATATATCAGTATTGTCACGCACATGGTACATATTTTCTTCATTTATTTAACTGCACCTACCACGATATGTCGTTGATAATTAATTATACATATATATGTATGATTATTAGGAAAATATTAATAAATTTGAAACAAATATTTTTTTTTAATTGTTGTAATAAACAGCGCACGCCCTCACGGCAAATATCAAAATAAAACTGCAAAATTTTCGCTCAACTTATTCACCAAACGAAAGTAAAAAAAACAAAGAAAAACTACCGTTATCTTGAAGAATTCAACTTAAAACGTATTGTCCGAATTCGATAGAATATATTCTATATAATTTCTCTTCTCTCTTTGCAATTTGATTTTTGACCTATGAGGTTGACTTTTTGGTGGAATTCGTGATATGTCAAAATTTGCGCTATTTTCGAAATATATGTGGAGTTTTAAATAGGAATACCGTAACATCAAGTAGAAATGAAAATTTTGTATTAAACTTGAATATCTAAGCTTCCATATTCAGCCATAAAAAGTTTCGCATTTTTGCGCGACTTATTTGTTTTACATAAATCGTGATAATAGTCACTTAAAAAATAGACTGGGCCGAATTTTTTTTATTTGATTTTGATTTTTTATTATATTGATGACGTCAATTTGTATAGACGATAGACGTGGTTTACTTCCAACTTCTCCGAAATTTAAATTCAGAATACATTTTAATTATTAAAATTATTTGTGTTTGAGTTAATTTTTGAGGAATTTATTTATACTATTTAAATGACGTCATTTTGTATCGGAAGTAGGCGTGGTTTTTATCTGATTTTGCCGAATTTCATAGATAGGATTTATATTGAAGAGAAAAACTTACGTGCACAATTTCAAAGCATTTCTTTAATTTTTGTAGGGTTTTAAGAGATTTTACTTTTAAAATAAAGTCACTTTGTATGGGTAGTAGGCGTAGTTTTCATCCGATTTGGCTCATTTTAACTTAATCTTGATATTTTAAATACAAGCTTAAATATTGAATTTCATGACTATAGCTTCAAAATTACGACTTTAATCATGTCTAAAGACGGACGGACGGACAGAATTTTTTTTCATTTGTACCTAATCTAACTAAAACGAAACTCAAAAATTCCCTCTGACTTCTAGGTGAATTAATCTCCATTTTTTTGGAATTTCAAATTTGTTTCATTTCTGACAAACATATGGTTGTGTACCATTCCGAATTGACCGTTCTACTTATCTCAAGTGGCCCGGGGCCAAATGACCAGTTTTTTGGAAGAAATAGGATACAATTTGCTACGCAATGCTTCGAGCTCGCACAACATTTGTTGGATTTGGTTCATCCCGAAAGACCCATACAATCGACTGCTGTTTACTTTCATACGCTCATACGCATAGATCCATGATTCGTCACCAGTTACGATTTTATATATGTACGTCTTTTAAACCCCACGATTGTATTTCTTGAGCGTTTCTTTGCACCAATCGATACGAGCCATTTTTTTAACGATTGTCAAATTATGTGAAATCCAACGTGAGCAATTCTTTTTCACAACAGTGTTCATGTGAAATGGTATGTATGTTTTGGAAATAATGCCCAAGAATGCCTTAATCTCATGATATCTCCATGACGATCAAGCATTATCAGTTCGCGCACAACATCAGTGTTTTGTGGCACAACAACAGATTTTGAGCGCTCTTCAAAATTCGCCAATGAGCGAAGTACTGCCCCGTTTGAGTTCTGTGTACCAACGATATACAAAGATTTCGATGGTGCTTCATCGACACAAGTCGAATTGAGTTGATTGATTCACTCCTCATTCACGTCGAAAGTTGTAGGAATAATCGCACGAAATGTTCACGTGCTCATTAAATTTTTAGGTGAAATATAATTTTAAAAGCACTATAAACAACACAATAAGCGCACGTACAAGGACTGCCTTTTAGTCTTGTGCATCGGTTACACTAAGTATTGCCAGATGGATTTGATAGTTACATTACACATTTTTCATGAATATTTGGACATGAAAAAGTTATCCGCGCGATGGGTGCCGCAATTTCTCACACCCGACCACAAGCGCAGCCGTGGGACCACTTCAAAGGAGTGTTTGACAACGTTCAACCGCAATCCGAAGGAGTTTTTGCGCCGTTTCGTAATCATAAACGAAACATGGATACATCACAATACACCAGAGACCAAGGAACTGTCGAAACAGTAGACTTCTCTGGGCGAACGTGTACCAAAGAAAGTCAAGATGATCTATTGGCCAACAAGGTCATTCACATCATCACTTACATCGATTATCTCGAAAAGGTTTAAAGATCACTGGGGAATATTATTCACAGCTGTTGGACAAATTTCGCATTGATTTGAGGCAAAATTACTGCATTTGGCGAAGAAAAAAAGTGCTCTTCCACCATGACAACACACCGGCGTTCACGTCTGTAGTCGCCATGGCAGAAATCCATAAATTGGGCTACGAACTGCTACTCCATTCATTATATTCTTAAAATTTAGCCCTCTGCGACTATTTCCTATTTCAAAACCTGAAAAAATGGCTCGGCGGTAGAGATTATTGTCGGATGAAGTTGTAATCACTAAAACAAACGCCTATTTTGAGGATAAAACCCATTATTTGGAAGGAAGAAAAAGTGGGAAAAACGCTGGACGAAATGTATCGATTAGTGTTGCCATATGTCCCGTATTTCACGGGACGTCCCGTATTTTGCACAATTTTTTAAGTGTCCCGCCGGGACAAACTTCGTCCCGTATTTTTGACTATGTTTTTAAATACGTATTCACATTAACTGATGCATTCAGAAAAAAAGTGTAACCCGACCATAATATGCATAGAACTATTACATAGTGCATACATTTAAGCAATATCGAGTGCGAAATTTACATATGTGAAGCGTAACATTTGGCATTATTATTTATTCTGAGTCCCTAAATAAATTCTTTTTTTTTTAAATACATTTTTTTTTTAAATAACTATCTGTTTATTTATTGTCCCGTAAAATTTTCCAAAATCCCGTTTTTTTCTTACATATTTTGCATTTGTCCCGTTTTGTTGGAAAACAAATTTGGCAACACCAGTATCGATCTAAAAGGAAAGAAATAAAAAGCTTTTGTACCGAAAAAATATACCTTTTATTAAAACAGATTGATTTCAAATTACCCTCATATGTCCTATTTATTTTTTTTTTTTTTTCTATTCATTGCGATGTGTATCTGATGAACCTGAATCGTGTTATTTTTTTTTCTCCTAACTGTAGGTATATAACCCCTTTTGTCCATTTGGATATTGGATAATGACCATAACCCACTGTTTAGGTCGTAATCGTTGTTTTCATTTGATTTTGGTAAATATCCAAGTCATGACTCAATGGCTTGAAATTTTGCACATAAACTTGACTTTTATTATAATGAATGTTTTTATTTCGACCAATCCGAAGATAATTCCTTACTAATTTTTCATTCTTAAGCTTTTGGACTGTTTTCCTACAATATTTTTTTACACAGAGAGTACGTCAAAAGTAGCGTTTAATAGGAGACCCAAGGTTACCCGGTCAACGCCCATGGAATATTTTATCCATATCTTTGCACTCTTATGGAAGTGATTGCTTAAGGTAAGCATAAGCTTTTTCAACTGTTATCAACCTTTACTATTTTTTCTATCCATATTTGTCCTTCAAATACATATGACGATCCGTATTGTATAGTTATAACTGCAAATTCCTCTTGAGCTTTTCTCTCTAACCTTGCTACTAGAGGGTTAAGTAAGTGGTTTGAAACAATTACATCAACGCTAACACGTTCTCTTCATAAACAATACCTAGTTCAACTAATGCAGGTCAAGTTAACTGCTCTGCTGTCTAGACCGAGAGGTAGACAATTTAATGTTTTCATTAAATAAGGTTGAAAGCAAAACTAACAACTATACTCGCTCGGGTATTATTTACCTCCTCACAATCATTAAAAAGTATGCAAAGTTCTGCTGGTTTTCAGAAGATGTTTTTTTTTACACTCATTACCTTAACCGCTAACTGAGTGACTTTCAATTTCACCTCATAAGATTGTTCTGTGTATTTTTTTTTCTCTAAATAATTTATAAATGCTAAAGAACAATACTTGAATTTCATTCAAACTCAACTTCATATATATTTAAGTTTAAATACTGCTTTATGCGCCATTAAAATAAATTCAAAAGAGTTTGAAGTGCTTTGCAAAATGGCGTCAATCTCAATCAGAAACGCGCATAATAAAAGCAGCATAAAAAAAATAACAACCCCAACACGTATCCCTTGCCCTATATATACGTACGTACATCTTGTAACTACATAAAGTTTTACCAAGCACTTTTAATGCCTAAATGCATACTTATATAAATATACATACATACATATGTACGTTTATTAAACGGCGGCAGACAGATCTCCCTTCATATGCATTCGACGGAACATGCGCACTATTGTTCTTCAATGGAGGGCGCTTTGCGTCATTAGTTCCGTCCCTTTTTAACTCGCATAAAGAATGAATGTGTTCAAATGAGCATTGCTGGTACTGTATTTATGTAGGAACATATAAAAAAACAACAATACAAGTTTACCGGCTTTTTCTCAAAGTCTGCAAGGAAAGTACACCAAAGTACTGTAATTTATAGGGTAAATTCGTACAATCGTTACCATGCCGCATGACAATGACGATTTTCAAAGTTTTACAAGTTTGGCTCACTACTAAACCGTTTGATTCCGACAGGGAACACTACACAGGGAGCCAAAAGTGATCTTTTTTAAATTCGTTTACGAACCTAATCGGGCAAAACTGTTCATACCTTCACAAATAAATCATATTATCATTTTTCATGCATCGCAAATCATTAAATCAATTAAACTTTCATCAATTCATTCATCGGACTAAAATGCCAACTCTTTGCGGCATAAGTTTTTGTGGTTATGGTGGAAGAACACTTTTCTTCTTCAAATGCGGTCGTTTTTGCCTCATATATTCGAGTCGCTGATCACGAATCTATCGTTAAAATCTTGAAATTCAATATGGCGGATCTAATATAGCTGATAATGAACCGAAAAACCTTAAAATTGACTGAAAATATACAAACCGAGGTTTTTTGGGTCGCTGATTACGAATCTGTCATCAGAAAATTAAAATTTGAAGAGGTGATCTAAAATGGCAGACAAAAATGTAAAATTGACTGAAAAATTGCATATTCCAAAAGTAATGTTAATATTTAGCTTATAAAACGACACTTAGAATTGTTTTTATTTATTTAATATACTTAAATTAGCAACCTTTTGGAAATTAGGTAACTTTGAGATATAGTGACAACAATATTATTGCATCATATTTTTCGTTTATTGCATTATATTGTTCAGTTCCAATTTAGGGTTCATGCGGTTAACATGACGCGTCAGATAAGTGAAGAACAAAAGTATGGTTGTTGCTCTGGATAAATAAGGGTTATCAAATCGGCAAATTGCAATTCGGATAGGCTGTAGCCATGTCACAATTGCTAATATAATTAAAAAATTGTCTATTATTGGTACGAGTAACAAATGCACCACGGAGCGTGAGAATCGCATTCTTACAAATATTATAAAAAAACCGTTTCGCGAAATTAAGTTTGAGTTCCTTGTGACAAATACAAGAATAAGCGATTGAACGGTCACGAGAAGGCTCCAGAGTAGAGCATTATCGGCAAGACAGACGACCCTGTAAAAAGCCGAGGCTAACTTCTACAATGCGGTTAGCGAGACTAGAGTTCGTGAAAACTAACAGAAATTGGACTGTAGATAAGTGGAAACGGGTCATCTTCACAGATGAATCAAAGTGCAATATGAACCCGTCTGATGGGGCGCGATACGTTCGGCGTAGAGCTGGTGAAAAATTCATGGAAGATTGTGTGGTTACCAGGCACAAATTTCTTGTTAGTTACGGGGGTATGGGATGTCTTGGCTACTACGGAATCGGTGACTTGGCCGGAGGTATTGACGTGACAAAGTCAATGTTTAGTCAATGTCATTGAATTTAGCTATATACTACTTCAGAGTACGTTATTACAGGTAAAATAAGTTGTATAACCAACTTACGTTTAATGTTAAGTGGAGTCACATATGCAGATATTCTTAAGTTGCGCAAGATATAATAAACTTTTTTGACTATACTATTTACATGATCCACACAGGAAAGCGAAGAATTAACATAGAAACCAAGATTTACAATTTTCGACACAACAGTTAGCTTGTTTAGACCAATAAACAAATCAGGGACATCACCAATACCTGTCTTAAATCTACAAATGGGAAGCACATACGATTTAGAGGAATTAAGTAGGAGACCATTGCAATTGGCCCACACATTGATGCTGCAGAGGTCCTCATTCATTCTGCAACATAAGTCATCAATATGTCCAGTGCGTCTAGATAAATACAACTGAACGTCATCAGCATAGGCGTGAATAGAAGCATGATTGCAAACAGAAAAAATGTCATTTATGAAGATTGAAAATAGAAGAGGTGCAATTTTTGCAATGATGCAATTTTTGCTGTAATTTTTTTTTTTTTTTATTTCTTTATTTTATTTTTTTCTTATTTTTATTTTTTATTTTTATTTTTTTTTTTTTTTATCATGTGACTGAAAACCTCAGCTTTACTGAGATTCTATAAAATTTACCGTAGCGCCAATAGCAACGGAGTTATAATTTCATGCAACATTTTTTCAATGTTTTTGCATTTTTACTACATTAACCCTTAAATGCCCAACAACACCGATTTCATTAAAAAATAAATTATGGTTTGCTAAATGATCCCCTGAACACGACCCCGTTTTTATTTTTTTGAAAAAAATTTTTGTTTACGAGTTATTAAATAAAACATAGTTAAGTTTTATCCAAATAGATACAATGGGCATTCCGACGTAGACCATCAATCAGCTTGGTTGTAGGAGTTCAAGGAAAAACGTGGAAAACGATTCTTTTTATGATAACTAGACTAACTAGTAATTTTTTCTACTCTAAAATTGTTAATAGTTTAAAAGGTATTTCATGTCAAAAAGCAAACTTTCCGTAAAAATTAAAAACAAACCCAAACCAACAAAGTTATGCCAATAATTAAATTTTTGATTTTATACTTCCAATTTTTTAAGTGAAACTACATTTTAATTTTTGCAATATTTTAAAATAAATAGCTTATTTTCTCGGTTGTATCTAAAAAGATACACTGGGCATTTAAGGGTTAAGGCGTTAGTGCCGGGCCGTTTTGAATTCAGAAGTTGTTTTTTATTTTCGTTATGTTTAAAAAAAAACATTCTTTGATGTCGTTAAATGACATTTTTCCCAGCACTTCTACTCAACGAGAAAAAATTCCATGCAATGATATTATTTTTTTTTTTTTTTTTTGTCAAGTCAGTTACAAATCCTTGATTTTCATTTTATAACATTTACCTTAGCGCATATACTCACCGAGCAATCATTCCGTGCAACGCCGTTACATGAGATGCATTTTCGATCTTGTAGCGGTTCCCTCCACGGCCTCATGACGTCATACACTTTTTTGTCTATTTTTATCATGAGACCTAAAATCTAGCACTACTGGCATAAAATATTTTTTTACAAAAAATCAGTTTCGTTGCATAAGCAGCTCTTTCTACGTCCCGATGACGTCCTTAATTTTTATTTTATTTTTGTAATAAAGTCAAATTAACCTTTAATGTAGTACTATTACTTTTATCTTAGCACCTATACTCAGCGAGTAACAATTCCATGCAACGCGGATGCAATTTCAAAAAATGCCTTTTTCAACTTCTTTGATAACCTGCTCGGTAAAATGTAACTTCAAAAATTATATATTTTTGCTTTGAAAACCAGTAAAGTTGGATGAAAATTTTAATTATAAAAATTTTGTTTTAATAAGGCAGGCCGACAAAAAATACCCAACAACCGGGCTCTAATTTTCCTTAAAAATGTCCTCATCCTCAAAATTTCATTTCACGCAAAAAGTTGAGAGAATTTAATTTACTGCTTAGCTTTAATAAAAATCTTGCGACTTCTTAGGTTTATTTACCCTATGTAGAGGCTACAGCAAAATAAAGTAACGAAAAGCAACAATTGCTCATAGAGTGGACACCCACTCCATTCATCAGCATATCGAAAAAAGGCAAAAATCCGCCATAGCATTGTTGTAAACACTACATACATACATTCATTCGTACATACGAACAAAAAACCGATAAGGCGGCGTTGCAACAAAGAGCAGGATCAGCAAAAATGCAAAAGGATTTCTTGATGAAAGTCGAAATCATGGTCCTCCAACTTTTCCGTCTGGACTCATAAGCTTGTTTTTCCATATCCAGCGTATCGCTCGGTTGTCTTGCTGCATTTTACGTATTATTGTGCTTAAAGAAGTAGTTCTTCAAAATCGTGGTTGTAATTTTCGGGTTGATTATTAAATTTCACATAATCTCATTTTAAAGTTAATTGTTTTCACATCGACATTTAGGCGAATGTCAACTTCCTTTTGAGTGAATTGATAAAGTGACACATCCTGGCTTAGCTGATAATCCCCGACAAACCCTGAATAAGTGCCATTGTGTGACCCATTATTGTGGCCTTTGTTCAACTTGTCATTTAACCTCTGTCAACAGGACTTGTTGATTTGTCGCGTGTTTCAGGTAAGATTTTTCAAGGTGCATTAATGTGTATGTAGACAATTAGCTATCGAGTTGTTCGCTTGTGTAGTCTTGTCAACAGAACTTGTAAATTTCCTAACCTTGTGTAACAAAAGGCACATGTATGCTACAGAAGTTGGAATTCATAATTTTTCTTTTTCTATCAAATGATACTTGATTTTTAATTAATGAAATCTTATTACTTATTTGCAATAGTTTTAGTATTTTTCTTTAATATAAAAGCTCTTTTGATCGAAAACTTAGATTAAATTAATAGTTTGCTCATTGAGTCCCAAAAATAGCACAATTCGGTACTCTTCTAATCGACGGCTGTACACATCACTCAGCTGCCAAAATAATCCAGTTCGCCCTCTTCTTATGGATGGATTTAATAAGTGAAGCGTAAAATATTAATAGCAATAACAATGATTTTTTTTTCATTATTTTTCTTCTATCATCATCTGCCTGCTATGTTGTGTTCATTAAATTTGTGTTGATCCTTCAAATTTTGTATCGTGTTTCACTTGTGTATCTAACATTGTTTGATTTAAATGGGGTTTTTTATTGTTATATATTCTGAGATTAATTTTTTTCTCTCTCTCTTGTGTACTATTCCAATTATGCAATTATCTTTTACGCTACTGATTTCGCCATCCAGAAATTCTTTTAAATCTTTTTTTGGTCTTGTCAGACCTTTAAACTGAATTGAAACAAAAAGCAAGGATTACCTTTTTTTTTTAAGAGAATCTCAATATATTTATATTATAGCGAACCATAACCGCCAATTCGGTTAGTAGCCCAAAAAAACTTTTACGAGGGAATGTTTTTCTATTTTCTCCATTAAATGTGTGTTTTGGTTTGAAAGTATATTTTACTACTAGGCTGTTCAATAAGCCCTATATCTGACACCTGGATGACATCGCTAGGCTCAATCAATGTTATTTTTAAATTGATTGAAATTACCAACAGAATTCATGATAACGTACAAGACAATACAAAAGTGAAATTGCGGGAGATAGTTAAGGATACAAAGATATCAACGGTCTCGGGGGTTTTGCATAAAAATTTGGGAATGAACAAGTTGTTTGCAAGATAGGCGAAAAGAAAAGATACAAAATACAACGATTTACTTTACCTTTACCAGTGAGCCGAAAGATTTTGACCTATAATGAAATATGGATTCACTACTATACACCTGAATCGGAACAACAAGCTAAGCAATAGGTTGGACCAAGTTAAACTGCTCCGAAGCGACTAAAGCCACAGCAATCGGTCGGAAAGGTTTTGGGCTGTGTTTTATTCTTTTTGAGTTCTCAAGACATATTATTGAACGACTATTTTGAACAACAAAAACAATAACAGGTGAATATAATGCATTTTGGACATTATTGAACGATGTACTTAAGGCACTACAACCATATTTAAAAAAGAAAACAGAATATGCCGTGGCTGTATCCAGTAATTATTCCATGCAACGCCATGCAATATTAACGCCTACATTCAGAGAGTCATGAAACTGCGGAGAGAGCCTTTCCAAGATTTAAAATGCTGCAATTATTACTACGTTCCATGCAATTATTCCATTCTCGTCCTTATTCTTACCCGTAATCTTTACCTTGTCCTTATTCCTGTTCCCGTCCTTATCTTTATTTGCGTGTTTGACCTCAAGCTTGTCTAACGCCATGTCCTAATCCTTGCCAAATTCTTGTTTTAATCCACTTCCGAATGCTTGCCCTAGTCCTTGCCGAATCGATTTTATAATCCTTGTTCTAATATTTTTCCTTATTCTTGTCCAAATTCCTTTAGGGAAGGGTTCCCTCATTATGGACAAAAATAAGGCAAAGTTTGTATTTTTGTTGTAGGACAATGAAAAGGCGTACGAACTTTTGGTTTTGATGATTATATTAGTTTATTATCAGAGAATTTAAAAAAGTGAAAAAGTTGAAAAAATTCAAAATGGCGGCTACAAAATGCACATTTTCGTGGGCCCCTGCGCGCGAAACATGGTGTCCTAACTAAAACTCTGCCGCTTCTTGTGGTGGACTGAAATCAAAAATTGTTGTTATTACTTAAAGATAATGATATTTTCTATGACTGGAACTAAAATTGTTATTATCCATGTAAAATTCATTGAATAATGAACATTAGAACTAAAAGTTCAAATTTTGCTTGTTTTTTTCCATTTCAACAACGTTAAAAAAATATAAATAAATAATTTTTATACATGATGTTAGTTCAGGGCGTACAAAAAAGCATGCACTTCCAAACAGTTCTTAGATAAAGAGAATCGGATCAATAGATCAGGCCTGAGAGTTTTAGTTAGATCGGAAAACGTGGTTTCGAGATAAGCGCGTTTGAAGTTTTTTTAAAAGTTTAGTTTGGTGGTAGCGCGCGTGAGATAGGTGTCTTCAAGACGTTGCCATTCGAAAAATATTCGTCGGATCGAAAAATCTATTTACACATCTATTCTACACATATGTGGCTTTCATTTTTTTGCAAAAAAAAATCGATTTTTTAGTCCAAAATGAGGGAACCCTTCCCTTAACGATGTCCAAGTTCTTGTCCCCATCCTTGTCTAAATCCTTGATCAAATCTTTCTTCTCGTCGTTTTTCTTATCCTTGTTCAAAATTCTTGATTGTATCTATATCCAAATTTTTGAAATTCTTGAAATAGTCATTTTCCGAATCTATTTCATAATCTTTGTCGCAATTCTTGCCCCAATTTTTTTTAACTGTTCCAATTTTTTCTATTTTAAGTGTTATCGAAATTTTTGACCCAAACCTTGTCCCAATCCTTGTATAAATCCTTAAATCCTTGATAAAATCTTTATTCTCATCCTTTTTCCTATTCTTGAAATAGTCATTTTCCGAATCTATCTCATAATATTTATCGTAATCCTTGTCCCAATCGTTTTCCTAATTGTCCTAATCTTTTTCTATTTTAAGTGTCGTCGAAATTTTTGACCCATACCTTGTACCAATACTTGTCCAAATCCTTGTTTTATCTTTGACCAAATTTTCGTTCTCGTTCTTTTTCTAATTCTTGTCCAAACCCTTTTCCTTAACCTTATACTTCTCCTGGTCTTAATCGTTGCACACATCCTTGTTCACATCCTTTTTCTAGTACTTGTTCTAACCCTTGCTTGTGTTTGAATCCTTGTTCTATTATTTGACCTATTATAATTTTTATTCTTATTTTGCTTTTGTATGAATTGCCATGCAATAAATCCATGTAACGTTTATGTATTTACGTTGCATTAATCGGCCAAAGGGGCCTCATGACGCCATAAATTTTTTCATGTGCCGAAATCCTCACCTTTATTGGAGTTCCATAAAATGCACCGTATTACAAATAGCTATGGAATTGGAATTGTAGTACTCAGTGCAAGGTTTTTTCATTGTTGCATTTTTATGGCATTAAACGGTTGCCTCCATTGATTGATGGTTCCAATTTTTTTCATTTTCGTTTTAAGGTCAAAGACCCAATATTTCCTGTCGTAAAATTGAATTTGTCGTAGCACCTCGACTGAGAGTGTAAAAATTTCATGCAACATTATTGCATTTTTGTTGCATAAGCAGCTACGTCTCAAATACAAAATATACAATTTAGCGTAGTATATATACTCACTGAGTAATAATTCCACGCAACGCCGTTGCATGATTGTTGCATTTTCCATTGAGTATCGGCACTGTTCGCGACCTTATGACGTCATACATTTTTTTGTCTATTTTTGTCGTAATTTTTCTATTATATTTTTGACTATTGTACCGTCATTTTTTTTAACGCCTATATTCAGAGAGTCATGAAACTGCAGAGAGAGCCGCTCCAAAATTAAAAATGCTGCAATCATGCAACGGTGTTGCATGGAATAATTACTCGATGAGAAAATGCGCTACGGTAATTGTTATTAAAAGCAAATGAAGGATTTATACCTGGCATTACAACAAAAATTAATATTTTTAGATAGTAGAGATAAGATATGCTACACAATGTAGCAGCTTATGCAACAAAAAAGCATTATTGCTACATGAAATTATTACACTGAAAAAAAATGTTTTAAAATTGACTACAATTGTTATTAAGTTGACGATATTTGTATTTAAAAAATAGCTTGCAACAAATTCCGTCAAAGTAAGAGCAAATGTATTTAAAAATTTTGAAAAACATATGAAAAAAAGGCAAATTATGAAGACATTTTGTGAACACATTGTGTTTAATTTCAAGCTAACATTTGTTTTCAGTGTACTCACTTAGTAAAGGTGCTACCGTAAGTTTTATTTTACGACAGCAATGATTGGTCCTTTGACCTTATAAGGATGACTAAAAAAATGCAACATTTAATGCAGTGAAGAATGAAAAATCAATGAAAAAATATTGCATGAAATTATAACTCGGTGACTATGGGCACTAAATTTAGTTTTATGCATTTACAGTGAAGATGAGATTGTTGGCCATATGATAAAAATAACAAAAAAAAACTGTCACTTCACAAATACACCATCATTGCATGAATTTATTGTATGGCGCTAAGGTAAACGTAAAGGTGAATGTTGACACACCACATAAAAGTAAAAGCAAAAGCAATAACAAAAGCAAAATCAATAGCAAAAGTAAAAACAATAGCAAAATCAATAGCAAAAGTAAATGCAAAAGTAAAAACAATAGCAAAATCAAAACCAATAGCAATTTCAAAAACAAAACGTTGACGCTGTCACTTCCGGCAGCTCCTGCCAGCTAAAATAATTATTCCATGTTTCCAAAATCATAAGGCTTCATGGTGAATACCTCAAAACACTTTTTCCATTTTTTATCTTAACCACAACGAACAAAATTCTTGCTCTCGAAATAAAAATGGCTAAAGCAAGCTTTTCGCAATTATGCGTTAAGCAATAAAAACTGTTAAGATGATTCTTTGTTTTCTTCTTTGTGTTTTTTGTTCTTAATGCTATTCAAAAGACAATCCTTGGTATATATTTTTGCATTTAATACATCAAACGTTCTGCACGGTTTTCTCTCTTCTGTTCAGACACAAAAGCTTTTCCTTCATGTGTCCTTTTCCGCCATCTTTTCACTTAGAACAAAGCCATTAGTGAGTGATTCTGTGTTACTATATTACAAATGGAAATAATGGTGTGCAAATTTTATATTTATATGTATGATAAAAAAAATAATAAGAATAAGATATGCAAACTTCTACCGAACAATAAAAATGGAAATAAAGGATGCATTTTAAGGCATGGCAACATAGCTTTGACTAGAAACTGAAAGTCTTAGACTTATTTGTTTAATATATATGCCGACACAAAGCTACTATTGACACTTTTTAAGCAATTCGAAATATTTAATGTTTTCATTGAAACGATATTAATAGAAATGGATCTTCAATAGCTCTCCCTAAGTGAGACAATTTTCTATATATAAATTTTTAATTTTTTATTAATTGAACATTTTGAGTCGGAGTTTTTATGGTTTTTGGCCTATTTTAAAACGTTTATCCTAACAAGACATAAACCTTCCAAAAGACGGCAAAAAATTTTTAGAAACTGTGCTAAGAGAAACAGGACTCTCGGGTATGGATTTTCATAACATTGTCTGAGCTTTTATTGACGAACACTTTAGGACACTAAGGGTTAAATGAAATTCATGAATTAGCGAAAGTGTAATAAAAAGTTTCCCATCCAAAGTCCATCAGTTAGATGTGTCTTGCAAAAATGCAAATCCGTTGCATGGAATTCTTGCTCGCTTAGTATTGACGCTAAAGTAAATGTTATTAAATTATAATAACGAAAGTAATAACGAACGATCATTTTGATGGCGACAATATGTATAGGAGATAGGTGTGGTTTTCATCCGATTTTGATAAATTTCAAACAAAGAGTGCTTATTTATAATCAACACTTCCATTTTTATACGCCAGTTTGTATGGGAAGTAGACGTGGTTTCTATTCGATTTTGAAAAATTTCTTTTAATAGAGTTTGTATTTCGGTTTTTAGTGGCGTCCGTGGCGTAGTTGGTTAAAGTGCGTGGCCGCTATGTCAAAGAACCTGGAGACCCAGGTTCGAACCCCAGCAGCAACAGAAAATTATTTGAATCAAAATAATTTTTCTGTACGGCCGCCACCTCTCTGCAGACAATGGCAAACCTCAGAGAGTAATAAAAATGCCATGTAAAGCTTCTTGAGAATAAGAACATTCCGTTCATCGCCGTTCGGAGTCGGCGTTAAGCATGTAGGTCCATTTCTCGGTCAATTGTGTACAAACTTAATAACACGCACAACACAATTGATCATAAGAAGCTAGGTCAAAGTCCTTACAAGGGCTGAAATGGCCAGTTTTTTATTTATTTTATTTTTTTTATTTCGGTTCAAAGCTTATATGCAAGGTTTTAAGATTAATTTTTGTGGAATTTTTAGAGATTTTACCTTTATATATAGATTTTACCTTTTTATATTACCACTTTGGATGGGTAATATTTTCCATCCGAATTTACCCAATTTCAAATTTAAACTGCGTATTATCAAGGCTTAGGAACCAAAATTTCAAATTCTTAGTTTAATTTTTGTGGAATTTTTAGAGATTTGTATGGGAGGTAGGTGACGTTTTCATTCAATTTGGCTCATTTTCGATCTTTTTTAAAAACTAAACTTTAATATAAAATTCCATTATGATGGCTTCAAAACACCGGCTTTAATCGACTAATCTGGTGATTCTGACCAAGAATATACCTATGTACTTTTCTATACCTACCACGCCTCATTTTTTTAAGATTTGCTTAACTCAATATGGTGAGACACTTCTTTGTTCTATTTTTTTATATTATGCTCTATTTTTATTAGGTATATTTTACTTTTTTTCTCTCCATTTTTAAAATGCAATATACATTTCTTGAATATCAACAAGTACTAGAGAAGACTTTTTACCAAACACCTACTTGAACTTGCTCATAATTAGCATAGCCCAATAATAAGAAAAAAATAACGTTACGTAAAGAAAGTAACGTTGTAATCACTCTTTATGCTGATTACTTTCAAGTACTCAATAATGACTGCCATCCTGTGGTGTTTAATATTCATGATGCAGCATTTTCGCTCTTAACTTTTTATGTCTCAAAGTGCTTCAGTTTTACACTGTAAATAAAACAAAATGCGATGAATTTTACACAGTGACAAATTTTATCTTAGATAATTGTAACTTTTATTCTATTTTTATTTTATATTTAAAATATTAATTTCACAAATCGTACATATATACAAAGCCGGCTTTTTAGATATCGACCATTCGAACATTGATATCGAACATTTACTAATTTAAAAAAAAATACTCAATGGCCAAAATCCTAACTGTGCCTTAATGAGTCATATATTGTTGAAAAGGTGCAGCAACTACCTGTCATTGGTATGCATATTATACAAAGTCTGATTTTCAGATATTAGGATTTTGTCATTGAAAAGTAGTACCATGATCCTAACATTGTATCTAAATTTTAATTCATATTTTGCAAAAAGTAATTTAATTGTACAGATATGAAATATTGGTTGTGTCTTTGCTAAGTTATCTTCGGATTTATGAATTTAACATCCCGCAACTCTTACAGTATCCCACAACTCTCCCTTAAGGGGGGAAACGCAGCCAGAAGCCGAAAAAATGTCATGTTTGTGAATTTTTTTAAGGAAACCTATGGGAAATTTTTAAATGAGGGTTTTTATACCTAAAAATATACACATTCAAGAGTATTTTTAGTTTTTTTTATTAAAAAGAAGTAATATTAAGGTCGATACAGCATTTTTGTAGAGCGCTCTGAAAAAAAGGTGAAATGCGGTGACCAAGATTGCTCTTCCTAAATTCATCTGAAACAAAAATATTAAATATTTTATTAAAGTAGATACTAAAAACTCGCACTTGTCATCGCCGTTTTTGAAAATATTGATTTTTCACAAAATGACGGACTTTCGAACGTAAAAAAACGATTTTCGACCAAAAATTCGTCATAATTTTGCCTATAAAAAATGAACGAAACTACAAAAAAAAAATCCTATGACAAGTACGAGATTATTATGAATAAAATAAGCCTGCAAAAAAATCAAAACGATCGGTTCAGAAATCTCAACACTGAGCTTCGAGAAATCTTGGTCACCGACTTTGAAAACATGGTTTCGAGAAAAACGAGTTTCGAGGGTTCACTCACTAGGCTATACCTTTGTTATTTTTTGAGATATACACAAGAAAGGAATTTTAAGAAAATGAAAAAAAATTTTGAAAAAATAGGTCTGACTGCGTTTCCCCCCTTAAGTATATAATTTAAAACAATTAATTATAAACAATAGGTTTTGATTTTTTCATTGATTTTAGGGCAACCCTATTAAACCCCCTTAGCTTATTTGTAATTATTTTCTTTTTCTGTAGCCAAATCCATTTCTACAACAACAAAAACAAACCGAAGTAAAATATCTTAACCCGTTCAAAAGTTACAGAGATTTTGTAACCAAGAGAACGAAATTGAGTTTTTTCGTCGAGTTTGACCCTACTTGGTTTTTCTAAGTGTATTTGCAAAAAATTAATTTTTTATGTAGCCACATCGATTTCCAACATAAAAAAAAACACAAGTAAAATATGTCAATCCGTTCAAGAGTTACAGAATTTCGATCACCTAGAGAGCGAATTCCCAACACTGTGCGTCGTTCTCTTCAACACGAATTTCGTGAAGGTAGTCCAAGAATGGCTGTTGTGGCAGAAAAAATCGATGATGTGCGTCAACTGTTGGAAGCAGACCAAGAATGATAGAAACAAGATTACGTGTTGCGCAAATGAGAGAGAGCATGACGTCATAAGCGATATTATCAAACTTTGGAATAATTTTACTCCCACACCTACGCCTAAATATTTTTTCTTATTTTTATAATATGTATATGGACCTCCTTAACCAATTGATATAATAAAATTTTGTCAGTTTCAAATAGTTTAGGAAATAAAAATCTTGAAAGTTTAAAAAATTCATATTTTTCGTATACGAAAGTATTCACAATTTTATACAGAAGAATAGATATTTTTACTTTACTTTTCCGAAAGAATTTATTTTCAATTGTGTCAATTTGTCTAACGCACATTCCATACGTTTTTGTCAAGCAAAAGTACTGTGTGACGTCATGCACTCAGTTGAAGAAGAGAGCATTAGATAACGGGACTGCGGAACGCGTAATCTTGTGTCTATCATTCTTGGAAGCAGACTGGCATGTGACATACCGTAAGATGGAATCTTGCTAGGACATTAGTGGGTACTAGCATACATTCGATTTTACATTAGACGTCAGAACTTTAGACGTCATTTGTTTCCGTCGGATACCTCATAATTTGACGGTTGCTCAAAAAAAAGGCTCGTGTCAATTGGTGCAAGGAAATGCTGAAAAAATACAGCAGGGGTGGTTCGAAACACGTCTACGACATCACAAAAGGTGACGAATCATGCATCTACGCTTATGAGCCCGAAACAAAACAGCAAATCACTGTTTAGGTCTTTCAAAGTGAGCTAACCCGACAAAAGTTGTCCGCGGATGGAGCACTCAAAGCATATGGTTACCAGTTTTTTCAGAAAAACCGATCATGTCACAGCTGTACCACTTGAGCAACAGAGAACTATTAATGCTGAATGGTACACAACCATTTCTTTACCGGATGTCGGAAAAGAGGAAAACCAACCACCGAAGGAAGATCATCCTCTATCACGACAATGCGAGGTCCCAAACATCAGCTCAAACAAAAGAGTATTTGAGCACTCAAAACGTGGACTTCCCGACTTGACACCCAATGACTTCTTGTTCCCTTACATTAAGAAAAAATGCATGGCGAGCTTTTTTCTACACCCGAATAGGACCGTTGAGGCTTTCAAAAGCCTGGTTTCGGAGGTACCAACTCCTAAATTAGTTCAAACGAATGCAAAAGTGTATTGATCATCTTGGAGAATACTTGAAAAACAATAAAAGCATTTTCAACCATTAACCACTGCTTTTTCATTGTTCGGCGTAAGAATTAAAAGGCAACCTACGTATGTTTTTTTTTAGACCAAAAACATTTTTCTTTCTATGTAATTATTTTCCAAATAGACATACAAACAAACTTAAATAATATAGATATGGAAATATGTTCGAGTACTTTCAGACGCTTTCTAGTATAACTTACTTCATTTCTTCTTTCAAGTCTTTTGGTTTTGATGTAGTTGTTGTGTTTGTGGCGTTTAGATGAATTCCCTTTTTGCTAGTAAAGTTACGCTTTTCTCGCCCCTTTGTATATATCTATCCTGTTTTAGTGGCGGCTTCATATTCGCCATACACAAGACTAGATTCTGTTCTTGATGCTTGTTGCTGCTGTCGTCGTTCTCGTCGTCGCCATGCTAACATCTTTTGCGTTGTCGTTGTTGTTGTTGTTGTTGTTGTTGTTGTGGTTGTGGCTGCTACTGTGCTGCTTGCCTTTGAGTTGCGATGAAATTTTCGAAATTTTTGTTCTTTTTCCTTTTGTGTCAAGTTGCCGCAGCGCGTCAACTGAACGTCGTTTCGTTTGTTTGTTGTTCGTACGTTTGTATTCATTCCTCTTTTAAATTTTGTACATAATGGATTATTGTCCTTCTTTTTGTTGCTGTGTCCTGAATATTGTATTGGTCGATTTCATCAACCAATCAAAAACGCTTACAAAATGGCAGCGATTCGATTTTATTCATATACGAACATTCATCCATCCATCCATTCATTCATTCCATAATTTTTAAGATCATACTTAAATAATTCCTTTTGAATGATTTGAATTATGTTCGTTAGTTTTTTCACTAGCACGTAAACGACGAGTTTTTCAATTCATTAAAAAGGAAATCGTTTTTTACACACTAATTGGTGCGCTTTTCCTTTGATTTCGTATCCTTTGAACACCCTCTTAATAAATGATTGCTGCTCAATATAAGCTGCAATAATGCAGCTTTTACGCTGTATTGACTGTAGAAAAACTGCACTCTCTATAATCCATTCATTCAAATGAAAAAGTCAGCATATTTTTTAATAGAAAAAGTTTCTTACGTCAGTCAATTGAGTGGACCTTAATTGTGGAACAATCGAAGTTTCTTCAAGTCAAATAAATGAGAGCAAGTGCCATCATTAATTTGACTTCTTTGTTTGTTATTTGACACACTCTAAAAACTTTTAAATTTTTTGCCGTAAACTACAAATTTGGCCACTAATAAAGTTTACATAAATTTTACTTTAAACGTGTATTTATACCATCGGTGTTTTCTCAAGATAAAAGATAATAGATTAAGAAAAGATAAAAATAAAAAAAATTTATAAAATAAAAATCATTTATAAAATTAATTCATAAAAGTATGAGAAGGTGAAATGTATCGGACAAATCGCATTGAAAATTGTTCGTTACCATAGGAAAACTCTTCGGAGCTATTAAAAGGCCTACACTATAAAATACGTAGGTCACTACATATATTTTGGGAATTATATGCATATAGACTGAATTTTTTTTTTTCTTTATTGTTTTTCAAAATATTCTCCTTTATGATTTAAACATTTTTGCATGCCCATTCCTCTTGTGACATCTCCAAAACATGATTTTTCAAACGCATAAACGGCTTCTTCTGTCGTCGAAAATCGTTCCCACAGTATGCCTTGATGTGCGGGATAAATAAGTCATTGGGTGGCAAATCAAGACTTTGCGGCGGATTACCCATTAATTCGATATTTTGAGTGCACAAAAACGCTTTTATTTGCTAATTTTTTTATAAATATGATAGAGGAAAAAAGTTATTAAAATTGAAATTGACCCAAAAAATTACAGAAATTTACTCAAACCTTTTGTACATTATTAAGTATCATTTCAATAACATTTTGTGAGAATATCGACGAACAAGCCGGTGACAGTTTTTCCAAGAACTTTTTTCAGTAAAATTTTGTTAAAGTATCATCAAATCATCCCCCAACGTTCTCTAATTATTTTCTTTTTGTTTTCATTTTAAAATTTTCGGTGTCATTAAAAAAGTGAAAACTGCTATTTTTCACGAAAAATTCCGCCATTTTGTAAGTGGGAAACCCCTTAATGTAAAAATAAAAAAATCTAAAACTTATAACTAGTTGAGGGGAGGTATCGGTAATGTAGTTTTAATGACAGTGAACACGACTTCTAAAAAGTGATTTTGAGAAAAACGCGTTTAAAATTTTAAAAATCGGAGCTACAGTCTTAGAGAAGAGTGGAAAAATGTTTTTTTTTTTTTATATTTATTCCCGAAATATATGTAGTAACCCTCGCTTCATTTGTCTGTCCCGTACAAATCTTGGAATCCATTATTACACTAAGGGAAAAAAATATTAAATTTATCCAAAAACTTTTTTAATTTATACAAAAAGCGAGTCATTTTTGCACCAATAACGCATTTGCATAAATCGACTACGTAAATATTTAAAATTGATTTAAAAACTTTTTTAATTAAATAAAATATTAAAATATTTAAACAGAAATAATAAAAAAATATATTAAAACTATGCACGAATTTTTTAAATATCTTTTAAAAATTTACTATTTGAAAATAAAACTATCACATCTAAAGGAAATTTATATAAAAATATTGAAATTAAAAAACAATATATTCAAACATTTCTCACAAGCTGCGTCCATTAATGCCATTAGCATGGTTAGTTTATTTTCTTTTTTCGTTCCTTAATATTATATTATTTTTGACAGTCGGTGCAATAATACACCATATGTCAAAAAAAGTATAAAACTAAAGAACGAAAAAAGAAAATAAAGTAACCATGCTAATGGCAATAATAAACCAAAATAATAAAGCAAAATATGCAGGCAAATGACAATCGGTACGACACATTCGTGGGAAAATGTCGAGTTGTCACTCCACCCTACATATAATTGCATTATTTAGCACAAAATCGCTGATACGTACGGCCAAATATTCCTGTTATACAACTCTTGCAATAAAAACGAAATGAGAATTATAAGAACTAAGGTTGCAACTGCAAGAGAACAGAGTGCGATGCTGTTGCTGCTTGTCGGAATATGTGTGTACGAGTGCGGTGCTGTTGCTGCTTGCTTGTATGGAATATGTGTGTACGTGTGTGGTATAAATAAAATTCAAATACGAGAAAAAAACGAGTTGTAGGGAAAATATTTGATTTATCCACGTAAATATTTAAATAAAATTGAAACTCCGGCGTGGTTAATGTTAACATGCATTATTTCCCTTAGTGTATGAATCAAATTCAAATTTTCAAAAATTCACCACTGAATTCACCCCTGACCAGCACGCGTTGCCTTGTGAGGATCGTCCTATGTATTTTATATATTTCATCATTATTTGTTTACATAAAGGGTTTTCAATTAAGGACTTGAAAAATTATTTTTTAAATAAAACGCAAGCCATTTGAAATATTTTAAAAGCTTTATTATCGGCTTGAAGTACAATCCAAACATTTATGAATGGAACTCGACTTCGTTCATATGGCCACCGTGGGCACATATGCATATGTTCGATTCGTTGGACCTAATTTTCGATGACTCGGCCACACATTTCGGCCGAAACGGCCGCCATTTCGCGTTCAATGTTGGCTCTGAGCTCTTACAACGTCTTTGGCTTGTTGGCATAGACCAATGACTTGACGTAGCCCCAAAGAAAATGGTCTAGAGGCGTTAAATCGCACGAACGAGGCGGCCAATCGACTGGCCCATTTCTTGACATTTCTTGAGACACGCTCATCAGACTTACTCTTCAATAAATCGATTGTAACGTGTGCTGTGTGACTTCTGGCACCGTCCTGTTGGAACCACATGTCGTCCAAGTCCATATCGTCCAATTCGGGCCAAAAATAATTGGTAATCATGGCGTAACGTTACGATCGTTATCATCAACGAAAAAATATGGCTCTATGACGCCGCCGGCATGCAAACAGCACCAAATAGTAATTTTTTTGTGGATGAAGTGGTGATTCATGAAGCACATATGGATTTTCACCCGACCAATAACGCATATTTTGCTTATTGACGAACCCATTGAACCAAAAATGTGCTTCGTCACTGAAGATGATTAACGCTCTTAAAGTTGCGATCACCGACTCCGAATTTCGGTAATAAATTTTTATAATTTGCAGACGTTGTTCGTTCGTGTACTTTACTATGATGAAAATGTTGAGTTTACTGTATAAATTGACAGTGACAGTTCGATGATTAGTGAAAGGGTACGTTCAGAAATTTAATTCAAAGTTGTCAAGTCTCTATTGGAAAACCCTGAATATCGAAGAAACCCTCCTTTAAAAAAAATCAATGCGCGTTTTTGTTGTTGTTGTCTATTTTAAATAAAAACTGGATTAAAAAGTTTTTATGTCCACAGTTTTCCAGATTTTATTCAATTCTTTTCTTCTCATGTAAAGTAACAAAAAATCGAGTTACGCCTTTTCTATATTAAGCCAACGATATGTATTTATTTATGAATAAACAAAAACAACAATTAGGGGTATTCACGGTTTGATGCGAAACACAGTTGCAACGATGCGAAAATGCAAGATAACGAGCTTTTGCATCATTCTACCAACAAACACATTGGAAGCAATTTTTAAACTCTTCTTGAAAAGCGCACTGCTCAAACCTATTCCGAAAACGCACAAGCCGTGCATGATACAATTTCAAGGTAAGTTAATTTTAAAATGGCTGCTCAAATGTGAAATTTCGCAACAACAAGGCTGTAAGAGCTACAAATGTCAAACAGCTAAAGTAACAACAACAATTGGAAAAACTCAAAATTACCAACTGATTTTTACATTTAGCTCACCTTTTTCTCCAATACGAGCCTCCCTTGTAATTGTATCATGAAGCTAAATTACTGATTCATGTTTTGGCTGCTCTCAAACATAGTTATTCATCTGGGTAGAAGTTATTCATCTTAGAAAAGGCTAAGTTTGTACGTTGTTTTTAATAAGTTTTTATGATTTTGAAATAAGATGGCAATATATTTCTTGACCACTTTTTTTAACTTTTGATTGACAATTGCCATATGAACAAATTTGCAGCACTAAACTTGTTCACGTGTTAGTGCGAAAAATATCTTGCTTTTCCACAATCTTGCAATTTGCATCAACCTGTGAATACCCTTAATTGGATTATAGCAGCGGTCGATGGTGCGTACATATATGCAACAACAAAGCAGTAAGCAGCAAGATTGGGACTGCAAACTGAATTCGGCAAATTACAACAAACATTATAATATTGAATTTGTTGTAAATAGTGGAAAGATTTAGGCATCCCCGGAGTATAGTATGCGAAATGGTCCATAGTTAATCCCATTAGTTTTGCGATGAACGATTATGTCAACTTAATTGACGCAGCGCACTGTAACATTCCCGAATTGAACCACAATTTTCGAAATAAATTTGGACAAAGCATTGTTCTAGCAATAGTCCATTCATTATAAAATGACAAACTAAATTGAGCACAAATAATAATAGAATTGCCATATCTGATCACTGTATGAAAATTAAATCCTTATCGTAAAATATAACCTCTAAAAAAACACACTTTATATGTTAATAATTTAATAATTTACTGTTAATTAAACTTATTATAATATGTTTACATATTATATTAAACATATTATAATTAAACATATTATAATATGTTAATAATTTACTCTTATCTGCATATCGCCTCACATTTTAATGGCATTATTTTTCTTTTTTTTTAGCCTTGTCTGTATGCCTTCCAAATCAATAGTTTTAATATATTGGACAAAGTATCTTCCACGGTCCGCAATATATAAAATATAACGGATAATAATTATTTTGTAAGCACCTGCAGCAGCATATTTTATTCGATATTAAATTAAGCATTAAAATCGCACTTTGGATTTTGGAAATTAAAAAGAAAAAATAAAACTACGCATTGGGTCTGGCATGAGCTATCCGTCAGGATATAAGAAATATGATGATAATGAGTGTAGTGGACCAAGACCACCAGTACCCGGAGAAGAAAGTCGCGCTAAAAAGGTAAGTGCTAACTGCAACATTTGTACGATGTCATATAGATTTCATTAATAAAGCAAATATGGTTTGAAGATGACCGAAGGTGTAGCTGACACTTGCAGAAACTCACCGCCATCGTATTTGAATTGGGCTCGCACCCTTAATCATCTGCTAGAAGATCGCGATGGGGTAGAGCTTTTTAAGAAATATGTTGAGGAGGACGCACCCGCCTATAAAGATCATCTTAACTTTTATTTTGCCTGTGAGGGACTTAAACAACAAACTGACCCTGAAAAAGTTAAGCAAATTATTGGAGCTATTTATAGGTAGGTGTATAAGATAAGAGTGATCCAATTTCCAATCGAATTTAACGTTTTTTTCTTGCCAATAGGTTCCTGAGAAAGAGTCAGCTCTCCGTTTCGGAAGACTTGCGACGCACCATCAAAGCAGGGCTCAAAAATGAAATTCTGCTCAGCCCGAATATTTTTGATCCCATGCAGCATCATGTAGAAACTACCATACGCGAAAATATCTATCCAACATTTTTATGTTCGGAAATGTACATAATGTATATTCAACAAATGTCCGCAGCGCACGAACGCTTCAGCAGCGGTGGCACAATTTCGGCCAGTGGTAGTAGCAGCGGTACGAGTTGTGCCGGCGGCAACGGTAATGGCAGTGGTAATGGCAACATGCTTGCCGGTGCCATCGGTGGTCTGCCAATGCCATCTTTTGTGCCCGGTATTCCGATGCAAAATGTATCGGGAAAATTGGGCGCTTCTGCAGCTACACCTCCACCTTTTATTAATTTTCCATCAAGCTCTACGGCCAGTGGTGGTGCTAGCGGTGGTGGCGGTGCCCCACCTGGTGGTTCTTGTAGCGCCAGTGGTAGTGTCTATGGTCCTTCAACATCTGCTAGCTCTAGTGGTTCGGTTAGTGCTACTGAAACACTGCCTCGCAGCTCAACTCTACCCACATTGCACGAAGACTCGGAGTTGTCACTGTGCGACGATTTCGAAAAGCTGCGCGTGGAAGGAGGACGCATGTCGGCTGATATGCCAATGCGTCTAACGCGTGATCTGCTCTTGGCCACGCAGAAACGAAGACTTGAGATTAGACCGCCAGGGTAAGTGATTTTTTTAATATAAACCAATCTAAACATCTTAGAATTAGTGTTGCTGTGAGCTCCACTGTAAATATTTTGTATAAAAATTATATTATTTAGCTACACGTTCGTGTTTTTTCATTTTTAAACCATGAATTAAGTTTAAGTGTGCACATATATCGATATTTAATTGTAGTGTGAAATTTCATCGACACTGTGTTAATAAATGTAGGCGTTGCAGTTTTATCAAATTCTAGCTGTTACCCGTTGTTTTGCCGCAATACCGAATATTTATACCGACAAAAACCAACGATTATAAGTGCTTTTTAATAAGATGTGCAATTGGTACAAAATAGATATCGATAAAAAATTTTAGTTCATCTAGAAATATGAATTTAAAATAATCCTTAAGAAAATTAGAATGTTAGTGTGGTAAATCGGATTTATTGGTAACGATTGTAATTGAGAAATTTATGAACTTCCGTAGTTTTGAAGATATCTGCATTTTTTTTTTTTTTTTCTTTGTGTTATAACGGACATTTTTTAGACGAAACCAAGACTAATTATAGACGATGACTTAAGGAATAATTAACTCATTCTAACTGTTCCTATAAGTCCAACGAATCTGAAGTTATAACTTAAAATCTCTTTTTCGACCTTTGCAAAGCCGGGGTTTTCAGCTATATATTTGCACAAAAACAGCAAAAATAAACTCCACAAAATTTGCTCCTATTCCTATTTTTAGTAATATATTATTAAATTTTTATTTCACTTTTTTTAATTTAATTTCTTTTTGTTTTTTTCTTTTGTTTTCATCCATCTGCACACAACAATAATTGCAAACACACAAACACTCATTTGATGTTTATACACAACCTACCTACCTGAATTTTCTGCTGCTTGTGTTCCCGAATGCATAACGCCGCTGTTTAACTTTAATTATTTTCTTTTTTTCATTTTGTTTTTTTTTTCGAACATTTATTTCTGTATTATTATTATTATCTATTTTGTATCTGAATTTGGAACATTGATTGCATGGATCCTATTAAACGATTTCAATTCAAACCAATCCAAACCAATCCTGCATGCTCGAATAGTGCTCACGGTTATGTGTACACAGCGAGTACGAATACTTCGTATGTACCGAATTCCAGAGTGGATTCGGAAAGAGCAAGCATGAGCTCGGGCGGCCGCACAGACTCTGACACAAAGTCACTCTCCAGTTGTTCAGTGTAAGTACCCTATATGCGGCACTCATCCATTAGTGTTGTTGCAAAAGCATTCTACCAGCGGCAATATTGAATGTTGACATTCATACCACTTCCAAGTTCCTATTGAAAAGAATTCACTCGCTGGTTGCAGCTTGGAATACATACAATTTTAACTTTTTTGAAATTTTTGCAGGGATGGTCGTCCATATGTTCAGCGAAGACATAGCTCCACAGAAAGTAAAGCAATCAGACAGAGCGCTATGGCCAATAAGGAAACGAACTCCTTTCAGGTAATCACTTTAAATTAAATTATTAAGGTGCATCTGTTGTTGTATTGAACAAATATAGTATTGAAAGCTATTGTTTTATACTCTGCAAATTAACCTATATAGTCAGAAATGTCCAAGATTGAAATTTTTTAAAAAAATGATTGCTTTAAATTGCCACTCTAAATTGAAAAATATAAATCTATCCATTTTTCTTAAGGGGGAGGGGGGGGCGGGTAAGGTTTGACATCTTTTTTTTTATTTTTTTTTTATTTTTTTTTTTATTTTTGTTTCTGAAAGTACAACATCTGAAGAATATTAGTTACAGTAGGTTGAATGATCGTACCTCTAACTTAGTTAGTCAGTGTACAAAACTTTAAATCGATTTTCCCAAACATATAATTTTGAAAGTCGGTGACCAGCCCACAGAAAAAACTACTGAACCGATCGTTTTGAAAATAACAATTTTACATTAACAAAAAGGTTGATATTTTTCGTCAAAAATCGTCATTTTGGCTTCGAAATGGTGCCAAAAATTGAAAAACTAAAAAAAAACTCGACGTCACTGGAGAGATAAAGTAATAAACTAAAGAAAGCATTTTGATTTTTTGGTTTCAGATGATCCAGTGATGCTGTAGGCTGGTCACCGCACAAATACTTTTTTTCAAGGCACCTGCGGGGATCTTCAATAAATCCGTTATTTCTCTCTATTTTTTAACAAAAACTTTTTTAAATATTCTTAAAATGTTGTACTTTTATATAATAATATGTAAAATAAACCTACAGTAATAATTTTCTAAAAAAAATTCATGAAAAAATGTCTTTTTTAGACGAAACAAACCTTACCTCCCCCCCTTAAACAAAAAGCTTCATTAATCTCATAGTAGTTCCAAGTGATAGTTTAAATCTGTAATACCTTGATTTCGATTTATTACATAACCTAAAAAGTTATTCAATGTGAACTGCATTTTATTTACAAATACCTGTTTCTAACAGAATCCAAACTCATGTGTTTAATGTCTGTTCAAATAGAATCAACAGCTTATTGCATCATAAACTTCGCACCCAATTGGATTTGAAAATTTACGTATTTTTGTCATCTTTAGGTTATACCGCGCACTCAAAGACTGCATTCAAACGAACATCGCCCGCTTAAAGAATCCGAACTAATTGCGTTATTAATACCGAAATTGGAGGAAGTTAAACGCAAACAGGATATTGATGACCGAGCTCGCATAGAGGTAAAATATTATGACGTCCAGCCCTGACGTTTATTTTCAGTTCTAATGTCAATAAAATTGCATTTAAAAATAGCGCTTCTCGGACGACTCAATGCCAACGAATGAAAGGCTTGCCAGTGATCGTGCATTTGCCGAAGCAATACGGGAAAAATTTGCACTCGACGAGGACAACGATCAGGATATACTCGATCAGCATGTGTCACGTGTATGGAAAGATCAGACGCCACATCGCTCGCCAGGCACAATGTCACCGTGCCCTCCTATACCCTCACGTAGACGTACAATTACGCATGATTCGGGAATGTTAAGTGATGGTGCCATAAGTATAGGTAATATAGTTACACATTTCTTTTCAAGATAAATTTATATCTCAAAACTATTTTCGACTCTTCTGTTCTAGGTGGTCATTCAATGAAACATTCAAAATCTATGCCCGATCACAGTTCCTCATCAAGGAAGCTTACAAACAAATGGCCTTCCATGAATACAGACAGTGGAATAAGTTTGTTTTCAGCTGATACTCTTATGAAGTACAAAGACAGCAGGTAAATTTTGTGTTTCAAACTACACTAAAAACAAAATAAAATTACTTTTCTTACAACAATTAAGCTCGCGTTTTGCTGGAGTAAGTACTGCCTCAAAATTGGAGGAGGCGAAAAGAAGACTGGAAGATGAGACAAGGCGGTCTCGTCGTTATACAACACAACAGCAACAACAACAACAACAACAATTACCACACTTTCCAGCAATGCAGCAAACAACAGCATCTTTCAGCAGCAGCAGCAGCGGTAGCAGCAGTTTGCATCATCAACATCCACATCAACAACAACCACCACCATTGCCGGCTAAGCCTCAAGAAACCACAACCGTTGTGTTTTCATTTTGTGACGAAGAATATCCTTATAGAACAAAAATTCCGGGCTCACAGCCAACATTAAAACAATTCAAGGATTACCTTCCCAAGAAGGGTAATTTTAGGTAATATACAATCACTTAAAAAACTTGCAAGCAAATCATTTAAAATCCTCACTTTCCTATTCTTGCAGATTTTTCTTTAAAACTCATTGTGAGGATCCCGACAGTCCAGTAATCCAGGAAGAAATAGTTAATGACTCGGATATCTTGCCACTGTTCGAAGGCAAAGTTATGGGTCTGGTCAAGCCATCCGATTAGTTATTAAGTACTCAATTAAGTCACCACTTAAACTTAAAACAACATTAACAAATACGAATACATAAAGTAAATTTACACAAGTCTAGCGCATAAGAAATAAAATATTTATACTAAGTGATACAATCACAAGAATAATTAGAAATTTTGTAAAAAGTTGTATTTTTTAAATTTTATAAAAAAAAAACAAAGCAAACGATGAAAGAATAACTTTTTGTACCATTCAAAACGTTTAAACTAATAATCTTTATTTGCGACTTTAAATCAAAAACGAAAATTTCGTAATATTTAAAATTATGTTTCGCGTATAGTTTATTGAAATTGTATTTTATTATATCCTTAAATCAAGATTGAGATTTATTTTTATAAATTGTTTTTTTGTACACGTTCTAGAACACTTTTTGCCTACTCTAAAATTATGGACTGCCTGCAATAAATTCGTTAAATTATTGAAATTCTCAATAAAACTTAACAGTATATTTTTTTAATTTTGAGAAAAGAATCAAAAATATTTTTAATCCTTACATAACAATTTATTTTACCATTATATTTGTAGTATATATGTGTGTGTGTGTGTGTGCGTGCAGTATTGCATGCAACGTTTTAGTTTACATTAGTTTTATTTATAAATAAAATTTTACAGCTTAACAGATGGAATAAATAATAGTGTTGTAAAACGTATATGCGCATAGGTATTTATACATACATAAATCTATATACGACTATATTAGTTTATTTATTTATATCTATATAAAAAAAAATATTCATATTTTTTTAATTCAACGACCACATCATATTTAATTGACAAAATAATCAAATATTCATTTTATTTTTAATTAAAACAACAATTAGATATAAAAAAAAACAAATGTTTTTCATTCTATTTTATGCTGGAGCTATACAATATTTGCAGAAGGTGAAAACAGTTTGCCCAGCACAACTCGGGTTTGGGAAACATGCTTTTAGGGATAAATTGCCTTTGATGTGTTTTATCATGAGATATCATATCATATAGAAAACTAGTAAGAAATTATCTTCGACTGGGCCGAAGTTAAAATACCCCCACGGCCGAACCAAAGTATATTCAAAGCCTTAAGCAATCAATAAAGTGTTTATTTGTAAAAAAATGTTCGTTATAGTTTTAACAGAAAACGCTGTTTTTTGATAAAGTCACTTTGTATGGAAGGTAGGCGTGGTTTTCACTCGTTATCGTTAAATTTCATACACAGAGAACATGTTATATATCAAAGTTCATATGCAAAATTTCAAGTCCATAGCTATATCAATTTTTGTGGAATTTATAGAGATTTTAGCTTTTTGATAAAGTCACTTTGTATGGAAGGTAGGCGTGGTTTTCATCCGATTTGGCTCATTTTCGAACTTGACCTTAGTTTTTTATATAAAAGCTTAAATTTCGTGAAGAAAGCTTGAACATTACGGCTGTAATCGTGATCACAGACAGACGGACATGGCTAAATCGACTCGGGTGGTGATGCTAATCAAGAATATATATATTTTTCCATACCTACCACGCCTCCTTATGGCCGTTACAAACGGAGTGACAAAATTAATATACCCCCATTTACGTTTTTTAAACGTGGGGGTATAAAAATCATGAGTATGTTCAGGAATTTCGGTGCCCAAAGAAAGAGAGTAAATCGAAAGACGAACGAACTACGATATCACAAGCGAATATCCGTGTTTTTCCTACACTATTAATGAACTTTCTGATGTCTAGCAGTGATGTGTTCACTAAATTTTTGAAAAATCTCTGTTCCGTGTCGGAGTCGAGGATGCTCTCGATTTAGACATTCACGCAGAATGCATGCCCATCGTATCGGGCATTACCCCAAAGGTGTCAGTGGTATTTTAAGACTTACAGGTATACAGAAAACTTGTTTCTTCTTGTTCTCTTAACACCGACTAAGACTTGGGAGAATATAAAATGGAACGATTTTTATATAGATATTTTGTTTTTCTTTCTTAAAAATTTACTCTAGTTAAAACATTTTCAGAATTTTCAACAAGTAAAACTTTTAAAGAAGTTTTTTGACGAGGGCAGGGTTTTTTTTTAATTTTGTTAAATGTCTTAATATTTTGATACTTTTTAAATAATTTATAAAAAATTAAAATTTTCATAAGAAGTGTCCATGAAAAGTAATGAGGGCAACATTACGAGGTTTTCCGAAGATATTAACAGTAGGTCTGTTCCCGTGCTCGCTTTAAGTAATTTGAACATTTTTTTTACACATTTCTCCAGCACGATAAAGAAGTAAAATGTCACTCTCTATGACTCGAATTTTGCTTGAAAAATACCTTCGAGCACGAATGAGCTGATTGTAAAAGCGAGAAAATGAAATTGTATTGCAAAAAAAATAATTATGAAATTCGTTAGCAATTTATAAAAATAAGTTTAAATGAGCAAAATGAACACAAATGAAAGCCAAAAGTTCCTGGGGAACAATTCACTTTTTCCAACTTTGAATTTTCGAAATTTTTTTTTCTTTTTTTAATTTCAATTATCAAAAAATAGCTGTTGTGCCTTGAAACTTACTTGAAGTCGTTTCCGTTCCTTTTTACAAATTATCTCATTTTGACCGATATTCAAATTACTCTCTATTACTCGAACACCTACACACCTATATTCTCAAATCAGTTCAGACCTTCTGCCAAAAAAACTTGTGTTTGCTATAAGTTCTCTACAATAACTCCCAAGGTTTTACAGAGAGATTTAAGTCCTTGGACAGAATATCTACTTTTACTAAGTAAAAACCAAAATGTGTTATTTATATTGCAAAGTTAAAAGAGTTGAATAAATTGGAAATTTTATTTGAAAAAATCTACCTTAAAAAAGTATTATTTACTAAACAATATAACTCATGATAAAAACTAGAATTTTTGTTTAAAAATTATTTATTTATTTAATAACAAATTTTCTTAACGAAAAAAAAGAAATGGTTTGAAAAATATGACACCTTTATAAAGTTTCAGTGCCAAAAAAGTGCAATTTGCATTGCCTTCCATTTAATCAACATGACCAAACCAGCGGAACAGCTTGATTTTCAAATACGCTTGAATATATCTTTAGATATATAGAATTTAGATTGAAACTCTGATCTTGCAAAGAATTTTTATCTCGTAAACTCTCAAAGTTTGGACAAATTCTTGACGTGTCCACTCCAACATATACGAAATTTTAGGTCAGTGGCCCAAAATTCTTAAATTTATTAAAAAAGGAAATACCAACTATAAATCAGTTTTATTAATTAATTTACAGGTCAACAAAAATTTTTTAATAATTGCGTTCTTCTGAAGAAATGCAACTAGGTAATGTATTAAAACATTATTTTTTAAAAAAATTATTTAAAAAAAAAATTTTATGAGACTTAACTGTAACTAGAAAAATTTTATGAGCGTAACTAGAAAATTAGGCGTGCTTAAAAAAGAAATAGCTTAAATTAATCCCTCGTCAAAACAGAAATGGGGGGAATGTTAAATTTGGCGTTTAACAAAGCTGCTGGTGCAGCCTTTCATGAACTTTCATAATTAATTTTGTTTAATGAATTTTATATTTAACGTATTTATTAAAAATTTTAAGACACATCACCATACGTTGCATATTGATTACTTATTAAATCAATTTCTATATTTCGGTCTAGCGTCTCGTCTTCTTGGCGGTTTACAAGCATATCAGATTCACTGTTTTGGTTAAGCGTTTCTTCTTTAGCTGTTAGGCATGCACCAGCCGCCAAGTGTTGATTTAATAACTGTTGTGCTGTGAAGAACTGTTTGCAGTTTGTACACTCAAGTCTTCTTGTTAGGTTGCCCGGTTTGGAGTGCTCCCTCATATGTGAAACCATATTATATTTAAGCGCAAATGTTCTATAACAAACCGGACAAACATGCGGCTTGAGACCACTATGCGTCAACTTATGGCGCTTTAAGTGGGAAGAATTGCGAAATCGTCTGGGACATTCGTCACATGTAAAATTTCTAGTATCGCTATGGACCATCTTGTGCTTCTTAAGTGATTTTGAACTCGAGTACAGGTTACCACATTCATCGCATTGGAATTGCTTTATTTCGATATGCTGGGTTTCCATGTGATGCTTATAAGCACGTTTATTCTCAAAGCTATTGCCGCAATATGAACACAACAATGCAAAATGTGTTTCTTGGTGAGCGTTGAGTTGAGATTTTTTGTTGAAAGTCCTTTCGCAGTCCGGACACTTTAATCTACCCGACGCTTTATGTAATAATCTAAGGTGTTCTTTGTAGGCTTGCTCTGTTGGTAGTTCTACATCACATTCGGAACAGCTGAGTGATTGAAAAGGATCAGCATCATACTTGTCATGCACTTTTTTCATATGCAACTGGAATACTTGGTCAGTAGGACATTCTACATCGCATTCACGACAATATCGATTAGCTTTTGCTGATTGTAATCTGGATTGAATAAGAGCCAATGACTCTTGCTCCTCCTCTTCACTTTCATCATTGTTATTATTCCAGCTCAAGTTTTCTATGTCTGGCTTGTATTCTGCACAAAATTAAAGAGCAGTAGATTTGGAGTGGATGTTTTGGACCTTAAGTTATACTTACCTATTTCCCAATCGACATATTCAACCTCAGGTACACCATCCGAGGATTCGTCACTAGTCCATAGTTCAGTGTCCACAGATTTTTTTAGAACACACGGTTTCAGTAGCTGCTGAAATTGTCTTCGCTTTAACGCTAATTTCATCGATGCAACATAAAATTCCAACAACTTATGTTCACATTTAGCACAGATTGATGAAGTGGTCTCCGATTTCTTCCCAATGCCATTAGGCAGTGCACCTTCATCTTCGAAGCATTGATGCAGCAAATCCTTGATTATGATCGCCGGCTTACCGATTTTAGTTTTGTGGATATTTTTCAAATTTTTTGCACTATTTTGGCAAATTGCACAAGTTACTGGCATTATTTAAAAAGAATTCCTATCTTATAAACAAATTACAGTGTTTTTGTTTTCATTGAACGCACTGTAGTGCTGAGCTTTTTTTATAGTAAGAAATCTATTACAATCTATATAATTCTCAGTTGCATAGTGATTGCCACTCAAGAACACAATTTAAAATGTCTCATATCCTTATTTTTTCGAAATCATATATGTAACACTTCTATATTGGCAGCAACCTATATTTTCAATGAATTTCAACTACGAAATCAAAAAGAGATAGCCTACATAAGATTTTGTTGTTTGTATTATTATATTTGAATATATGAAACTTACACACACAAGAAAATGTCAAATCATCACGGGGGCGGTTGTTAAAAAAACGTGTGCCCCAAACATAAAACAAAGCAAAACATACATATTTGTTTTGCATAACTCATAGATATGATAAATCCTGATAAAAATTTTAAAAAGAAAAATTTAAACCATAAAAATTCAAACTTCAATTTTAAATGAAATTTTTGACAATGAAAGCACCGCTCCTGCGTTTTTACTATGAAATCAGAATATAACAATTTATCTGCACACTGATGTTAGCGAATGTACCTTAAGTGTACTGCTAATATAGAAATATTAAATATATGGTTAAAATGAAACATTGTCAATGAAATGTTAAATGGTCTGATTAAGCAAACTCCCATGCAGCTGCATTAATGACAAAATATTAGGTAGTTTTATCTAACTAGATGAAAATTCAGATTTTTCTAAATAACTCATAAACTGTCAAAGAAATTGACAAAAAATAAAAAGTTAACTAAAGCTAATAAGATATTCTATCTGACAAAATAAAGTTTTTGAAAATAAATGGAGGGAAATAAAGTTACAGGGTTGCAAACATGAAAAAAATTAACAATTTTTCGACTTTGAAGGCTGATATCTGTAAAACTACAAAAGACAATGAATTTTTGTAAACAGTTATAGTTAGGTCTAGTATTTTTTTAATCAAACCTATTTGAGATAATTAAAATTGGATTATACGTTAAAAATATATAGTGCAGTTATCAGAAAAAGAACTGTTTTATAACTCCTAAACTCTACCTTATAAAGAAAAACGGACAGAGGATTTGAATTCAGAGCGCAAAAATACATATACAGACTTTCGTCTTCTCTGGCCAAAAGTTGACCTTATTTTGTAAACCTGTCTGATTATAGTTCATTTTTGATCATGCTTACTTAGAACACCAACAGTTGACTAAGTAAAAATATTGAAAGTTTTATTGAAAAAATGTTCGGAATGGTCACACATTTTGCACACATACGACAAGACTTTGTCCAAACTGTTACTTTCTTAAGTGCAACAAACCAAAAAATAGCATCTCAAAACCAAAAAAAAATATATTAAAAAAGGTGGATTCCATTCCACATTATCAAATTTTTTGTCAAATAGTTTGTCAAACAGTTTGACCACATTCAGTTGACATTCTCAAATTTTATTATTGGCTTGTGCATCGAAATGAAAACGTTGGCATGGCGGAGCAATTGTTATAGATATTTCATTGTTAAACTAAGCAGAAGAAGAAAGCAAAAGCTGGATGTGTTCTATAATGTTTTATAAATTTATTTCAAAAACTTTCTTCTGATATTTTCATGTTTACGCAGTGTGTTGGCGTTGAAATCTTTTTCAACTGCCAAAAATCACTCTAAAAAATTAGACGAGTGTTCACATTGTCAAATTTTTCGACAAGCTGTTGGTTAAACAGAAAAATCGAAATATTTTAATTTACATCAAATAAAATGACAAACATGAGTGTCCACATATCAAATTGTCAAATTGTCGTCAAATTCCATATATATATATATATATATATATATATTAATGGTATTCATGCAAAGCGGCAAAGTTATATTTAGGGCAATTAGTTATTTTTATCAGGTAGATTGTGTGAACGTCCACTAAAACCGATTGTGCATTTTCAGAGATATGTCAGCTGTTAACTTGTGAATAGTAATTGCTGATTGCTGTTATAAGTCACCTCGTTTGCTCACCTAAATCGAAGAGCAAATATATCTGGTTTGTGCAAAAGCTTCTCAGTACAAATTTTGACAGTTCATTTATAAGGGTGATAAAGTTATCTTGTTTATACCATTTATAAGGGCTTTGCCCATTTGCATGAATACCATTATTATGTTTTTTTTTTTTTGTCAAACTGTTTGACCAACAATTTGATGAAAATTTTGATAATGTGAACACTTGTTGAAAAATATTTTCAGCTAATATTACGTAAAAAAATAAAATACCTTTTGTTGTAATTTTACATGATGTTTAAAACAAATACCACATTGTATTTTGCAGTTTAAAAAAATGCGATATAGATGTTTTTATTCCCGATTCTTTTCTTATGTCCTCAGAAAGGTTTGAAAATCTTCTTTGATTGAGCCACTGAGCTGAAATGATAATAAAGTTGCCTTATTTGACTACCATAAGACAGTTTGGTCCTATCTCGAGAAACCGAACCACTAAAAGAACATCTCCTACAAATCTCTTTACCTTTTTTCAAATTTTTCAAAAATTTTCAAAGACCAATTTTATAATTCGAAATTTATATATTTTCTTATTTTTGGCAGTAAATTACAGTGAAATTTATGCACTCTAAGTGGTCCTCCTTAAGATATCTTATTCGAAAAATTATTTCAAAATAATTACGCATAAAATCTAGTTAGCAAATCAAGGGGGGAAATAAAGATTAACTGGAAATATTACATTGACGGAAATTTTATGAAATTAAAAATTTATTTTCAAAAGACTTTTTCATTGCTTTAGTAATCCCAATTGAAAATTTACTACACTACACTTATTGCATTACAGCACACTGAACTGTTAAAACATAGTTCATCATTTTTTCGTAATAGATTCATCCGCATTTATGTTACTACCTACAATCAGGGCTGCCAGATATGGGGATTTGTCCCCATTTTGGGGATTTCAAATCAGTTTTGGGGACGAATTTTTTTGTTTGGGGATGAAGGATTTGGTGGGGATATCCATGCCTATATTGGGGATTTTTTGGGGATTTCAGAGGAGAAAGAGCAAAAATTCAGTTAACTCAAAAATTATTTAAAAATTAATTAAAAAAAAAATTTATATGAAATTGACGTCTTTCAGACAGTTGACAACATACTGTAAAATTATATTTGTGTAGTTATTGAATATCTTTTTGTAACGTCGGATTTTCAAGAAAAATCTATTTTAAATTTTTTTAATGGGTTTTTATTAAAAAAACCAAAATTTTATATAAAAAGTTTGTAATGGAAATTAATACTTATCAATTTCAAGTGGTGATATCGTACCCTAACTACAAAGCAGTTACAACTCAAAATTTACAAATTTTTAATAATTAATGCAAAACTATTATTAGTGATCATCTTCCTCAGCAATTTAAATTTTTTACTTATCTTCTTTCTCTTTAATAAAAACAAATCGAGTTCTCTTTGTTTTGTAAAGATTTCAAAAACAAAATTAATGGCTTAATTCTAGATTTTTATATATGTATCTCTTTATATAATTTTAAACTAGGATTAGATACCCTACTATTTTAAGAGTAATTTTTCAAACCTGAGTAGTAGTAGCTATGTTCTTGAAACTTAAAAAATTTGGCGGTATTTTAGTCTATTCAGAGGAATCTGTTCTGTAATCGATAATCCACGTTGGACCTTTCTTGTCTTTGTATCCAGTTTATATACCGTCGTTATCAGATAATTTTATAAGAATAATAATTTTCTAGAATTTTAATTAGAATGTATATCAGATAAAGGTGTAGCTTATAGATTAGTAGAAATGGGTTACAATAAAAATATTTATATGAATACAGATTTGAAATATCTGTTCAAAGTGGATTTGATAGTAAAATAATATAGATTAATTATTTGATTTTAGCTCTAAAATATGCACACATCGCCCGTCGCTCTTATTATTAAGATAAGATAAGTCGTAACATAGTAGATGTACCGGAAGGTACTTTTCTAAATAAGCTTTATGTTGTCATTCTAGATACACCTTCCGGTCAACTTAGCATGTTTTCAAGGAGATTGTTTTTTTTTAATTCGGATTGATGTAAACAAAAATGTTATATCTTATACGGCTTTTAAGAAATTCCAAATAAACTCTGAACGCGTCTCCTGCAAAATTCACTTTCTAGACTTAGCTTACTCTGGAATGAAGCCATCGATATCTAAAAATATAAAAGTTGTGAAAAATTACTGTATTTTTCAAATACAGCTTTTTTTAATAGAATCCTTCATTCCTTAGTAGTTCTTTACATTTTTGTTTTTTAATGTTGACCATTTGAAAAGTTGAATAAATATTTTATTGATTTTGTTCACAGAATCTCATTTATGATTGAAAATTAAATATAATTAAGAGGCAAAGAAAACAGTTGCATATGTGGTTTATTTTGGGTAAATTTTAATGTTTTTTTTATTGTTTTAAGAGGTTTTGGACCAGTGATCTCTAGTTGTAATTTTTATTATTCAAATTTGAGGATTTTCGAAGAAATTTGGGGATTTTCGAAGAAGTTTGGGGATTTTGGGGATTTGAGACATGTCAAATGGGGACGTGGGGTTCAGAATATCTGGCAGCTCTGCCTACAATGTCAAATGGGCTAACATTTTTAACTTCACTTAAAAATTTACCGATTTGTTATCATAGGACAAAGGATCTCGTATTTTATTTTTGTAATGATTTTTGTTTGTTTTCATGTTTGCTTTAAATGATACATATTTTACACCAACTTGAAAATGGATGAACGTATTGCTCAGTTTTGCCATTTCTTACTTTATTAGTTCCGTAAAGGGAAGAAAGCCAGTGAAATTTGTGAAAAATTGCTCGAAGTTTATGGTGACAATGCTCCAAAAGGAAATGCCAACGGTGGTAATCGTGGTAATCGTTAACGACGCTCCTCGGTCAGGGAGGCCAGCTAAGGTTAATGACTATGAAATAAATGTACTACTGGAGACAAAGCAATATTGCACGATACGAGAGATTGCAGACACTTTGATCAGCCACAATTCAACAGTTCAAGACCATCTGAAGAAGCCGGGATACATAAGCAAACTTGATGTCTGGGTTTAAATATCATTATTTATTCAACTTTTACTGAATAAAACATTGAGAAACGGAAGCTGATGAATTGTTTTTTAATAGTTGTGTACTTGTACTGCGGTGAATTATAATCATGTTCATTACATACAATATTTTAACACTGAGCTTGTGAAATATGCTGCTCATATTTTTCCTTTTTGGTAAATGTTTTAGAGCACATTTTGCATTTATAGCGACTTCTACGTGTGCTTCCGGGCTTCTCATGTTCCTTTATATGAACCTTCATATTATAGACTTGTGAAAAGCATTTCCCACATATAGGACAGCTGTGTGGTTTTGCTCCAGTATGTGTCATCATGTGTCTGTTCAAATGTGCCTTTGTGCGAAATTTATAGCCACATATTGCACATACAATATTACGTATATCTTCATGTACCTTTTTATGTTTGTACAAAGCCACCTTGTGAACAAACCGTTTTGGACATATATCACAAGCAAATGGCATCTCACCGCTGTGCCAAGCCATATGGCGCGTAAGGTAGCCTTTGTGATGATATTCCTCACCACAAACTGTGCAAACATATTCTTTGACAGTCTTGTGCGTGTGGGCGTGTGTAATGAATCCTGACTGAGAGTAGAAAGTTTTTCCACACTGATCGCAAATAAAGCCCGCAAAATGTTCCTGACGTCGGTGTGCATGGTAGGAACGTTTATTAACGAACTCTAAGTCACAGTCTGTGCAACTTATGGGTTTTTTTACAAACTGTATAGTTTCTTTCTTTGGACTATTTGGTTCTTGGGAGTTTTCAATTATTACGTCTTCATCAAGATGTTCAATTTCAATAATGTCATCAAACACACTGCTGATATCATTGTTCTTTATCTCAGTGTCTGAAAACTCACATTTTATTAAGGCATTGACATCGTCCTCCACCAACTCGCCCTTACTCTCATCTGCAATTCGAAAATAAAAAAAAATATATGCATGAAATATTTCATTCTAAGCATTTATTGAGTTTGAGTGAACGCTCAGTTTTCTTTCAATAAACTTGGTTGAAACGGTTATGTACTTAATTATGTTTACTCTAAAATCAAAAACCATTAAGCAACCTTGTCAAAAAACTGAGCGATCCACCAACATTGGAATTGTTTGTTACCGAAAAGATTTTCTGGGTTTTCCACAATATATTCAACTTTAATATAATCTTCTTCATATTCTTCCAATTTGTCTACTTCTTCTTCTTCTATATGCTGGCTTAAGTCATCCAATGAGTCTCCGAAATGTTCATAGTCTTGTGAGTCTTCCTCGTAGATTACTTTTTGTATGGCTGCATCTTCCATCAGCGATTGGAGATCACATTTTATTTTTTTCATTATTAACGTAGCTTTATAGTAAATAAGCAGCTTGCCGGAGCATCTCATACAGATGTAAATATCCTTAACGTCTTCCTGGCTGCCACTCTTCTTTTCAAAAAAGTCATTGATGCACTCATTTATTACATCAATTAATGGCACGGATGGGTCACCAATTCTTTCTTCAAATATGTTGAGTTCTGGTTTTATTGAAGAATGGCAAATGCAACAATTAAGCATTTTTTCCATTTAATTAAAATATCGTATTGCACAGAAGTAAACAAGAAATCTTTTTAAACAGATTTATAAAACGTCAATAAAAAGTGTTGCCGCTTGTTGAAAATAAAAGGGATTTCTCCAATGAACAATGGAGAATGAACAGGGCGTCACTGCAACCATTTTCTCAAGGAATGCTATATGTCTTACCATTAAAAATTTCCGGTTATAAAAGTGAAATAAAGGTTATATAGAATTAATAGAGTGTGCGAAATTAACAAATATATATTCATTTACTATTGTTCCCGATTATTTAACAGTTTTGCAATCATTTAGAAAAAAAAACACTTGGAAGAGTACAAAGTGCGAAGTAAGATTTGACATTTCGCGTCAGTTGGCAACTATAGATTTTAAACGTTTATAGAATATGTGAGGGTTTTTAGTACAACTATGAGCGCATTATTTTATAATAAAACAAATATGCAAAAAATGTTTAACATATAATCTTCTTGAATAAATGTATTTTTTTTACATTTCCCCCCATTTTAAAATATATATAATTTTTTGGTGCTTTGGAGACTTAACCAAACAAACTAATAATAATTAAGTAAAGCCACTAATTTTATCATAACCTTGATGATGATTTTTTTATAAAGCATATGCCAAAGGAATTAATAAAAAAAAATTTTTATATTTTTGGCACATATTTTTATATTATGTTTTTCCATACAAACTTGTTGCTTATATACCAGCTAATTTATTTATTATTAAACTATCAACTAGTTTATTTTTACATTTTTAACTTTTTCAGTTGAAATTTGTGAATTCAGGTAATGTAGATTTCAATATTATCGACATGTCGACATTAGGTATTATTGACGTGTAGATAATATATCAAACATCCACTAAATTTTTAGTCGAAGTATACCAACTGTAGCGCTGGTTACTTATTTTTGAAAGATTTTAGCAATGCTGTGTTAAAGGTGTGCAAAATAATACCAAAAGGGAGTGGCGATTTGATATAATATTGGATACAATTTTATTTTATATATTTATTCTTGTGCCACAAAAACCCTTAAACTCAAAAATAACGATACAAAAATTCCCATGGTGGACAAGTTATTATTTTTTTATTTTATATTTTCTCTTTTTAATAGACGCAAACAAAGATCAACATCGGGAAAAAAATGTCGTTGTTGAGATTTCACTCAAGTAAATCACAAAACGAGGCGTAAAAAGCTTCGCTTCGAAATCATGGACAATTTCAATGCACACAATTCTGTCTTACAGGCCGTCTCCACGAGACATAACCCATGCCATCACATATATCAAGGCTTGAGCGCCAGCTGTCAAAATATGTAACAGTATTTGCTTGTTGGAGATTTTATGCCATGGCATGTTAGTTGAAATTATTTTTTAATTTAATTACATTATTCGAATGCATTTTAGAATCCACTTTTAATTGTATTAAAAGTGATCTAAATTCTAATAAAAAGCGCGTAATAGTGCGTTTACATATATATATTAAATCGAGATTAAGCCCTTTGAGGTGATTAACTCGCTAATCTTGTTGATTTTTACGAGATTAGCCATACAAAAGTTAATCTCTTCGGAACGAGATTAGAAACTAATCTACTTGCTAATCTCCGCAAAAAAGTTTTCCAGTTCTAAAAGCCCCGGGAATATAAGGCCTACTATATATATATATAATATAAGGCATCCTAGGATTTTCGGGATCCATACTTTTACATAAATCTGATTGCAATACAAGAATTAATGAAGAAGTTGACATTTTCGAGCAATGGTTCTCTTAGATAAAACCAATTTTTTTAAATTTTCAAATTTTTGACGAAAATTTTTGTGAAAATGATATCGAGAAAGCCAGTTGCAACTTTTTAAAAAATTAAATCATTTCAGAATATTGTTAACTTTTGGTTACTCTAGATAAGGTTTAGTGATCTAAAAAAATGTCCTTTTTTTTATATTAGTATTAAGAAAAAATATGAAATTAATGAATATGTATAATTTTTTTCTCAATCTATGTATATATGTATATTATCTTGCTTTGTGAGCAACTTAAAATAAAATACATTAACCTTTTATAAATAAAAATGGAAGTAAACTGTGTTTTTTATTCCTTTAAACAATTTTTTAACTAAAAAAAACGTTTATACGTTGCATTTGAATTAATTTTTATTTATTTTTTTTTTGTTTTTGTTTGTTAAAAAAATAGTTTTTCTCAGTTTTTCCAAGCCCATGACTAATGCCAGGATTCTTAATTATTAATCCCTAAATTGCAACCCCTTGTTTGTAGTAAATGCAAAAGTTATATATAATCCTAGTTAGCCCTCCTCTGAACGTACCTTCAATGGATTTTACATAGAAATGAGAGATAAGGAAGTGGTGTTCTGGAATAAAAGTGCGGCATTTTTCTTACTGGTGTATGTTCACACTAATACATTAACATTCACTCAGGGCCGTATTCGGTTGTAGCGTACAGCTAGGCGCAGTTTTACTAATTGGAATTATGTATTAAACAAGTTTATTTTTAACATATTTGCGTAGTTAAAAAGTTAAGTCAATGATTTATTTTATTGTGAAATTATTCTATTATTGTATTTCCACACCACCCTTGAGGTATACAATTTGGTGCGTTACCGATTTTTTTGGGTGTTCGGTTCGCCTGTAGGCCTATTTCACCCATAAACAAAGAGAAATATTAGTATGCAACATTAAAAGATATTAATTCACAAATATAATATACATTTATATTTTACATTTATATATATATATATATATATATGTATGTAAGTATATGTATATATTACATAACAATTATATATTACAAACAAATTTTTTTTGTTTTAAATTATATATAAAAAATTTTATTCGCATGCAAGTACTTATAAATATAAACAACTAAATATATACATGTGAATTCTGTTTTTAATTTTTATATTTAAATTTTCTTAACATAAATAGTTTTATGTAATTCTTGCTTTACTGTTGGCTTTCCATTAATATTTTTTTTTGTAATATTAAAAATACTAAAAAACTATGTTATAATGACCGGAAGACTTAAATGGCCATCAAATACATTTTTTCAAGATGTGGTACCACTAAAAGAAATAATCTTCGGCTTGTTTTTGAACAGCCGACAAAATCAGATTCATAAATATGATTACAGCAAACAACTGATAGCTTGCTTACGAAGCTTGGTTGCAATCCTAGGGCGCAAATCGATTTATATCAATACTTAGTATCAATAATTTGCGGAAATCTGAAAATAAACAAATAAGTATAAATATTAATTTACCACAGTGATTAACAAAAGGCGCCCTGAAAATAATGACACCATGAAAAATGAATGCGCCCTTGTAGTCGTGTTTGTGCTTTGACATAAGCGCTGGAATAGAAATGGCGCAAAATTAACTGGCACTAATTATTGCTTTTTCACTTATTTCTGATTAGAAATATATTAATTTCCAATTGAAATACACTTTAAAAGAACAAACATAATATAAATAACACTCTTTTATTGAAATAATTATACCGATGTGAACAGAATTTGAATATACTTACTTGTGGAATGAAATCATTTTGTTTATCTATTTCTGACTGCTTCCACAACTGTGCACTATACAATTCATTATTATAAAGTTAGTTATAAAAATCACTTTATTATTTCAGTTACTTTCAGCAATGACAATTGCTTTTAATAATTATTTTTAAAGAATTTCTCGAGTCAATTTTCTTTGTTTTGATTTTCTAGCGCAAATGTCAAAAATTTCGCTAAAAAAATGCCGCAGTACACATACAGTGTATGTGTGCATAACACCACTTCCTTATTTCTTATTTCTATGGGATTTTATTTATCTATTGTGAATAGCTTTTGCTTGAATTGCAAAATGTTGAAAACAGCTGTCCGCTTTTTGGCAACCCAACGTTCCGCTTTGCATTTCACGAAAAGTAATACCTCAAAAGAAATTTCTATAAAAATATATAACTTTTTTTATAGATCTAAGCAAATCGCCCAGAATGGTTGATGCCAAGCTAGATGCAGTACAGCCCGTAGATATTGAAGAAGGTATCTTCAAATATGTTCTAATAAAAGTTTACGGCAAGGAGAAGAGTGATGGTTCTGAACCAAGCAAGAAAATTGTTCGTGGCTATGCTGACTGCCAATGGCATTGTAAGCACAAATAAACTAATTCAAAGACTTTTCACAAGATAAATGCCTACTTTATATTAATAGCTGATATTTATGAGCGTGTAAGTTCTTCTTGTCAGGGATTAGGACTTGATACAGAATGTCTGGGTGGCGGAAGAATTGAGCACAATCCTAGTGAAAAGCTAATCAAAGTCTACGGGTACTCCCAGGTAGGTTCAAAGAAAATATTTGTACATATCTTGTAAAGTGTATGCTTGCTCTGTTGTAGGGATATGGAAAGGCGGACCATGCTGAATCAAGAGAAATTTTGAGGAGCAAATATCCTGATTATGATATTGAAATTTCTGATGAAGGTTACTAAATTTTATATTTATTTATATATTAAACAGCTTTATTGCTATAGCTTAAGCAAAAACTTTGGTATGAGCAAAAGGTCGTGTTTTTACATTTTTATTACATTGGAATTTGAACCGCTTGACTTAAGCATCCTCACCACCACAAATAGCGACATGGTTGTTTTTAATGGTTTGCGATAAACTGTATATAAATTTGTTTTAATTATATCAAAATACATGAATTTGAAAATTTAATTTTGAAAATAAGTTAAATAATCTTTTGATAAGCACAAATGTGGTTTTATTATGATTATCAAAATTTGATATTAAAATAATAATAAAAATTTACAAGAATTATAACCGACATGTAGAAAGATCCTTCAGTATGATTCCTGTCGGTGGAATGTAATCATACATTTTTTCGAAGAAATCGTTATAGTTAAAAAAAAGTGTAAGACATATTACTGATAAAAGAATTTTTTAATCTGTATATATGTATATAAAAGAAATATATTTGTATGTAACCGCAAAACTCAAAAACTTCCGAGTTCTATTAATTTTTTTTACATTTTAGGCAAAAATAAAATTTTTAAACTTCTTCATATTAGTTAATTTTTAGCTCACATATAGTCACACCGCCATCTATTGAAAAACAAAAATAGAAAAGACAAATAGATGAAACAGCTAGTATATTATAACAAAAAAAAAAAAAATATAGTCACAACTTCCGAAACTTTTCTTAACCGATTTTAACTGTACCAGATTCCGTTGATTTCGAAATCTAGGCTAATTTGGGCCTAAAAATTCATTTAAATTGTATACTATCGGTGCTATTGGGAAAATGCTTTAATTTATAAAAACAACAACAATACAACTCGAGTGACTGCATTTGAATTGTAACTGTAACAATAGGTTGCTGTTCTTACACTTTGATCACCAAACGATGCATTTTTCATGCATTGGCCAATATATTAAAAACGTTTTCGTGAAAGTGGCCGCCAACACATTTTTTGGTTGGTCAAGACTTGAGAACAATTTTTCGAATTTGTTTTTTTTTTTCAATATGGCTTCGTTCCATATATGGATCCAAAATATGTGGGCTTGCTTTCAATAAACCTCAAAATTGTCCCAAAATTTCAATGGCACAATGAGTAGAAAACTACCACCGCTATGTGTCCCAACAAAATTACAATTTGGAAATAAGTCCTCAAACAATTTAACAAATAGAAGGATTATGGAGTTTGATGCCTAATTGATTATAAAGACTCTTCAAACGGTTTGTTTTTGCTAAATCGTTTGATGAGAACCAAAATTCTTTAATTTTTTCAGTTGTTTGGCAAACGATTTGACAAAATGTGCAGTAGACCGTATCACCAAAACTAACCTATATTTGACCCCACCTCAATCGTTAGACATTTAAGAGACATTTTCAAAAAAAAAAATTTTTTTTTTAAATGGTCCCTATGGTGCTTTTTTCTTGTTTTCGTTATATCTTCTATGTTTCTTGTATAATCCCAAAGATTTTTCATACATGTGTTTATTGTTTTTTTGCAATTTTTTTCTGATTTTATTTTTTCGCGAATCTTGTTTTTTTTAAGTTATCACCCACCTTATCTCAGTTGCTACTATGTTAACAAAATCTAAAAAGAGCAAATAATTAAAGCTCACAAAAAATCATTAAGACCATGCAAAGAAATGATATCCATAAAATTTATTTTTGGTGCAGTTCCGACCGATTTTATCCCAAAACTAACACTTTCGAAATTTTCGTCAGTCATACTCGACTTTTTATTAAACAAATAACTTGGCTTTTTCAATCACAACTGTTCTCATAAGACAATTAATAAAAGTCAATTATATCGAGTGTTGAAGATTGCAAAAACCTTTTATATTTGAAATTTGATGTTTACTAGAATTGTAATAAAATCTCTAATTGTTTATTAAAGTTGACGATTATTTTTCGTTGAGAGTAAGTTTAACTAATAAAATCATGCTCTGTTACAAACTCTGCCCAACAGTAGTTGTTGTCGGCTTTAAATGACACCACCCCCCCCCAGCTCATCATCGCTTCCATTCATGAACAAACAATATTTAAACACTTTGTACCAACAACAAAAAAGGCCATCACCACCACCTACTCTTCGTTTTCGCTATGCAGTCAACAAAAACAACAAACGTCTTCGCTTTGCCTGCATCATTGTTACAACAACAATAGCAACATACATCAATTCTTCGTCTTCGATTTGAAGCCCGTTCAAACCTAACAGATCGTATTCTGCAATTTCGTGGACCCAACCACCAGCCCTTTATCCAATATGACAGCACCACATCCACTGAAATGATCGATTGGACCAAATTTCAGATCACTGATCCACCATGTCTTCAGTTTTTTACTCAAGAGCAATTGACTGATCTACAGTACTTGGACGTCATTATTAAAATTCGTGGTGAGCATTACAGCAGATATTTTTTTTATGAAATAAATAATTAAATTTGACATCATATATTAACTCGTATTTATCATGTTATATGTTTTTCACAGATTATCCTTGTCACTCGCAAAACATCGAGCGTTACGTCCAAATTGTGCAAAAGTTGGCCACAGCAGTCGCTGACGAAAATCTTTTGGGGCACATTTTCGTGAAGCTTGACAGCTTCGAGTGCTACAGCCACCTTGAATCCCGTAAAGATTTAGAAAATTAATAAAAATTCGAGTATGAGTGACGAACATTTCGGAAGTATTATTTTTGGGATAAAATCGTTTGGAACTGCTTTAAAAATGAATTTAATGGATATCATTTGTTTCCATGGTCTTAATGATTTTTTGTGAGCTTTAATTATTTGCTCTTTTTAGATTTTGTTAACATAGTAGCAACTGAGATAAGGTGGGTGATAACTTAAAAAAACAAGATTCGCGAAAAAATAAAATCAGAAAAAAATTGCAAAAAAACAATAAACACATGTATGAAAAATCTTTGTGATCGAACAAGAAACACAGAAGATATAACTAAAACAAGAAAAAAGCACCATAGGGACCATTTCAAAAAAAAAAATTTTTTTTTTGAAAATGTCTTTTAAATGTCTAACGATTGAGGTGGGGTCAAAATGGGTTTACTTTTTTTCCATACAAGGTGATACGGTCTAATGTGCAGTCTTAAATTTTTAAGAAGATTTTCGTCACTTCAAAAAAGATTTCAACCTCTTGTTTAAATGGAAATAGCATGAGTATTTGTACACTATTTTTAAATAGCGCACAAAAAATCGACGAGGAATAGCTATATTATTGACGTATCAGAAATCGATTTATCAGATTTAATTAAAACTTTGGAAGTTTCGAGCTAACCCTAAATCCACGTAAAAATTCACAATGGTAATTAAACAAAATTAGTCCGCACAAAGTTCTTAAGAAGATCGGAGATTTTCTTGAATATGAAATACATTACAATACCAAAATTTTACTGTGTCATAGAATATGGAGTTAATTCAACTAAATAGCGACTGTTTGCAGCATATTTTTCAACAATTAAATTTAAAGTATCAAATTGTGTTGGCTGGCGTTCACCAGCGTTTCGAAGACATTGCCATCTCCTCTTGGAAATCTTCATACAAACAAATTTCTTTGTCCTTTGCGGAAATCGACTTAAGCGATACTGAGTTCCAATATTTTTTGACAATAATCAGCGATTTTATTGAAATTCTAAGATTCAAGTTTTTAACAGAATCCAAATACAAAATTCTGAGCAGCTTACGGTACCCCCAGTTAATTGATTTTAGATTTCAGGAAGATCCACAAAGATTTCTCACTGATAAGGATATGCTAAGATTTGTTGAAATGTTTCCGCAAATACAGAACTTTAGTCCGCATGGTGATTTTACTGGAAAATATATAAACAAGATGACGAGCTTAAGAAATCTCACACTATCCTATTGCAGAAAACTATGCCAAAGTAAAGTGTTGGAAATCTGTAGAGATATTCCATTGAGAAGTTTAAATCTAAATCAAATCTATCTGGAAGAAAATAATTTTATTTTAAGGCCAAATTTTAAAAGTTTTAATGCACTTGAGAAAATAACTGTGAATGGGGTGGAGCTTAATATCAATGATTATAAAGTTAATGCAAGTATAAATGTGTGAAACAATTGAATTCATCTAAGTATACTTACAATTCCGGAATTACTCAATAAATTAACCTACTTTACTTTAAGTTGTAAAGAATTAAAATAGCTATGACTATTCTATTCATTTTTATATTGTTCTCCTTCAGGCTCATATTTTTCAATTTTATTTTACATAGGCATATAATAGCAGGAGAAACACAAAAACATAGTAGTCTTTCAAGCAGTTATATTGGAAGTGGACTTGCCACGCTTTTTATTATATATTTCGGTTAAGTTTATATCAAGCAGCATATTTTGATAAATGCAATAAATTTAATTCAAATAAATTATTCATGGTTTGCATCTGTCCAAGAAACGTGGATACAAGCAAACTTCTCTGATGTGATAGCGATTTAGAAGCCAACAGAGAAAACGCTCCAGTCCAAGACCATAACCACCGTGCGGTTGTGTACCATACACACGCTGATCAGTATACCAATAATAGGGCTTAGGATCAATGCCTTCGCGTTCGTATCCTTTAAGCAACTGATCGCTTTCGTACATCCTCATTGAGCCACCTACAATTTCGCCTACGTTTGGTAATAGAACATCTACACTTTCTGTTAGATTAGGATCATCCGGACAAGTGGCCATATAAAAGGATTTGATGTTAGCTGGGAAGCGACAAAGCATGATCGGTTCATTTATAGTATCAGTCATTTTACGCTCCGGAGCTTCGGGAATATCTTCGCCAAATTCATAAAACGATCCATCATCCTTTGTAACGTTATTTTCCTTGAGCCATTCAATGGCCTGGGCGTAGTGCATGCGTCGGAATGGCCTTGTGGGCGGTTTAAAGTCTGGATTTAGCTCTTTGACCAAGTAGCCCCATGGAGAGTTTAGAACGCGCTCAACAACATCACAGATCAACTCCTCCAGACGATCGAGAAGGTCATCGAACGTTATGAAGGGACACTCCGCTTCAATGTGCGTGTACTCAGCCAAATGGCGACGAGTTCTACTCTGTTCGGCACGATAGCTTTGCGCAATGCAGAATACATCACCTAGTGCTGGTAAACATGTCTCCAAATATAGTTGAGAGCTCTGGGTCAAGTAAGCTTCTTCGCCAAAATATTTCAATTTGAATAGCGTTGAGCCACCCTCCACCTGAGTTTGCACCAATGTTGGTGGTGTCACCTCATTATAGCCATGATCGAAGTAATGCGCACGGAAAGCTTGCATTACGACAGAACGCATCTTGAGTATCTTCGAAGTATTTTCGCCTCTTATCATGATGTGACGGTTGTCTAGCTGAACATCTGGATGCGCTTCTTCGTTGAGAATACTTTCAGCGCCTCCAGAAGGTGCTGTTCCAATAAGCTCCCAATAGTCAACATTAAGTTCATGACCACCGGGCGCAGACTTACCATCAGGTACGACTTTAAGCGTACCAAACAGTACTACGGTACTCTCGGTTGTCAGTGTTAGTGCCTCGTATGTCTGGCAAAGTTGTTCTGTCAGCACGCATTGCAAAAATCCGGTGCCATCGCGCAGAGTAATGAATATGAGTGATTTTCCTTGACGACGCAACCGATGTACCCAACCGTATACTTTAACACGTTTACCTCGATTTTCAAAACATTCGAAAATTCGCGTTTTGATTGCACTTGGCAAACTTGAATCTTCCTTAATTTTAAGTTTTTTGGCTATTTCCAAATTTTGCATGCGTTTCTCAGCATCGTCGGCTTCACGTTGTTGTTTTTCGTTATTTTTAAAACTTTCACGTACGAAAATCTTTTGGATTTTCTTTAATTGAGATTTAGCAGCAGGCTCGTAGTTTTCCTTGGAATCTTTATCTTTATTGTCCACGTAGATAGTTGGAAATGGTTCCTTTTTCGCGTGCCGCATAGCTTGCAGGATGGTCTTGTAAGGATTGGTTTCCGTGCCATCGCCTGAGTCATCCGAACCATTTTTTTCTGATGTAAAAATTGGTTCTTGAATTTTTGATGAATCCATGTCCATTGCTATAGTCTGTTCTTGCTATCAATGCAGTTTTACAAAATTGTCAGCAAAACGAGGAGGATGACGAAATTTACAGAATTTGTTGCAATAACAGTGCTGACGGTGTGGCTCAATGGTAGTAGCTCTTATCGATTTTAATCGAATCTACTACTATTAGATTTATATATAGCCTATCGATAAAAAATTGTGTATTGCACTGAACACATTGACGACAACAGCGACATTACGACATCTTTCAATTTATTTTTTTACGTGTATTTCTTATGGAGAGAATTTAGTCCATGGTATAATAATACATGGTAGCATTGACAACTGCTTATTTTCTCTTCAACAGGAAAACATAAACTGTCAAAAACAGCTTTTTGTGGAAATACATCAGCAGCTGCTGTGGTTGTTGTTTTTTTTTCACTTCAACGTTTTCAACATTGCTTGTGTTTTCAATGGCGGATTGGGAGCGCTCTCTTTTTGAGTATATTTTTTGACAGTAGATGATTTCCCAAGCAACTGTCAATGCTACCTTGTATTATTATATGTACCATGAATTTAGTCTAATGCCGCAATTCCGTTTTGTCGAAAGAGAACAATTCCTGATTTGAAAGTTTGTCGTTATGTTACTATGTTTCCATGGCGAGTTAACTCGGGGTTAGGGTTTGACATTTTTATTACTGTTTTACTAGCAAAATGGATACTAAATGGCAGCATTCACTTTGACAGATAAAACCCAGTTAAATCTTACAAGTTTAGTGGATTTAACGAAACTCAACTCAACTCGCGTTTCAATAGCGATTTAACCTCGAGTTAACTCGCCATGGAAACATAAAGGGTATTCACAATAGCGTAGTTTTCAGTGTGGTTAAAAAACCCCGTGGTATTAATACCACACCAGAGATAATGAGATGGGAAACTTCGTTTCTATTGTGAATTCTGTTGATTTTGACAGATAAAAATGCTTGTTCTTCAGTTTTTTTTGCAATCACGTATTGTGTATGTGAGTTCACCTCATATTTGTCAAAAATAGGTATTACACCCAAAAAAGTCTTCCATATTGAAAAGAAAATTGTTTTTAGCTGAGCAAGAATATTGTTAATAATAGTCGATAAAGAACTTTTGTTAACATAAAAATGTTAGTTTTGTCTATCTAATTTGTGGAGTTACTTTGATAACAGACAAAAATATTTTTGATAGAAAAAAATTGAATTTAAAATGAAAAAAATTGTTCTATTTACAAGTGCTGTTGTTAACAGAAAAACATAATTCAATTTCTTTCAAGAACAGCTATATCTTTGTTTTAAAAACTCTGTTCTAATTTTTAAATGCATGAATTTGTTTGAACAAACATTGTAGGCTAGCTTTTCCCTATGTGTAAAGTGGTGGCTTAGCTGTCGAAAGTGAGATATTCACCAGCGCTCATGTCCATCCAGAGGGGTGAATTCATCGAGAATCCATCGAGAGGGGTGAGTTTGTCATGAAATTTTACTAACACATTTATAACATTTGCATTAGTATTGACTGCATTTTAGCATATGGCTATCTCCTTTTTGCCGAAGTTTCCAATCTCTTTATCTCTGACCACACTTTACCAAGCGGTTTTTATATTTGTTGTTGTTTTACATGTAAGCTTTAAAACCACAAGTGTGGTCATTTTAAGTAGCCCCTTGATATGTTTAACGAACGTGGTTTTTCAATTTCCATAAACAGCTGATCGGTTTGCCAGCTATTTTCTAATTGCAAAAATGGAAGAAGCTCAAAATGTAAGTTAAACTTCTTTAAGCCATATATTAATAAAATAAACGAAAACAGCTGATTAATTTAACATCTGTTTGTTTACATTTTAGGTGGCGTTGTCAACTATTTTAAAAGTTTATTTTAAAGGGTGCTTATAATTGTGGTTTTCAGCTGTGGTATAAAAACCACAACCACGATACCACACAATTGTGAATACCCTTATAGTAATAGTATGTTTTACGAAACATGTGCAAAACAAACGCTTTCGAGTAATTCAATTACTCAAAGTGAGTACGGAAATAGACTGTATTTTGCATTCTATTTGTAAAATTATGCTTACATTTGTGATGCAAAATATAGTGAAGAAGTTGTTTTAAAGACTGCCCTTTCTTTATTTAAACTTTAAACTTTATAAAAACTTCACTGAATTATAAACACGACCGGAAATTATTCTTCAATGACAGCAGATAAAAATTTACTCTGAGTTATATACAGTTTAAATTTCCCTTGCTTTGAATTAATCAAACATTTGATATACGAAGATTAGCACATATATTACGGGAATAAATATAAAGGCCGATTTTTTTTTTTTATTTTGAAAAAACAAATTTTTTAAATTTTTACCACGGTAGCACTAAGTCAAGTAGAAAAATAAGAAATATTCCGTATAAAAGGGAAAACAAACAAGCCTCGAAGAATTATTCTTCATCAAAACAATGCGAGCTTGAAGTGTTTTTGAAAACACAAAACATCAAATTAATGGGTCATCCACCGTACAGTCAGTACAGCAGTAATTTGGCCCCTGCTTTTTCCTGCTTTTTTGAAAATTTACTATTAACCATTGATGCAAATCCTTGTACTTTTGTACGGCTAACGTAGTAATTTTTAAACTTTAATTAAGTAAAACATGTTGGAGATAAAATTTTATTACTTTTTATCAATAGGAAATCATTCTATATACATTTGTTATCCTATGCAGATGCTTACAATGATGGTGATTTAATGAGTGATTTGGGTTATAACTTATTGCAACAACTTTCGTCACTACTTGTTTTCAAATTTCATGATTATTTTCTGAAAACACTGTGAAATTTGTAAGCTACAATGCATTAAATAAATTTTTATCAAGTGAAAAATATTTGTAGAATTATTTTTTTGGCAAAATTTAACAAATAGTTTTATTTTTGCATAAATTATGTATAAGTGTTCCAATCGTTAATGATTTTTGCAACAAGGAACATTATTGTTTTTTTTTTCTGTTCTATATCTTTTCATATTTTAACATAATTATAATTTAATTTGTGTTTTTTTACAGTCTTGTTTTGTTTTTGAATAAGTTTTATAAATGGATTGTTTTTATCCAATTCTTTTGTTAAGCATATAATTTGATAGGAATTGCCAATTTTAAAAGATTATCTGTGTATGCAAAAGATAATAAAAAAATGTAAATGTAAAATATTTTTAACAATAAGTAATAATGAGCTTTTGAAATAAAAGTAATTTAGATTCAAACAGCGTGCATCTTATAGCTAATAAATTAAATATAAAGAATAAAATACAATAAATTTATAACGATGAGTAGCAAAAAAGAAAACAAAACATACACAAAAAAGAAAATTAATTCTGAATTAGTTTTAACTAACAGTACTTTCAGTTTTGCTTCTTTCAACACTCTTTACAACCAAATACAAATAAATAAATTAAATGTTAATGTTAGTGGAGAGATATTTTTGCAAAAAGCGACTAATGTGTGTATGTTATGCTATACAATATATTCTCCATACATTTAAATTTGAAATAACATAAAATATATATTAACTTAGGACATAGTGTTATATCTTAGATTGCTATCAACGCCACCACCACCGGGACTGCCAGGCTCGGATATTATTTCTGAGTTATTGTCGGAAAAAAAGCGCCGACTAGGAAGTACTTCTCGAATACTGTCAATTAAACGTTGTTGAAAGGTTTTATATTCCATGTCGACTGACTGAGTATCACCAAAATTGAAATCGGCCACTTCGACAGTAAAGCTGAAAAAAAAAATACAAAGGATTTAGTAAGCAAAAAATAATAAAAATCTATAATTAATTATCTCTAAGGAACTTTTAGATACATATGCAGGTGTTTTTTTTTTTTAAAGATTGAAGTTTTTTGTTTTATGCCGACTCCGAAAGGATAATATACATATTCTCAAGAAGCTTTACATGTCATGACATTATTTCTGAGGTTTGCCATTGTGTGCAGATAGGTGACGGCCGATCAGAAAAATTAATTTCAATTGAACAAATTTTCTGTGTCAGCTGGGGTTCGAACATAGTCTTGAATTTGCGTCGAGTTATTCACACACTTCTTAATGCACTGGACCACGGCCGCCACCCTTATTTATTATGCTTTGACATAGTGTTTTGAAATTAGTTTGTTGAATTTTTCCAATTCAGCCTGAAAAGCATTAAAATGTACATAGATAATATTAACATCCATGGCAATTTGAATGTGAATTGATCAGTCGTCTTGCACTTAAGGCAGAGACCGTTGGTGAATTTGTGATATAAATAAGTGACATCAATAAATTTATATGACAAAATGAACGTAATTGAACGTGGGGGCTTGGATTTCCCACATAATCCCAACTGCTAAATTGTGATCGTAATTCCATAACAAGGCGTGGTTTTTTCATCATATTGCAACTTAAAGTTGTGTTATAATTTAAAGTATGAGCAAATGTTATCAGAACTTATCACCAAAACCAATATGGGTGGTTAAAATGTAAAAAAAGATACACTGGAATTTTTACAGATTTGTTTGGTGTTTGTCGGATATCACGTTTTTTGTTTTTTTTGGTACAGACAATATAAAAAAAACTGGATGAAAATTCATTGAAAGTTGGAAAAATGTGGGTCTTAATAGGTTAATTCAACAAAAAAAAGAGAAGTCTAATGTCTAACCAATTTAAATTTCTAACTTAGAATCTATTCGAGTAATCAGCTTATATTTTAATCGACCGTATTGAATTTAACTTGAAAAAAATATATATCTATTAACTTGCTTACCGATTTTGACTTTGTACATAGTAGGCAACACCAAACACGACCAATATAACTGCTACTAGAGTAAATGAGACGGGCACAACGACAACCGAAAGTTGCGATTGTTTCTTGGCTGTAATAAAGACGATTTAAATATATTTAAATTGTTTGTAACAGCGATAAAACACTTCCTACCTTCGTATATATTAATTGTCACCTGGTTCACGGTTTCCGATACATCATTGCGTATAAAGAATAAGACAGTTTTACTGTCGGAAAAATAACGATTGTAGCGGTATTCACACTCATCCAAAGTGAAGTAACTGGTACAGGTTTCATTACCTGTGGCATTGTAAGGCGCTTCAGAGAGAATAAATAAATTCATTATCAGTTATTGTTGTTGTCGGCCTTTTTGAGTGATTTTGTAAATTTAATATTGTAGGCTTTGGCCGTATAAAAATTAAAAAACGAAGTTTTTAGTTTTTTGTTTATTTTAATTTTTCCAATATTTCGGTTAAAAATGTTAACCATCTTCAGGGAACTATACAAAAATATAAAAACATTTATCACAAATCAGGAAACACTTATAATGACAAATGAATAAATAAAACTACAGTCACAATGAAATAATTAATTACCCCTAAAAAACTAGCACAAAGAATTACTTTGTGTGGCTTAGAATGGTTAGAGATCTTAATGTCAACTAATTTTGTGTCTAATAAGATTTTTGTAAATATGAGCGCAGTTATCGGTGTCCGTTTTGTAGTTGAGTCTTTTTTGGGTGGGAGTGTTGAGTATATGTAGCATTTCTATTGTGTATCTTCGTTTGTAATTATGTTCTTGTTGCAGAATTCTTGTGCCTTCCCAATTCGGAGTGTGTCCTCGCTGCAGACAGTGGGCTGCAAGTGCCGTATTGTTGTCCTTCTTGTTTTTTAGGTCTGATTTGTGCGCTGATATTCTTGTCCTTAATTTTGATTTTGTCGTTCCAACATATACTTGTCCGCATAAGTTGTCTCCGTCTCCTTTACATGTAATTTTATAGATTAAATTAGATTTGTCCATATCCTCAATTTTTGATTTTGTGTTGCTGAAAATGTTTTTTAATGTGTTGTAAGATTTTGGAGCAAGTTGGTAAAGATTTTTGTTGTATATGTCTGTTTTTTTGAGGTTTTCCGTAAAGCTTTCTACATATGTGACTCCTTTGTATCTTTTTGGTTCTTTATCGTGGTTTTGTTGTTTACCAACTTCTTTGAGTAACCTGTGAATTGTTTGTTTTGGAAAGTCGTTTTTGATTAATATGTTTATAATTTTGTGTTTATTGTTTTATTTTGTAAGAAGATCAAGACACAGCAAGAATAAGATTAACAACACTCATAGAAAGACATTTAAGAGTAACACAACCAACAGTAAGAGACAAATATATAACAAATCTTACAAAAACAACCAAAGAATTTTTAAAACAAAACAATAACATCATCATAGTGGAAGCCGACAAAGGAAATAAGACGGTAGCGATGAACAAGAAAGACTACGAACAGGGAATGCGTGCAATTAAGATCTCTAACCATTCTAAGCCACACAAAGTAATTCTTTGTGCTAGTTTTTTAGGGGTAATTAATTATTTCATTGTGATTGTAGTTTTATTTATTCATTTGTCATTATAAGTGTTTCCTGATTTGTGATAAATGTTTTTATATTTTTGTATAGTTCCCTGAAGATGGTTAACATTTTTAACCGAAATATTGGAAAAATTAAAATAAACAAAAAACTAAAAACTTCGTTTTTTAATTTTTATACGGCCAAAGCCTACAATATTAAATTTATAAATTCATTATCAATAAAAACATTAAAATTAAAATGTAGAACTTAAACTTACCATTAAATACCAAAGTGCAAAACTTCAGCTTGGATGAACCTTTGCATTTAATTTCCAAATTTAAAATGTCACCATGTTGTAGCCAATTCTTTCCGTTGGCGGTAAAGTTGGTAATAGGTGCTGTAAAATATAAAATATAAAAAAGGTTTGCTTGAAAATAGGTTATTTATGAATTACTTAAGTGGCCACCTGAATTGAAATGATAGAGTAGCGAAATGACCAGTACAATATCAAAATGATCAGTACAGTAATCAAATGACCAGGTTACCATCAAATGAAGGTAATGAAATGACTAAAACAGAACTTAAATGATCAGTACAATACCGAAACGAACCAACACAGTGCCAAAATAACAATGACAGTAGCGAACTAGCCAGTACAGCACCCAAATAACCGTTGCGATGTTAATAACCTAAGTTACCAGAATAGTAACGTAACATCGCAACGTGTACCGTAATGAAGTTTCTCTATGGTTACGGCATTTTATAGAAAAATGAGCAAATTTACTTATAATCAATGGTCGGAAGACATTCAATACTTTCTTAAAACATGATTTTATACTCATTTTTTTAATCCTTTTCTCAACAATTAACCAAACATTTTAAAATTTGAGCCGATATTGACTAACGAATATGAAATTTAAACAAGAAAAATTCAGCTGTTAAATGTTTTGAGAACTCTTAAATCTTATTATTATATTTTTTATTTTTATTAATATTATTTTTGTTATTATTTTAATTATTATTTTTATTATTATTTTTATTATTACTTTTATTATTATTTTTATTATTATTATTTTTATTATTTTTATTATTATTTTTATTATTATTTTTATTATTATTTTTATTATTATTTTTATTATTATTTTTATTATTATTTTTATTATTATTTTTATTATTATTAATATTATTATTCAATTGATTGTAATTTAAGAGCCTTTAAGAGCCAATTAAAGAAATGAAAGAGAATTTTATAAATAAGTGGGTATATTAGAAGTATTTACTCACATTTTGATACAACTTGATGTCTAAAGTAGCCATAGGATTTTTTGTAGTCCTTAGCAACAATTGATTTATCGATGCAATTAAACGGTGCTGGTGGATCTGTATCCGATCCAGAACGTAAGAACTTTGTAATATCTTTTACTGTGGCTTTTTTTGTTACATTCACTTGAGGTGCTGATATTGATGTCAAATTGCCGGTTAACTTTATGCCCAACAGTGCAGCATTTGCGTGAGCTGTGCGGTGAACAGTTTCTTCTAGAATTTTGTCGGTGTCACGTTTGACGCGACTCGAATTGTTAGGAGCAGGCGGAACTGTTGTTGTCGAATTTGGTTTGGGTGTTGTAGTTGTAGTTGTTGTACTGCTTGTAGTTGGTTCAGGTGTTGTTGTGGTTGTTGTTGTCGTGGTCGTTGTGGTTGTAGTTGTAGTAGTAGTTGTGCTTGGTGTAGGTTCAGGCAACTTTTCAAACGAAGCCATTACTAAGGCTTCAATTTCATAGATTTCTTCATCTTTTTCATAGATGGCTTCATAGCTAAAACCATTCGAAACTCCTAAATAGGTGCAGTTTCTAAACCAGTATGTTTGAATACTTGTAGCATTACGTGTCAAATAATCAAGATCATTATCGCTCAATGCAATAGTATGGTTGACGGGCACATTTGTGGCCACATATTGTTTTCCACGCTTTATACCATTCTGCAACAAGAGCATGTCACCACTCAAGGAATCGGTCAAATCGAAGTCAACATGATTTGTAGCTATTTGAAACCAGATAACGTAGTTTTTGTCTACTCTTAGTGTTACACGGTAATTCCCAGGTTTTGTTTTCATATCATGTGAATATTCTACGGACCAATTACTATGAGGCAGCTCCGAATTCAGGTCCTGAAAATGGAAAAATGTAAAGAAAGCTTTAATAGAAATAAATAACTATTAAATCGAAACGCATAGGGCCATTTCAGACCTTGAAAGGACTTTGACCGAGCTTCTTATGATCAACTCGTGTTGTGCATATTATTACCTACTACCTACTAGTATAATGCCGACTCCGAAAGGCTAATGTGCCTGTTCTCAAGAAGCTTTACATGGCATTATTTACTCTCTGAGGTTTGGCATTATCTACAGAGCGGTGGCGACCGATCAGAAGAATTAATCTTAATTCAAAAAATACTTTCTGTTGTTTCAGCTGTAGTTTCATGCCTGGGTTTTTAAACACTGTTTAATGCCCTCGGCCAAGGCCGCCACAATAAATATTTTACTTTTTTAAGCTCAAAGATATTTGCAATAAAGAACAATATGAACGTCTTTATTTAATCAGCTTGTACTACTTTTTTATGGAGAAATAAAACAGCAATGATAAGAACACGTATAAAAGTAATAGAAACCTTCAATAAAAAGCTGTGATCTTATTTGTGAATTTTTTTTTTTTTTTTTGCTTTTGCATCATTGAATATCTTGAAATTCTAAACTAAATGTGATGATGTGATCAATTCCATAATATTTTTATGCCAGCTAGTCTCATCAATAAATTATGTATACATTTATCTTTATATAGCACTCCATCTTCAAAACAGACACAACTCAAAATTTTAATTTTTCAGAAGCAAAAAACCAGTTTGTTTTTCAAAGGAATCCATACAAAACAAGGAGACAAAACGATTTTTTTTTTTAATTAAAGTTTAAAAACATGAGTGAAAAATTTTGATAGTTGATGGTGGTTATCGCTATGGAGTTGTGCCTGATGGACGTTATTGTAAATTTAGAGTTGTGCCTGGTGTGAAGATGGAGTGCGATATTTTCGCATGATATTTACATGTCAGCTAATATCATAAATAAATTATATTTAAATTAAGCTTTATTTTTTAACATTGCCTGTTAATAATAACATATTTTCTCAAATAAGGCATTTTTTGTTAAAAAGAGTCTTGTTGGGAGTTTGATTATATATTATTAAGAATACTGGTTTTAGTTTCTAGGGGCAAAATTAATTATATTTCCTCTTATTTTATATAATATTTATACAAGAGTATATAAATAAGAAATATTAATTTTTCCTTGAATTCTCAAAATTTAATATTTTTCTATTTGATGGAACTGGAAAGTTCATGCTATATTTTACGTCAATATAACTATAGCTAGAATGGAAATTGCTATTTTTGTTATTCCCGACTTTTGATTCAGCTAAACTTAATTTGTTTATTTATTTTTAGTGTCTATTATGAACCGAAACAATTTTTTTATAAAATTAGATTTGTCAACTATCGTGCACAATGACTTAATTGAATTGAGTAAATTTACATACAAGAGACATGAAATGCAAATTTATAACAATGGCTTTCAAATAGTAGCAGTTTGAAAAGAAAACCTAATCAAAGTTTTTTGACGAACACTCAAAAAAAAAAAACGAAGTATTGTGTATATATATTATTCAGTTAATGTGGAATTCATATTGTCAAGCACACAAAAAGATAAACAGCAATAAGACTTGTGTTTTTTATGAATAAACTCATGACATTGAAAATGTATTTCGTGTAAGACCCAAAGTAATCATGCTTAATAATGATTCTTTATTTTCAAATTCATGCAAGAAAACATTCAAAATGAAGGATTATGAAAATTAGATTCAAATAAATAAACTTTAATAAGCGTTTAAAGGACTTTTATAATATTATTTAAATTCAAAATTGTTTTGTTATAATTAAAATAACATATTAACGTGTTGTATGTGTTCAAGGGCAAATACTTTTCATATTTTTTTTTAATATAATTCCAACGTACATAAATTTACAATAATTTTTTATATCAGTTAAGTTTATATTCAAAGGCTGCTTGTCAAAAGAACTCAACAGAATTTCGAGTTAATCAGGTTATTTTAGGTAAACAAACAAACATACACAAACAAACATTGAATAAACAATATCCCAAAAAAACACTAAATAAAAAATTCTTATAAGTATGCAAAGACTTTAAAATTAAGCCTATTTTTACAAACTTGTGACAAACTTTTTTTTTAAAAAGTACTTACTTTGGAATGTGATGGTTTTGCATTATCTGACCAGTGATACAAGTAGTTGCCATTATTTGCTACTTTACCATCATCATACAAAGTAGCTGTAAAATTTATCGTGGAGCCCACTACTGCCGAACCAGAGCTTTTTACTTCAACGTAGTACGCTTTCACTGCAAGATATAAAGATATAAAAATTAGGTTGACGACTTTATCAACAAACAAAAATACAACAACAATATAATAATGTATGCAGATTTCAACAGAATAATGGGCGTATGAATATTGATTGATTCTTGAAAGTTTACACTTAATTGCGTTTTAAATTTGTTTCGATTTGCAGCTCACCTGAAACAATGACGCAAAATATGGAAATTATTAAAATATTTAAATAGTGTTTCATTTTGCTGGCAGCTGCTGCAGTCGTTTTCCTGGCTGTGTGGCGTATTTCCCGATTTTTCCTCCCCCCAAAAACACTTAGCACTTTTCCACTTTGGGTTTTCCACACTTTTCCAACGGCTTGACGCTGATGCAATTTATTTTTGTTGTTTGCTATTCTCTTAAAAACTACGCTAGAACAAGTTATTTTTCTTAATTATATAGTACGCAAAAAAGTTCGAAAACACAAAGTTTTAACATTTTATATCGTCTTTACCAAAATTATGAATAATAAAATAATTCACTGTCACTGCACTCTCTACTAAATTTTGAGCAGAGGAAATTATTTTGACAGCAGATAACATTTTCTTTTTGGTGCTGCCATTTAGCTTCAATTATATAGGGTGCATCAGAAGCAAATAAATTCCTTGTAGCTTTGTCTTCAGTGCTCACTTGGATAAATAAGCCAATATGAATTTTGTATATTAAACTAGCTTTTCCCGGCGCGCGTTGCTGCACCCAGCAATTATATCGCAACATAATAATTATATTCGAAACTTTTCTTAGACCCATAGTTTAACACCACTGTCATTTTCCACTGCCCGTTACAGTTTCCCAGTTACAGTTACAGTTTAAATAGTAACTCCATTTTTAGTTTGTATGTAAATACTGCAACTTTTACTTTCAAAGCTATTCGATAATACAAATTTTAATTGTATGGGCGGAGCCACACCCCCTTATATAATGCCCGTCCCAGTTTTCTAGTAGATGGACATTATCCAGTTTTAGTACAGTTGCCGACAGTGAGCATACAAACTAAATTACCAAAATGTAGCCAAATCGACGAAAACCATAGGAAATATAGCATTTTTATTGATTTGTGGGCGGTAAAAGGGGTGTGACAGAAATTAAAACCATCTTGTGCTTGAAAAAAATGTACTGCCAAAATTTCAGTTCTATCGACTCAGCAATTTTGAAGTTTCCAGCCAACACACAGACATCATTTTGCTTTTTGTATATAACATATATTTTGAATAAAGGTTATTGGCTATAACTTTTGATTGGTAAGAGATACTGAGATAATTTTTTTTAATAAATTATTATTTTAGCTTGTAAATTTATTCAAAAATATAAAACCACAATATTGGAAAAAAAAAATTTCTTCAAAAAAATCAAGGGGTAGGTAGGCCTTGTTTTTTGAATCACAAAAATGGTTTTTAATTTTTGCGTAAAATTGAAATAACTTTTGCTTATAAATGTTATAATTTTTGAATAGAGTTGAAAAGTTACGAATTTGAGTTTAAATTATTTTTACAACAAAAACAAATTTTGAGCCTTTTTGTGAGGAAAACTCCGAAATTTCAGACCTTTTTTGAAAAAAATATTTAAAATATATATACTCAACTAACGGTATTTTTGCAATAAGATTTTCATAGTACTTTGATGAAGCTTTAAGACAAAAAAAAATTGAACAAAATGTATACAAACGCAGCGGAGATATTTGAATCGAAAGTCACAAAATTAAATTTCTGATTGTTTTTTTCTCATTATTAAGCAACGATGTTGCATTAAATATATCGTTGTAGTAAAATTTTTAATAGTTTTCAAGATATGTTCATGTTTTTGATGTCAAAATAACGGAAATTTCTTAAGTTTTACTAAATTTAAGAAATATTTTATATTTTGTAAATATTCTCACATGTAACCTAAGAAAACAACTAAAAATATGCGATTTTGTAAAAAATTTGTACTACAGCACCATCTGGTGTCCAAGGTGGGTCAAAAGAGATAGTGCTGAAAAGCTCATCGTACCTGAAAACTACTATATACCAATTTTTATTCTAATCGCATGAGCGGTTTGGGAGTTTTAGGTGGTTTCGTAAAAAATTTGTACTAAAGCGCCCTCTGGTGTTCAATATAGGTCAAAAACGATAGCAGCAGAACACTCAACGTACATGAAACTCACTGTATACCACTTTTCATTCTAATCGCATTAGCAGTTTATGAGTTTTAGGCAGTTTTGTAAAAAATTTGTACTACAGCGCCCTCTGGTGTTCAAGGTGGATCAAAATTGATAGCCCACGAACACGCACCGTACCAAAAAACTTCTATACACAAATTTTCATGCTAATCGGATGAATAGTTTAGGAGTCTATTGTGGCCTTACAAACATAAGTTCCTTTTTTATATATATAGATTTCGTCTAAAAAAGAATGTATTAACCATCCACAGTGGTCCACATTAACACCATACAGTGAAAGAATAAAAGTTTTTCCTAGTTTTTATGAAAATTAAAAAATTGAGCTGATTTTGTATCTAAACTGGAACACGATTTTCAGCTTTAAGCAACACTTGAGGTTCAGGGAAATACGTAAGCATGCACACATATAATATTTTGAGTTTCTTATCCATACAAAAATACTATATAGAATTTTTTCACGAATCATCCATAATTTTTGTTATATAACACAATAATGGTCGTACTGGCAATGTTGAAATGAAGTCTGCAGATGTCCCTTAACCTTTGTGATTATTGGCTCATATAAAGAGATTTTAACTTTTTTTTATTTTAAATATTTGATCATCAGAGTGAACTTTAAATTTATATATCATGAATTCCATGTCACGCACTGTTACAGCTTACGAATAATCGCAACTGATTTGCTCAAGAAGAAATTTTTAAGAAAACTGGTTTGCAATTTTTATTAATTAATTTTACGGTCTATTTAAAACGTGTAAAGGTTCTATCAATCCACTTATGAATTTCGGTGATATTAAGCAAAATGTAGCGTACGCACGTGCTACGAAATTTTCCCTTTAAAAATTTGATGTCAGCTTCTATCTGAAATTTCTGCGAATTGATTTCAGATAGAATTTTCATATTTTCTTACAGCAATAAGAGGTTATCCTAGATTATATTAGTAGTTAAGTAATTTGAGAAAAAAAACATTATAAAACAATTTTTTCAATTTAAACACCGTCACGCTGTTACATTCGTCACGCACAATTACGCCGTAAGTTTATATTACTGTTACCTTCGACCATATTTACTAAAAACTGAAATACAAAACAAAAGGATTAAAAATTTCTTATTTGCTTTTTTTTAATCTCTTTTATGTCATGACTAGATACATGTAGAAAAAAAATTTGAAAATCAATTATTTTAATCGATATAAACTATTCTATCTTCGATCCAAAAGTCGATGCTCTTAATCAATGGAATTGAAGGAGCTGGAACTTTGGGAACTCTTCAAATTCTTCAATAGATTCTATATGGACCTATTCAGGTGTATCCTCATTTCTTATGCAAAGAAATTCGCCTGGCCTTTGAGAGAGTTCCCGTAAAGGCTGCACCCGTACAGCACCAATTTCAGTGTTTTTGTGAATATGATTCCTTAAAATTGATTTATTTGAATAATAATTTTTACTCCGATTTATTTTAACCCTTAAATGTCCAACAAGACCGAATTCAATAAAAAAAATATGTTGTGAAAAACGTGCCCTGAACAAGACCCTGTTTTTATTTTTTGGGAAAAATTTTTGCTTACGAGTTAATAAAGAAAGCATGGTTGTATCCAAAAAGATACAGTGGGCATTCCGACGTATACCATCAATCAGCATTGTTGTAGGAGTTCAAGGCAAAAACGTGGAAAGAGATTCTTTTTATGATAACTCTTAATTTGTTTGTTAAATGATACTCTAAAATTGTTAATAGTTTAAGAGGTATTTCATGTCAAAAAGCGAACTTTCCGTAAAAATTAAAAAAACTATTTTTAATTACAAAGTTATGCCAATAATTGAATTTTTGTTTTATATTCGCAATTTTCTGAGTGGGAATATATATCCAGTATTTTAATTTTGCAATATTTTAAAATAAATAGCTTATTTTCTCGGTTGTATCCAAAAAGATACACTGGGCATTTAAGGGTTAAATTAAATAAATCTCACTTATGAGAATTCATATTGACACTTGTCAATAGTTAACCGTCAATTTAGACGTTTGACAGTCTAATAAAGATGTAAGAATGGAAATTTTTTTCAATGAAGGGTGTATTAATTTCAATTTTTTCGAGTTTTTTCATTTTTGGTCTCTTTGCTATATATGAGACCCCCCTTTCCCCCATATCATTACTTATCGTAATACATTTTTAAACCCCTCCTCCTCCTCTAAACTGGTAACGCAATTATGAACGACCCCGTAGTGTGTAAAGCTACATTGTTGTATAGAAAAAAGTGTAACATGTGCGAAACGCGTGGAATTTTTTTCAATGAAAATAGTAAAAAAAATTTTTCAATCTGCTTTGCCATCTCAATATCCAAACATAACAGCATTTTCCGCAAAAAAATTCTTATATTAGAGTCTGCATTGAAACATATATCAATATTGTCACGCACATGCTACATATTTTCTTAATTTATTTAACTGCTCTTACCACGGTATGTATTATTAGGAAAATATTCATAAATTTGAAACAAATATTTTTTTTATTTGTTGTAATAAACAGCGCACGCCCTCACGGCAAATATCAAAATAAAACTGCAAAATTTTCGCTCAACTTATTCACTACGCGAAAGTAAAAAAAACAAAGAAAAACTACCGTTATCTTGAAGAATTCAACTTAAAACGTGTTGTCCGAATTCGATAGAATATATTCTATATAATTTCCCTTCTCTCTTTACAATTTGGTTTTTGACCTATGAGGTTGACTTTTTGGTGGAAATCGTGATATATAAGAACACTAATACGCTTTTTCTTCTTGTAAATATTTGATCATCGGAGTGAAATTTAAATTTATATATACAAGAACTATACTATATGTATATATAGCTATAGCTAAAAGCATTTGATAACGTTTTCTGAAAAATGTTAACTATATGCTTCCAAATCTTGCAACCATTTGAAAATTGACGGAGTCATTTTAAGAAGTGAAACTCATGATCAAAGTTTCGAAAAGAAGTTCTCTAGTCTTCCACCCAATTCACTGATCGGAACATATTTTTCTTCAACACAAGAAGAAATGTTGTATACATACTTCTTTCATACATACAACTTTAATTTTGGGCAAATTTGCAAAACTGTAAATAGCACAATGTGTGACGGACGTGGCCAAGTGCGTTAAATAGTGTGTGAACCACTCGATGAAAATGCGAGCCCAGGTTCGAACCCCAGCTGAAACAACATAAAGTTTTTTTTTTCAATTGAAATTAAGTTTTCTGATCGGTTGTCACCTCTCTATAGACAATCATTAACGTCAGAGAGAAAATAATGTCATGCTTCTTTAGGACATGCACATTAGCCGTTTTGAATCGGCATAAAACTGGTAGGTCGATCATTTATGTACAAATATTTAATAACAGGCACAACACAATTTGATCATAAAAAACTAAGTCAAAGTCCTTTTAAGTGGTGAAATGGCCGTACGCCATTTCATGAACACACACTGCAGGCTACGAGTGTGTAAATCAGCTGTTGTCATACGAGTCAATTCATACGTGGTTTACGAACTGAAAATGCGAGCACCGTGTAAACTTTTTAATGTGGAAAAAGAGAACAGCTGATATACGCATTGAAAGCTAGCGAGGTTTACGTGGCATACGAGACATTTGCGAACTTTCATTAGGTCCACTTATATTTTTAATATTTGCGTGATGATAAGTTTCAGTGAGCATACGCTTGCTGTAAAATATTGGAACGCACAAATCAAATAATCTTGTGTAGTAAAATTGTAAAGATATCTTCAGTAAATAAGAAAACTATATAAAACATTGAAAAAAAGACATAAAATAATTATAAAACAAGAATAAAAATATATAGCAAGCTTATAAGATAATAAGATAAAAGCAAAAATATATACAATATTATGTCATGCACATGCCTGCTTACGTCATGATCGACATATTGTCAAAATCAGCTTTTTTTCACTGAACAAAACATAAACAAACAGAACTGTAACTGAAAATTAAATCGTACCGAACTATTTCGTCTCTTCTTGCACGAACAGAAAATCAGTGAAAAAACAGAGAAAGTGTATTTTCCTATCTACGTCACGAAAGACCTAACGTCATTCGCAGAACGGTGCAACTGCCTCTGTTGGCGTAATCTGTAGCTTGTTTCTGTAACTCTTCTCACCGCAGCTCTCAACAGATTTTCTCACTTTGTCGTCATTATCACTTGTACTGTGATCATTCGGTGACTCGTCTCGAATGTTTCAATACTATTTTCCTAGGAATATGACAGCCGAAGTGTTTCTGTAAGCTAAAATATGCGACTCGAGTCGCTTGAAGTTCTCACTATGTTCTAACGTGGTGAGAAAATTGTTTGCTTGTTTTTGCAACAGTCATTTTCAATGATATGTGTATACGAATATTATATGTACTAAAATGAACATATTTTTGTATAAATTTTGTATCATAACATTATCAACCGTATTAAAATAATACTCGGATCGCGATTAGTGGACAAGGTTCGTGTATTTAATATCAAGATCAGTAAGTAGAAGTATCACGTTTAACTTCACACAGAGTTCTCTGTCATTTGTTGCAATCTTATATATTCCCTATAGCTTGGGTTTCTTTCTCATCACGGACCACTATTTACTCACTTATCAGTTACAAAAAACATTAACTTTCACAAAATTCAGTATTTTGACGAAACAGTGTGACGTCAGAAGAAGTGACTATTTGTCGCAAAATTTACAGAAATGAGTTACTGATTTATATTTTTTTTGAGATAAAAGTTGCTGAATTAACAATCTCATGTTTCACAATGAAGTCTCATTTAAATGTTTCTATTATTTTCGCCTAGTCGCGAAACCATAAATCGAATAATAAATGGTTGAATTCTGATTAAAATTAATCGAAACCCGAAATTTTACTTTTTTTATTATATCTGCTCTGTCAATTAAGGAATTAAGGAACAAAGAAAATTTCTTAAAAATCTTCAAAAAAATTAAATAAAAAAAATACAGATATGAGAACAAAGTTCCGTACTGCAGCCACACTGCTTTCATCACTGATCGATAAAAAAGATACAAAAAATAATTGAAATGGAAATAATTTCTTGAAATGGCTATTTCCCTTGCATCTACCTTCTTTATTTTACCATGTGTACTGCCTTCGATTTTTGTCTATCGATCTCTGAAAATAGAAACGTAGTCCAAAAAGTACAAAAGTGAGTTTTACTGCAACTCTGCTCAATATTGCACGTGTGTGTTTGGATTTTCGATTAAATGAAATTTGTTTAACTAGCTGGTTAATTTAATATGGTAATGTTTATTCCTTCTCGAATGCAAAGATTTGTCAAGGCAGGTGAATCCGCATAAACCTCTATTGAAATTGTCTCACTTATCCCTATTCTAACTGCTTTACAGAACTCTTAAAAAATCTGAACCCTCAAATCTCGAAGTTCCCTCCGTACTGTTTATCTGCAATAAGACACAAAAGTTTCGCTGCTGCCATGTCTGAGGCGCTGGATAAATTGGAACATTCACAAGCTGAAAAGAAAGTGGCGAATGAAGCTGTTAAAGTAGAAATGCACAAGATTAAGCAATATAAAGGGCAGCTTAAGAGGCGCAAGTGGGTTGAATACAAGACCGAAGAAGCCATTGACGAAGAAATTGCCAAGAAACGAGCAGCTTTCGATCCAGCTGATCGTGTCAAACGTAAAAAAACGGCCTTACTGTTGGGTTATTCGGGAGCTCACTACTTTGGCATGCAACGTAATCCGGGCATGGCTACCATTGAGGAGGAGTTATTCAAAGCAATGCTGAAACATAAATGGATAACCGATGACGGTTTCGAGCAATCACAGTCAGTCAGCTTTCAGCGTGCGGCACGCACAGACAAAGGTGTGTCAGCAGCGCGGCAAGTGTGCTCTATTAAACTACGTAAGTTGTGGGTCCTTTGTTTTTATATTTTAAAGTTTTATCGTAAATTCATATGATAAGCGGAAGAACTCAACATTGAAGCGTTGAATGCAGATCTACCAGAACAAATACGTTTATTTGGCGCGGAGCGTGTTACCAAAGGTTTTAATGCTAAGGATCAATGTAATGCTCGCACATACACCTACACGCTGCCCACAATTGCATTTGCCAGTATAGAGGCTACCTACAACTTCACGGACTATCGCATTGATAGCGAAACGCTGAAGAAGGTGCAAGAGGTTCTAAAGATGTACGAGGGCACGAAAAATTTTCACAACTTCACGAGTCGCAAGTAAGCAAAATAATTAATTTAAGCAAGTGTGTGTGAACCCTTCAATCTAAATTGTGTTGCAGAAATTTCCTTGATCCATCCGCCAAACGCTTTATAATGGCATTTGAATGCTCTGAACCGTTTATTAGTCCGCAAGGTATAGAATTTACAACGCTCAAGGTGAAAGGACAAAGTTTCATGCTACATCAAATACGGAAAATGGTTGGCCTTGTTATAGCTATTGTGCGTGGCAATACTACAAGCGCCACATTAGAGCGTGCATTTACGGAGGAACGTATAGACTTGCCAATGGCACCAGGCTTGGGATTAGTACTGGACACTGTGCATTACGAACGCTATAACGATCGTTATGGCAATGATGGTATACATAAACCGCTCAGCTGGCTGGCACAGGAAGAGACTATTAAAGAATTTATAGAAAAATATATCTTTGCAAACATTTATAAGACGGAACACGAAGAACTATCGCTGCTGAATTGGATGGAAACTCTTTCCTTGCATTCGTACGAAGCGCGCAAAGAAGACGCTGCAGCGGATAAGCAGAATGTGACGAGTTCGAAAGATGATGACGACAATGAGGAATAGCAATAGGGAGACTCTTTAAATCAAACATGTCCAGTTTTTAGGCTGCTTGACCCGTAACATTTTTATATTTTCTATCATAAATTTTGCTCTCGCTTATACAAGAATAAAAATATGTGCAAACAACACCAACCGCACACGAAGTCCGCTAAATTTTCCAAAGTACTTATTTAACTACAAGCGCATGTGCAACAATAAACTCAACGATGCTGATTGCCTCGCAACTTGTGTGTAGTCGCAAAAGAATTATTTTTGCATATTTTACATGTATATTTTGTAGCTGGAATAAAATGTCAGTCGCAGTGAATGTTTGTGTTTTAATGGTATATTTTTTAATCGTATTTCATTCTTGTCTTGGCCAGTCAATTTAATTTCGTGGCCTCCACAGCTCTAAATGATTTTCTTCAAAATATTTATATTACGATGCTTTTATTATCTTCATAATGCTTTAAGTAGAATCTTTTTAAAAATCTCAAAAATTTTAACATGCACAACGAAAAAATATAACGCTATGAAGATAGGAATTGATAACGAATAAGAGCAGCGTTTAAAATCTGCCACCTTTCTTCTTTTTATGGCCGCCCTTACGATGCTGTTGTCTCGGTCCTGGTGTGGTTTCCTGATACACAGGTGTGGCAGGCGAATTCTTGCCTAAATTAGCACGATTAGTCATATCGCTGGAAGAACAGAAAATAATAAACTAGAAGAACAAGAAAATGGCTACTCATAAACATACTATTGTTCAGCTGCACCTGTCGACATGCCCTGCGATCCCTTGATGATGTCCTTGGCACGACGGTCACGCTTCTTACGGAAGCCAGTGCGTTCGTACTTCGGTAGCCAGCGCTCGGGATCAGGAGCTATCTCAGCATTGTAGTTTTTGGGTAACTTACCCTTGCGCTTGCGATGACTACTCTTGCGCTTTTCGACTGCGGGGGTGCCTGGCGATTGTTCGATCTTCGCATTTGCAGACTTCTTTGCTGCCTTGGTGGACATGACCCAATTTGCTGCTTCGAGAGCATCGATTTCCGACGTCGTTGTCAACGTTTCTAGTTTAGGTAACTTTTTACTTATTTCTAATGCGCGCTTTGGATTAAACTGCGCATAGGCAATCACAAGCTGAGCCAACACCTTCATATCATTGGGATTAAGCTTGAGTAATTCTTCTAACGAACTTGCTGCTGTTTCGGTGGCTCCACCACGCAAATGAAACTCTGCTGCTTGACGCCACATGTCAGTCAGATCACCGCTATTTTCCTATAAAGCCAAACATTTAATGATAAAAAAGTCGCCATTAAGTTTATCAGATCCTAATTGCTTACGTTGTTCTTTTTATACCAGTCTACGGCAGATTTAAGTAGTTCCGATGCTGCTGGCTTGTTATCAGTGCCCAAGTAAAGCGTAACCAAAGCAGATACTACGCCTGGCTTATATTTAGATTCGCCCAACGAGAGTAAAACATCGATGGCTTCTTTGCGATTACCCTGTTAGTCAAAAATTCATTTAAAACAACTGCCCAAGAACATCATGGAGAAAACACCTACCTGCGATAACAATAGCTGAACAATAACAAATTTCGAGGCGAAGGCCTGCTCCTTGTTTGCTGCTGCATATTTATTCAAAACCTCCACTGCCTCTTTGTGCTTTCGGTCCTTACAAAGCTGCGAGCAACGTATTAGCAAGGATTGAAATTCTAGGTCCGGATATTGCTGCACTAGCTTTTCACAAAGCTGCTGCACCTGATCGCTAGCGTTAGTGAACAGTGCTAACAGACAGTTATTCAGCGCTATAGCTTTCTTTTGACGAGACGTCAATTTTGGCTCACATGCTTCAGCCATTGCCGAACGTATCTTTTTCTTCGAATCGAAGACGTTCTGGTCCTTATTAATGACAACTGAATTATTGCTTGCAACTGCAACCAACGCTGGATCCTTAGGTTTGTTCTTCAAACATTCAGCATAAATGGTTGAAGCTTCCTTTTGCTTGCCCTGCATTTGTAAGCAATACGCTAACTGCACGCGTATGATATCTAACTCTTCGCGTATCTCTTCTTCACTAGCGCCATCTTCTTCAAGAGTTTCTCGACACAGCTTTTCGCTGGCACGCAATTTACGCTCGGCCTCTACGTATTTATGCCGGTTAGAAAGTACACAGGAACCATTAAAGAACTGCTCATAAGTTTCCTCGGGTATATCCGGAATCTTTTTGGTCTTATTGTATAAATTTAAATTTAATATAACTTTAATTTTTTACGTTTATGTCATACCTCATCTAGAGCCAAATTTGCTGCCACCGCACTCAGATTAGTGCGTCGTTCATCTTCGTAGTCATCGTTGGTGTTCTTGATAATGTCCTTGTATGACTCAAAGCACTCTTCGTACCTCTCCAAGCGATACAGCACCTGTGTACGCAACTCCTTCAGATTTGGTGGCAATTGGCTGATGCCAGAACCATCAATTGTGCGCAAGGCATTCTCCGGTTTGTTCAGCCGATACTCGCAATATGCACGTTCGAACACTAAATTCGTAAGCTTATTCTTCTCAATAAACTTAAAGGCTTCCTCAAACTTCGAGATCTGTATCAAGCAGATGACCTTGCAGTGAAGTGCCGTCTGATCATCAGATGCAACACCGAGAACTTGAAGTATTAATGAAATTTAGTATTGTGATGAGCCTGTTTATATACATATATGCACGAATGGGTACTAGTAGATTGCTTATACATCAAAGAATGAGCTTTCCCTTTTAGGTATACTCACTGCGGTTGACTGCCTTCATTGCTTTCTCAAACTCGCCATTCTGTCCAAATTTGTTGACATCCGCATAGGCCGCTTTTATAATTGCATCCTTCGGATTGGTATCCTTCGACATTATGGTTAATTAAAATTTAATTTAGTAAGAATATTCTAAACGATCACACCAACGAAAATTTATTCCCGACAATTGACAGCAACCGAGACGTGTTGACAACTCAGCAAATGTACTTGGGAGGTGTTTAGAAATAGTAAAAATGTAATAAGCAGTAATGCCAACAGAAAACGAATATAATATCATATTTTAACCCATTAACCGTCGAGGTGTGATTCTGTTTGCCGATTTTTATGATTTTTTTATCGGGTTTTCTTATTTCGATCCCTAGGAAATTGGAATAGTTTACTTTGATCCTTTCTTTTGGTCCCCCAAATTTCAAGTTGCGCAAAAAAACGCGCCTAGTATTTGTCTCATTCACTCTTTCGTGTTGGTTATGCAAACACAAAAAAATGTCCGTGGGCATAGGTTGTGGGAATCACTGCTTTAAAGCAACGCCAGCGTTTAAACGGTTAAACAATTACAGCTATTAAAATCAACAAAACACCCATGATAAACAACAAAATTCCAAAAATAAATTATAAAAAAATGGAAGAAATAGTTAAAAGTGAATTGAATACAACAATAGTATCTGAAATTGAGGATTTAGTTAAAATAATACAAGAAGCGAAAAAGAGATCAACAAAATATATCAAAATCAGGTGTAGAAATAACAATTGGATTTCAAACGAGCTTGTTAAAAAACTAAAACTTAGGCAAGAGCTATACAAAAAATCAAAAGCTCACCCAGAAGATCAAACAAAAATGACGGAATATAAAAAAGTAAAAAAAGAAGTCGAACAGCTTATTAAAAACAACAAACAAAAGCATATAAATGATCAAATTCAAAAATCCGGAAATGATACAAGAAAATTATGGAACATTATTAATACAACACTTAGAAATCGCGCTGAACAAACAAATAATTCAAAAACCCAAGAACAAACAAACAATAATAGCAAAGATATGTCAAATAGTTTTAACAAATATTTCAATGAAGCTGGAATGAAAATAGCTAAAAATATAACAAAAACTAACAAAATCAAACCAAATACAGCAAATCTTAAATCCATATTCTTTCAACCAATCACGCATGCCGAAATTCAGATCATTATATCAAAACTAAATGCTAATGCAGCTCAAGGGATCGACGAAATCTCAGTAAAGGATATAAAGTTTCTTATGCCAACAATCATAAATATCTTGGTTAAACTAATCAACAAATGTTTCACTAGTGGTGTCTATCCAGAATGTCTCAAAAAAGCGATTATAATACCGATTTTTAAAAAAGGTAAGAAGGGTCTTTGCGAAAATTATAGGCCTATTTCAATACTTAACGCTATGAGCAAAATATTTGAAAAAGCAATCGACACAAGAATCGAGAACTTCATTAATTCTACCATAGGCTTTGACGTGAACCAGTTTGGCTTCCTTGAAAAAAGCGGGACGGAATCTGCTATTACATCCACAATGGAAAAAATGTATGATGCTCTAGATAGTAAAGAATTAGTTGCAGCTACTTTCATTGATTTATCAAAAGCATTCGATCTAGTTGATCACAAAAAGCTATTGAACCATCTATCCGACTTAGGTATTCGAGGAGTACCAAACATGTTGATTGAAAGCTACTTAAAAAACAGGCCACATGTTACTAGGTTTAATGATGAACTGAGTGATGAGCTAATAAGTAAAATTGGGGTTCCACAGGGGTCCATCCTTGGGCCAAGGCTTTACTTATTATACATAAACAACATAAAAAGCTGTAACTTCAAATCAACTTACAACATCTATGCCGATGACACAAATTTCATCACAACAGCAAAATCAACCCAAGAATTAGAAGATAAAATAAACCACGACATGAAAATATATTATGAGTGGACTTGCGGAAACGGTCTAAGCATAAACATACAAAAAACTAACTACATTGTCTTTCGATCATTCAACAACATTAACGAAAACATAAACATTCAAATTAACAACATCGATATACAAAGAGTAAAATATACCAAATACCTTGGAATGGTAATAGATGAAGATCTTAACTATGAAAACCACATAAAAGAAGTTAAAAACTCTGTGATACCATTAATAATGGTCATTAAAAGAATTGGAAAAATACACCAAACAGCAGCACAACTTATATATACAGGGCACATTCTTTCAAGAATAAGGTACAACATATGCAGTTGGAGCCAATGCAGAAAATTTCAAGTAGAACAAATAGGCAGAATAATGAACAAAGCGATTAAAGTGTTATTTAACAAAAAATACACAATCTCAACAAAAGAACTTTATAAAAGTACCAAACAAATGGACATCAACCAGCTAATACTAATGGAAAAATGCAAATATATACACAAAATCAAAAACAGTAACATGAAGTCTAAACTGATCCTCACAACCAGAAACAATATTCACACACACAACACGAGACAAAAACACAATTTTGAAATACCGAAAGCAAGAACAACTAAACAAGTACGGAGCCTGAAGCACAGCTCAATAAAGCTATACAACTCACTACCAGAAGACATCAAGAACACTCAACATATTCAAATTTTCAAAAACAAATTAAAATTGTATATTCAAAATTTAAGACTGAATCCAATGATCTCATAAATATAAGATAGAATTTCCAAAATATTTTACATTATTTAAATATCTTGTTAATAACAATGATATTTTTATCAAGCTAGTGGTTATTAAATAATTTCTTTTTTCACTTATACATCCTCTTATACACGGAATTTAATCCGTCTGGGGATATCCTGTAATCTTTAATAATTTAAAAATTCAAAATTTACAACTTCCAACTTGGTAATAAATTGTATTTTTAAGCCTCTGTAAATAATATGAATAATAAAGATTGCATTTTTAATAATAAAAAAAAAAAAAAAAAACCAAATGACAAATTCTTACTGCAAAAATTATTAAAATTTTTTTCATGCTTGTTAAATTTTCGGGACTATGTTCACCATGTACTATAAAAATCTTTATTCTTGTTGTTGGACAACTACTTTTCCATATAGAGTTAATTCGGTGTTAACCTGGGATTAGCCCTTGATGGAAACACGCCTTGAGATTAGGATTGTAAACTTCACGAAAACTCCACAAAGTAATAGAATTTAGCTGAGTTCCTTTGTAGTTGAATTTTAATGTTACCTTTATTCATTTAATTATATATTATGACTAATTGTTGAGCCCGAGGCCAAGTATGTTTATAAAAAAAAACAACTAACAACAACAACAGCTCTGTATGGAGTAAATCTTACAGCAGACTAGACAGATTATTTCGTTGGGTGCTATACGAACTCATGACTTCTTGCATGACTTTCACTTTCCACTTAGCAACTTATGTCTGACTTACTGTGAAACCTAAATAAGAGCGTTGAGCGACGCGTTACCAGCCGCTTTGCGTTAACGCTGAATTGTCATCCCTAAATAAAAGCGGTGGCTTTATGTCAGATGCGCAGGCAGTCTACAAATTTTTCACAGAAATAGCAATATTTTCGAAGTCTGCCGCCAACTTTACTTCCTAACGCTCTGTCAAAATTGGATTTTCCAACCGCTCAGCCTTGCCGCCGCGTTATTATGGTTTGTCACATATAAATAGTATTGGCATGAGAAATTTCTGACAGATTAAAAACGCTTCCGCACTGATTTTGGTTTGACTGTTATACTGCCAATTTTTCGAGGCAGTTTCCGGAATTTTTGGCAGAGAATACAAATCTTTCCATTAGTAACTAGAGTGTTTATCTTCTTTTTCGTTAGAGAGATTTTCTTTATAAACCTTTTCAAAATTGGTAAGCCCGCAAGTTTTTGGAGTGGATGCCACTCAATGTAATTAATTGTTAAAGAATATCAACTATTTATCAGAAGTGTCAGATCTTAAATAAACCAAGGAAAGGATGCCCTATCGAGTTTCCGATTCACTATCTTTAAAAATAAGCAATTACTTCAAAGCGGTACATAATCATCAAATTTTATTCAGTTCTACTTTTTCTGTAAATTTTTAATTTATTTTGTGAAATTGTTGTTGTGAAATACCCGGTTGTCATGATATTGATTGATTAAATACATATGTATATATTTTTCTGTACAACAGTTGCACAAAAGTTGTACCTGCTGAGTGCAGCCAATATTTTCACATATCGAAATAAGCATTATGCTACTACCATCTTGCAAGATGAACTACTAGTACGAAATGAACGGACCGAGCCTTGCAACACTTAATTGTCATTATTTGTAAAGTTGATTTTGTGAATGACGGCAACTCTATAACATTATTGGTCTTTATTGAGTAAAAGTTAAAAGATTAAATAATTATTGAAATACAAGTAATAACAACATCATGGAAATAATTGGGTGTCTGAAAAGCTGCAGTAGAGTTTTACAGGTAATCAATTTATGATAGGTAGCCACAAAAAGACTAACCTCAAATCAAATCTAGGTACTGCAACCTAGTGTCCTAGCACCTGGGTTACAAGTGCTTCTCAATGTTCAGCAGGTGAGACATCGGCAGACTAAGCACTGGAACCCCAAGTTCAAAAAATTACGTAAAGAAAAGTTCATTAAAGTTGAATTGCCGAAGTTTAATGAAAAGCAAGAAGATATATCAAAAGAAGAAATGCGCAGTCGTATGAAGGAGCGTGGCATCTTACCACCTCGTCCATGGCTAGAGCGACCCTTTCACATAAGCTGTACGGGTGGTATCTTCGAACCATATGTTCCGCCAGAGGGGGACGGTAAAAAGTCCATAATTTCATCAGCAGGAGCCAAGCAAAAGTTTGAATTCTTGGAGAAGAAATCCAAAAGTTTGCTAGCCGTGCGCAAGATACGCAGCTATGAAGAAGATTTTGATACGGATAAATTTGCACAACAAGCACAGGATATTTATATCAACGCGCATAACATGATGGCGGCCAAGAATAAACATCAGTTGCGTGAATTTATAACAGAACGTTGTTATCCCGAAATGAGGCACAATGTTAGGGACAAGACCATACACTGGAAATTCTTACAGTCTTTAGAACCACCCAAAGTGGTGCATGCACGCAACACTGACATCATTACCAAAGATAACATCTTCGCACAGGTAACAGTGCGTTTTCATACACAGCAACTATTAGCCATTTACGACCGGTTCGGACGTCTTATGCATGGTAGCGAAATACTGGCCAAAGATGTGCTCGAATATGTAGTCTTCGAGAAGCACATTTCCAATGAATATGGTTTGTGGCGGCTACACGATAAGATTATACCCGATTGGTTGCCGCCAAGGCAAGTAGCGCCGTTGACATATCGCATCGTAGAAGAGCCGGAAAATGTGGAAGAAATAAAACAAATATCTAAAGGCAGCCCAACAGCGGATGCAAAGGAGATGCAGGTTGCTGCTGCTAGCGCAACTGAAGATGCGGGTAGCAAGAATATTGTGGGTGGAGTAGATGGAAATAAGAGCGCTACCGTTTAATTGTTTTTCCTACTTGCACTTTCAAGTTCGAGTTTTATGTAATTTAAAAATAAAAAAAAGTTCAGTAAATTGTACAAAAATTAAAAAATTGCAAGCTGCATAGAAACTCGCAATAATTAACTCGGCTTACGATAATTTAAATAAATTTTTTAAAATATGTTGTCTAACATTTTTCCTTTATTTTATTTTACTTATTATATTATTAATAAATTCGCATTATATCTACAAAAATTCCATCGAACACTTCGAAAACTCAAAAAATTCCCAATTTTATCTGAAGATTGTCGATTACCAATGTTAAAAAATTTCATGTGATCTAACCTTTCAAACACCTCTAGCAAGGCTTAGTTACAAATTTGGCATTATATGGGAACCTGTTCAGAGAATGGTTATGGAATGGCTTATGGTTATGAAATAGCAGATGAACTAGCCAGGCTACATTCTTCACTTGACTATCAGGCTATTTCTTAGCAAAGATCTTATTTGTAGGTAAAAATTAATAAAACAAAAACTTTCAAGTGGCTTATTTGCACATTAATTTGTGCTGAGAAACTGACGATGGCTTTTGAAAATTCCCACTAAAAATCAGATGGATTTGCGGGAGAAATTTGTCTGCACAAAATTGCACAAATTGAAACCCCTCAAAAAGACTAATTACTAGGCTAAGTAATTAAGACTAAGACTAAAGACTAAGTCACCTTTAAAATTGTTGATTTGTTTTTAATAAATACAGTCTCCCTTCATTTTTTTGATTTAAAAGATAAGATATCCTTTTGCACAGTAAAACCAATTCATACCGAAGTGTTATTTAAAAATACGTCATACTTTTTCTTGTTAACATTGTTCTTATTTTATTGTAAAAATGTATGTTATATAATCTCAACATACAAAAGTTTTAAACTATTTGCTTAATGATCATGCAATGCTAAGCAGTATAAAATGAATAAGTGAACTATGTACATTTTACATAAAATCAGTTAATATATAGTTAAAATAATACAATTATAAATATTAAATATAATTTAAGAGATAATTTTATTTGCATAGGCGCAAGAAATCAAACAAAACTGCTGCTTGGCTCTTCTAAATAGGCGCAGCGACCAGTCTGTTCCGAGCCCAAATGTTTGCGACTTATGTCGATTGGAATCTTGCTGGGCAATTGAATAGCGGGGCTAGGGGGAGCGGTATTATTGTTGACAATGTTTGTTGATGCGGCGGATGTGGAGCAGAAAGTGGAATGAAGTTTGCTAACATTGCTGCTGGTAACGCCCCAGTTCGATGGCTTGATGGGTAGCACTTTCGGCTTGGGAGGTAGCGGCGGCGGACCTTTTGTGCTGGCATAGTCCGACTCAAGCGAAGAAGAATTGGAAACATTGTTGTTGTTATTGTTATGTTTTTGCTCGAGCGTATCGTCTTCTTCATCGATTTTCATTGGAGATGAATTGGTTCTATTGGTTCTATTTGTAATGGAAAGTCTGGGAGCAGGTTGCGGACGCTCGAGGGCAAGTGTTGAGTGTGGTGGCTCTTCGAATGTTGGTGAGGCAGCCGCCATATTCATGGATTTACTGACAGGGCTGAGATTAGCGCGCACCTTACGCAACTTATTTGCAGCGCTTAGGTTTTCTTTGTTCTTAAGAAAATCCGGTAGTTCAAAGTTGATCTCGGTGCCTCGTTGATCCTCGAGACGTGCCAATTGTGCGCGCTTAAGACCCTCAAGTAGTTCATCTGTAAGTGGGTGTGTGAGGGGGAGGGATCAGATTAGAATATGTTTGCGTATGTGCTAAACACGCTAAGCATACCCTGATTTTCGGCTACTCGCTCGGTAACTTGCAATCTAACGCCGGCTTTTAATTTGGCTATAATAGGCTTCTTAGCACACGCTACTGTGCCACCGGTTGGAATTTGTTCTAGGCCACTGTTAGGCTCTACACTGCATAGGGGTGTGTTAATGCTGATGGTTTCATCTGATTGACTGCTGCTGGGAATGGAAGGCTTCTTTTTTGGTTTTAGCTTCATGCCGGGAACGTTTGAGTCTCGTCGGCGCATGCGATCAAAGACAGACGATGTCTCGGAAGCGCAATCGTCGGACTGGAAAAAAATAAATTTTTAGTGCAAATATGAAGATAAGACAAATATATAATAATTCAGGATGAGACCAATAGAGAAAAGAGTAAGGATAAGAAAGAAAATTTAGCACAGCTTGGCTTAGAAGCGAATTTGTATGTAGTCAAAATAAGTTTCCATACAAAATCCATTAAAACAGCAAATTTTTAACATTTTTATTTGAAAATTTTAACCAAAAATTCCAAAAGGGTACTAGGAGCCCCAGAGTAATATGTGAATGGATGGAAAAAGGAATTCAGCGCAATCGAGGATAGCTGTTGAATGAAGACCGTAATGCTCCATTGGTTGATACTTAAGAGAATGTACAACGAAAAATACAAGTTTGAAATTCGTTCATTATGGAAATATAAACATTTTAAAGTGGCCACCAAAAAACCATGTCTTGTCTCCAATTAAAAATAAAGATGAAATAAAAATATTTGTGGTGTGTTACTTAAAATAATTGTGTGGAAACATGTTTTTGCTTTTACTATATATCTAAAGTAAATGTAGAAAGAGGTTTTCCAAACGGACGAAGATTTTATTCAACTTGTCTGGATTTGTCCGGTTGCATTGAGGATAGTTTTGGTAGTTTGGAACAATATACCTATACATATCGAATCAGATTTATTGTCCAAGTAAGCAAGAAGAAACAAACTTTTCTATACAATCGGCTGTAGTTGTGACGTTACATTAAAAAAGAACCATTATTAATAAAACCTACCAGATATATTAAATTAAGCTGTAGGTGGATGAAGGGAATGAGATAAAGATTCGGTGCTTCTGCATTGGTATGGGGATGCAACTGGACAGGTTCTATTAGTGGGGACATTAGACTGGTTTGCGTCTGATGAGGGATGGGTAGATGGGTTTAATATAAAGGATCGGATTTAATTAGACCAACTGATAGGAGTGTCACTTATTTACTAGCAAAAGGGAAGTGAGGTAGACTTAATCAAACCATTAATAGAAACATATTAATGAAATTTATTGCGTAATCTTCGTGTGATCTTTCGATGCTTACCTTCAGCGAGCACAAATCGGCAGGAACCAAAGTCAAGGGTAGCTGTTGTTGCTGCTGCTGGGATAAATGTGCCTCCACCTTGCTCTGCAGCAGCTCATTAAAAACCTTGTTCGTTATTTCATCCAAGGTGCTTTGATGTGGATTAACAGCCACTGCTGCTGCTGTACCAACAGAGCCTGTCCTTGTGGCAGTTAGTGCTGATTTTGTGTTCGGAAACGAAACACTTTTTGGCAATGAGTGTTTGGTGTTTGATTTGTTCGACTGTAGACCATTTTGATAATCACTACAATGAGCAGGAGACAGCGGCGACTTAATGAGTACAATCTGCAAGCGTTGACCATCGGCAACGGTAACTGGCAACGAGAGATCAAGTTGCTCGTGGGTGTCTCTCATTAACACTTGTACAGCGTCCATGCTGTAATTGTATTTTTGCAAAATCGGACGTATCACTTCATGCAGTTGCTTCTTGGGCTTGCTCTTTACCGAGATTACTTTGGGATCGGGTAGATCTAGTTTGAAAGCGACGCGCTGCTCAATAACCACCTCTTTGCCGGCAAGCATCTGCACTGCAGGGCTCTGCAGATCTATAGATTTGGTGCAGCCATTTATAACAACATCGTAGAATGCATAGCTTAGACCTCGTTTTTCTAGCAGGCGTTCGACAAGTTGTCCGACTGTGTCACCAGCTCGTGTCTGCACTATGGTAGTGGCGCCATCACTTAGGATGACACGGCACAGAGAACAAGGTTTTATTTCTTCTACTTGACCACCATTGCTGTTCATCGTTATGGTACTGCCAGGTAGCGTGTCAAAGCTGGACAGGGAAGAGCGTGAGCTGTGTATATCGCTCATGGAATTTTGAGTTGAGGGAATTTTAAGCGAGCTGCTCGATGACAATAAAGGCAGCTTGGAGGGTGCATTAAATGCTGGAATACTAGAAAGTTTGTTGTTACCAATATCTGTTTCGGCACGATCACGTGATTTGCAGCGCGTCTTGCGATGCCAAGGCAGGAGACTCTTACGGCGGCGATCTTCGGCATTGCTTGCGGACTTTTTTAACTGTTGGAAAAAAAAAAATGTTAGCTTTGACTACAACAACCACTGAACGTAGCACAACACTCACCTTTGACGCGGAGGCTGCTTGGTGAAAATTTGTCTTCAACAATTCATCTAAATCTTCCGCCGTATAAGGGAGCGGCAGATTTTTTGCCTCCGCTTCCAAGCAACTTTTGTACATATCGGAGCGTATGAAGCGCTGATAGCTGTCAAATTTCATTAGATTAAATATTTGCTTTTGCGCCTGTGCAAAAATATCCGGTTCCGCACTCTGCAGCTTCTCTTCGGTAAGATTGCGCGCCTGTGAGTCTACATTGACTGGTTCTAGTGAACCGTTAGACAAATGTTTGGAAAATATAGCCATGGCTTGTGTGGCACGTTCCGATTCGTTGTCTAAGTGACGAAAACGCTCGCAGGCAGTCCAAAAATAAATGTTTTCCGCGGAGAATTCTTTTTTGAGAAACTCCGCGAATGTATGCAGGCCAGCGGGATCTTCAAGCAGACGTTCAAACGATGTACCCCACGCAGCTACGCCAACTGGTCCCACTACGGTTTGCTCGTTTGAGCTACCTGCTAATGAGGATGTTATAACTACAGCCGGTTTGTTGTTTACCAATGCAGTTGTTATGCTGTTGCAGAAGGAGGCGGCGGCAGCGGCGGAGGAGGAGAAGGAACAATTGTTGGCTTTGGCGGATTTGGTGGTATCACCAGCGATTTGCTGTTGGCTACGACTTTGTTTCAAGTTATCTATGTAGGTATCCATGGATTTAATGTAAACATCGTTGTCCGATGCGGTCATAGAAGCAGTTCGTCGCACAAGTGGACTCTGTTGCGTAGCGTTGTTTGGCTGCCGCTGTTGCAGTGTGTGTTTGTCGGCACGTGGCGTACGAAAAGATGATTGACCCCAGGCACGACGGAATGGTGAAGAGTTTGAGGGAAGCGCTCGGTTCTGTGGATGAAAAAAAAAAATTATAGAACAAACATTATTTATGATATTTTCAAGTTAATGTTAAGTTTTAAGTGCATTTGATGAGCGCGTAAATTTGAGACTGAAATATAGTAAAACACACAAGCGATATCCGGTCAGAATTTTCTAAATATACTTATGTAAGTGTGTAAATTTTTATGGCTTCTCCTCAATGCGATGTGACAAAGATCACTGTGACAGTCGTAATGAAAGATAAACTTTTGAACCTATGATTAGTAAACTTAAAATAAAACTACAAACATTATTGTTGGACCGAAACGAGATGATTTGTGTATGTAAGCATAAAGCATTTGCGCGTTAAAATGATGCAGCTTTTTTTTTTCAAATGTTAGAAACTGTTTCTGTAACATCACAGGAGAATACTAACAACAGCAATGAGGTATGATTCCGGAGGTTGATGAATTGCTTAAGGTATTGGCAAAAGTTCTCCTCAGAGCTCAAAAACATTTTGAAAATTAAATTTAACTAACAGTGATCCCCGTCGAAGTCGAATTTCCTTGTAAAGAAATACTATTCTGCCGTCATGAGGAAGAGTACGGCATCTACATATTTCAATATTCTGAGACAAATGACTTACAGTAATTTATCAAAAATTCAGACTAGGGTTTGGATGGTTATAAATATTTAGTTCTTCAGGATAGTTAAATTCAGTTTTTTCAACATTAGTGATATTTAACCAATTTTGTTAAAAATGCAAAAACTGTGGAACAGTGTTGATGCCGCTTTTTTAATTGTTTTATCGCAAATAGTTAAAAAAATTGCATTTCCATCAGTTTTACGTTTTATTAGGTAAAACTACGTTTTGAAAGTTGCTGTCTTTTGGTGACTTCAAGGTAAAGCAGAACTCCATACTCTGTAAAGATTTGAAGGTTATTGATATTGTCTATCTATAGATACCACTTTTTTACTCTGTTAATTATTATACTCATAAGTTTTTGAAATGCTCTTTTAAAAATTTTATAAGTATTCGGATATTGTTATGTTTTTTCAAACTTATAAAAACGAATCTGCCCTCTTACTTGTTTCAGAAATTTAAGTTCAGTCGGTCCACTAGGAATACACAAATAATTGTACCAAAAATATCATTTTCAGTATTTGAACGGTCGTTTCTAGTACGCACAGCTCGTATTTGGAATAAGCTTCCCATTGCTATGCGAACCTTTTCTGGCACTTCAAACAGTTACAAAATCAAACTTCTGAAACACATTTGAATACACAATAAAAATATTGATGACCTTTATAACCGTTACCGATGACCTATAAATTTTAAATCTTTTGTTCATCTTAATATTTGTCGCTGCTGACATGGGATATACCCCAAATCCAATAATTTTTAATAGTTCGTATAGATGTAAGGGAAGTCGTAAAAAGGTACACATATTAAATTAGATTAATTAAGATATCTCTCGAATATAGATACATGCTTGTAATATAGTTTTTGGCCAAAAAATAGGCCTTTGTATTACTAATGAAGAAATAAATAAATAAATAATGTAGATACTACATTTTTGCTTGAATAATTGCTTCAGGTTAAAATATTTAGTAATTGAGCAAAAAATTCGAAATTTTTCATTTATTTTCTTGAAAATGAAAGAAATATGGTTAAAAAACGCAATAAAACTGATTTTGATTTTCATGCTAGATACCGCAATCTTCCTTATGACGGCAATGTTATAGTTCTTAAGTAGAGAAATTTCTCTTACGTCCCTTAAAAGAGATATATCCTTATGTCTTCTTGAGAGATATACTGCAGTTTAACCTGTTCTATTTTCAACAGCCATTTTTTAAGTCAATTCATTTGTTTGCCCAAAAAATTGTATAAAAAAATGTCTCCTCTTCCATAGGCGCCTTATAAAATTACATAATCAACGAAAACTGCTAAAATATATGAACAACTTTTCGTTTTATTTTTCTCAGCCCTATAAATATTAGGGGAACCTTTAGAACATTCAAATAAAAACGAGATAGGTCCACCGCAAAGGACATGAACCATGCAGAATTAAAATAAGTTGAAGAGAAACGTTTGTAATTTTCCTAAATTTGACCGGGTCTTTTTTTAATGCTTTAAAGTAATAAAGATATATGTATTTTATATTGTTTTTTCTAAGCCCAGGTCCAGGTCTTGATTTTTGTTCGAAAATTAGCTGAAATTTAGGTTGAAATGAAAAGGAGGAAAAACTAAGTAAGGTACTTGTGGGATATTTTGAGTAAAGCATTAGAAACATGTTCATTTGGAGCTTATTGTTATTTTTCTTGGGGGGGACAAGGAAAAGAAGATACATTTCAAATATCCAGGAGCAATGCACAGAGCAAGATGGATGAGTAAAGCTGTTGTCTCCTTAAAAATTTGGATGTTCCAAATGTCACTGGAACAAAATAAGAAAAAAATTTTATGTGGAAATACGATAATTTTGACTAAGGAGTTAAATTGCATTTTCAAAGCTCCGCCAAAAAATATCAGATGCATTTTTTAAAAAAATAAAAAAAAAAATTAAAATAGCTTAGATTATTATAAATGATTCTTCATCACAATATATTCAACATGTGTTTCGGTTTGGATAACATATTATTCAGTATGATCTAAGTCATAAATAGCTCCAAAATGACCTTTAAACGATTTCAGCAATATCTAGAGGTCAAATTTTTTTGGGTCTTAAGGCATTTTCGTTCTCATTAGGAATGGAACTTTCGGAAAATGGACGCGCACCGAAGTATTTTTACATTTTTGAAATGTGAACCAGTCTAATACATATGTATTTTCTTTTTTCATTTGACATTTTTTTTGTGAAGAAAACTGAAGCTTCTCTGTATCATGGTAGGGCCCATTACAAGGTAGGGCCGAGTCGCTTGGTGCCCTCACGCGTCAACGAAGAATGGATAATGAAAAGGTTGGCTAATTGTCAAAATGGCGAAGTTCATAGAAACTTCAAATGAAATAAAAATATTAGGGGTATTCACGATCCGGAGCTCTTTGTAGAGCTCTTGTGCAAAATAGCGAAAGTGCAACAAAAAAGAGCTCTACAATAACAAAATACACGTGCTGTCAAAATTGTTCTTTATTGCTCAAGCGCACTGGCGATACCCTGTAGTTCTTTTGTAGAGCTCTTGAGCTCTTGAGTTCATTTTGTTAATTTTTGACAGCAAACAAATAGTGATGATATATTGTGTACACTTCTAGGCACTAACTTCTTTCATATCGTAATTTCACATCACTAACTTTCAAAGCGGACTGAACTTAACTTCAATTGCTAAGCCTGTGTATGGGGTGCAAGGTTGCCAGTTAAAATTCGGAAAAATTCCCACGGAAATTACCTTTTTCCCACAGAAGCATAAATTAAATACCACCAAAATTACCACGGCAAAGGTAAAAAAAAAAAACTCCCACCACGATTAAAAAATACCACAAAAAATCCCACGATCTTTAAAAATTACCACAAAAATACCACGCTTTTTAATAATACCACCAAAAATCCCATAAGCATTTAAAAATACCGAAAAAAATCCCATACGCATTAAAAAATACCACAATAAATCTCATAAATGTATAAATAAAAAATGTATAAATACCACAAATTTTTGCAGTAAGGTATAATATACGTGTAGCAACCAAAAACAGGAGCTGTTTTTAAAAAATTTTTTAGATATAAGAAGTTATTATTTTTTTTAATTTATGCAGGTTACTGAACATAAAAAATGCTTTATAAAAATATTTTTTTTTAAATACAGTTCTGGCTTTTACATAGAACACAGAACACCAAGCGCACGCAAGCAAACGAAAAATAATGTGAAGCTCTTTGTCAAAACAGCGAAAAGAACAAAAGGAAAAAAATTGCCAAAAAATGTACGGTACAGCGCAAGTGTTCATACCAACTCACAGACTTGAATTCAAGTCTTGACCAATGTAAGTCCCGGTTTCCACTCGTCAAGTCTTGATTTTCAATTTTTTGACATTCCCTTTTAAACTTGACGATTCAGTTTCCACACATCAAGAGTTGACGATGTGTATCATATACTGCCGTTTCATTTCATCTTATAGAAATGAAATGAAATTACGCCAATGATGCGCAAAATGAATAGAAAAAGTAGCGGGACAAGAAACGAACACAAAACGAATTGCCCAAGAATTGACGGTACAGTCAATTTCTTTCTTTCCCTTAGTTACGATTCCCGTACCACCGAACTCAAGACTTGACCGTCAAGACTTGAGTGGAAACCGAGACTAAAAGGGGTCATACGAACTTCGAAACAGGGTCGCAAACTGCTAAATTTAAATGCGTAACATACAACATAAAATCGTTTTGTAAACAGAGCGTTTAATGCGTATAATGGCAATGATTTCATATGAAGTTTTTGCTTAATAAACGGAAAAAAATCATTTGAAGAAAAAAATTCCCAAATCCCACGGCAATTAAAAAATACCACACTGAATTCCCACGCTAATTAAAAAATACCATAGGAATTCCCACGCTAATTAAAAAATACCATGGGAATTCCCAAAAAAAAAAATTCCCAAGGACAATTAAAAATTACCACAAATGGGATTTTTCCCACATAACTGGCAACCTTGATGGGGTGTGTTCACAGTTTGTTGCGCTTTTTTGCTCTTTTGCACAAGAGCTCTACAAAGAACTCCGAATCGTGAATACCCCTATTATGTTTTCAAATTGTAAATAGTGCGGACAAGTGTGTTACATTTGTGTTAATTTGAGTGAAAATATTGTAAAAACATTGTAAATAAATCTATAAAATGCCAAGGAAGTGTTGAATTTGCAGAAAAGCCCGTAAAAAGTTTAAACTAAAATCAACTGCGAAAAATGAACATAAAGAAACTAGAAATGAACAGCTGATTTTGACAACTAGCCCGCTTTTCTCTGCTTTCTACTCCATTCTTCTCCGAATCAACCCTACCTTATAATTCTACCATGATCTGTACTAATGTTCAAAAATTTGGCAAAAAATATTAAATAAAGAAAATTTTAAAATCAGATTATTCTACTGATATTTAATATCAAAAAATTGTATAAAATAATAGCTTAAATAGCTTTATAGAGAAATCTAGCCATTCTAACTAATAACGGTTTTGAAAATATGAAAACTTTCTCAATAGGTGGCACATCTACATGACATTTCCTTCGTTTTGAAATCTCAACTTTATTTTCATAGGTCAGTTTCCATCCTAGCTTCAAGTAAAGTTCGAGTAATAGAGATTAATTTCATTATCTGTCAAAATGAGAAAATATGTCAAAAAGTACCGAAACGATTTCAAGTAAAATAGCCGATCTTTGACAATTGAAATTAAATATAAATTAAATTTGCTGGTTGGTTTATTTAAAATAATGGAAAATACAGAGAAGTTGCACGTGAATTGTTCTTTAGGAACAATTAGGCTTCCATTTGCGTTCATTTTGCATATTTTAACTTTATTTTTATTCATTTTCTAACCAATTTCATAAATTTTTTTCATAATTTGATTCTGACACTTTGACAATCAGCTGTTCGAAGCTCGAGATTTGTGTTTCCATGGTACAATGAAAACAAGGTAGAAGCATTTCAGAGAGGCAGACTGCCACAAAACAAAATTGACTGCCTATAGAAAATCTGAAAACGATTATTTTTTTTATTTTTTTTTTTTTTTCATTTTCATTTTCAAATTACTATTGAAAGACAATTTTGGCTATGAGAAAGAGAGCGCAGTCCGAAATGCGTCTACCTCTGTTATTCTACCATGTGTGTTTCAAGAAATTTTTCAAGTAAAGTTGAAGTAAAGTTCGTGTAATAGAGAGTGACATTTTGCTTGTTCTTCTTCTCTCGTGCTGGATATGTAAACAAAATGCTTTCAAGTAACTCCAGTTCTTATCATATGTACGAGGGAATATTTTCTAAAAAAATACGTGTTCGAATCAGATCGAGTTACTCACTTTTAGTTCGGATCCCAGAACACCTCTGGTTACTGGAATAGGAAATTAAATTTTAATCGACTCATTGCCGATATGGAGATCGCGAGATTATTTTCTCCTGTCAGATCCTGTCCAATTATTTTCTATATTCTTTAAGAAATAATTTTAAATTTTGTTATAAACATAAACGTTTCATTTTAAGTTTTCTTTGGAGATCAGTGAAGTAATGTCCAAGCTTAAAATTCTGCTTGGGTAAGGTTTGTTTGCTAAGACAAAAAAAAAAAAAACATGCTATTGAATGGTTTCACGCTACAAAATGTGTTGTTTCACTGAGCTGCTAAACCGTAAAATGTAAACAAAATAATTCTACGAAGTTTACCCAACTAATTCAAAGATCTTATTACATGAACATACCACACATGACAATGGATCACGTTACTTTTCTTTGTAGCGATGAAAGAAAAAAAAATAAAAATAAAAATGGAGTTTTCTACATAAGATAACGTAGACAAAAAAAAAAATTAAACTAAAAAGGCAAAATGCAAAATAATCATAAAAATGCAAAATAAGCATAAAAATTGTTCATGCTTAAATATTGGGTTGAGAAAAAGAAAAATAAGAAGAAGAAGGAAGTTCAAATTACAGCATGTGAAACCTCAGGAATTTACTCATTAAGACAGCTTGAATGTCGTCAAATCGGTCACATTGGAACTTGGTACAAAATTCAATAGCCAGACAGTGAAGACAATGAACATTGTGGGAAGGCACTAAACAATCTTAATCAAAGTGCAACAAGCAAGAAAAAGAAAATACTAGAAATGTCAATATTTATTGATACCCCAAAAAAAAAAAAAAAAAACAAAAAGGGAGAAAAAGTGAAAAATTAAACAGTTATACAAGGAACCGAAAAATGTATAGAACTAAAAGAAACGCTCCTATTAATAATATTTGTAGCGTCCAATAAAATAAGCACTATACAAAATGATTTAAGCATATGCTTTAATTTAGAGTTTTGTTTAAAAATATGGTTTTTATGACAATAATTCTATATTTGAATCACCATCGTTTATATTGTCCCAATGTTATGGTTAAATAAACATATTTTATTATGAACTGTTTTATAGTCTATTTTACATTTTTATATAAATTTTTTGTTGTGAGTATAAAATAAATTGTTGCACTTTGCAGCTTGGTTTGCAAATTTATTTTATATCTGTTTGTAGTTAACGATGTTGTAGATGTGAATGTACCTTCAAAGTCCATTCATTGTCCAGCCATGCATGCATAGCCAGCCAGCCAGCCAAAAAGAGCGCAAAGAGACTGACGAATAGCCAGTCACGCAGACAGACAGATAGATAGACAGTCAGATAAACAAGTGCATGTAATGGTAAACAGACGTAAGCCAGACGGACGGACGAACGAACTAACAGAGAAATCATTAACGATGTGAACGAGTCACTTAAGTTTCCAATTGTTAGTCGCAATGATCATTTCATCTTCATAATTCTTGTGTTTAAATGGTTAAAAATGAATTTATTGCAAAGATTTTTCCATTTAAATGTTAATTTATATTAAGCGAAATCATAAAATATCTCTTGGATCAACTTAAGCATGCACATTTTGTCGCTAATAAGCCATGCGACCGGTGCACCGTGGGACAGTTCATAAAGGGAATGTTTTCACATCACATGATATTGCGAGAAAATTTTTTATTAGTGCGCGAATCGGGATCTGGCAGTATGAAAATAGGCTTTGCGACTCATCATAACAGTGCGACGCTTTAGAAAAAACAAAAAATTCAAAATTCGAGCTTGGGTTAAAAAGTAAAACTTAGAAAAACATAGCCAATGGGGAAAAACCTCGAGCGACAGATTTTTGTCGCTTGCGACGTGTGAGTTGGGCGACTTATTCTTATAAAAATATAGGTATTAAAAATGAAATTCGAATACATTCATTCTGATAAATTTTGTATGCAAATTCGTTACAGGTGTGTATTAGTTCGAGTAGGTCGCAATGTGACAATAACTTTGAGGTCAAATTTAGCTTTAATACAAAAATGCGAACTTCTGTCAAAAAGTGGACATTTAAAATTAAGCCATATTATCTTAAAACAAAATGCGACCAACATTATTGTCGCATGCGACATTTTAAAGAATAAAATATGTATATGAAGTTTGTACATTCACTTAAAAAAAGTCGCAAGAAAATAATTTAGAAGTAAAAATAATTTTGTACAGGTCGCTATGAAGCAATAAAGTTATTTGCGATACTTTGAAGAACATTATAAGGGACTTATTCAAAATTAAGAGGCACGTTTGTCTAAAAATAAACATTCGGAAAAATACGCTCTTACATCGGATAATAGAATTTGTAGTGTTCTATTTTGTCGCATGCGACTTTTTTAGAAATACGTATTCTAAATGTGTAGACAGACATACACAACAAAAATTTGCAAGAGAATTATTTGGTAACACCAGTTTGAAAAGCTCGCAATAAAGCAAATATATAGATTGCGATATATCAAGCGACTATGAGTAGAGTTAACATTTAAGATCAAGGAAAACATATGAGCTTCTGCGAAAAAGTAAAAAAAAAATGTTTACAAATTATCTGCAATCAAACTGCAAACAATCTAGAGCGACTCATATTGTCGCAAGCGACTTATTATAAAAATATATGTTCGCAATAAATTAGAAAAGTCGCAAGAATATAAACTGCGAGTTAAAATCATTTCTTTACTCTAAGGTTAAGGACAAAATGCGAACTTTTATCAATAAGTTGTGTCCAGAGTGACTTTATGGTTTGATTGCATGGAACTGGTGCGCGGAAAAACTTTTCAGTCAGTATGAATTCCAGACATAAAAAAACGGGCGAAAAATTACACTGCGCACAGCAATCTAGGAAGAATTTGGGTTAAGAAATGTATTCAATTTTTTTGTCCATATAAGTAGATATGGAGCCATAAAAATGTAGCTTTCACAAGAAAGTGAACAATATATTCAGAGTTTAATTTTGTCGCATGCGATTGGTATGGTATGAAACTTTTTTGAGAGTAGACATACGAAATATACTCATTATATAAACACACACATACTCAAGAAGGCGTTATATGTGCAAGTAATGTTGGACAGATAGCAATGGAAGAATGCCAAATGCTTTGCGACAAATTAAGAATCCAAAGATACTTTCAATTAAGATCCAAAGACAAATTCAAAATCCATAAAAGACTTTAATTATTAAAAAAAAAAAATTGGTGCAAACATAGCGACAGTTATGTTGTGCGTATCGCAGTTTAATGGTTACATGCTTTGCGACACATCATAGAAGTATTGTGTTTGGCAAGAATTGGAATTAAAGTTCCCACCTTTAAAAGCCTTAAAGGCCTCAAAAAGTCTTTAAAAAACTACAAACATTTATTTTTCATAAAATTCTTAGTGCGTATATTCGATAATGCATTTTGTCGCATGCGACAATTCGCCTGTTTAACTTATTAGAGACATAGTTTTGGATTTATACACATTTTTTTCAGAAAATGAATACGGAAAATCGTTACAGGGACGTATGTATGTATATACCGCAACGGACCAATATAACAAGCATTGGGTCTAGTAAAAGATAATGTTAAAATAAAAATTTGTCCAAAAATGCATTGAAAATGCATTTATTTATGCGACAAAATTTAAGTATAAATCCAAAAATTGGAAATAAAAAATCATAAAAAATAATTTTCCAGGAAAGAGTGAACAAAAGATAGAATAAAAGGTACATTTTATCAGAATGCGACAAATTTGCATGTCGCATGAATTTTTTCAAAATATATATATTTATTAGAGAAAAGACGCATACAAATTGAATTCAAGGGTTCATAAAGTTCAATAGATTGTATTGGAAAGGTAAAAAGCTTTGCGACACCACAAAAAAAGCTCGTGTTCTTAGGCGCTTGGGAAATCAAAACATAAATCAAAACATATGTGAAAAATTGGGAATAAAAAATTATAAAAAAACTTTTTCCATGAAAAGCCGAACTAGAGATAGAGTAATATATTTAATCGGCATGCGACAAATTTGCATGTCGCATGAATATTTTCAAAATATGTAAATTTATTAGAGAAAAGGCGCATACAAATTGAATTCAAAGATTTATAAAGTTGAAAAGATCGTAGTGGAAAGGTAAAAAGCTTTACGACACCACCATAAAATGTGGTGTTCTAAGGCACTTGGAAAAAATCGAGTTTAAAATTAAAACTTGAAACTTCTGGCAAAATGTGGGCGCAAAAACTTACAAAGCAACATCTAGTACAAATCAAAATTAGTCGCAATGCCTCTGAGATGACCATGCGACTTTTCATAGATATCATTTGAGAAGATATATTTAATGAGAGTCAAACGAAAATGTATTTAAGATAAGAATTATTTCGAATTGGACGCAATGAAAAGTATTGCGACCGATGTCGCTAAGGAAAAATGTACGCTATAAAATAAATTTCTATTAAAGAACATTAAAAGAAGTTGTTTCTACATAATTTATGGTGAAAAAATACTTAATACAGTAATTTTATCGGTTATACATTTTATCGCATGCGACAAATTTATGCGTCGCATGAATGTTTTCAAAATATGTACATTTATTAGAGAAACGGGGCATACAAATTGAATTTAAAGGTTTATAAAGTTGAAAAGATCGTAGTGGAAAAGTAAAATGCTTTGCGACAACACCATAAAAGGTTGTGTTCTAAGACGCTTGGGAAAAAAATCGAGTTTAAAATTAAAAATTGAAACTTCTGGCAAAATGTGGGCGCAAAAACTTCCAAAACAACATCTAGTACCAAATCAAAATTTGTCGCAATGCCTCTGGGATGACCATGCGACTTTTCATAGATATCATTTGAGAAGATATATTTAATGAGAGTCCAACGAAAATGTGTTTTAGATAAGACTTATTTCGAATTGGACGCAATGAGGAGTATTGCGACCGATGTCGATAAGGAAAAATGTACGCTCCAAAATAAATTTCTATTAAAGGACATTAAAAGAAGTTGTTTCTACATAATTTATGGTGAAAAAATACTTAATACTGTAATTTTATCAGTTATACATTTTATCGCATGCGACAAATTTGCACGTCGCATGATTGTTTTCAAAATATGTACATTTATTAGAGAAACGGGGCATACAAATTCAATTTAAAGGTTTATAAAGTTGAAAAGATCGTAGTGGAAAAGTAAAATGCTTTGCGACACCACCAAAAAAAGTGGTGTCCTAAGACGCTTAGGAAAAAATCGATTTTAAAATTAAAAATTGAAACTTTGGTATCTAGTACCAAATCAAAATTTGTCGCAATGCCTCTGGGATGACCATGCGACTTTTCATAGATATCATTTGAGAAGATATAGTTGATGAGGGTCAAACGAAAATGCATTTCAGATAATAATTATTTCAAAATGGACGCAATGAAAAGTATTGAGACCGCTATGTCGATAAGGAAAAATGTACGCTCCAAAACAAATTCCTCTCAAACAGAGGGCATTAAAACAGGTTGCTTCGACATAATTTATGGCGAAAAAATACGTGACTAAAAAATGTCGCAAGCACTTTTGGCAATCACAAGGTTGATAGTTTAGAAATATGTAAGACAAGCATAAAACGTAAGAGTTACGTTTTTCTACGTTCGGTCAAATAAATTGTTGGCTCATTTGTTTTTACTTTTTTATAAATTTCCAAATGACTGGAGGAAGTTCATACATAAAAACAACAATTTTTTGCCTTTGGCAATAGTAGAAATTTTTATTGTTTATTAAAAATTTGAATTTAAATTTCTGTATTTCGTCTTGTTTTGCAGCGCTTCAGTGGCTAATTACTTGTTTCCTACCTACAACAACAACAACAACAACAACAACAACAACATCAACAACAACAACAACAACAACAACAACAACAACAACAACAACAACAACAACAACAACAACAACACTACGTCGACGCATGAATGAGCGTTTTTGCTATTGTTTGGCAATCATTTCTGATTTAACTACTACTTGTATTTTGTGTGCTTGAACGACTCGAACGATCCATTTGTATGGCTGGCTCAGAGTGACTGTCTCTGGGACTGAGAACTGCCGCCTGGTTAGTATGTCGCCGGGTTGTTTCTATGTGCATGTTAACGCTTCAACTCAAGCTCAATTTACATTGCGGATTTTTTAATATATATTTTTATGCATATATATATAGTAAATATATATGTACATAGTACATTTCATGCCATGTGACCTCAATTTAGTCAACATAGTTGAGATAATGAGAGGCAGAAATTGTGAAAATTATTCACAAGTATTTTTCAGTTGAATTGTTTTGGTGTTTTTTTTTTTTCGTTTTTTTTTTTGTTCTTTTGTCTCATCAGCAACATCTTCACAAATCAGGAAGACGGTGTTTTAGTTCAAAACTTGAATAATTTAACTAGAAAAACTTGAGGTCATATCTTTATGATGGTTACGCTTAATTCAACTCTTTGTTGTTTGTTATTGTCTTTTTCCTCACCATAGAGCTTGTTAATTTTATTCAACATAATTCATGATTGCTAAAATAAAAGTGAAAAGAGAGAGAGAGAACCTTGATCAACACACTGATTCATTCATCCATTATATGCTTGAACAGTGAGACGAGGTTATCATCGAAAAACTCTACTTTTTGCTCTTATTTGTGTTCGTCAACACCAATCACAGAATTGAAACAATGATGGATGGTGTAAAGCGCGCATATTAAACGAACGATCATTGAAGATAGCACTCAATCAATATAAGAAATGATCAGCAAATTTATTCAATTTAAAATGCAATAAATAATTTATGCAAATTTAACGTAAAATCGACTTCGTCGCAACGGATATCAAGAATAACTATAGATAAATACACGATTTTTTAATATATATGCAGACACACACGGTTGTAGTTTATTAAGAAAACTTTGTTTTAACTGTACACATTTATTTAAGAAGGCAGTATTGCGAATTTTTTAAATTTCCAAGAATTTCTAAGAATTTCCAGACAGCCACAACATTGAAACCAAGGAACAACATTGCAATTATTATATGTTTACAATTATTAAAAAATTGTTTGCATCGCAATATACGAGGGCAATTTGAAAAGTCAGTGAAATTTTTTTGAAATTTCCCGCGTAGTAACTTAAAATGCAACACTGGTCGTTTCAACTACCATCTGTCAAATTTTGTCAAATAGATTACTGTCAAATTTTGAGCACGTTGCATCATTTACTTTGTATTTGACAGTCACTGAAAACAGCCAAGTCATGAATTTCGACTAATTTGAAAAAAAAGTGTAAAAAAAATCATCACCGAAACCAAGGAAAGGCTTGATCAATATGGGAACTCTGCGCCATCGATTTACATGATTAAGAAGTGGTTTATTGAATTCCGCTGTGGTCGTACCAGCACAAGTGACGCTGAACGTTCAGGTCGCCCAAGAGGTCGTCATGCCAGAAATCATCGATAAAATCCATGGAATTGTATTGGATGATCGGAGAATGAAAGTGCGTGAGGTGGATAAGTCTGTAGGCATCTCAACTGTGTAGGTACATTACATTTTACATGAATATTTGAACATGAAAAAGCTATCCGCGCGATGGTTGCCGCAATTACTCCCAATCGATAAGTGCAGCTATGTGACCACTTCAAATGCGTATTTGGCCATGTTCAAGCTTTAACCCAAAGAGTTAATGTGTCTACTTTATAATACAGGGTGGCTGATGAAAGGGGCTACAAAAAAAAAAACGTAACTACACTAAGGGAAATAACGCATATTAGCATTATCCACGCCTCAGTATAAATTTTATTAAAATATTTACGTGGATAAATCAAATGTTTTCCTTACAACTCGTTTTTTTCCCGTATTTGAATTATATTTATACCACACACGTACACACATATTCCACGCAAGCAAGCAGCAACAGCATCGCACACGTACACAAATATTCCGACAAGCAGCAACAGCATCGCACTGTTCCTGCAGTTTATTTCTTGCATTTGCAGCTTTATAGTTCTCATTTAGTTTTTGTTGCAAGGGTAATATAGCTTGCAAGTTTGGCAAAGAACAAAAATGATGTAGGGTGGAGTGACAACATGATATTTCCTATGAAATATCTTACACCGGTTGTCTATTACCTACATATTTTTTGTACATTACTTTTTCGTTCTCTATTTAATACTATTTTGAACAGTTGGTGCAATATTAGGGCACCAACTGTCAAAAATAGTATAAATTAGAGAACGAAAAAAGTGAAGCGAGAATAAATTATACAGGCAATGGCATTTGATGAACGCAACATGAAGAAAATAATACCATACAACCATTAATAACATATTCAATTTAAATATGTTGTTTTTTAAATTCAATATTTTTATATAAAGTTTCCTTAAATGCGATAGTTTTATTTTCAAATAATAAATACTTGAAAGGATATTTTAAAAAAAAATCGTGCATAATTTTAATATATTTTTTTTATTAATTCTGTTTAAATATTTTAATATTTTATTTAATTGAAAAAGTATTTAAATAAATTTTAAATATTTACGTAGTCGATTTAAGTAAATGCGTTATTGGTGCAAAAATGACTCGCTTTTTGGATAAATTAAAAAAGTTTTTGGATAAATTTAATATTTTTTTCCCTTAGTGTACTTTTTTCCGTGTAATTAATCTGTTCCATTTTTTTTTCTTTTATAGAGTGATCTTGAATTTTAAGAAAAATGGAAAATTGGGACAATGAGACCAGAATTTGGATTGTGGCTACTTTCATGCATTGGAGCTCGTAGTTTCCGTCCAAAGAGAATATAGGCGAACGTTTGGTGGCACTCCTCCTAGCAGATGGACCATTATGAGGCTCGTGAATAATTTTGCCGAACGTGGAACAATCGCAAGAAAGCCTTATAATCGAGAACCCTCAGTTCAGACTCGGGAAACTGTTGCTGCTGTTGGTGCTGCCATACAAGCGAATCCTAGTGTTTCGACAAGGAGCTAATCTGTTCAAATGGGTATCAGCAGACAGTCTCTGCAGACAATTATAAAATAAAATAAATAAATAACTGGCCATTTCAGCCCTTGAAAGGACTTTGACCTAGCTTCTTATGATCAATTGTGTTGTTCGTGTTATAAAGTTTGTGCACAATTGACTAAGAACCGGACCTACAGGTTTAACGCCGACTCCGAACGGCGATGAACGGAATGTTCTCGTTCTCAAGAAGCTTTACATGGCATTTTGATTACTCTCTGAGGTTTGCCATTGTCTGCAGAGAGGTGGCGGCCGTACAGAAAAATTATTTTAATTCAAATAATTTTCTGTCGCTGCTGGGGTTCGAACCTGGGTCTCCAAAGTTCGTTGACATAGCGGCCACGCACTTTAACCAACTACGCCACGGTCGCCAATCATGCATAAACATTTATGCAATTACAATTATGCATAAACATTTAAACTTATTCCCATATAGAGGATGAAGAGGACGAAAACATGTTGAACTGCATTTTAATGTCTGAGGAGGCCCATTTCGATCTAAACGGCAATGTTAATAAACAATATCGTCCAATATGGAGTGCTTCTAACCCACAGGTACTGCATGAGACGCAATTGCATCCACTTCGCTTCACAGTGTGGTGTGCAGTTTCATCAAAGTTCAATGTCGGCCCTTACTTCTTCGAAGAAAACGAACTTACTGTTACGGTCAATGGAGACCGTTACTTAAAGATGCTGAAAGAGTTTTTCTTTCCAGAACTACGCCGAAAGAGAATCCCATTCAACTCTGTATGGTTTCAACAAGATGGTACAATTTGCCACAAAGCCAGGCCTGTTATGACAGAATTGTAGCGAAAATTCCCCAATAAGCTGATTTCCAAAAACTCCACATTCCGTTAGCCCCCAAGATCTCCTGATCTTACTGCGCCTGACTTTTTTTGTGGAGTTATTGCAAACAAGAAGTTTACCAGACGAAACCAACAAATTTAAATGATTTAAAGCAATCCATTCGAACGATGGGGTACATGGGGCTTTGAAAATCATCTGCAAGCGATTGTAAAGCGCCATTACACCCATAAAAAGTGACTGTGTGGTGTACATTATGGTCTGGTGGTATCATTGGTCCATGTTTTTTTGAAAACCATCAAGGAGCAGCCGTTATTGTCAATTATGAGAGCTATGGCCGTAAGTTAACAGATATTTTTCGGTCTGAAATTGAAGATATGGATCAGGACGATATGTGGTTTCAACAAAATGGGGCCAAAAGCGACACAACAGCACCAATTAGGTCTTGTTGCAACAAAAATTTCCAGAATGTCTTATTTCGAGATTTGGCGATGTCAATTGGCCTCTGAAACCGTGGGAGTTGACGCCTCTGGGCTTTTTTCTGGGGCTAGAAAAAGATCGTGTTTACCTGAGTAAACCTCAAACTTTTGAGCGATTAAAAAACACAATTCGGCAAGTCATGGCCGAGATAGTAATTGTTCACAAAAATCATCGAAAATTACCTCAAAAGAATTGAGTCCTGCAAAAACTCTCGTAGAGGACATTTGAATGATATTGTATTTCACGTATAATGGCAAAGTCCAAACATTATAATGAAAATTTTAGCGAAATCTGCATTTTTAGTGTGTTTTTTAAACGTTACTTTCCGAAGGAGAAAATGGATAACCCGTTACAAAAAAAAAAAAAAAACAGAATAGATAGAATTGCCGAAGCAAAAGTAAGGTACTACTAGAAAGAAAATTTTAGGACAATAACATTACTTCGTTCTTATCTTTCTAGAGGGTCTAAGAAATTGAATTAAGGATAGAAATCGAGGATTTCATCAGAAAAATTGCAGAAAATATCAACAATTCGCATTATGTCCAATTTAAAGCGAGAAATCAACATTTTTATTAAACCTTTCGGAGCAAAATCTTCCTTATGCAAAGTAAAATGTTGCCGTATGGTAACAAATATGCCAAAAGGGTTAAAATAACTCTAGAGAGTTAATCATTAAAACTCATGTTACTACATTCTTTCAGAAACGAGCAGGTTCTAATAGGTTTTTCAATTCACAGACTAAACTTAGCTTTCAACCGTAAAAAAAAAAAAATAAAAAAGCTTCAATGACAATTCTGTGAAATCGCTGCTATAAGTCTTCCTTTCGAATTCACACCCGTAAAATTTTGTTAAAACTATCAAACTAACTTGAAATTACCATCACACCCTAATGTTTAAATAACTTCGTATCTTGAGCATTCTTTTAACTCAACCTTACAGTTGAATTCAGCAAACGCAGCAATGACAATGATTAAATATAGCAGAAGAAAAAACAAAAAAAAAGAAAAACTCTGAGTTAGTGACGCACGTTAGTAAATTTGTATGAAGAAGTTATTTGCAGCTAATGACGATGATGATGATTATGATGATGATGAGCAAGAGTTAGGTAGGTGCAAAGGGTTTGCCTTCATAATAAAGAAAACAACGACAGCAGATACAATTGTATCTTATCGCCAAGTGGCTTTTTTTTGTTTCAATTATTATTAAAATCACAAAAACACTCACATTTTCAAACACACTCACTCAAACACAGACACACACAAACAAACAAACACGCGATGATTATGAGGAATTTTACTAAAAAAGAGTTAAGACGTTATAATTCGTGAGAATTTTATTTTGATTTCTATGAGGCCAGTAAAAAAGTTTTTTTTTTTATAACTTAGCCCCACAATAGATACACGTAGCGCAGAATTTTTATTTTATTGACGCGGCGCTATGAACGATTTACAACGTTGCGATTATTACTAAGATGACATGAAGAAGCTGTTCAAAAAGCTTGCCGCCGACAGCTTAAGTTTACGTAGAAAAATAAATAGTGAGAAAGAAAACAAAAAAACTAAAGATTGATTTTTGTGGTTTTCGGAATTTCGTTGTTGTATTTCTTAAAAACTATTTGAATCTCTGGGAATTCAAATTGATTTTTAGTAAAAGAGACATGAACAATGCAAGAAAAGCAAAAAAAAAAATTTTATTAATAAAATAATAAAAATAATAGGAAAAAACACTAACAAACAGCACCGTGTGTGCAGACGCTGCACAAACGTCGTTCCGTCGGCGTAATGTAGAAACTTCAACGAACCGAAAACAACTGAAATCCACAGCAAATCTTTTTGTATTTCAACTTCACTGCCATTGCTACAGATACGAAGATACAACCAACCATTATGGCAAGACTCAATGAAAAAAAAAAACAAAAATAAAAAAACTCCACTCAAAACGCCTGACTAGCTACGGTCTGGGCTTGCCTGAGAACCTGGCCGAAGCTCGTATTGCAACTGGGGAGCAGTACGAGCAGAATTATCCAAACGGAACGCAAACAACTTGGGGTAAATTTCACGATGGAGCGCAAAAGTTGCGACTCTCTTTTTTTGTATTGATCGTGTTTGAAGCCGCTAAGCAAATGTTTGTTGCTCTTTTGTGGGGACTTTTTTGTGGGAACTCTTTTGTGGGGAGTTTTTTATTTTTAATTTTTATACGATATTTTCACACTTTCTCTTAGCTGCGGTGTTGAGTGAATCTCTTTGTCTCTGTTGTTTAAGTTTTTTTTTTATTTACATTTGTATTTTACTTATTTCTAGATCTCTTCGATTTTTAGATATATTGTTTATGTTTTTGTTTTGTTTTGTTTTGTTTTAGATTTTGCAATATAAAAATGTTGATGTGAAAAGTTGGGGTAGTGCAGAATAGGAAAACCATTTGGGGCCTAATAGCTTTTGCTGACATTTATCCTTAGAAAATGTCAATCTCATTTGGAAAATATTACATCTTTGTAATATGAAAGTTGATGTGCTTTGTATAAATAAATAATTCAAATAATAAGTAATCTTAATTTTCTTTTATTTATGTTGTTGTTTAATTCAACGACCTATGGATAACATTAAATCAGCATTTAAAAGGTGAAATTTTTAATGGTTGGCACATTAAAACCATTATTTTTTGAGGTCAGGTTTTGAAATATTTACTTAGTACTTTTATATGTTTTGTTTAAGCCACTCTTGAGTCAATTTAGTCTTATGGGCCGGAGCAGAATCTTGTTGAAAGGTCCACGGTTTATTTTGGAATAATGTCGTGTTAAGAGGCTCCACAAGCAATTCCAAAACATCGGATTCATACACTTTCGCCCAAGTTTTGACTCCTTTTTGACAAAAATAGAACTTGATGACCCCCCACCAAACCATCACAGAAGCTGGGTGGTGACCTCTTTTGAACTTTCAGAACGAGTTCTGATGCATGTCGTGATGACAGAGCATACACTCTATCATTCTGTTTACTGGACGATTTTTCTACGGTAAAAATTTTTTCGTCATTAAACAGAATTCGTCTGTGGGCATTATCAGCGTGCTTGAGAAGTAACGGTTTCGATTTTCGCTTACGTTGTGCCTTTAACGCTACCGTAAAAAGAAGCCTGCTGTGCCTTTTGTATGCTCTGAGCCCCAATCCTTGTATAAAACCTCTGTTTCTATACGTGTCTCAATAATTGTCCCTGTCCTTATCCTCTTCCTAGACACAATGCTTGTTCTAATATTTTTCCTTGCAATATTTATCCTTTTCCTAATATTTTTTATTGTTTATGCATTCTTGCTTTTATCTTTGTTTTTGTTTCAGATTTATTTTTCTTACATAAACAAATCCTTTTGCTAGGAATATATATCCTTATTATCCTTTTCCTAATATTTTATTGTTTTTTTTTGTCAAGGACAAGGATACGAACGAGAACAAAGTTTGGGACAAGGTTGAAGAGAATAACTGAGAAAAGAATAAGGACTAAGGATCTATTAGGATATAGATTTGGACAAGAATTAAGGACTTAAACATCTTAGAAGAAGAATAAGAATTAGGAAAAGGTTTGGGAGAAGGATTAAGACAACGGTGAGGATATGAATTTGGAAAGGACAAGGATTGCGACAACGATATGGACAAAAATGAGGATGATTGGCAAAGGATAAGGGCAACGATTAAGATAAGAAAGCGGATGAAAATTACAATAAGGAAAAGGATAATGATAAGGATTAGGACAAGGAGGAGGACAATGACTGAGATAAGCATAAGGCTATGTATAGGAATAAGAATAAGGATAAGGAAAATGATAAGGAAAATGATAAGGAAAATGAAAAGGATAAGCATAAGGATAAGGATAATGATAATATTAGGAAAAGGTTAGGGCAAAGATAGGGATAAGGATAAGAATACGGATAAGGACAAGTTCAAGGACAAGGATAAGGATAAGGATAAGGATAAGGATAAGGATAAGGATAAGGATAAGGATAAGGATAAGGATGAGGATAAGGATAAGGATAAGGATAAGGATAAGGATAAGGATAAGGATAAGGATAAGGATAAGGATAAGGATAAGGATAAGGATGAGGATAAGGATAAGGATAAGGATAAGGATAAGGATAAGGATAAGGATAAGGATAAGGATAAGGATAAGGATAAGGATAAGGATAAGGATAAGGATGTGGACAGGGATGAGGATACGTTGTCACGTTTAAATACAGACGAATATGTTGATGACATAGCCACTTGTATGCCAGCACTTGTACGCCTGACTGACGACCCAAAGGTTTCGAGTGCGAGTCCGGGCCAGGTTATCTATGGTCCTACGTTTTAACCTTTCTTTATTTCTTTTTTTAATTCTAATAAACTGAAATATAAAAAAGCATCAATACTTATAATTCAAAAGTTGGTGGTGAAGAACTTTGGGAAAAGGATCGTTTAGTAACTTAAATAGATTGCGGTAAAGGCATTACACTTACCTCATAAACTAATTCTAATTCTAATTCTTATTCTAATTTTAATTCTAATTCTAATTCTAATTCTTATTCTAATTCTAATTGTAATTGTAATTGTAATTCTAATTCTAATTCTAATTCTAATTCTAATTCTAATTCTAATTCCAATTCCAATTCCAATTCTAATTCTTATTCTAATTCTAATTCTAATTCTAATTCTAATTCTAATTCTAATTCTAATTCTAATTCTAATTCTAATTCTAATTCTAATTCTAATTCTAATTCTAATTCTAATTCTAATTCTAATTCTAATTCTAATTCTAATTCTAATTCTAATTCTAATTCTAATTCTAATTCTAATTCTAATTCTAATTCTAATTCTAATTCTAATTCTAATTCTAATTCTAATTCTAATTCTATTTCATAAATAAATTCTAACTATCATGTTTCTTGGCTTTCCACCACGCTTAGAATATCCTACATATGTTTCACTTGATTGTCCGTTTCTTCCAACTAATCTAGTACCCTAATTCAAACCAACGAGTCACTGACACCCTGGGTTCGAAGCACAAAAAAAAAACTTTAAAGACGAGAGAAATTCGAAATATGCCTCTTCGATTCTTTCAATGCATGACATTTCATACCATAATTATTAAAAATATTAAAGTAGTCAGTAAAGATTTGCAATGAGACGGAAAGAATTGGGCTGTTCCGTTTATAAGATAGGACCATTTGTACATTAAACATTTTTTTGCGATTAAGTAGCTTTTAGGGCCGTTTTCTCAATGTCTGGTTAAGCACTTACCAGAACTTTAACCAGCGGTTAGCACAAAATCGTTTTCTCAATGTTCGGTTAGTGCTTAACTGTCAGTAAAGTTCTGATTTAGTTAACGGCAAGTTGTGGTTCCGGTTAGCTGCTAATCGGAAGAGCAGCTGATAAGAGTAAACAATTTTATATTTATTTTACACACTTATTCAAAAACAAGAAATGTTTCTTCATATGGAGTTAAATTCGGCAATTTGTTGAATTTTTTTACTTTTATTTCATTTCGCGGTACAAAATCACAAAAAAACGTAAACACAAGACAGATGACATGCAGTTTTCGCGTATTCACAATTAAAAATTCACAATTAATCATTTAACCGAAGGTTACTTAATCAGAACTTGGTGAAACCGAAATTGTTTTTTTAGCTATCGTATGGTTAGCTATCTCCTGGTTAAGAGCAATACTAACCGGACATTGAGAAAACGGCCCTTAAAGGTTTAAAATTACTAAATTTGGAACAACAAGACTTTCTTCTTCGAATTTTTCAACTCAGCTATGTAGTAGTCTTACCGGATATAGGAAGATGGAGGAGTATTTTAGCTAATTCTTTAAGTGAGCCAAATAAGCTTTAAAAAAGTACATTTTGTCGCTTAAGGTTTCTCGATAACCATATCTATATGGCGCTTATTAATAAATTAGACATACATAGCAACAAGCAAACTAAAGCTTGAAACGATAACTTGGAATGAGGAGGCAAACAAATGGTAAACTTCATAGAACGCTACAACTGGGCCATATATGTAGTGATACAATAAAGTGACCGGCGGGAGTTAGACACTCTATATGGACGGAATATAGTTATTAAAAATGGTTGCATGAGTATTGCTAAAAAAAAAAAAAGAAAAAAATAGCAAAACAAGACAATAAACAAAAACAATGATATATTTTTAAATATACTTATGTACATACATTGTACAAGAACAGTATAAAAATAATAGCTTCAGTAAAAAAAATACAAGTATAAAAATGAAAACAATTGTGGAATTAATGGCATTAAAGAAAGAATGCTGGTTGTTGGTAGGCGTCAATTAAACGAATTGATTATAAAACTGAGTGGATGGATGAGACACTCGTATACGACAAGCTCTTTGTAATTGCTTCTATTTTGGTATAAAGGAATTTAAAATAAAAAAACAAAACTTTTCTTTTTGTGCGCTACATCTGATGAAGGGCATATAAATTGTTGACACTTATATGTAAACGATATACTTAAAACGAAGAGAAAATTATTGGTTGACAAAAGAATACATTTTTTAAAATAAAAAAAATTTTTGCACTATAGAAATATTGGGCGGTACTTACATTTTTAAGTAAGTGAATCAAAGAAACGGAATCATTTTTTAATTAATTGTATCCGGCATACGGCCGAAAGAAGTGCCAACATATATGCGGGCGAAACAAATGCACTGAAACACTCAAACATTCCATTCGTGGATCAGCAAACCAGCATTCAAACATATTGGAGCACAGACAGCGGCAACAACAACAACAAAAACAACAACATTGTTAAAGAGTTTATTTTTTTCTGTTCAAGTTGAAACATTTTATCTACATAAAGTATGAGCAGAAATTGTTATGAGTTGCGGCTGTTATCAAGCCTGAAACAGCTCAATTATCAGCTTAGTTACATTAACACAAACAAAATGTTTATTTTTAACATAATCAAGTATGCTGAACGTTTGTGAAATGCTTACCATTTAGAGTTGGCAACTATTTTGCATAAAATTTTAATCATTAGAGCCAATAAATATTTTTTGTATTTGTTGAGGTTCTTAAAATGTGGCATGAATATGCAAATAAATATATCTTTACTTCATATTTGTAGAAAAAATGCAAGTTGGAGGAATTTATTAGAAAGTAAAAGTTTGATACTTCGCACAGTGGGGCATTCGATCGATATAGGCGACAATAATTATTGAATTGGTTAATAGTTACAAATCATGTCATTATTTTTGATTTGAACAACCTCTTGCCCAGTTCGACTTTTGGACCATATATGATCTATTTTAACTCTTGCTCTGAGGTGAAGATGAAAATTATTTTGTTGATCACATACTTGAGAATTACCACTGGATCTTAAGACATCCGTCATCCCTTAATTAAACTGAACAACAAAATCAATTTTTTTCCTAAATAACAAGGTTCCGACAATGGATTCTGGTAGAGGGGACAAAAAAAACAATACACGTGTATCGACGTTTGGAAAGAAAAGGGGATTTAATTTTCCCTCTTATTAAACATTCTTATAGTGCATTGGCATAGGAAATCATATTGTCCTTACAATTTGGGTATAGATGTGTTCTGAGGATTTATGTAAAATACTATGAGGAATATGTTTGTGCAACATTTTAACCCCCTAACTTCTCAATTTATATTTTTAACCTTTTTGTGATAAAAGTAACAAAAAAAAACCCACAAATCACAATTTTTGGCGTTTTTAAAAAGAATCACATATTTTAAAACTATTGAAAATCAACCTTATTTATAGAATCATCATTTTACTTGTTCAAATGTAAATCTAGTGGAACATTTTAACCCATTTTTGTGGAACATTTTAACCCATTATATCCTTGTTTTATGGGTCTTTTTTTCCTTTTATCACAAAAAGGTCAAAAAAGACCCATAAATTGAGAAGTTAGGGGGTTAAAATGTTGTACAAAAATATTCCTCGTAGTGTTTTACATAAATCCTCAGAACACGTCCTATACCCAAAATGTAAGGACAACATGATTTCCTATGCCGATTCACTATAAGAATGTTCAAAAAGGGGGAAAATTAAATCCCTGTCAAAATAAGACTCAGACGTAAAATTTCAAAACGCCGATAAACGTGTATTGTTTTTTTGTCCCCGCTACCAGAATCCGTTGTCAGAACCTTGTTATTTTTTTTCATGTTGAACAGTGTTATTAGTCGTATTATGTCACATAACGGGTATATCAAGAAGAGTAAAATAAATAAATAACTGGCCATTTCAGCCCTTAAAAGGACTTTGACCTAGGTTCTTATGATCAATTGTGTTGTGCGTGTTATTAAGTTTGTACACAACTGACCGAGAACCGGACCTACATGCTTAACGCCGACTCCGAACGGCGATGAACGGAATGTTCACGTTCTCAAGAAGCTTTACATGGCATTTTGATTACTCTCTGAGGTTTGCCATTGTCTGCAGAGAGGTGGCGGCCGTACAGAAAAATTATTTTAATTCAAATAATTTTCTGTCGCTGCTGGGGTTCGAACCTGGGTCTCCAAGGTTCTTTGACATAGCGGCCACGCACTTTAACCAACTACGCCACGGACGCCACATATCAAGAAGAGTTGTAGGATTTTTTTAAAAAAACGGACAATTGTTTGGCTGTCTCTTATTCGGGATGTCATGAAAAGTATGTGTGGATCTTTCAAATTGACGTCTCAGCTTAGTTTGCAGACTTTTATCCTTTTTTTCGAAATAAGTCTTTCACATTATTGGTGATCTATTTCGGCGATGGTGACTTCAATTTTCGCTTTAAAAGTTGGAATTGTTTGGTGATGGTTAGCATAGACTCTTCTCTTAACATAACTCCAAAGGAAGAAGTCTAACGGTGTTGTTAAAAAGTAATATCTTGCTGGCCAATTGGTGTCTCCAAAACGCGAAATTACGCGACTAAGGAACTTCGGGCACAATAACTCGATTGTTTCGCGACTTTTTTGACACGTTCCATCATCCTTTTGAAAGAAAAGGTCGTCTCTTCGTCTTCGTATAGTCCATCACCGACCACAATAATGGTTCTCATGTCCCATTGACTGTAATGACTCATTTACGAAAAAGTATGACCCTATGACGTTTCCGGCCTACAATCCACACCAAACATTCACTCGATGTGATTGCATTGGCATCTCTTGAATCCCTAGTGGGTTTTCAGATCCCCCAAATGCGTTAATATTACTTTTTAAAGTAACTTCCATGTGAAAATAAGTTTCGTCAGATTTATGTTTTCCAATACCCAATCAGAGAACTTACGGTGCTACTGGTGGTCCGCTGGTTGCAGTTCGTGAGTCACCTGGACCTTGCACGCATGCAGAGCCAAATATTTCGTCAATAGTTGCTGCAGTGTGGACATGGGAGGTAGAAATGTTGAGCACGGTAATGAATTGTTTAGCTTGGGTCGTTTTCAACACTCTCTTGCTTTGCATTTGTATTTTTGGTCGAACATTCCGGGTTGAAGTAGTTTTGGTGATATTGGAATTGGGTTGGCTCTATGAAATAACACCCAAATGAAATAAAAAAAAAAAAAAAATTAAATAAGCCCCAAAAAATTCCCATATATTTTTCATATGAAATAAGAACCAATTTTTGGCTGATATTACATTTTTTCTTATGAAAATCATTTCATTATAAAATAAAGCCCAATGAAATATGTTAAGCCCCAATCAAATTTTATTTGGGGACTATTTCATTTTGATATTTTTTTGGGTTATATTTTATTCAGTTTGGGGATTATTTCATTCCATAAATTTGGGGGCTGCGCCTTTTACAGAATGATAATTTGAATGAATAATATAGGGTGTTTTTTTTAGGGGTTTGTTTTTCGAATAGAGATAAAACTGGCATTTTGTGGTCAAATCTGGGAACTCTAATGTCATTTATGTTCAGTTTGGTTTGCCATTTCATCATGAACAGGTTGACAAAAGAACAACGCTTGCAAATCGTGCAAATTTATTTCGAAAATAATGGTTCAGTTCGCAAAGTTTCATCGCAAAATTTTGTTCAGTGATGAGGCTCATTTTTGGTTGAATGGCTACGTCAACAAACAAAATTGCCGCATTTGGAGTGAAGAGAATCCACATGAGATCCTTGAGACGCCATTACATCCACAAAAACTGACTGTTTGGTGTGCTCTATGGGCTGGTGGAGTCATTGGGGCATACTTCTTCCGAAATAATGCTGGAGAGTCAGTTACCGTTAATGGAAACCGGTATAGAGCCATGATAACCGACTATTTTGTTCCCGAATTGGATGGCATGAATGTGGATGAGTTGTGGTTCCAACAAGACGGCGCTACATGCCACACAGCGCACGTCACAATCGATTTATTGAAGGAAACATTCGATGACCGCATAATTTCGCGGAATGGACCTGTCAATTGGCCACCAAGATCGTGTGATTTGACACCATTGGATTATTTTCTTTGGGGATATGTGAAGTCGCTCGTCTACGCCAACAAACCAGAAACGTTAGGGGACTTGGAGGCCAACATTCGTGGCGTTATTGCCGACATACGGCCCCATATGCTCGAAAAAGTGGTTGAAAATTGGACCTGTAGAATTGGCTTTATTCGAGCCAGCCGCGGCGGCCACATGCCCGAAATCATATTTAAACATTAATGGCATATAATTATCCTTCCAATAAAGCCAAATTGATGGACATTAAAACGATTTTCTTGTGTTTTATTTCAATTCGAAGTTCTATACCTCTAAAAAAAACACCCTATATTTCAAGCTTACGCCTTTATTTTTTTGGGGCTTATTTAATTTTTTTTTTGGTGGATATTTCAATGGGGATAATTTAAGTTTTTCGTTGGGTGTTATTTCATAATGAAATAAATCCCAAATTTTGGGGATTATTTTATTTTCTATTTGGGTTTTATTTCATTGCATTTGGGCATTATTTCATTCCAGTAATTTGGGGTTTATTTTATTTTAATTGGGTGTTATTTCATTGGAGGTTATTTCATTTGAGGGTTATTTCCTGGAGCCAATTGGGTATGGTACGTGTAAAGCATGGGAGTGGTCTAGGTATGATATGGGTACGGTATGGGTACGAAATTGATATGGTATGGCCATGGTATTTGTATAATATGGTATGGTATGGTGGTATAAGTATGGTAAGGGCATGCTATGAGTATGGTATGGGTTAAAACCATTTTATTTGATTTTACTCTTATTTAATTCATCCCCAATGACCTTTAAGCAAAAAATTTGGTTTCCTTGAGACAAAAATATCTATATATCATTCTTTAAGATCGAAGATGTGACGTATGTAAATGTTCCTACGTTCAGCAAAAAAATTAAATTTTTTACAAAGTTATACTGGAATAATCGATATACTTTTATTGGAAGAGTTTAATGATTTTTTACGAGCTTTAATTTTATGACCTTAGAATAGTAAATTAGGATGGTAGAAACGGGGATCTGGTGGGTAAGTACTAGAACGGGGTGCTTGACCCCAATGATCTTTAGAGCAAAAAAGTTGGACTCTTCGAAACAAAAACATTAAAATATCATTCTTTAAGATCGGACCGAAAATGCCGAAAATATAAAAAAAAAAACTTAAATGCGTGACCCCTAGGTACGGTTAAAAAAAAAGTACTTTTTTCGGAATTTTCTTTAAAAAATGTTTCAGTTGCAATTTTTTGTGATCGTATCACATGTGTATGTTATGGGCATGACAGATTTTAAATCCAGTTTAATTTAATTTTTTTTGTTTCTTGTTAATTAAAAATACAAGATAATACATCAAAATCGATATTGTCCCCTTTAAAGTACACCCCATCGACTGCAACGCACTTATGCCAGCGCTTAATCCCTTAAACTCTCGAAACATTTTCTATGTTCGGTTTGCAATATGGTCACTGAATGGTATTCGCTGAATGGTATTCGTTTCGTTTTTAGCCAAATATTCACGGATAACGATGACATTGTGCGACGGTGCGTTATCGTGGTGCAAGATCCACGTGTTGTTCGCCCACAAATCCGCTCTTTTTTGGAGAATTGCTTCACGCAAACGTCTCATAATGCCCAAATTATACTCCTTGTTGACTGTTTGACCTTCTTTTTCCACTGAAAATGACGTGGTTTTTTCGGTCGCTGTTCATTCTGTGCACGCTATACCTAAATCACAACAATGCGTTTGGTCGGTCGTGCGTTGACAGCTAGAGAAGAAACTCACGTGTTCTTATGCAGCAATTCGCAATTCGACCTCAAACTTTGGTCGTACTTTGATTGTAAATATCTTACGAAGGGGTAAAGTACGAGCAAAGTACGATTCAACGAGATGAGTAGGAAAAATTTCTACTCGGTCGTGTGTTTGACATTTTTTGTTATAGAAAGGTTGAATTTGCTTTGAGATAGCTTTGTATATTTTCATGGTTTTTTTAATGTTATCTCTTCAGATTGGTTATCTTTCAGATTTGATCTTACTGAGAAACGCACGACTTGCGAAAGCAACATCGAAGAAGAAAAATAATAAGGTCGTGCGTTCTGACATCTCATCCTGTAAAGTTTCTACAAAGTCGATCAAAGTACGGTTAAAGGAAGACCGACTTAACGCATCTTTGTGATTTCAGCATCATACCGAAGTATCACAATTGACACTCGTCAAATGCAATAGTGGTTTAAGAGCTGGTATTTTCAAGAGATTTAAAGCAGTGGTGATCACGTAGTACCCTCGCGTGGTAGGCCACACTTTGTAAATGAGACAAATGCTGTTTCTGTGGTCGATACTGGCCTAAAAAGAATTTCCTTTTTAAATAACCTCTTTAGGTGAGGTAAGAGCGCCAATCCCTCTCAATATGCAAATTCATTTGCATGGATGTTTGTGACGTTGATCCACTTAGTTCTACCAAGGCATGATTCTATTTAAGCATTAAATTGTTTTTTGAGCAAATATTTTTGTCTTTCCTCTACTTACTTACTCTACTTACTACTTACTTTCCTCTACTAACCTGAAGAAGGCACGAAAGAATAGAATACTCTTTTACCTGTCTCAGTCTGGATTTTTTTTAAGATTGGTCTATTTTTGGGTAGACAAATTTCTATCTGGTAGATGTTCATGAGTAGATTTGACTATCTTATTGGACATTATGTACTGGAATCGACGAAAAAAAAAACCAATTTTAGAACCTGATAACATAAAGTTAACAATCAGTTGTATCCAGTTTAAACCAAAATAAACACACTTAAAAATGTGAAATCAAATGTAATATTTATAAACACGTGTCTATCAAGGGGTTAAGACTGGTTATTGACCCAGTAAGGCTTGAGCGGAATGTTCTGTTACATAAGATATAACAGAAACTTACGAAATAAATATACAATTGCTTTCAGAGCTTCTTTAATTAATTCTTTGATTTTTATACCCGTTTAAAAAACGTAAATGGGGGTATATTAATTTTGTCACTCCGTTTGTAACGCCCATAAGGAGGCGTGGTAGGTATAGAAAAGTATATATACTCTTGATCAGCATCACCACCCGAGTTGATTTAGCCATGTCCGTCTGTCTGTCCCTCTGTCCGTCTGTCTGTGATTACGATTACAGCCGTAATTTTAAAGCTATCATCACGAAATTCAATATTTAAGCTTTTCTCTTAAAAATGAAGGTCAAGTTCGTAAATGAGCCAAATCGGATGAAAACCACGCCTACCTACCATACAAAGTGACTTTATCAAAACGGTAAAATCTCTTAGAATTCCACAAAAATTAATATATGGACTTGAAATTTTGTTTATGAGCTTTGATATTTAATATACACTCTGAGTATGAAATTCACCCAAATCGTATGAAAACCACGCCTACCTCTCATACAAAGTGACTTTTTCAAAAAGGTAAAATTTCTCTAAAATCCACAAAAATTAATTTATAGACTTGAAATTTTGCATATACACTTTGATATATAACGTGTACTATGTGTATGGAATTCAACCAAATTGAGTGAAAACCACGCCCACCTCCCATACAAAGCGACTTTATCAATATAACGAAAACGTTTTTACAGATAAACATTTTATTGATTGCTTAAGACTTTGAATATACTTTGGTTCGGCCGTGGGGGTATTTTAACTTCGGCCCAGTCGAAGATCATTTCTTACTAGTTCTTATTTCTTATGTAAAAAATAAAAATGTTTTACATATTTTGATGGATAAATCATAGTGAAATAAGATTTTACGCCAATATTTTACGTAATTTCTTCACAGACCGGGAGGGACGTATCAGTTCACAGTCCATTATGGGCAAAGTGATTTCACACATTTTGATAAACACGTTCGAAGAAAATCATTGCAGTTGACATTTAAGTGAAAAATAAGCAAATGTGTTTTTGGTGACAATTATAATCATTTAGACGATCCATGTTAGGTGTAGTAATACATGAACTCCCATTTTGATAAAAAGGAACAAAAACACATTTTAATATGTAAAAGCTGAACAAAATTCCGAAAATCTCATTTGTATATTTTCTTCAAAATACATTTAGCCGAAACACATTTGCGCACATTTCCGAGTAAAAATGTGCAGCAACGGCTAAATATCGTAGATAGAATATTTCTCAAACTAATTTTCGCACACAAATGTGGAACGCGATTTATGTATTTTTGGAAATCCTCAAATATTTTTCGTTGAATTTGAAATCATGTGATTTTTTTTTGTTCTGATTTAATAAAATTTTATTGATTTTATTTTCTTTTTGGAAGCCAAATGCGGCAAACTTAACATAATGTCATAAAAGTTTGGAGATCACCTAAATAAAAAAATTATTTCAACTTAGTTGGTAACAAAAGTTTCGACATTTACATATCAATTAGATAATAATTGTGCAAGAAAATACAAATCAAAAGCAATACAAAGAAGGTAAATAAAAAAAAAATTTGATATTAAATACTATGTAACTATAAGTTCGGATATCCGTTAAGCGTGTTTGGCATAACAAATAAGCGTCACTTAGATTAAGTAATAGTTAAAGGTAAACAATAATGGACAAGTAAACGAAATACTTAGCTAGGAATTATGATGATGAATCAAACAAACGATAGGCCGGTGGAACCAATCGATGCGAGGTATATTGAAAAATGTTATTTAGAAATGACTCACACGAATGACATCCGAGTGTTTGAGGTTTGTAGCATCGACTAGCACCTGTTGCTGTTGCTGCTTGGCAGATGTTTTCGAAGCGGCGGCAATGGTTGACAGTTTGCCAAGATCCAACATTTGTTGAAGGTGATCAGGATCGCTGATCGAACGACGCAACTTGGTGACAGAGGCACGCTTGGCATGAAAGGAACCACGTAGGAAACGCGCAAATTCGTAGGCGGGATTACGGCATGATTTGTTGGCTTGGCTTGCTGGCGGCGTGACCTTAAAGCTAGGCACTAGAGGCGGATGCATTTCGAATGATGAGTCTGGCGAACAGTTGCGACTGTAAGTGTCGCAGCTACTGCTGGCTTGTGTGAAGTTGGAGCCCGCCGAAGAAATACCGTCATCCTGTTCATCTTCATCATCGTCTTCGGCATCGGAGGTGAGTGGACGACAGCCTAGATGAGCGCGCATAAGCACCGGTGAGGCGTTGGCGCTACTGCTGCGTGAGACATCATAGGCGGTGAACGTAGCTGATTTTTGATTCTTGCATTTTTTTTTGGCTGAGAAGAACTGCAGAACTTTGGCGGCAGAGCGTAGACTAGAGCGCTCGGGTTGTGCACGTTGCAGCTGGCTTGCTGGTGCTGGCATGAGGTCGTGGTTGCTCTGCAGTGCCACTTCCACGAGTGCAGTGCATACGTGGTTGCCAGCGCCATTGCTGCAAGGCGTTTTAATGGGTTTTTCTGCTGATTTTTTGCAGGCTGACGCTAGTTTTCTGCAAAAGAATGGCGAGCACTTCGGTGTTGATTTGCTGGCCGAAACCGCTGCTGCCTGTCGCGCTTCAAACTCATGCACAAACTTCATAAGATTCTCTCGATCTAGCTCCGTAACGCAACGATGTCTAATGCGCTGCGGACTCTGGATATGCTTGACTTCGAAGCTAGTGTCGAAGCTGCCGGAATCGTTGATGTTGCTGATGGACTGTACAAAACGCTCGACCATGTTGGCAATGGATTTGCTGGGTTCAGCGCTGTTATTACTCAAGTCTTCGAAAACTTTGAATCTTTTCACTGAGGGCGGCTTGATTTCACTTGTCTGGATCTCTGCAACTGCTGGCTGGATTTTGTCAATTTTCAGCATAATTTTGACCTTAGGTTTTCAGCTATTTTACGCGAAAGTATGAAAATGAGTATTGGAGATATTTTGGAATTTGTTATACTTGAAATAGCAATAAATTCGCATGAAGTCTTAATATTGGTTGTGTGCTCTACGCTGGCTTGTGCTAGACTGTGGCACGGTGAATCTTCAACTGAACAAGAGATCTTTTTGCATCTAATTATATACTTAAGTGCTCTCTAGCGGAAGGTATGGAAAATTGTTGCATAGAACGTATGTACGACGATCGTGCGAATGGCGTCGTGATTAATAAAAACGCAACTACTCGATATACTGGAAAGTACTTCAAATCGGGGGGAAAATGTGACGGATAAACGTAGCGAGTACTCAATGATGATGTTTGTGCTTTCAATGGAATTGTGCGAGCACCCCTCAACGCACGTTTGATCGTCGCCCATACGGTGAAGATTTGTTACTTTCGACTTAGCTACAGAGGGATCACGATCTCGTAACGTAATGCAAACACGTGCGTAAAACCACTGAACGATCTTCCTTACTCACTCATTCGTTATTGTTAGATTTTATTTATTTTTTTTCGACTTAAGATCGTTTCTTCACATATAAATATTGACAGTATAGCCACGAAAAAAAAATGACAACCATAAACTATTGTAATAAATATATACAGTGGAACTTTCTTGGTACTATAGAGATGAAATTTTGGGAAGTTGTTAACGGAGCGATCAAAGTGGCTAGATTGAGGTTATATCAAATGTTTTGATAATGATGGAAGCTATAGTCCTGAAACATATCAAATGTTATCACAAAGTATTACCAAAATATGTAATGGCAGGATTGGACAAGAGGTCTTGGTACCTTCGATGCATATCTTACACTAAGAGCACGATATCATGGCCCTAGTGGAAGCTTGTGCCTCAATATTGAGAACATAAGTATACCACAGAGAGTGGTGCCTTTCATGCAACTGAAACTGCCGAGAAACGACGTAAGCACAAGTTTTAATCCTAATAAGAAATGTGATGAAATATTGTCAGAAACAGTCACTAAAATAAATATGATTAGAATTTAGCCACAAAGGGGGCAACTCTCTTGCAAAAAATATATTTTTGAAGAATTTTCTAAGCATTAACGAAATTTTTAATTGGAAATTCAGTATAGAATTGCAAACTAATAGAAATTATCACCGACAAAAGAAGATGGAATACATTCAATTGAGGTTCAGTTAAAAAAAAAAAAGAAGAAGAAGAAACCTGAATCCACTTAGAATATATTGAACCACTTAGAATACCTTGAAGCATTGAACATCGCAAATATTCTGTAAAATTTCAAGTTGATCCAATGGATAAATGTACTATAATTACTTTGTAGTGCTCTATATACTTTAAATGTTTTTAATGGTTTTTAAGAAAATTGGATGATAAAGTAAAAATTCGTAAAACGATTATTCACTAGAAGAGAGAAATCAGTTTCAGTAATCAATCAACCTTACAATGGCAGTCATTAAGTCATTAATATACGTGTAAATTTTTGGAAAAAAAATTTTTTTTTTGTTTAATGTGTTCTTTATAGTTTTAAGAATATACACACATTTTTAAATCGATATTAAAAAAAAACAGATGTAACGGTTTTCGTTAACTTATGTCTAACCTCCATTCAACAAATAAAAACTTTAAACGCGATTTCCTCGAAACTAGTTTTTTTAAAACGGTTCGATAGATAACTCGGAATCTATTGGTTCAATTTCAATGATTTTTATTGCATTTTGTTCGTTATTTTGTCCTTTAAAATCCCTCCTAAATTCAAGTGTCTATTTTTTTTTTTGTTTTTTTTTACATAAAGACAAAAGCGCGGAAAATGTGTCTATTTTTGGAACTTTTTACTTCAACTTCCGCCATAATTAAAAACAAAACCCCGGGGGTCTTGCGTAGGAGGGGATGCTAATATAAGGACTATGCTTTAAAATGTCATTTGATTTTTTTGTTTCCGATACATGGGAAGGCCATATCCATCGAACCGTTTTGGATGTCTTTTTTTCAATGCCATTTTCAGCGCTCTCTATATAAAAGCCAGAACTGTATTTAAAAAAAAAATATTTTTATAAAGTATTTTTTATGTACAATAAACTGTATAAATTAAAAAAAAAATAATAACTTCTTATATCTAAAAAAATTATTTGAAAACAGCTCCTTGTTTTGGTTGCTACACGTATATTATATCTTAAAGGAATTTTTGACGTGACAACGCTACGTTTTACCTCGCAGGCTTCCAAAAAAGTCGAAAAAAAACAGTAAAGATTCTTTTTTTGACTTTGACAAAAAAAAAAACATAAAGATGTCATCGACACGGATCTGCCTAAGCAACGAAACTTCAAATTTGTTACATGGAATTATAAGGCACTGTATAGGTGCTACAAAAAAATATTACACGCCAGCAAAAGGCTTGTTTTTAACTCTTATGATAAAAAAGGATAAAAAGTTTAAGACGTCATGAGACTGCGGAGAGAGCCGCAACAATATATAATATGCATTAATCATGCAACGGTTGCATGGAATTATAAGCTCGGTGAATTGAATTATGACGTCGTGAGTCCGCGTAGGCAGCAGCTTATGCAACAAAAATTCAATATTGTTGCATGGAATTATTACCTGCTGAGTAGAAGTGCTGAAAAAATTTTGTTTAACGACAGCAAAAAATGGTTCTTTGACTTCATAACGAAAATGAAAAAACGTGCATGGAATTATAAGTCTGTGACTATTGGCGCTACGATCAATTTTATGGAACGACAGCAAAGCTGAAGTTTTCAGTCACATGATAAAAAAAGGGGGTCACTTAGGGAACCCCTTACAGCAACCTAAATGCACGAAATGCCATAGCAAAAGCAAAAATAAAATAAAAAAACAAATAAAATAAAAAATCAAGTAAAATCGAAATAAGGACAAGTAAATATTAGGACAAGGATTTGGATAAGAATTAGAAAAGTGCTAAGGGAAAAGAATTTGGACCAAGAATACGAGCAGGAATAAGAAATAGGAGTACGCAAAAACCTGGACAAAGACTAGACCATTGAATTGAACAAGGATTAAGACAGAATTTAAACAAGGATTGAAAAAAGGGAAAAGGATTGGTCCCAAGGATTGGGACAGGGATAAGGATAAAAATTTGGAATACGGATTTGGACATATTAAGGAAAAGATTTAGGAAAATGATAAGGACAATGATTAAGAAAGGATTCGAACAAGAATAAGGACAAGAATTTTGGGATAGAAAAGAAGAAGAACAAGAGTTTGGACAAGATGTCGGACAATTATTAGGACAAATATCAGAATAAGGATAAGGGAGCTAAGGGAATTATTAGGACAAATTTGGGAACAAAGAAAAGAAAAGGGACAAGAATAAAGAAAATGATAGAGATACGTTGTCACGTCAAAACCTACGGGTGTGTTCACAACTTAATTTTTTCCGATATTCAGAGGCAGTAAAACAATAAAAAAAAAAAACGAATTGGCCATTTCAGCCCTTGTAAAGACTTTGACTGAGCTTTTTATGATCAAATCTTATGGGCGGGTTATGAAATGTTTGTACACAAATAATCAAGAACTGGACCCACTAATTCGTATGCCGACTCAGTGCGGTATTCTTTCATAAAGCATTTAATAGCATTTTTAATCTGAAAAATTTTCTGTGCAAGGTAGGATTCGAGCCAGAGATTTTAAGGTATGTAAGATATGTGTGGGCATAAAACGGTCGACGCAAGCGAACAAGTCATGATGACTTTAATTTTGAATTGGAAGCTGGACTTTGGTTAAATAAAAACGGAAACTTAGACGCCTTAAGAAGAGCGAAGCAATTAAACTTAAAGGTTAGGAAGTTCTTTTTTTTAAGCTTTGAACCAAGGATTTCAGGTGTAATACCTATTCAGTCAAGTCTGCCTTCATTCGAAAATTTGGTGATAGATTAATAGAAGGGACAATCAAGACAATAGATTAAAGGAAGGAACAATAAAGAGAAACATGTGTAGGATATTCCAAGCGTGGTGGAAAGCCAAAGAAACATGTGAATTTAAATCAGAGTAAAGTGTTATGCTTTTACCTCAGTCAATTCAAGTTATAAGGCAATCTCATCCACAAACTTCTCTACCATCAACTACAACTTCAAGTCGGAAATATTGATGAGTTTTCAATTTCAGTTGATTAGAAATGAGGATAGAAAATTCAGCGAGGTTTAAGCGAAGGACCATGGCTTGGGTAGGAATCGAACCCAGGACCTCTGGGGTGTAACTCGAGAACGCTACCTACTCGACTACCAAGGGCGCTTGTTAGGTCGCATTATTTGTTCGCAGAGGATGATCTGGAAAAAGTTCCAGATCGGAATGCCTAAGGGGGAAAAAAGAAGACAAAACTCGAGTGCGAATATGTTATGACCATTTTATTAACTATTCCATCGCTGTGCACCATGGATGAAAATATGGATGAAAATATAGAAAAAGTTCGACAAAAAAAGGTTCCGAGACGAGTTCAACCCAGAAAGAAACTTGAAGTTTCCCAAAAAAACTTGCTCAAGTAACAGGTCGTGTGTAGGTGTGGGAAAATGGGACGGGCATGTGTGACTTAATACATGGAAATACCTTTAATTTATGTTACTGAATATTATCAAAAAAGATTTCGACTGTTTTTAAGTGTTTTACTTATCAAATGAAGAAATAATGGAAAATTTCTTATTACACTGTGCGACAATTTTGATTTTTTTTTGTATCAGAGAAATCGCTGTTTGTTTCTAGTAGAGCAGCAGTAGAGGAACTGTTTTGTCGTAGAGGGTCTTAATTGTTTTAATTGGTCACTTCATTCTGCAGATTGTGGGGCCATTTAGAATTTTTATTATGATATAATTTAAATCAGAAAGAATAACATAAAGAAGCTTATAAAGGATTTATTTGTCCAATAAAAATATATGGATAACAAGATGGCGGAATTCCCAATTCCTCCTTAAAGTTGGAATTTGTAATGCGAGGCAACAATTTTGACAATGATAGCGCTATAGAGGGAAAGGTCAAAAATGGCGAAAGGTGGGTTTTTTTTCAAATATTGTGTTAAGTCGATTTTCGTTGCGATTAGATCATAAAACATTAAAAAATATATCATAATTCTCATTTCTTTTTACTTAAGACATTAAATATGCATAAAATTTGTTAAATACAACCTTCGAATAAATCAATAAAATGACGCAGATTTTATTGAAATGAACAGTGATTTCTCCATGCGTGTACGTGCGTTAAATTGCTGCATGGATTTGCATACAAAAAAGAAGTGTTTCGACTTAATGTCGCATTGTATGCATGTGATGAGTAGTCATTTCACCACGACACAAAAGTGTCAACAATATCGTTTAGTTGTTTGGTTTTTATATGAACTCAATACATGAATTTTAAATAAAACAAAACACACCTCTTAGAAACCTGTTGCTTTCCCTCTGCTATGTCGTATGTGGCTATTTGAAACCTCATAAGTAAGTTTTTTCTCTGGTATTGCAATGCAACCCAAACACTATAATTATCATTTGGTATTTTGTTCAAAATGTTTTCTATTGAATTTCGAATAAGTTTTACAATTATTATTGAAGTGGCGCAGCAGCAGCTACATTTTGGGGCGTTGCAGCGGATGTTCTTTTGATGAAAAATATGTTGTACTCGTTTTTAGGAAGTAGTACATTGAATTCAAGTGTTGCTTGCACACACACAAAGTGAAAGAAATGAGCGTAGAGATTTTTTTTTTCATTATTGTTACTATAATTTAAGGAAGTGCTCTTCCTCTCTTTTCTAGGACATGTTTTCAAACGAAGACAGCTTTGTATTGATGTTTTTTGTGGCATTTATTAAAAAAAAACCGTTGTGGATCAAAAGTTTTTATATAACTTTTTTAAAAATAAAACCAAATATGTAAAAAAATATGGGCCCAACATTTTACTACTTGGTAGAATTTAAAGTTGTATTTGAATAAAATTTCAGTTGTATTACTGTGCAATTAAAAGAATTTTTCAAATTTTTAATTTAATTAATACGAATATTGGACTTTGAATATGATGAAAAAAAAATAAAACATTGGACATTAAAATTCTTTGGTTTGGATTTGGATTTGGTTTGGATTAAATGCTTTTGGATATATCTCAAGACCTCGGCGGAATTAAGAGTTAAAATTTCTATGAATCCCAAACGAAGCTGACAATTTTTCTAAAATACTGGAGATGGCTTGAGCTAGATTGAGTTATGACTTAGTTGGCAAAATCGGGTGAAAACCATGCCTATCTCCCATACAAAGTGACGTCATCAAAATCGTAAAATAATTCAAACTTTCACAAAAATGTATCTTAACACTTGAAATTTTTCTCATACATAAATAAGATTTGATAACAAATAAATATTATTAGAGTGAAATTTGTCAAAATCAAAAGGAAACTACGCCTACTCTACAAATAAAATGAAGTCATCAATATAGTAAAACCTTCCTAAACTTCATGAAAAAGTAATAAATTGACTTGATCTTTTACACTGAAGCTTTGATATTTAAATCGTACAGTGAGTTTGAAATTTGGATAGATTTAATAAAGATAACGCCTTTTCTTTATACAAACTGACGTCATCAAAATAATAAAACCTTCAAAACTTCGGATACTATACATATGAGTGTGGGAGTATATTTTAATTTCGAATATAATAGCCGAATATCATAAATTTTTGACTAGTTTTTCATTAGATAATCTTTGAAGGACGAATTTTGGTAATCTATCTATCTATACCATTGTATAAAATGAAAGTGAACTTTTTTTGTGTCCGCAAAATTCCAAAAGTACTGGTCCGATTTTTTTGAAATAAGTTTTAAAATATCACATTTGTGCTACAAAAGGTTCATTGGTTATTTTCTTTACGAAATTTCAATAATAAGTATCTTTAATTAAAGTGTTAAGTTTTTTAAAAAATCATCCACAATGCTATGCATTGCTTGATCGTTAGCTTTTCATGCGTTTGTGCTGCGAGAGCCTCAATAAACTGCATGTTGCTCTCTATTATACTCTTTTTGTTCTCAGCAAGCACAAAACAACAAAACAAACAAACAAATACATATACATACATACTTTGCTGCGCTTAAAGCTAATTGGATCAAAGTACATTCTAATATGTTCAAAGTAGTTTTGATGTGGAGAATTAATCTAACACAGTTTTGTTAAAAGGGGATTCACTGACCACGTTTAGCATGTTGAGGATTTTTTTTGATGAGAATGAGATTCAATCCGACTTGATATATGTATGTATGTATGTAGTATGTACGTATATTTATTTGTTTCGCTGCATGCAACTTTTCTATACATGTTTTGACGGTGGTTTTCCTGTAATTTATAAATGAACAAAAAGAACAAACGGCTGACTTTTTACTTAATAGAATTGACATTGTGTGATTCATAAGTTTTTTTATAAATAAACAAGAGAACTGGGACGGGCACAGGCTTCGACCACACAAGTTAAATTTTTGATATTGAATAGTTTTGGAAATAAACGTCGCATGACAATAAAACTCAGTATGAAGCAAAGATAGCAAAGATAAGTTATCTTTGGTATGGAGTTACTAATTGCCAAAGTCTTTCTACTGGAAAACTGGTTAGTGCATTGGAAAAGGGGGTGTGGCCCGATTCTCTATACAGAATAGCTATGAAAGCTTAAATCACAGGACATTGAAACTCAAAATGGAATTGTCACCTGGGAGTGATGTTCTGCTACTGGGAAACTGTAACGGACAGTGGAACATGAGCGTGGTGTCAGACTAAGGGTGCGTTTATAGTAACGACTTATTGCCGAACCGAACCGAACCGAGAACAAAAGCTGAAAAACGCTGCACATACAATCATATGAAATAAGTCCAAACTGCGTATAGTGCCAGCTGAATAAGCAGCTGAAAGCAGCTTGTGCAGCGTTATTCGGCGTGCCGATTGTTGCTTTCTCGCTCGCTCCCACGGTTTGCATGTGTTTTGTCTTATTTTACACATGGCGTACTTATTATATGCATTAAATAACAAAAAAAAAAGAAGAGCAAGAAAAAATGAAATAAAATACATACTACACGTAGTTCTTTATTTTTTGTTATCATATGTTGTTGCAAAAACAACAACAAAAAAACAAACAAGCATAGCTTTATCAAACCAAAAACACAACAATAACAACGAACAAGATTTTGTGTGCTTTACACCAGGGATTGCCAAAGAGTGATTTTTGAATCAACAACAACAACAAATCGTTGGATACGTAGTACAATCAGGAGCATAAAAAACACAAACAAAAAGCAGTCGGTGACGAAACCATACTCAAAATTACCAACAAGAAACCTTCAGCGTAGCATGAGTTGTACGCAGTCGCATGCGCTAATTTACCAACAACAACAAACACACGTTGTGTTGTTGCGGTGCAGCTGCGCCTGTGAAGGTTCGGCGAATTACAACAATCACGAAATCATGTGGCTGTTTTGATGCTTCGATTGTAAAAATAAAAAAATCAAGAAAAAAAAAACAGCGAAAAGTTTATCTAAACAAACAAGACAACGAAAAACAGTAGAAAACAATTGGAAAAAAGTCGAACAAGTGTGGCTTTACGCGGCTAAACGCAGCTTTCAGTTTCTGAAAGTGCGTTTCAGCAGCGTTGTTTCGCTTTTTTCTCTATTCTCTTGTTGTCCGCTGATTTGAGTAAAGAAAAAGGCAGACAAAAAATCACGCGACTTGCAACAAGGCTTTTTGTTCTTTCTGTGCACTTCTTTTTAATCTAAAAAAAAAACAAGACAACGAAAAACAGTAGAAAACAATTGCAAAAAAGTCGAACAAGTGTGGCTTTACGCGGCATAAAGCAGCTTTCAGTTTCTGAAAGTGCGTTTCAGCAGCGTTGTTTCGCTTTTTTGTCTATTCACTTGTTTTTCGCTGATTTGAGTAAAGAAAAAAGCAGACAAGAAATCACGCGACTTTTTTGCTGCTCAAATTGCAATAATAAACAAATAAAAAAACGTTACATAAAGAAACAAACCCAAAATAGTTAAAAACCAGCTACAATAAGTCGGCCGCGGAAAGCGCGCACTATACGCACTACCAGTTTCTTTCAGCATGACGCGTTTTCAGTTCGGTTCGGTTCGGCAATAAGTCGTTACTATAAACGCACCCTAAGGGACTAATAAAAGTTTTGAATTTACTTATCATTTCCAATATACTTGCTGGGTGCAGCAACGCGCGCCGGGTATCGCTAGTACTATTATATAAAATGAAAGAGAAAATTTTTTGTGTCCGCAAAACTTCAAAAGTACTGGTCCGATTTTTTTGAAGTAAGTTTTAAAATATCACATTTGTGCTACAAAAGGTTCATTGGTTATTTTATTTTCGAAATTTCAATAATAAGTATCTTTAATTAAAGTGTTAAGTTTTTTAAAAAATCATCCACAATGCCATGCATTGCTTGATCGTTAGCTTTTCATGCGTTTGTGCTGCGAGAGCCTCAATAAACTGCATGTTGCTCTCTACTATACTCTTTTTGTTCTCAGCAAGCACAAAACAACAAAACAAACAAACAAATACATATACATACATACTTTGCTGCGCTTAAAGCTAATTGGATCAAAGTACATTCTAATATGTTCAAAGTAGTTTTGATGTGGAGAATTAATCTAACACAGTTTTGTTAAAAGGGGATTCACTGACCACCTTTAGCATGTTGAGGATTTTTTTTATGAGAATGAGATTCAATCCGACTTGATGTATGTATGTATGTACGTATGTACGTATGTTTATTTGCTTCGCTGCATGCAACTTTTCTACACATGTTTTGACGGTGGTTTTCCTGTAATTTATAAAGGAACAAAAGGAACAAACGGCTGACTTTTTACTTTATAGAATTGACATTGTGTCATTCAATAAGTTTTTTTATAAATAAACAAGAGAACTGGGACGGACATAGGAAAAGGGGTTATGGCTTCGACAACACAAGTCAAATTTTTGATATTGAATAGTTTTGGAACTGAACGTCGCATGACAATAAAACTCAGTATGGAGTTACTAATTGCCAAAGTCTTTCTACTGGAAAACTGGTTTGTTCATTGGAAAAGGGGGTGTGGCCCGATTCTCTATACAGAATAGCTATGGAAGCTTAAATCACAGGACATTGAAACTCATAATGGAATTGTCACCTGGGAGTGATGTTCTGCTACTGGGAAACTGTAATGGGCAGTGGAACATGAGCGTGGTGTCAGACTAAGGGATTAATAAAAGTTTTGAATTTACTTAACATTTCCAATAAACTTGCTGGGTGCAGCAACGAGCGCCGGGTATCGCTAGTTTTTTATAAAGAGTGTTTTCTTTCAGAGATCTAGAATTAATGAAATGGATAATATTTTGACTTTATTAGTTCGCAAATTTTATGGCATTTAGTGTTTGAACACAATTTCGGGCACATGGCCACCGCGATTGTGTCTTATAAAGACCATTCTGTCGGTAAAATTTTGCACCACTTTTTCCTGCCTATAAGGTTTTATTTCGCCAATAAAGCGCCTAATATTGGTTTTCAACTGGTCAGTTATAGCTGATTTATCGGAGTACACCTGTGTCTTGGTGTACGCCCATAAAAAGCTGTCTAACGGAGTTGACTCACATGACTAGGTGGCCAATTGGCAGGCCCATTTTTTGATGATTCGATCAACAAAAGTTCATCCCAATAAAGTGATGGTTTCAGGGCCTCTATTGCTTGTTGCTACGTCCTGCTGAATTCATTTAGCACTTAGACGATTGAAATTGGACATGGGGAACCAAAAAGTCGTGAATAATTTGCTTGTAGCGCTCACCATTGACGGTAACGTGGGCTACATCTACAGTTTTGTAAAAGAATTAACCAATGATGCCTTCGGCATGCAAACCAGACTAGATAGCAACTTTTTCTCTTGAGGAATTGTTGAGAGTCTCTTGAGGATTGTTCTCACTCCAAATACGGCAATGTTGCTTATTTATGTACCCGTTAAGCCAGAAATGTGTCTCATGCTATGTATGCGAAGTGCTCTGTACGTTTACCGCATAGAACGCGAATTTTGAAAATAAATTTACAGCTTTTGTAAACGTTGTTCCGGTGTAAGCCTTTGAATGGTAATTTCCTGAACATAAATGTCAAACACATGTGTTTACTTTGACAGTGGTCCCTCTAGGTAATTTCATACCTCGAAAAAAGACACCCGATACATAGTTAACCGGTTTAGCTTAAACAACACCAAGCCCTGTGAGGTTTCGCACCACAAGCAAACTGATATATGTGATAAAGCTGTGACCGAAAATATTGAATGACTAAGAATACTTTGGTTTGTACAGGAACTCTCTACAACTCATTCATTAATCCTTTGATTTTATATCTAGCTTCGAAAGAAACTACGATCGCAATCTTCCAATCTGTTGGACTGTGTATTAATTAAATGTTTTTAAAATTTGTGACCAAAAAATTCAGATGTACACATATGCACAAGATTGAAACAAATTTGGTGCTCAATTGTCGTCTTGTTGTCCATTTGTCTTGAGTTACTTTTTTTTGCGAAAAGTTGAAGTGAAATTCTCCATGGTGGAGCATTTTGTTTTTTATTTTGATATCTTTAATATCAACAATGAAGAATAATTTATGTTTGTATATCTAAACGACGTCTTAGACTTTTTTATGGCCATTATTGCACAGACTCAAGGTTGATATATATTTAAATGCTCTAAACTACTGCAGAAAAGCAAAAACAACTTAATTTGTTTTGCACAAAATGAATTTAAATTTACTGTTTAGCATTGTTTTGAAAAATAAATCGTAATATTAAACATTATTATTCAAAGCAGGCATGTCCAGCTGGTGGCACAATTGGCATTTTTTTTTTGCCTCAACCAAATTTCTTATCTAAGTTATATTTTGCACTATTTTGTGAACTCTATTCATATAAAGTGTGTACATTTCTGGACATAAATATGATTTTGAATAGAATTTCAGATTTTATGAGGAAAATTTTTACAAAAAAAAAAAACAAATTGTTAATAGTTCTGAAATTTGTTGTTGACCGAAAGGCGTTTCATAAAAGAAGAGAGGAGGAAAGTAATGAATTGAAACGAGGGTTTCTTGCCCCTCGGCAAGACTAAACATTGCCAGATGAATTTTGACCGTTCCATTCGAAAATTTGACATTTTCCAGCGTAAACGTACTTACAATATTTTGGTGTATGTGCGCTTATTGTGTTGTTTACAGTGGTTTGAAAATTGTATTCCAGCAAAAAAAATTGATTTAACACTTGAACATTTTCGGGCGATGATTTTAAACGATTTTCGACGCGGATTTACAAAAAAAAAGAATGCATCGATGAACTTAGTTCGACTTTTGGTGATGAAGCCCCACACTCTGCGACTATAAAACGCTGGTTCAATGAGTTCGAGCGTGGTCATCGAGGATATAAAAAAACCACCCTGGCAATGAAATACATAAACCAATACGGCCAGAGTCAAAAGTTATGTCGCAGAAAAAAATTAAAGATGCAGAAAATATTATTTGGTTCCATTTTATTGTACACGCAGGCGTGACTTTTGGCCCACCCTGTAGTATTCTATGGAATTCCATTCTCTCAAATGTAACGTTTCACCAGTTATAGAAATCACAGTTCTAATAACCACAGATATCAATGACGTTTACGGTCTATTAGATAAGAATGTCGAAACATCAAAGTACAAACAAGCAAAGAGAATCAATCAACTTCGAAGAATTCGAACTAAAAGACAGACAATAGAACAAGTAAGTAAAACGACACTTTTTCAAAAACGAATCACAATATTCTCAAAACCATGTTGCCTATAGTAACATCTACAGGGTGAGCCAAAAGTCACCACGGGGTTTAAAAATTTAATAATTTTTTCGTTTATATATTTTTTTAAAATTTTTTTTCAGATTATATAAATAACACCTGGAGAATAAATAAAAGAGAAATTCTCAACTGAACAAAGAACCAGAATAATAGAAGTTTATTATTTAAATCAGCGATCAATTATTTTAAAGCAAAGAGCATATCGTCGACATTTAAACATAGTTTATCGTCACCACCAACATGGCACCGTAAGAGATTTGCCTCGAACCGGGAGACCCCGTTTATATCGAACTGCGGAAAATATTGAATGTGTAGAGGAAAGTGTTAACGAAACACCAGAAAAATCTACCAGAAGGCGTTCTGCTTAGCTAGGAATGGCTTAGAAAGAAAGCTGAATTTTGCAGTTAAATTTCAACAGTGGCCAGAAATAAAATCAACTTTATTGAAAATCTGATTATAAGGGATGAATTTCATTTTAATTTGAATGGCTTTGTTAAAAAGCAGAACTGTAGGTTCTGGCGTTCTGAAAATCCAAGAACCATACATCAACGCCAATTGCACCCTATTAGGTGTACAGTAGATCGTCTCGAAAAAATAAATTTCTCTGCACACTAGCTAATCTGAAGCATTATTGAAAGAAAGTTTAAAAAATAATAATTTTTTTTTTTGACCGAACGTAGGGGTCGCGCATTGACATATTTCCCTATAACTTCGGTTCTTACCGTCCGGTCTTAAAGAAAAATATGTTTAAGTTTTTGTCTCAGGGAGACCTAGTTTTTGTTTCCAGTATTCATTGACCTCAGCTGACCCATTATGGTACTGACCCAGCGGACCTCAGCTTCTCCTATCTTAAGGTACCATTTTGATTTCAGAAATGGAAAGCCCGTAAAAAAACATTGAACTTCTACTAAAGAAATTTTTCGCTATTTAAAATGGAAATATTTAAAAAAAAATTTTTAATTCTTTTGCAATACGTAGAGAAAATTTGTAAATTTTTTTCATATCGTATTATTTTTATAAAATATGCACCAAAAACGTAAAAGTTAGTAAGAGCATAATGATTTTTTACGGGCTTTCCATTTCTGAAATCAAAATGGTACTTTTAGATGGTAGAAACTGAGTTCCGGTGGGTCAGTTCTATAAGGGGTCAAATGAGGCCAATGAGTTCTAGGGATAAAAAATAGGTCTCCCCGAGACAAAAATATAAACATATAATTCTTTAAGATCGGACAGTTAATATCGAAGTTATAAGGAAATATGTCGATACGCGACCCCTACGTTCAGTCAAAAAAAACATTTTTTTTTTTAACACTCTTTCAATAATGCTTCAAATTAGTTGGTGTGCGGCGACTTTTTTTTTCCGTCTAGTGTACAGTATCCGGTATCTTCCAGTCAATAAGGCGATACGGTTTAGTGTACAGTATGGGGTGGCATTACATCTGAAAATATCATTGCGCCTTACTTCTTCGAAAATTAAGATGGAAGTGCTGTTACCGTAAATGGAGAGTGGTATCGGTTTATGATAGAACATTTTTTACGTCCTGCTCTTGAAAACAGAGCTAAGATGTGGTATCAGCAGGATGGAGCCACTGCCCACATTGCCCGCAACACAATGGCACTTTTAAGTCAAATTTTTGGAGAGCGAATTATTTTCAGAAAATAGATTTGTCAGCACCCGACTATTTTCTTTGGGGTGCGATTTGAAGTAGCGAGTATATGTGAACAAGTCCGAGACAATCCTTGAACTCAAGGCAAATATTATTGCAGAAATTCGAACGCTACAGCCACAAATTTTGAAAGATGTTATGGAAAGTGATCTAAAACGAGCCCATCATTGCGAAGGGGTAATTTCCTCAGTGGAAACGGGGGTCATTAAGTGACATTATTTTGCATACTTCAAATAAAAATAAAATAAACTTGTCATTTCAGCCCTTGAAAGGACTTTGACCGAACTTCTTAAGATCAAATTGTATTGTGCATGTTATTAAATATTTGTACGAAATTTATCGCGAACTGGACCTACAGTGTTATGCCGACTCCGAACGGCTAATGTGCATGTTCTCAAGAAGCTTTACATGGCATTATTTACTCTCTGAGGTTTGCCATTGTCTGCAGAGAGGTGACGACCGAACAGAAAATTTAATTCAATTGAAAAAACTTTCTGTGTCAGATGGAATTGAACCAAGGTTCTCTGGCATATGGGCCACGCACTCTATCCACTGCGCCACGGCCGCCACAGTGACATATTTTCCATATTTGGTGTATGAGGAATTTTCCATTATGTATATTTTATAATCTGAAAAAAAAAAAATAATAAAAATATATCGCTCATTCCAAATAAGGCGTTGGGACATTTGGATTATATATCATGCATTCAAAAAACATCAGGCATCGGGACATGGAGAATTTTGTTTTTGTGAGATAACATTTTGTAACACAAATCTCTGCGTTTTGGATACATTTGCAAATAAAAGTTTTTCCACGAATTTTGTGTAAAGCATAACCCCTTCATAATATAGCTTTATAATCTTTATAAGTCAGTTCAATCAAAAAATATCTCCTATTTATCTCGTATGGCATCGGGACACAATTTGTAAGGCATTGGGACTTTTCCGTTTTTTCATGAATTATTTCATATTAAGCCGAAACACAAAAAAAAAAATTTGAGTGCGAGAAGGTAAACCCACATGTGCCCATGTGTTTTGATCCGCTGAACACGAGTCTGGCATCCATTTTGACCCGTTGACTCTTGGTTATCTTCAAAATAATTGAATTGTCAATATTTAGCGGATGTGTGGTTGACTTTTTCTTGGAATGAGCAATATAAACGAAAAAGTTATTCAATTTTTAAGCCCCATGATGATTTTTGGACCACCCTGTACCGATTATATGGATATTTTTTAATAATTGTTTCTTGGAAAAACCATAAATTAACAACCGCAAACATTTAAGTAAGGTCGAAATGAAATGTATTTTTTTAAAACTTAAGTCAAGCTCACTGTAAATAGTCAAGAGAAATATCGAAGAAAGAAAAAAAAAAACATTGTATGCATGACTAACTTGGCTAAAATCAGTCATGATGTGATTTTTGTCTAGTATAAAACTGCGACAGTTACAACAACACTTATAACAATACAACAATAAATATAAAACAAGAATTTTCAATGAATTGAAAAAAAAAAAAAATAAAAAATTCAATGAATTAATTAAAGTGAAATAAACACAACATATTGGCCGGGGGTTAAGACATATTCCAAAGTGCTTAGAGCAGCTTCATAGAAGAATAAATGATTGGCTAGAGTAAAGCTGCCACTTCATGCGAATTTATTGCTTATAAAATAAATTTTATGTAAACATTTAGCGTAGAAGAGACGACTTTGGTTTTTTTTTTTAATTCTCTATTCTTATTAAAACCATCAGCAGCAGATAAATGTTTACACAGCACAGCGCGTAAACTTACACATTGTGAAAGCCTCATGGTTATTACGAGAGCAACGTAGAGCAAAATGAAATAAATCAAAATAAAAATGCCAAGTTCATGAATATTGCATTTTTACACAATTTCGTAAAATTTAAAAATAGATAATTTTTGCAAAAATTTCTTGGTGGGGTCGGTCTTTTGTTTATGGCTCGCTCACACGTTCTATTGTTGTTATATTTTTGGTGATTGTGGACAGCTTAATGGCGATTATTAGTGATTTTTAGGCAATAATTTTGCTGTTTTTTTTTATTTAGAAGAATGCGATTTTATGATTCACTTTTATTGTTTTTGGAAATTTCCAATAACGTTTATTTTGCGTGGGTCCAATTGTGCGATGTAACCGATTCAACTTTGGTTGGCAGATATTATTTATGGAAAATAATCGGGTTTTTCACTTTCTTTTGTTGAGTGAGTTTATTTTTAGTTTTCAAGTGAAATTTTTACGTTTCATAAAATTTCAAAAATGTTCACGTCTTTGTATTGTTTATTATTGTTTTGTTGAATATTGAAAAAATTCCTTTTAAATTTTCATGGGTGGCTTTGGCTGTTTAATGGTTTTTCGCATGAATGTTTATTTGCAATTTTATTTTGCTCCAAGTATTTGTTTTAAATTAATGAATTTTAACGTCATTAATTATTAAATTTTCAAAAAAATTCAGTTGAAATTAAATGTGTTTGTATATATTTTAGAGATTTCAAATAAATTCATCACAACAGCGGACAAAGTCGAGAGAACAAAACAAAATTCGCAGAATTTTTTTTTTCGAAATTTACACTTGAAATTTATAATAAAATATTATCACATCTTTTTTTTAGCTTGAATAAAAAAAGAAAACAACAACCGCACTGTTTTGACGTTGACTACAAAGTCGTTTGAACTTGGCTTGCAGACTGATTCAACTTGGCTTACAGCAAGTTGTTTAGAGACAGTCGCCCTGTGTTCATTTACTGTGTTGACTCAGAGCAGAGTCAGCAGAGGCAGCTTGCGCGACCGCTCGTGGTTACCCTAACAATTTACGGTCACTCACACAGATATGCGTCACATACATTGGTGGCGACTCAACAGCCGCTCGGCTCAGGTGTCTTCAATGCTGTCAAATGTTGTTGTTGGTGTTGTTATATTTAAGACCAGCAACACGGGACACTCAACAATGGAAATAAAAGCGCGCGCCAGCACAATTTTTTATTGAAAAATTTCATTACATTTGGTCGCCTGCAACTGCGCTGCCGCTATTGCGACAAGTGTTCTTAAGAAGTGTTCTGAACTCTTGACATAGTTTAGGAGAAAAATAAATAGCCATTACCTTCTTTTATTAATCATCACTTAATTTTTCAACTGCATCCTATTAGAAAAGTATCCCAGAAAATTCCAAGAAGTATACAAGAAAGAAATTTTAACCCTCAGGGTCAAGATGGGCTTGTCAGGCCCTCGTTCAAGTTTAAAGATTGAGTACTTCCTCATGACTTTCGATATCATAATGGGATAAACATGTACGGGGTGGGCCAAATAGAAGTTTTTTTTTAAATGCAATAAAATGAACAAAATTAAACTTTTCCATGTGTTATGGCTTATTTATGGAACACAACGTCGTTCAAGTGGCTGTCTCGGTTGGCATTCTGTCACTCCAATTTCCAAGACCTTGTTGATGGTTTCGGGCCGTAGCTCACGGATTGCTTGGATGATATTGGCCTTAAGTGTTTGAATCGTTTCCGGATTGTTGGCATAACATCGGTTCTACAAGGTTCCCACAAAAAAAAGTCCAAAGGGGTCAAATTGCAGCTCCTAGAATACCAATTAACATCGCCAAGACGGCTGATAACACGATTTGGGAACTTGGAAGATCGATTGTGGCATGGGCTGTGTGGCATGGCGTGCCATCTTGCATGAACCAGAGGTCGTCCAAATTCAGGTATCCAATTTCAGTAAAAAAAATGTCGGTAAACACGACTTTGTAACGCCCACCGTTGACAGAAACGTTGTTTCCAGCCTCATTTTCGAAGAAAAATGGTCCACCGACTCTGGCTGAGTCCTAGATGCGGCAATTTTGTTTGTTAACGTAGCCACCGAGATGAAAATGCGCATTGTCAGAAAAGATTATTTTTCGCCCAAAACATCTTATTTTCTATTAACGCACTGTTTGGCTACACACCACTCACTTTAGAAATAAGTTTCCAATATTTCCCAACGTTGTCCAAGCGTAAAGCGTCTCATTTCTTTCTGCGGAGGTATGATATTGACTTTATGTCAAGATTTCGAGCGGAGCACAGCTGTCAGTGTGAAAATAACCTATGATTTAAAAAGAAATCACTAGATGCCCAACCTGTATTTTACAGTTGAAATGCATATTTAAATAATATTTTACCTAAATGAAGACTGTACAATAAAAAACGATATGTGTCAATAAATAACTTGCAATATAAGCAGTTTTCTTGATGTTTTACTTATAGGGCCTTTCAAGCCCACCTTGACCGGATATGTTAGCAAAATATTTTAAGCCGATGAAGGTTAAGTAAAAAAAAGTTGGCCATATCGTGGATACAACCGTAGGATTTGACGTGCCAGCGTATTTTAATCCTTGTCCTTATCCTTTCCTTTGTTTTCAAACTTGTTCTCATCCTTATACTTATACTTATTTTTATACTTATGCTTATTCTTATACTTATACTTTTACTTATACTTATACTTAAACTTATATTTATATTTATGTATACTTATACTTATACTCTACTTATACTTATACTTAAACTTATATTTATACTTATACTTATACTTATACTTATACTTATGCTTATACTTATGCTTATACTTATACTTAAACTTATATTTATACTTATACTTATACTTATACTTATACTTATACTTGTACTTATACTTATACTTATACTTATACTTATACTTATACTTATACTTATACTTATACTTATACTTATACTTATACTTATACTTATACTTATACTTATACTTATACTTATACTTATACTTATACTTATACTTATATTTATACTTATACTTATATTTATACTTACACTTATACTTATACTTATACTTATACTTATACTTATACTTATACTTATACTTATACTTATACTTATACTTATACTTATACTTATACTTATACTTATACTTATACTTATACTTATACTTAAACTTAATCTTATACTTATATTTATCCTAATAATTGTCCTAATTCTTGTTCAAACTCATGATTTAATCCATGCAAACATTCCTGATTTTATTTTAACTATTCTATTCCTTGTCGCAATCCTTGTCATAGTCCTTTCCCCAATTCTATAGTCTGTTCTTGTCCTAATCCGTATCCAATTCCATTGTCTTATCGTAGTCAAATCTTTGCTCTACTCCTTGTCTGTTTCCTGGTCCAATTCTTTATAAAAATCTTTGCCCTCATTCGTTTTCTAATCATAACTTTCTCCTTATTCTTTTCTTTATACTTTTCCTTATTTTGATTTTAATTAAATCCATGTTTTAATTTTTAATTTTGCTTCCCAAGGGGTTCCCTGAGAGGCTATTAATTAATGATGCCACTAATTTTTTTTATTCTTATTATGTGACCGAAAATCTCTGCTTTACTGTCGTTCCATAAAATTTACCGTAGCGCCAATAGTCACGGAGTTAAAATTTCATGCATGGTTTTTTCATTGTTGTTGCATTTTTTCTGCATTAAGCATTTGCTTTCGTGGTGTCATGGCGCCAAAAATGTTTGCTTTATTTTCGTTATGAGGTCAAGGAATCCACATTTGCTGACGTAAAATAAAATGTACCGCATCATCTCTTCTGTGCGAGTAGTAATTCCATGCAACAATATTGCGTTTGTGTTGCATAAGCTGCTACCGATGCTTCCTGACGACGTTATAATTTATATTTTTATTTTTGTAGTAAGGTCAAGTACAAATCCTTGATTTCTGTTTTTTAACATTTACTGGATCGTATATGCTCACCCAGTAATAATTCAATGCAACACCGTTTCACAATAGTTGCTTTTTCGTTCTTGGAGCGACTCTCTCCACGGCGTTATGACGTCATGAATTTTTGGAGACCTCATCTTCTACACTTGCCCAAATTCTTTTCTTCGCTTTTTTTTTAATTTTTTGCAAATAGTAATGCCATGTCTACACAGAGAGTTTAGTTTGAGTTTCCAGTACAAAGTTGAGTTTTGCCACTCAACGCAACATAAACTCTTGAGTTCTCCAGCACAATTTTGAAGGATGAAACTCAACTAAACTCAACATTGTTTATGTGTTTATCAAAACTTAATTTGAGAAATCCCTAAAAATATGCTAATGTTCTTACAAAAAGGTACGTTCAAAGGCAACTTGTGCAATTTTGTGGTGAGAAATGTCAAAAACAGCTGTTTGTTTGTGCAATTTATGCCATGCTTTCAGCCCTTGAAAGGACTTTGACCTAGCTTCTCATGATCAATTGTGTTGTGCGTATTATTAAGTTTGTACACAATTGACCGAGAAGCGGACCTACAGGCTTAACGCCGACTCCGAACGGCGATGAACGGAATTGTTCTTGTTCTCAAGAAGCTTTACATGGCATTTTGATTACTCTCTGAGGTTTGCCATTGTCTGCAGAGAGGTGGCGGCCGTACAGAAAATAATTTTAATTCAAATAATTTTCTGTCGCTGCTGGGGTTCGAACCCGGGTCTCCTGGTTCGTTGACATAGAGGCCACGCACTTTAACCAACTATGCCACGGACGCTACGTTTTCTTAGGTATAGTTTTAAACAAAACCTTTGAATGGAGCGCTTAAATAAAGGTTTGGCCCATTACCCTATATTGACCTTACATTTTTTTTCTGTTTTTATGTCTAGTAATATTAACTCTCAAGTAGTTAACTCTCACAATTAATCTTAACAATTGAAAATGGTGAATGATGAAATTTCTTAGTTGCAGCAAAAAAATTATTTGTCATTTTTTGCTAATTGGGTTTTGATGAGTAATCATTCTTAGCGGAAATGCCGAAATTAATTGATTGAACTGCAGAAAATTGTTTGAAAAATATTTGAGATAATTCAAGATAATTAGAATTAGATTAAGTATAAGTTTTAAGAAAAGTTCACAACATTGTTATTCTTAAGAACAACTTGACGAAAATGACAAAAAAGGAAGCTTGAAATGGACCGAACAAGGCACAATTTAGAAAGTTTTTATGACTTTGTTTTTATCATTAAGCCATTAAATTGAAAAATAAGCTGTTGCAAATGACTAATTGATAAAAAAAAAAAAAAAAAAAAAAACAAAAACCAGACAATATTAAATATATTGGTTTTCTTTGTTCATCCACAACATAAAATGTATGATTATTGCTTTAAATGTATGCTGACTTTATTTTCTTTTTTGCAGCACTACAAAAGCACATGCCTACACAGCGTTGAGACCGTAACAGGTTCGCATGTGCAATGACCGTGGCGTGCCGCCAACGACAGGTGCCTCAGATACCAACACATGCCAACAAAAGGATATACAAAGGGACAGACTAAAAAATACGTTACTATTTGTTCTACATAGCTATGCAGTAAAGTGTGGGGGAAATTATTTTTTATGTTCTGTTATTTTTAGGGATTTCACATCAAAATATAAGTTAAACGTAGATATGTGTAAAAAAACCGAACAGCAGATTTTACGTCACGGGAAGTGGTCAGGAAGCTACAATTTGAACAATTCTGTGAGTAAAGTCACTTTTTTTTTATTGTAAGACTTTTCGACTGTGAAGTTGAAATTCGAAATTCGACTTAAGTCATCTTTTCTATGACCGGAACGAAAAAATGAGCTGTAGAAAATCTTGATATATTCAGCTCTATTGTGAATAAAATTCCGCGCGGAATGTTCCGCAATGTTCAAAGTTCCGCAATGTTCACTGAATTTCTGAAAAATTTGAACATAAATATTTGCATTCATCGTCAATTTTTAAGTTCACCAGAAAAACAAATCTTTAAGAGGTCCCGTCCCTTGTCTTAAAAAATGAGAATTGCCTTTTTCAATTCCGGGGGAAATTTTATTCATAATAGGGCTGAATATTTACAAAAACCAAAAAAAAAAGAAAAAAAAAATACTCCCCACCACCACCATGTGACCAGATATCTTAAGAACACAACTCAATAATTTTAACGATTCAATTTGTCTACGAGTGTGTTCAAAAAGTAAAGGAAATTTTGTTGGTCCGATTGACACTATTTTTTTGTTGTTGTTGCTGTGATGGCAAGTATATTTAGAAAGTTTTCATTTTTACCCATTACGTTTTGAACACACCTCGTATACAGCCATGGACACATAAATAGCACAAATGTCAACTTATTTTTTAAACGTTTCGTTTGAACATAATAATGCAGTCATTAACTGTAGTTATAAATTTTTGAGACTCCAGTGTGACGTTGTTTAAAACTCCGAGAGAGTTGTGCCGTTACTTACTTTTATTTGCTCAGGCCATCTCTTTCTGTATAAGCATGTACAATCTGCTGTGGTCATATAAATAGCACACATGTAAGTTGGTGAATAAAAGTTAAAAAGATCGGGTGTTTGTAAAAATTTTTGAGTTGTATTCAGTTAACTTCGCCGATTCTAAATAAATAAAATGGGTCGTGGAAAACATTGCACTCCGGAAAAAAGGTCTATAATTCACGAACTAAGTCGAGAAGGCAAAAAACCATCTGAAATCGCGGATATTCTCAAAATTTCGCGAAAAATGGTCTATAATGCACTCAAGCTGGTTAAAACAAATGGTTCAAATAATTTCGAGAATAAGCCGCGCAATCCTTGACCGCGTAAAACCACCGCTTCTACTGATACATTTATAGTTCGCAAGATTAAGGCTGATCCTTTCAAGTCAGCAAAGCAAATTACGAGGGAAATAAATAAAGAAAATAACCTTAATGTCTCAAGAAAACTAGTATCTAGGAGACTACATGAAGCTAATCTTTATTAGCCGAAGAAAGCCGCTCTTAACAAAAAAAATTTAAAGGATCGTTAGCGTTTGCAAGGGCCAATGTGAATAAAGAAGACCAATTTTGAAAGAACGTGCTCTGGACTGACAAACTAAATTTAATAGGGTTGGACCAGATGGAAAAACTTTTGTTCGGCGCCCCAAACGCAAAGAGTTGAATCCTTAGTATACAAAAAAATCATTAAAGCATGGAGAAGGGAATTTAATGGCTTGGGGAGCTTTTTCCTGGCACGGCGTTGGGCCATTTTTTCGTATACCAGAAATCATGGACAAAAATATGTATTTAGATATTCTTAATAACCAGATGGAACCATTTGTATTTGAGAACCTGCCTTTTAGGTGGACTTTTATGCACGATAATGATCCAAAACACACGCAAAGGTTGTTATTGATTGGCCAAAAAAGGAAAAAATAAATATTTTGAATTGGCCGGCTCAAAACCCAGACCTCAATCACATAGAAAATTTATGGAATGATGTGAAGGTCAGCATAAGCAACCAAAATTTTCGAAATTTAGATGAGTTATGGAGTGGAATTGAGAAGACTTGGTACTCTATTCCGAAGGATAAGGTCAGGAAGCTTGTGGAGGGTATAGGACGAAGATGTCAGGCTGTTTTGGACAATTCGGGATACAGTACCAAGTACTAGTAAGCATATTCGTAAGCTGAGTGTAAAATAAAAATAAATTACTATGTCTTTTTTTCAGAATCCAAATTGTGCTATTTATATGTCCACCTCAGCTAAGGAGCAATTTCAGATTTTTGATTAATTTTTCTAATTTTTAATTCGTAATTACAAAGTAACTACTGATTTAAAGTTTTTAATGTTTAAACTCAAATGTCATGAAATTAATTCTTGTTTTCCTCTATGTATTTTATTTAAATTCATGTGAAACACCATACATGTATTTTTGTGCTATTTATGTGTCCACGGCTGTATATATCATTCTAAGGAAATCTTGAATTACAGTCGTCTGCGAAAATTTGAATTTATTTTTATTTCAAGAAACAGTTTTTATATAAAATTTTGCTTTAGTGAAAAAAAAACGAAAAATGGAATGAAACCAATGCTTTTTAAAATTATAGCAAATTTGTCAAAACTGAGTTTTAAACTGAGGTTAAATATCTTCTAAATTTAAGTTAAGAAAGCGTTTAAAGTTTTGCAAACGAACCCTCCCGCTGAATCATAAGCGAAGATATTGCGTAAGGTGATAGTTTTGCGAACGTTTTTGGGTAGAATTTTTTTTTTCATTTTTGATTTTTATTTTGTCGCTTAGTGCTTGCTATAAAAGGTAAATGAACACTGTACTTTTTTGCGATATTAAAAAAAGTTATTTTGAGTCGAAAAAGAATAATTTTTTTATCATTAGTTTTTATCAGTAGGTAAAAATTTCTCGTAAATGAAACATTTTTGGTCATAAATGAATCATAAATGTGTCTTTTTTGCATTCCTTAATTTAATAATGCCCAAAAGGAATATTGTTAATAAATGTAATAGTTGCTTAGTTTCTTTTAAAAAAAATTCTTAAGGGTAGGTCTAATGTACATTAGGGTCTAACCGATTTCGACTATTTTTTATACGCATCTATTATTTTATTTGCCTATCCCTCTGACCGAGTTTCGTTAAGATCGGTGAACTTTTGTATGTACATCCCATACAAAATCATATAAAAAATTAATATAGGTCCAAGGGAGGTACCCCTAGGAACTAACGGATTCCAACCATTTTCAGTACACATCCATTATTCTCTATTTGTCTAGCCTTCTGAGCGAGTTTGGTTAAGATCGGTGAACTTTTGTAAATAGCTCCCATACAAAATTATATGAAAAATTAATATAGATCCAAGGGAGGTGCCCCTAGGAACTGCCCGATTTCAACCATTTTTGAAATTTTTCTTAATCTAAACACACAAAAATGTATTAAGATAGGAGCACTTATATTTATTTCCAAAATTTATTTCCAATTGGCCACCAAGATTGTGCGATTTAACGCCTTTGAATTATTTTCTTTGGGGTTATGTGAAGTCATTGCTTTATGCGAACAAACCAGCAACTTATGTACGTCTCGGTAGACAACATTGTGCGAACCATTGTCGAGATATAGCCCCAAAGCTTGAAAAAGTGGTCGAAAATCGGACAGTGGTTGAGCCCCATACAAAAAATGTAAAAAATAGAAGTAGTCGTTATAGAACAAAAAATTTGGCACATGAGTTCAATTTGATTTTATCAGGATAAAAAGGTAAATTTGTTGATATCCGCATACAACCACGCCTACCTCCCATAGAACATAAAAATTAAAAAAGCTATATTTTTTCTCTCACTTATCCTATGATGAAACCACTTTGTCATGAGTCTTCAATTAAAGTGTTTTATAAAAATAAAATTTTTTCCGCCACGCCCAGCTCTCACAAAAAATTTTTCACTCCACTTATTTTTTAAATTTTAAACCTTAAGGTATATCACCTTCTTTTTAAACCGTTAAAATAAGATGTTCATGTTACTAAAAGATAGTATTTTAAAATTATTTTGTAAAACAATAAAAAAAAAAATTTTCAAAATAATGCTGCCCGTTTCGCTTTTACTTAAAAAAAAAATTTGAATAAATATTTTGCATTCTGCAACAACTTAATAATTATTGCATAAGCGATGATAGCAACTTTTAAAATATACTTGAGTATACTTTTAAGGATGGTGAAAAACCTGCTATCAATCTTCATATCCGTAGTTCGTGCTGTAGCTTTTTATGCGTATAAACACATGCCAATCTTTCAAAAAGATTTTCATCTTTTTTTATAGTTTTTTGTATTAAAAAAAAAAAAAAATATATAAATTCGTTTGTGATCCTCACATGATCACTAACACAGTACAATAGCCACACACTGTAATTATGTTACACTTTCGAACGAGGAGTTTAGCTTATCAATTCATGCCTGAAAGTATACTAAGGAAAATTGCTAAATTGTTAAGCCTTGACACTGAGAAACTCGATTTTTTTTACACAAAACGCATTTAGTTTTTCATTCATAAAAACTGTTTTGGCAGCTAACTTTTTTTTTTTTTTTAAATTTTAGTATAAATCCTATAATGATGGATGGAATAAACTAAACGAGCACACACCGGTCGACACTGGAAGATAGTTATTCTCCGCCAAAAATGACAATAAACTGTTTGTGGAGTTTGAAATAGTGAAAGTTATTTGGCTTAAAAAAATAGGGGAGGATGCGCACTTGCTAAACAGGCCCACCTACTGAACACTGCCAGTTCTGACGTCAGTATAGGTGACAGTGCCAGTGTCGCAGTAACATCTCATTGAATGTTTACTTTTGATAAATCATTGAATTGAATGCGCGTGCTGCTTTAGCCCTAGCCCTAAAATTAGTTCATCTCTATTTAGTAAATTTTCAAGCGTTTTTTATCGATAAAAAATGTGATTTTGAGTGGAATTCATAGTTTAATATTTATTTATCACAATTCAACGAGCACTCGAACATTATTGTGAAATGGGAAAACAATATTTTGCATCATGTCAAAAAATTGCAAAAAATAAATTGCATAAAATTGTCATGCATGCATAAAATTTTATACGATTGCAAACGGTGTTTGGAATCATCTTAAAGTTTTTCTTCTGCATTTAATTGATATTTTTGTGATTTTCGTCCACATTCAAATAAAATTTCAGAATGCCGTCGCCGAAAAAAACTGAAAAACAGAATGAATAAAGATCCTGATGCAATGGCTGCAATGTTCAAAGAAGTTAAAATCGAACCTAAGCCGCTCTTTTGTTTAAAGTTTAGTGAATCACTGTCAGGGGCGAAAGTAGCGGGGATAAGGGGGTAGGCTACCCTCTTACTTTTTTTGAGTCGGCTTATTTGTCATTTTTTACTGAAATTTGTTTAAAATATTGGTTTTTATTAACAATAATTAGGCAGTCGTACCTTTTATTGCCATTATTTTTTTTTTTTTATTTTAATTGTTATTTTTTTACTGAAATTTGTCTAAAATATTGGTTTTTATTAACAATAATTATGAATGCATCAAAGCCAGTCATACTTTTTATTGCCATTTTCATAACAAAAACCAGCTTCAGTCGGCTTTTTTATTTTAAGTCATCGACCACTATCTTCAGTCAACCAATTCACTTTCAGTAGTACCTTAAATCAACTTCAGCCGGCCAACTCACTTTCCCTTAAGATTTATTTATATTGATTGAACGGATGAGTAGTTTTAGTTAATTCAGCAATGTTGTATTTAAAAAAAAAGTCGGGACTATAGGGTATCCAGTCGGCCGAAATACCTTGCTACACCCGAATCAAAATGGCCTCGGTACGTACGCCCCTGGTCTCTGTGAACCATTGAAAGAGTAAACTTCTCATAACCACTCAAAAACTTAATTTTCTAATTTTTACAGCAGTTTATTTTAGGTGTACAGCAGCTGGGCCGATTTTTTCGGGGGTCGATTTTCGAGACTTTTGCTAGATCGACTGCCAAAATTGTATTTTTCGGAATTTAAAAATTTTTAAATTCTTATTAGTAATCGAACTCAGCTTGCAAACAAAACCAAGAGCTCTGTTTAAAATTATATTTTCAACCAAACTTATGGCCTTAAAAAAAAACGTGTTCAGTAGGTGGGCATCCTTCCCTACACTGAATTCTAAGTCTAACTATGCAAGTTTCTTATTTCATATTATTTCTTTAAGACTAAAAAAACCAAACCACATTTTTTTTCAGTAGTTCACATGTAATTTAATTTAAAATATACCTCTTGTTACCAAGAATTTATTGAACGCTTTATTATAGAACAACTTTGATGGTTTCTGTACAAAAATCCTGTAAAGATTTCACCAAAACCTAAGTAAGTAACATGCTAAGTAGGCAATTCTTAAAAAATAAAAATTTAATATCGGCCACAGGAAGTCATAAATTTTCATATTTTTTTTCACTTTTAAACCATTGTGAGTCGCGGCTGCTACAGTGTTGTGCATATCAAAAGCAACCAAAATTGGCGTAGCGAACTTCTTCATATTTTTTATCGTCTTACTTATCTCCCCAAAATTAAAATAGTTATTTTTACTTAATCATGTATTGCGCTCAATATAGCATCAAAAGAAATTAAGTAAAAAATAACGGGTTTTCAGCCATGAGAGCAGTATACGGAAAGAGCGATTTTTGACTGTGCATAACAAAAACAACTTACTTAAGTCGAATAATTTTTGCTCCGATTAACGGTAAATTTCGGTTATATTTTTAATTTTTTGCTTAGTTATTACTGATTTAGATTGAAAAGAGTCATTTGAAAATAATTCTTTGTGTAAAGAAGACATTTGAAATTATCAAAACGTCATTTCGCGTGATAAATACCCAGAGTCCTTTAAACAGCAATAATTAATGAGTATAAATCAGTAGCATCACTAATTTCTTCATCAAAAAGTACAAAATAAATAAATCAATAATTTCACGTCTTATAAAAAAGTTTGAGACTAAAAAAACTGTGAAAACCCTTCACTTGGGTGGTCAGAAGCTCAAAAAAAAAAAAAACACAGAGAGAGGACCGACATGTAATCCTAGCTTTTCAAAAATATCATTTTTTTATCATTTCAGTCTGTTGTTAATCAACTAAATTTAAACGTAGACTGGAGTACTGTTCGCCGACGTGCTTTGAAAGCTGACTTAAGAAGTTGCAGACCAGCGAAGAAGCCATTGCTAATAAAAAATTAGAACGAAGGTTTGCTGTTAAGACATAATCTCTTTTGGCTTAAATTAAATCAAAATTTTTATATTCCTAATTAAATTCTGCAAGAACTCATTAAATTGGTCTGATGACCAATGGAAGACAGTCCTTTTTAGTGAAGAGTCCAGATTTAATCTCTTTACCAGCAATGGCGTGGCCACAGTACATCGGCGAAAAGGCCTTAAACCTCAAAACTGTCAGCTTGTTTTTCTAGATTTGGACAAGATCCAGTTTATGAAATTACCCAAAAAATGGACCGATTTATTTATAATGAGATTTTAGAGACAGTCATTTTGCCCTTTGCTGAGCGAGAAATGCCAACCAGGTGGATATTTCAGCATGACAACGACCCTAAGCACACCGCAATAATCGTTAAGACGTGAATTTGCGCAAAAGGGATTCAGGCATTGGATTGACCAGCTCAATCGCCTGATCTTAACCCAATAGAAAATCTATTCGAAATCCTTAAGCGACGAGTCGGTGGGCAAAGGTTTTCTTAAAAAGCTTTACTCAATGAGACACTGACACAGCAGTGGCGAAGCATATCACAAACTATAATTGACAACCTTATAGCTTCAATGCCACGCAGATGTGTTGCGATTATTAAAAATAAAGGTTATTTTACCAAATACTAACCCTATAACCTGTATTTTCAATCGATTTAAATTTCTTTAGTTTAAGTTGCTTTAGTTATGCACAGCATAATTTCTACTTTGTACTTTATTTATTATAAAAAATTTAAAAGCCTGCAGTAATAAAAACTTTTGAATTATTTTTTAACAATTTGTGTTTTAATGATTATAAAAAAATATATCAAATTAGAATTTTAGTAAAAACGAAAAAGTTTCTAGGTATAATTGACAATGGCTTTTTTTTTTGGTTGCTTTTGATATGCACAACACTGTACATTAGACCGTACCTCAAAAAAAAGTTCGCCGTATACCAGCGAATATGACGTATTTTTGCAAGACAATTACGAAAAAAATGTTATTTTTTTTTGACCGAACGTAGGGGTCGCGCATTGACATATAACTTCATATCTCTGGTATTTACAGCCGGATTTTAAAGTTTGGTATATCAATGTTTTTGTCTCTAAAGAGGTCATTGACCTCAGGTGTACCGTTCTAGTACTTACCCTCCAGATCTCAGTTTCTACCATCCTAATGTGCCACCCTAGTATTAAAAAATAAAGCTCTTAAAATATCATTAATCTTTTGGTCAGGAAGTATATCGATACTTCCAGCAGAAGTATTTTGAAAAAATTTTTGAAAATTTTTTGCCGAACGTAGGGCTCCTTTTTTTCATTTTCATCATATCTTCGGTGGTAAAAGTCTGATCATTGAATGACATATCGATATTTTTGTCTCAAAGAGACCAATTATTTTTTCTCCAAAATAAAAAAAAAAAAATATTCCTACAAGTCCTTGGAAGGTCTTAAATTGCTTTCGAGGAATTTTAAAGCTCGTAAAAAAATAAAAAATCTGTTACGCCAATGCTAAAAGAGGTATCAACACTATTTTTGTTGTGATTTATTAAATATACAATGTATTATTAATTTATTTTTTCACTTTAAAATCCGACTGTAAATACCAGAGATATGAAGTTATATGTCAATGCGCGACCCCTACGTTCGGTCAAAAAAAAAAAAGAACATTTTTTTCGTAATTGTCTTGCAAAACTACGTCATATTCGCTGCGCACTTTTGTTTGTTTTGCATAGGAGGTGGTACGGTCTACTGTACATGCCCAAAATCATATTTAAACTTTAATGGCATAAAATGAATTTTCTAATGAAGCAAATTTTCAGTCATTTGATTTTTTTACCTCTAAAAAAACACCCTCTGTATTTCTGTGTGTTAAAATTTTTGATGATTAATTTGACACTGAGTGTGAACAGTGTTTAATGCATTAACCAATAAAAGGTGTTATTTCGCACAATGTGATAGGGCGACTAGTATTGGTCCTTTTTGGAACTAGAATAAACCCCCTTCACAGTCGATTCATTTTTGTATATGACCAGCATGAGTCCGGGAAAATTTCAGACAAACATATTCTCAATATATCCCAAACAATAATTTTGGTGTGAACTGTTGCTGGTATTGCTTTTAAAGAATGTTGACTGTTATGTTGATTGTTACAATTTTCACTTTTTGTTTTGGTTTTTAAAAACTTAACCTAAATAATTCAATGTATTAAGTAGATTTACACGAAGATAAGATCTACTTTAGTGCAGCAGCATTAAGTTGCAGCTGCAACTGCAGCGGTGTCATAAAACGATAAAGTGGAGTTGATTTAAAGCTGATCATGTGGTAAGTTGTTGTTAATTATTTATTTATATGATACATATGACCTTTGTCAGTCAGCCAACTTACCGAAACATTATCCTCGGAATATAAGCCACAAACCAGTTCCAACATGCTGTTCAATGACATTTTCAGCAGCTCCAAAGGCAGTGTTGATTACAATTTTAAAAAAATTTTTTTTTTATTTATTTTTTGGTTAAAGTAATTTAAGTAATAAATGAATGTAATATCTTACACAATTTATGTGCAATTTGCAGAGACATCAACTTTATTTATTTCGTTAATTTTCGTTATATTTGACGGCTGTTGAACCCGAACACCCTGTGGTAAACAAAAGTGATGAACTTTGTTAAATTTAATTAAAGATTTGTTCCCGTGCGGCAAGGCTGCTTTGTTGATGGCTTGATTGTTGTAACCACGCGTTCATAAAATATTTAAAATAATTACATTTTTTTAGTTTTTTGTTTATTTATGCATTTCACTTCATTGAGGAAGTACGGGCTTAACGAATAATTTAAATTTTATGTTTTTTAATATTTTCAAGAATTCAAAGAAAACACACAAAAGTTGTAAAACTGCAAAAGAATGATGCTTAGGAATTTCGCGCACTAGTTGGATAAACTCATGGCTGAAATTGAGGAGCACTCGCTGAGCTGCAAATCTAGCTATTGACTAATTGTTAGTAAGCAGCAGCAGCACACACAATAGCAACACGCCGAGCGCATTTTTTATTAATTGATTCTGATGAAATTAAATTAAATCAATTAAAGCGGCTAGCAATGAAATGTGAAAAAAAACAACAATTTAATTTGAGTTATAATTTGACGGATTTTCAGTGATGAACCCTTTAATAGTCGCAGAGTCACTGTAACATTTGCCAATTTTGCAAATTGTCATATTTATAGTTTTTTATAATTTTGTTGTTTTTAGTAAAAATCATTACTCAGCCACAAACATGAATGAATGAATGTCGCTTAGCCGGTGCCTGTATGACGTCAGGACATTTGCGTTGACGAACTATTTGCTAGCGGAATTTTTCAATAAATACAATATTTTTTAATTGAAACATATTGCGTTTTATAATCAACACAAAAATTAATTTTTGTCTTAAATTTTGAAAAACAATAAGAAAAATAATCTAAAACGCGCACCACCAACGATCTGGAAATTTAATGTCGTACTAAATTGTTGTATTTATGGGTGTTCTTTTTTTGTTGTTGTTATTGTGATTGAGCGTAATAATATTATCGTCGTCGTTGTCGTCTTAGTGGAAACACTATTAATTTCGTTTTATTTGCCCTCATTCAGCCTGCTCATTCGTTTTCTCTCATTCAATAATTCTTATCATACAAAAGATAAGAAAAAAAAACAAAAAAACAATATTTCAAATAAATATCTCACGTAATTTTCGCGCTTGATGATTGTTAATATTTTTCGGTTTGGTTGATTAATGGTAATGTTATAAGAAAAAAAAAAAAATAAATAATTTATATGTTATTAATACGCAACTAAGCTTTGAGTATTGACCCTTTTTGAGTGAAAGCGATTAGAAGGAACATGATTACAAAAAATAATCAAATTCACATGATTTAACAAATATCATTCCGCTGATTCATTGATACATTGCACAATCTACAATAATAATGAAATGTAGAAATAAAAAGAGTTGGCTGTGTCGAATACACACTCGTAGGTTTTGACGTGACGATATTTCTTGTTACTCCTATTTCATGTCCAAACTCTTCTTTTAATCCATGACCAAATTCTTGACTTCAAATATATTGCATCCCTTTCCTAGTTTGGAAAGCTGTGTTTTAATTTTTGTACTAATCCATATCCTAATTCATATTATAGCCCTTTTCCACTTTCATAGTCCGGTTTCACTGTGTTATTTTCTTGTCTGTGTGCAGTGTTGGATGCCACAAGAAAACTGTTGAAATCATAACTAACTAGCTTTGTTGTTGTTGTTGTTGTTGTTGTTGTTGTTGTTGTTGTTGTTGTTGTTGTTCATGTTGATGTTGATGTTGATGTTGATGTCGATGTTAATGTTGATGTTGATGTTGATGTTGATGTCGATGTTAATGTTGATGTTGATGTTGATGTTGATGTTGATATTAATGTTGATGTTAATGTTAATGTTGATGTGGATGTGGATGTGGATGTGGATGTTGATGTTGATGTTGATGTTGATGTTGATGTTGATGTTGATGTCGATGTTAATGTTAATGTTAATGTTAATGTTAATGTTTATGTTGATGTTGATGTTGATGTTGATGTTGATGTTGATGTTGATGTTGATGTTGATGTTGATGTTGATGTTGATGTTGATGTTGATGTTGATGTTGATGTTGATGTTGATGTTGATGTTGATATTAATGTTGATGTTAATGTTAATCTTGATGTGGATGTGGATGTTGATGTTGATGTTGATGTTGTTGTTGGTGTTGTTGCTTTGCCTTGGTGTTGTTTCTTTTCCTTGGTGCATTTGCTTTTCCTTGGTGCATTAACTTTGCCTTAGCTGCATGCAATTAATCCAGCCAAAGTGATGCATATGCGTCACATTAGGCGGTTCCCTGAGGGGCCTCATGAAGCTGTCAATTTTTTTTTTTTGTTATTTTTATCATGTGCCCGAAATTCTCACCTTCATTTGCATTCCTTAAAATTTACCGTTACGCCAGTAGTCAAAGAGTAAAAATTCCATGCAACGTTTTTTCATGGTTGTAGCATTTTAACTGCATTATGTGGTTGCCACCCTGAAATCATGACGATAAGATTTTTTTTGTAATTTAGTTAGGAGGAATAATAACACATCTATACTGTAGTAAAACAAAATTCACCGCAGCACGTCTCCTGAGTGAGTAATAATTCCATGCAACGATATTACATCTCTGTTACATAAGATGCTGTATTCACGTCCTGGTGGCGACAGAAATTTGTTTTTCATTTTTGACGTAAGGCCAGGTATAAATCCATTATTTTCCTCTTTAAGCATTTTTTGTAGTTTATACTCACCGAGTTAAAATTCAATGCAACGCCGCTGCATGAATTTTGCATTGTCGACCTTTGAGCGGCTCTCTCTGTGTTCCCATGACGTCAGAAATTTTTTGTCTAATTTTGTTGTGAGGGCCTTTGTTGGTGTATCATATTTTAAATCCTTGGACTAATACTCGGCAAGTAATAATTCCATGTAACAAATTTTCAGTTGCGTTGCTTAAGCAGCTCCCACCGCGTCCCGATGAAGTTTTGAATTTTTGTTTTGTTTTTATAATGAAGTCAAAAAATGAATCTTTACGGTCGTACCATTGTTTTAGTCATAGCTTTTATACTCAGCGAGTAGGAATTCAATGCAACGCCGATGAATTTTGAAAAAAATGAATTTTTCAACTTTTTTGGAAACCTGCGCGGTAAAACGTAACTTCGTCACGTCAAAAATGTGAATTTTTCAGTCGCTACTACAAACTTTTCGCATCTATACTTTAAATAGGGTGTGTTAAACTCTCCAATAGATCTTTGAAAAGCCGTCATAGTAGTCGAATTTGAAAAGATTTTTCGGTGAGACATATTTAAATGTGTGTTAGCACATCCTCAGTCCTCAGTCCTCAGACTAAGAGAATCTACAAATTGGATAGGAAATAGCTGGGGTCACACAATAATTCTGAACTCATCTGTCCCCGACAAAACAGATTACTGTGTGCCTAGTTTAAATCTCAAAAGGAACTACGAAGTTCTAATCCCTTCACGGTTTTCATTTTTTTTTTTTAAGTTTGGTTAATATAGAGTAAAAACATGTCCTAAAAGTTAAAAAGAAATGAAACCTTATTTAATTCAGACGAAGACTGTGACCTGCAGAATGTACACAAGCAGCTAAGTCTGATGATGACCTGATGACCTGCCTGACCTATATTTAAAAAATGGCAATATTTTCTTAAATATATGTATATATTGTTGTCATAGGTTCAATAAATTTTATACATTCTGTAAAAATTTGTAAAAACTCATGAAAATTACTAAAAGAGCACAGTCCAAAACCTATCTTCCCCCTTAAGTGTTTTTTATGGTCAATAAAAATGTCTAGCTGAAGCCGTTCTATCCGTCGAATAATTTAAAATCTTGAAATAATCGGGACTATAACGAGTAAAAAACAACTTGGTGTAAACTTTGGTTTGTTGGTGTAATTGGATCCCATTTCTTCGAGGATGAATCGTTAGTCGAGAAAGATAAAGCACGACTTTGGAATAACTGCATAGGAATTTTTAAAAAGGGACATTTTCGAAAGAAAATTTTTATTCGAAATTTTCTTTTAAAAATTCTTCAAATTAGATGGTGTGTCCTTTTTTTCGGCGTCCTTTTTTTCGATACGGTCTTATGCACACGTACACATGCAGTCATATAAAAATAGAGTGTGGTAGGGTGAAGCGTTTCGCTTTTTTTTTAAGGCTGACAGCACCCCTAAATATTATAATATTTGAATGTTTTTTTAGCTTAAATCACAAGAATGGACATTTTTCTTAATTTATATGCGCTCGGATTTGAACATTTTCGATTTGTTCAAAAAATTATGGGGATACTTCGAAAATGTTCGTTTTTCGATTTTTCAAAAATGGTGTGAATCGTTTCACCAAAAGACTTTCCACTTTCATGTATAAACATCATCACAAATCGGTTTAATGGCCTCGGGCAGACTCCTAATTCAGCATGAAACTAAAATACTGAATAAAAGTTATCGAATTAAAATTTATTATTCATCACTAATATCGAGGTCAGAGTCGCAGTATCGACAGGTGTAGTGGCAACGGTTGCCCATGTCGACGCATTTCAAGTAATATGGCTGGTCGCATTTGTTGCAATGAATTTAAAAATGCCAAAAAAAAAAAAACAATAAAAACCCATTAAACACAAACACTAAATACGCATTAAAACGGAGTTTGTGGGGTAAAACATTTCATTTCGAAGAAAAAACGGCTGGCATCAAACAACCTCTCGATAGATTTTTTACAAACACTTCATCATTTTTGAGCTTCAGAACAACATTAAACCAGCACGACTGATATATTTCCTTGAATTTGTGTTGAGTAGTTGGCATAAAACACGATAAATTCACTCGATCAAAAAACTTTTGGGAAAAAATTTTTGTACTACCTTCTATACAAATTTTTAAAAAATTAATACTTTTGATTTTGAATTTTTGGGTCGTTTTAATTTAATAAAAAATTCTAAAAACAAAAATTGAAATAAAACATTTTCAATGCTTACAGTTAATTAATTGATTTTTATATCAGAAATTTGATGTAATTTTAACATGTGAAATAACATTGCATACTTGTAGGCTTGCCTTTGTTAATGCGCATTTCTAGAAAATATTGCATGCAATTATAGAAAAATGCTTCTCATTATCGGAGACGCAGTTGGTCGCAGCTAAACTTTGCAAAAACTAAAAGTAGATAGTCTTACTTTTATGCTAATACCCATTAGCATGGAGTGGACACATGCGATCATAAAGATAACTCTTATAAATGATTTATTTTTTTTTTAATTTTAATGCCATTTTTGGATGTTCATAAAATCACAACTGCTTGAATCTTCCCATCTTTTTAAAAATACAGGTAGACCTCGCTTAACACGGGGGTTACGTTCCCGTATAATACCGTGTTAAACGAAACCGTGTTAAGTGAAACAAGAAACCAGTACAAAAAGTAGGGTTCCGTTCCAGGATATCAAAAAATACATCAAAAGCCGTTTTTTTTTTACTCTTTATTAATTTTAATTGTAGTTATAACTTAAAAAATAAACAAAAATTGATTTTCAATCAAAAGTTTACTTGTTTGTATAGTTAAAAAAAATAACTTACATACTGAGCAAACCTGCCAAATTTCTTTGTAACATCGCGTTGCTAGACTTAATTCGGGGAATTCCTGATATCATTGCATATTCAAACACAAACGTTGTATAAAAAGCTGCATTGAACAATTCAACAATTATGTAACTCATTTCTTCTCGCTCTCTCTCACAACATTTCATATTATGACCTACGAGTCTTATATTAATTCATAATGTTTGTCGGTAAAAGAGGTCTGCTTCTACTCCAGCAAAATATGTTATACCATTTAGCAGTAGATGGCGTTCAAATTTCGACTTAGAACTAAAAAATATCATTTAAAATATGAAGGTTTTTTTTTTAATACATGTACTTTAATGCACACACAACAAGTGCAAATATTTTTTGACTTAAAAAAAAAAAAAATTTCCGGAACCGTGTTAGAACGAGGCCATTTAGCGTGTTAAACGAAAAATGATCACAAAACGTAAACCGTGTTAGAGCGAGGCCGTGTTATAAGAAGCACGTGTTAAGCGAGGTCTACCTGTAGGATGAAAGCATAGGATATAAATTTTCAATTTTATCTTTAAAAAATTTTATTGCACTTATGGGGAAAAGAAATTAAATCGTCAAGTTTTATGCATTTTTATTAAGTTGCTATCGGTAAAAAATTACCAACAGTTCGTTAATTCATTTCAAAAGAGGATACATTTGAAAAAAAAAACTTTTCTCGAATTTTCTTATCTGCATATTAAACTATCAAAATATTTACTTACATTTTTGAAAAAAAAGCATCTCGAAAAAATTATTTATTGCAGCAAAAATACAACTGTGCGTCGTAGGCCGTTAAGTTATAAAAGCGTACAAGCTGAATTCTGAAACTAATGGTGAAATTATACGAATATCTGGCATTCACTACAAATCAAATGTTTTTCTACTATTTTGCAATTAACGGCATTTCGAATAAATAACTAGATTAATTGTGTAAACATTTGTTGTTGCGCTCATTGCTATTTCTTTTCCACGTTGATGGATCTTTTAAGCGTATTCTCTAATATCCTAAAAATCTGTTTATCTTTGACACACTTACCCCCAAATCAGGTTCACTGTTGGTAGCTTCAAGTTGCGATTCTCCTCCTATATCATGAGTGGAAATAGAGCTACGTTCCATGGCGGCACAGTGTAGATCTTGCAAACTGCTCCAGGAATCGAAATCATCTTCACCACTTCTTGCAGCACTACGATGACTAAGCGAACGACGCGAACGCAACAAGATAGTTTTGCCAATTTTTTCTTCAACATTTTCTATACACTGAGTTATGCTTGCAGTTGGAACACCATAAACTTTTGGGCTCAATTTGCTCGGAACATAATGGAGTGAGGAACGTAGTCCAGCGCGACAGTCTTGTAAGAGCGCATACGAAGACTGGCCATCGCTGCGCTTGGAATGCAACGCTATATTTGCAGGTTGCAGAAATGTATGCTGCTGCTGCTGCTGCACGTCCTCCACAGGTGGCGTGACTTCTAGGGCCTGGGCATACAGCTGACTAGTCGAGTGCAGCGTTATATCATCCATAGATATTTGCATAGATTTATGTCGCTGTTGCTGATGCAGTGATATGCAGCTGCTGGCAGCTGTTAAAGAGAAGGCTTGTTCAGGCGTGCGCTCCATTAGGGCGAGTACATCATCACAAGAACGCGTGGCAGTGAGACTGGATGCAGGACTTCTGATAAGTTTGAAGCTTTCCAGTAGATTGGGTACATTAGCGGCAACTGCTGCTCCGATACGAGGCAGAGGTGGTGTTTTTGGGTCAGGCATGGCGCGCACAGTCAAACGTTTATCGCTTTCGATGGTACTGCTGCTGCTGGGTGCAGGATGCGCTGCGGCGGAGACGTCGATATTGTTGAAGATACCCAGAGGCCGAGCTAGACGCGGAGGCGCAACGCCAGCCAAGATTTGAGCTGCTGGAAAATCGACAACTAGTATGCGATCCGATATATTGGTACAGTCATTGTAGAAGCCAATGCCAGAGTCTGAGTTGGAGGTAGTTGTGGATACCTCGCTGTGATTACTAGGCTGCGGCGAGTGGGCTTGCGCCGCCTCGTGCGGCATGCCACGCAATTCGGCAGAGTGACGCGTGGCAGGTGGCAGCATGCGCATCGTGTACATGCTGCGTATGAGGTTCACAACGTATTCAGAGTTGTGGGGAAATTCAAGACACAGACTGGATATAGGATCGTTGGTGCATTCAATGCGGAACTCGCGAGCACGTTCCAAGTGAGCCAGATGCTCGCACAGCTTAGTGTCGATGACGAAAACGTGGCAGCTGTTGGATATGCTGATATTGTTGCTACTGGGTGCGGCAGCATTGCGTAGCTGCATTTCAGGGTTAGGCAAGTCCTCTTCATCCTCACCCTGCTCATCATCATCGGCCTGCATGGTGTGTATGGCGCTGGTGACTAAGCCGAAGAAACGATTTTCACTCTCCGACGAGGAGCTGACATAATTTAGCCGCGCAGCTGTGTAAGTGGCTAAAATGTTGCCATTGGCCGCTTGAAGTCGCAAAAAATCAGGCAAAATGGTCATCAGCACCGTTGTTGGTTGACGCTTTTCTTGACGCAATTTACGGATGCACGAGCGAACAGTTTGCAGCTTGGAGCTGTTGGAAATCTGGCGCGGCATCTCAATGGTCCCCAGATAGCCAACAATGGCACGATACTCGAGCGCAGCATGCTGTGGTTGGCGAGCGGGTATGCGAACCATTGCACTGACATTAGAGATATCGTTGGAAATGACGGCGTTAGCCTTGGGTATAACATCATAAGCGGTGGCTGTAGGCACTAGAGCAGGTGGTGATTTGGGGCGACATGGTTGCGATGCCAAGGCTAAGAGCGGAATGTCTTCAATTACAGGACGTAGGCCACGTGAAGCACTGCTCGCTACAACGTTACTACCAGCTCCCGCTATAGCTTTAGCTTTGAGTTTTTGTGGCGAATTGCGCAGACGATTCATTTTCATTTTGTGATGTAGGTAGCGGGGCTTCATTCTGCTGCTGCCACCACAGTTGGATGAAGAACCTGCACCGCCCGCCTGCAATAGCAAAGCGTTCTCCTCATCTGAGCTATCCGAGAAGTAATTCTCAGCGATTTGCATGCGTATGCTGCCCAAGGAGTTGTTAATAAGCTTTACAACCGTTTCGTGCGGCAACTTGGAGACATTCAAATTGTTAACCGAAATAAGGAAATCGCCCGCTCGAAGGCCGGCCTTATCAGCAGGTGAATTGGCCACACTACGTGAAACCCGACAGGGTTGCTGGCCACATATAGTGAAGCCAAAGCCATTGTAGCCACGACTTACTTCAACTGTGCGTATGCCGTAGTTGGGGCGTTTCTTGCGACGCCGCTGCTGCGTCTGCGCAGGCGGATGATGGTGGTGCATGTTGAGCTAAAAAAATCAAATCCATCCATTGTTGTAAAAATCTTGAACCAAGCTTCAACCAAAGACTTACCTTTTTTATGAATAATATCTGATCAATGCCTATTGATAAGAATTGAATGAATTTTTCCTATCTGTGGCATTTTGTGTGCGTACGCTGCGACTGCGGCTCTGGAATGCGTGCAGGCGGCTCAGTGAACAGGTATCAGAATCCAGTTTTAAATGGGTGTTTTTTTTTTTTTTTGCTTTTCTATAGCTAGTTATTTGATGGTTTATTAATTATGCCTAGAAGTTCTGTGCATTGCTGTGCAGCCTCATTTGAAGTTTTTATTGAAATAATTGGAAATTTATATTTAAACAGTTGTATTTATATGTAAATAAATATACATTTAAATATTTGTTTGCTTTTCATTCAATTTATGAAAGTTTCCTTGAAAGCAAGCAAAACATTTTTTTCTAAGGTTTCCACATATATTAGAGCACTTTTTTAGTTTAATTTTATTACACGACTAACTATTTGTGTATTTTGTACACTTTGCTCTGTTTTATTTTTGTTTAATTAGCGAAAACACTTTAAAAATTGAATTTTCCACAACAGTCGTAAAACATTTCACTTTTTGTTTGCGCAGACGTAAATGAATTTGTCAAAAATTTGGTTGACAGTTCGATATAACAGTTGCGCCATTTTGAGAATGTTTCTTATTTACAAATCGTAATAGATTAAAATAAAGTGTTGCCTATGCTAAGGCGGCCTTGTAATTCAGAAGACAAACAGTTGGGGTGAAAATAATGACAACATATTGAAATGTACGGAAGATAGGTCAGTTTTTATAGTTTTCTTGTTAAAATTAAAAAAAAAATCGCTTATTCTTAAGACACGTGCATTATATCTTCAAATTATGTATTTTATTAAGTATAATTACGGTAGTTATATTTTTAATATTATAGCATAGAATACAATCGGCTGTATTCATAAGAATAAAATCGGAAAACGTTGAAAAACATTATTCATAAACGCTCAATAGCGTTAAAAATCTCATTTAAATGCTTCATAAATAAGAGAATGGTTGATGCCTTCAATAAACCCTCGATAAAGCATTTTTAAATTTTATTAAGTTTTCATCTGATCACAAGTTTTGTCAAAAATATATCAAATTATTTCAAAATATTATCAAAAACAAAGAAAATGGCAAAAATTATTGAAAATGTTTGTTTATAAATGAGAGGATTTTTAAAAATGGGTGAAAAGTTCTATAAGCCCCTCATAAAGCATTTTGAAAATTATTTGCTCTCAATTTCAAATATTTGGAAAATATGTAAAAATATAAAACAAAAAGAAAATAAAAACAAGAAAATTTTTAAAAAAATTTTAAAATATTTACAAAATAAAGACAATAAAATGACAATTTTTCCAGTGCAGAGGGTAGCTTCGAAGAAGTGTTGATGTTAAAATATCAAAATGCTGACGAATTGTGACAAATAAATGAAAAGTCATTGAATTTATCAAATACACAAACCATTATTGACTCTTCCCACTTCAAATCGAAAGTGTTCCTATTTTAATTACAAAGCAGCTAAAACATGTTTATGAATAACAAAATTTTAAAAGATTTTTTAACATTAAAAAGTTTTTTACTATTGAACGTTTTAAAGCTATTTTGAGATATTTTTATGAATACGGCTGAATATATAAATAAAAAAAAAAATTTACATTTAACACCGATATGTATTTAGTAAACAATTGTGTCCACAAGCAAAAATCGCTTAAGGCGACATTAGACAGATCTGAGTTTTTGTGTTACTATATTTCTTGAGTGGCGTCCGTGGCGTAGTTGGTTAAAATGCGTGGCCGCTATGTCAAAGAACCCTGGAGACCCAGGTTCGAACCCCAGCAGCGACAGAAAATTGTTTGAATTAAAAAAAATGATTTTTCTGTACGGCCGCCACCTCTCTGCAGACAATGGCAAACCTCAGAGAGTAATCAAAATGCCATGTAAAGCTTCTTGAGAATAAGAACATTTCGTTCATCGCCGTTCGGAGTCGGCGTTAAGCCTGTAGGTCCATTTCTCGGTCAATTGTGTACAAACTTAATAACACGCACAACACAATTGATCATAAGAAGCTAGGTCAAAGTCCTTTCAAGGGCTGAAATGGCCAGTTATTTTTTTTTTTTATATTCCTTGAGTGTATCTTTACATATTCACAAAATCTGAAGCTTCTACCATGAACCAAACCAAAGTTAATACACTAAAGTCAATGAAGATTTCATAAAACTTGTATGGCGATTGAAAACTTTGAAGTAATATTTCTCAAGACTTTTGATATCAGACTTAAACTATTATTGTTTATGAACACAGAATTATAAATAATAATGCACTGTTCATATCGAAATGGTTTTTAATATTATTTATTTATATATAAATTGTATTTGAATAAATAAATATTTCGTTTTCGATGATTTTGATTTCGTTTAAGATGATCCCATTATACTTTAGAATATCGTTTGAATAAAAAAAAAAACAGAAAATATTGATCTCATAATATTCGAAATTGATTTCGAATTGATGTTCTTCAGAATAATCAAGCGTTCCTTTGGTATAATCAAAATGATGGAAAAATTACTTTATTTTTAAGCTAAAAATTTTCTCTCAGCGTTTGCAGTGTTGTTTTAGGAATTTTAGTACTCTGATTACATACATTTGTTAAAATTAACGGAGAAATTTTTAGTAACATATAAATGAACACATTTTTTTGCCTAAAAGTAATCTCAAATATGTGACTACAGCTTTTGAGCTTATTGGTCGATTTGAATGAAACTCTTTTAGAATGAAATAGTTCTTGAGAATTGTTGATTAAATTATTTTAAGATTTTTTATCTTTACATTTATCCGCATCCATGTTCTTATACTTAAATTTGCGCAATTTCTTTTTCCAATCTTTGTCTAAATCTTGTCCTAATTGTGTCCAAATCCTTGTTATATTCCTTGTCCCATTTCACCCCGAAGCCTTTGCTCAGTTTTGTCCCAAATATTGATTTATGTTGTTCTAAATCTTTGTAATTATCCTTATCCCAATCATTGTCGTAGTTCTTTTCCCAATCATTGTCTGAATTGACGTAATCTTTGTTTAATTCCATGTTCTTTTCTCAGTCTAAAACTTTATCCTAGTCCTTATATTATTCCTGATTCTAATGTTTTTACGATTCCTTGCCTTTATAATTCTTTTTCTAATTCTTAATCTAACCCTTGTCCAAAGCCTTGTCCTAATACTTGGCCCTTATTTTAATTTTAATTAAAATTTTTTTTGTCCTTTGTTCTTGCTTTTGGTGCATTTAGGTTCCTAAAAGGGGTCCTCTGGTAGGTACCTCACATTCATTTCCGTTCCATAAAATTTATTGTTATGCCAGTAGTCAGAGTTAAAATTCCATGCAACATTTTTTAATTTTTGTAGTATTTTCACTGCATTAATATTATTGTTGTGAGGTTTAATAGCACATCTATGTAAAATAAAATTGACCGTAGCACGTCTCCTGTGCTAGTAATAATTCCATGCAATGCTACTACATTTCTGTTGCATAAGCTGCTATCTTCACGACCTGATGACTTCAGAATTTTTGTTTTTATTTTTATCGTAAGGCCAAGTATAAATCCGTAATTTTCGTTTGTAACCATTTAAAGCAGCTCATATACTTAAAAATAAAATATAAATAAACTGGCCATTTCAGCCCTTGAAAGAACTTAGACCGAACGTCTTATGATCAAATTATGTTGTGCGTGTTATTGAATATTTGTACACATTTGATCGAGAACTGGCCGTACTAGTTTTATGCCGATTCTGAACGGCTAATGTGCATGTTCTCAAGAAGCTTTATATGGCATTATTAACTCTCTGAGGTTTGCCATTGACTGCAGAGAGGTGACGATTGATCAGAAAAATTAATTTGAATTGAATAAATTCTCTGTTTTGTGGCGGATTTGAACCTCGGATCTCGCAGATCAAAAATTTGCACCGAGTGGTTCACATACTTTGACGCCCTCGTCCAAGGCGGCCACAGTTTATATACTTACCGAGTAATAATTCAATGCAAATTCCGTTGCCTGAACGTTGCATTATCGATCTTTGAGCGGCTCTCTCTATGTCTCCATGAGATCAAACATTTTTTTGTCTAATTTTGTTGCGAAGGATTAGATCAGGCCTTTATTGCCGTATCATATTTTGTACCCTAGCAAAAATACTTAGCGAATAATAATTCCAATTAACAAATTAGCAGTTCCTTTGCTTAAGCAGCTACCTCCGTATCCGGAAGACATCTTTAGTTTCGTTTTTATTTTTGTTATAAAGGCAAAAAGTAAACCTTTACGTTCGTACATTATTTTAATCATAGCACCTATATTTAGCGAGTAACAATTCAATGCAACGCTGATGCAATTTGAAAAAAGCCTTTTTCAATTTTTTTGGAAACTTAAAACGTAACCTTGTCACGTCAAAATGTGCTCAATTAGTTGTTTTGAAAATTGAAACTATTACAATAGTTCCTAAAGAATAGCAGTGTAAAATTTTCAATCTTTATTTTTGATCAAAAAATAAGAGTCAAATTTAAACTCTTATTTTTGATCGAAATCAAATAACGATTAGTAAAGAAATAACGATTAATTGTTGACTTTTTTGTAAAAAAAAATATCACAACAGTTACGATATCGTGATTTTTATAAAGGGTAGTTATATCACCAGAACTTTTTTTTTTAAAAAAAATTTTTGCGGTTTCTTAAAGCTTTAAGTCTCAAAAATATGTGGTGAATATTTCAAGTCGATATCTCAAAAAAGTGGCGTCCGTGGCGTAGTTGGTTAAAGTGAGTGGCCGCTATGTCAACGAACCTGGAGACCCAGGTTCGAACCCCAGCAGCGACAAAAAGTTATTTGAATTAAAATAATTTTCCTGTACGGCCGCCACCTCACTGCAGATAATGGCAAACCTCAGAGAGTAATCAAAATGCCATGTTAAGCTTCTTGAGAATAAGAACATTTCGTTCATCGCCGTTCGGAGTCGGCGTTAAGCCTCTCCTAATAACACGCACAACACAATTGATCATAAGAAGCTAGGTCAAAGTCCTTTCAAGGGCTGAAATGGCCAGTTATTTATTTTATTATTATCTCAAAAAATAATAAAGTTATAGCCTAGTGAGTTAATCGCCTTCTAGAGCGCACAGTGCTGGCCCTTTTTTTTCAAACACGTTTTTCTCGAAACCATGTTTTCAAAGTCGGTGATCAAGATTTCTCGAAACTCAGTGAACCGATCGTTTTTTGCAGGCTTATTCATAATAATCTCGTACTTGTCATAGGATTTTTTTCTCGTAGCTTCGCTCATTTTTTATAGGCACAATAATGACGAATTTTTGGTCGAAAATCATTAATTTACGTTCGGAAGTCCGCCATTTTGTGAAAAATCAATATTTTCAAAATCGGCTATGACAAGTACGAGTTTTAAGTATCTACTTTAATAATATATTTAATTTTTTTGTTTCAGATGAATTTAGGAAGAGCGATCTTGGCCATCGCATTTCACCTTTTTTTCAGAGCGCTCTACAAATAATGCCGTATCTTCCTTAATATTAATTTTTTTTAATAAAAAAAACTAAACATACTCTTGAATGTGTATATTTTAAAGTATAAAAACCCTCATTTAAAAATATCTCTCAGGCTTTCTTAAAAAAATTCACAAACATTACCTTTTTTTGGCCTCTGGGTATATTTCCCCCCTTAAATGATTTTCTGAAATAAATTCAACAACACCGACATTGTTAATAGTACAAGATTTTCTTGGGTGTATCATTAAAACATTTTCATTGCCTTCTTTTAGGTGTTCAGTTATCGTGTATTGTCCAAGTTCGAAATGAAAATTAATCGCAAAATTAAACAAGTTCGTGCGGAATTTTGTTGGAATGGAAAGAAGAGAGTAGATTCTGTAAATTTTGTTGAAGAAATATTTAAGTGTAAATCTGAAAATGTGACAAAATAAACCTTAAAGTGACAAGCTGCAATCGATAGCCCTCAATAAATGAAAATATCGGTGAGTTACATAAAGCGGTGGTTTTATTTATTTACCTTCAATATTATTTATAAATTTCATGTTTTTTTTTGTTTTTTTTTCTGTTTTTCATTATTTGCTGGATCTAGTTAATTATGCTGCGTTATTTTAATATCTTATTTATCTTTATTCAATATTGTTTTATAAATATTTATAATGATTTATTTATCCAAACAAATAGCAACATAATAATATCTCATAGGTTTAAATACCAAATTAACTTAATGTGTATCATATATTTGTAATTTTATTTTTTTTATGTTAAATTTATGATTATGTTTACAATTTTTATTTTATATAAATATTTTTTTTTAATATACATTTCCTTAGCCAAATACTAACAAGCTAAGTTTTTACTAACATTTAAGTATTTTCAATGAATACTTTTTCTTATAATTTTAGTTATGTTTATGTTGTAATATTAAGGTAATAAATAAATTTACAGAATATTTAATAACTATCCTTAAGAGTAATATGCGAATGGCAATATCTTTTATAGCAAAATCTTAAATTACAGCTTTTGAAAAGTTTTTTAAAATAATTTTATTATGCTTGTTAGTATTGAAATTTTAATAAAACAACTTCTTTTCTCATGCCGGCAGTTTTATGAAATTCATGATACAAAGCATATTTTTTCAATAGTTATTTAATTAAAGTGATATTTTTGTAACGACTTTTGAAGAGTTGAAATTTTAGTAAAACTTATAAAGTGGTGTTGAACCTTAAAAATTCAAATAAAATAGGCTACAATAAAAAAAAAATATAAATATTCTTCGTTTCTGGTTTGGCGGCGGGCTTATTTTTTAAATTTGAATCTTGTTATGGTTCTTAAAAGAAAATCATAAATTTAAATGAAATTATAAATTATACATTAAGGATAACTCTTCCTGACAGTTGTTAGTTTGGGCTGAGCAGACAATTGAAAAGCAGAGCCCTCTCTCGACAAAAAATCTCTCGCTCTTAGGGACTTATAGAGAGATACTCATGCCCATAGTATAATTACATGGTAAACTCGTTTTAAAATGGCTTCTCAAATGTGAAATTTTGTAACAAAGCTGTTGGAGCTACAAACATCAAACGACAAAAGCAACAACAATTAGAAAAATTCAAAACTACCAACTGATTTTGACAACTAGCTCAACCTGTTCTCCAATATGAGTCTACCTTGTAATTGTATCATGATCATGCCAGTCCTATTACGAGGGCTGCCTTTGAAGTCTTGCGCCTTGGTAACACTAAGCATTGCCTGATAAATTTTGACAGCTTCATTCGAAAATTTGATGTTTTCTAGCATAAACACACTCGCAACGTTTTGGTGTATGTGCGTTTATGTGTTGTTTACATTGGTTTGAAAATTGTATTTCAGAAAAAAAAAAAAAAAAATGGAATAAACACGTGAACATTTTTGGGTGATGATTTATTTTTCAATTTTCGACGTGAATTGACAAAAAAAAAAATGTAACGATCAACTTAGGTCGACTTTTGGTAATGAAGCACCACACCTGGTGTCTGTGAAACGCTAGTTTTCTGTTCAAGACGAATTTCGTGAAGGTCGTCCAAGAACGACTGTTGTGGCAGAAAACATCGATGCTGTGCGTGATCATTTGTAAGCAGACTGACATGTGGCATACCGTGAGATGGAGTCATCCTTGGTCATCAGTGGGACTAGCATACATTTGATTTCACATGAGCATTTAGGCGTCAGAAAGATTTGTTGCTTAAAAAGAGACAATTCGGAGGAGGAAGAAAAGAGAATTTTCGATTGGTGCAAGAAAATACTGAAAAAATACAGCAGGGTTGGTTCGAAACACGTCTACGACATCACCATATATAATGAATCATGGATCTATGCTTATGAGCCCAAAACAAAGCAGCAATCTACTTTTAGGGTCTTTCAGAGTGAGCCAAATCTGACAAAAGTTGTTTTCCGATCGAGTACATCCAATGGTTGCCAGTTTTTTCAGAAAAATCGGCCATGGCAATTGCAGCTCGTAAGCAATGGAGAAGTATTAATGCTAAATGGTATACAACTATTTGTTTGCCGGACAACCATTTGTCTTCGGAGAATTGATGAAAACCAAGCACCAAAGGAAGATCATCCTCCATCACAACAATGCGAGTTCCCAAACATAAACTCAAACAAAAGAGTTCCGACAAAACGTGGAATTGATGGATTATCCACTGTTTTTAGGCGCAAAACTTGGAAGGTAACCTAAGTATATGCACACAAACCTTTAGGTTGATAAAATAACTTTGAGAGTCTTCAAGAGAAGGATCATTCGTAAGATCTTCGGTCCAATCTGCGTCAATGGCGAGTTCCGATTTCGATGGAACTTCGACATAGTTAATAGTGAGTTTACATATCGAGATTAAATCGAGATTAATGCCTTTCGAGAAATTAGCTCGTTAATCTTGTTGATTTTTTCGAGATTAGCCATACAAAAGCTAAACTAAACTGAACTAAAAAAAAGTTAATCTCTTCGGAACGAGATTAGAAACTTATCATCTTCTTAATCTCCTCAAAAAAGATTTGCAACCGTGTAAACATTGATCATTTCTTAAAAAATGCAACGCTGTAAAGAAGTATTAAAATAAAATGACAAATAATTGTCTGGTGAAGAAACATGGCTGCAACAACAAATACATAAATACATGGCTGGAAGTAAATACATAAAACAAAACAAAGCAACGAAATGTCAAAGTTAGTCTTGATCAAGCTAGTGTTAATAGTTGAGATTAGGCTAATCTTCTTTCTCTTAATCCTCATATGTAAACGTACTATAAGCAAATAAAAATCGAGCGTTTCCGCCGACTAGTTTATGTTGAGCGGATGAAAAACGACGCTGTAGCAAAAAATAAATATTCAAATCGGTGGCCGGTGGCGGTCAACGCAGAAGAAGACGTCCACATCTTTGTAGGAAGGATCAAGTGCTGGAAATCTGAAAACGCTTGGTGTTTCCAACTGGCGTCAGCAAGCGTAAATTCGAAATGGCTGGCGCAAATTCTTGGAAGAGGTCAAAACTGATCGATGGTTGTATTAATGTATTAATGTGTAAACATGCTTGTAAAAAACAAAATGTGAAATTGAAAATTGAACTTCGCTTAGCTTTCTAAGAAATCTGCCGCATTTGATTGACATAAAATGTTCAGGTCTATTGTGAACGCTAAAGAATGTCTTTTTTGATCGTTCTTGAACTTTGCTTAGCTTTCTAAGAAATCTGCCGCATTTGACTGACATAAAATGTTCCTTGTCTGTTGAGAACGATAAAGAATGTATTATATCATCCGAAAATTTTGGAGAAAAAATTTTTTTTAGTTTCAGTTTACTATCGAATTCCATATTCTGTGTACAGGTAACGTTATTTAAATTATAAAAAGGACTAATAAAACCATATTTTGAAAACCCTGACATGACTCTGAAAAAAATTCTTTGTACTGTACTAGCTGTAGATCCCATGCTGTTTTCCGAGAACGCCAAAATATAATACTAAATAACTATTTCATCCTTTTTGGTACAAATACAAGTTCGATAATATATGCTCCCCTTCATTTTTATTTCCCTAAGACTTTCAGTTCTGCAAATGAGAAGACCATTATAAGTTTGTATAATTTCTAATATGTATGGGAGGTGCCGAGCTGCACTTATCAATCTCCCCCAAATTACCCCCCCGCATGATTTCCAGATATGCAGGCATTACATGTCTTTACATAGAAATTTATTACATTTTTAGATTAAGTGTTCTAAAGAGGTACCGCGTCTCATTATCAAATGTCAGTCAAACTTGTTTTTCTTGAAGTTTTTACAACACTTCACTATGTTAAATCGAATTAAATTGAAAAACGATTTCGAAAATTAAGTTCTAATGAAATTTAATGCGTACAATTGTTGATGGTAAATAACACGAAACACTTGCTAAGTTCAAATTTCTCAACAAACGAGTTATAACGAGTAACAAACGGTTGATATACAGTGACAGACAAACCTGTTCACAAGAATAGCGTTTTTACATACCTATACTCCGCTTTTGACTACTATTGCAGATAATAGCAACCCTGGTTATCATATTCCTTCATTCTCGCATCTTTGTTTATTTTTCTAAGAAATTAAAATTATGTGCCGTTAATTTAACCCTCAAACAGCTGACTGTTCACTTACTCCTATTTCGGCGGACTGGTTTACATTTGTAAACCCATATATAATCCTCATTCGCAGCCTGCGCAGAACGTTATGCGGAACACACGTTCAATCCATTACAACGCAACAACAGCTGCACGCTTACCGAAGCTTACCGTTATTCGCAGCGTTGCCAGATTTTTTTACAATAACATTAAAATTAATGTAAAAAAAAAATAAAAAAAAATGAAGAAAAAATTAAATATATTCTTTCAAATCTGAAATATTAAAAAACTGTTATTTGCACTACAAGTCATTTCAAAAAACTACACTAAGGGAAAAAAATATTAAATTTATCCAAAAACTTTTTTAATTTATCCAAAAAGCGAGTCATTTTTGCACCAATAACGCATTTGCATAAATCGACTACGTAAATATTTAAAATTCATTTAAAAACTTTTTTAATTAAATAAAATATTGAAATATTTAAACAGAAATAATAAAAAAATATATTAAAATTATGCACGAATTTTTTAAATATCTTTTAAAAATTAAGGAAATATTATTAAGGAATAATTATCTTAAGGAAATTTATATAAAAAATATTGAAATTAAAAAACAATATATTCAAATATTTCTCACGAGCTGCGTCCATTAATGCCATTAGCATGGTTACTTTATTTTCTTTTTTCGTTCCTTGATATTATACTATTTTTGACAGCCGGCGCAATATTATGGCACCAAATGTCATAAATAATATAAAACTATAAAACGAAAAATTATAAAGCAATATATGCAGGCAAATGACAATCAGTGCGACAATTTCGTGGGAAAATGTCGAGTTGTTACTCCAACCTACATAATCGCATAAGCAATCACTCATATGTACGACCAAATATTTCTGTTATATTACTCTTGCAACAAAAACGAAATGAGAACTATAAGAACTAAGGTTGCAACTGTAAGAGAACAGAGTGCGATGCTGTTGCTGCTTGTCGGAATATGTGTGTACGTGTGCGATGCTGTTGCTGCTTGCTTGTATGGAATATGTGTGTACGTGTGTGGTATAAATAAAATTCAAATACGGGGAAAAAGCGAGTTGTAAGGAAAATATTTGATTTATCCACGTAAATATTTAAATAAAATTGATACTCAGGCGTGGATAATGTTAATATGCATTATTTCCCTTAGTGTATGAAACTGTTTAAAAAACTGTCGTTTACATTTAAAAATGTGAATATGGCAACGTTAATTATGCGCAACACTGTTATTTCCCCTGCAAGAAGACGCTGCACGCTTACCGTTATGCGCAACACACGTTGTATTCATCGCAAAGCAACAACTGCTGCACGTTAACCGTCATGCGCAAAATTGAACAATTGTTTCCGTTTAGAGACCGAGTATCTTTCAAGCAGTACATTCCATCGAAGCCTTCAAAATATGGAATAAAAATGTGGTGGGCTGCCAATGCTGCCACTCATTATCCACGAAGATGCGACATATACTATGGCCATCAGCCTGGTCAGCCGATGGCCAGTAATATTGGCACTAATATAGTGCAAGGACTCGTCAAACCATATTGGAGCTCTGGACGAAACATCACAATGGATAATTTTTTTACTGGATTGGATTTGACTCATCAGTTGGTGGGCAAAAAGTTGAGTCTCGTCGGCACAATGCGCAAGAACAAACGCTGTATTCCCCAAGAAATGCATTGGACTCGTGACAGAAAAGTGGGCGAATCTGTGTTCGCCTTTCGCCAAGATGTCACATTGGTCTCTAACTGTCCAAAGCCAAAAAAAATGGTTTATGTTCTGTCCTCGATGCATTCCAACAACGCCACTGATGCAAAAACTGGGAAACCAGAAATAATTATGGAATATAACCATACAAAAGCTGGCGTGGATACCATGGACCAAATGCTTGGCAATTATACGTGCAAGCGGAAAACGCGTCGGTGGCCATTAACTATGTTTTTCAACATGGTGGATTTGTCGGCATTGGCCATACGTGCTGTATTCTGAAACGCATGGGACCAGTAATTCTCATCGCAGCTTCCTTATTGAATTGGCGAACAATTTGGCCACTCCGAACATCAGGCGTCGAGCACATATTAGCCACGCCAATCGTTGGCCTCATGTTCGAAATGCGATGCTGGACATGCTGGGCACCACGAGTCTTCCATGGGATCAGCCACCGCAACAATTACAAGGGAATGCAGGAGAAGGTATCAAAGGAAAGTGTGTGTTTTGCGAAATAGAGAAAAGACAACGCGTAACCCGAAAAATTTGCTCTTTTTGCGCCAAGAAGGTGTTTGATACGCACTGTGTCACGATTACAAATTGCCCGGAATGCAAATAAATTTTTAAAACTTTCCTCTTTAGTTATTTATAATAAATCTAATATAATAATATAATTTATTCGAATTTCAAGAAAAATATGAACTAAAAAAAAAAACAATGAGGTTTTGATATTTTATCGTGTCTCCATATATTATACATATGTTTACATATGTAAACCAGTCAGCCGTTTAGCAGGTAGTCTTGAAAAACAGACAATATAAGGAAAACAAAAAATTTTTCACACTTTCATCTTCTTTTATTCAATTTAGAATTGAATTTGTAGTTCTCTTATGAAGTTTCAAAAAATTTGAACAGTTTAAATATAAAAAAAAAATGCTTCAAAGTCGGAAAGTTTACATTTGTAAACTGTCAGCTGTTTGAGGGTTAAAGAAGTAATGTATAAAATATTTTCACTTAAACTGTGAACAGAAATTACCGGAAGAGTAATTTGCAAGTTTTAAATATTTAAACAAATGTAGGAGAAAAACAAAAACCGAACAAGCAGAACCATAACATTCAAATTTCTTTAACTGGATTTACTTTTTTTTTCACTCTTAGCACTGTTTTCATTATTTTCTGTATTTTTGACAAGTAACATTTATATACTAGTTATTTTTATGTTAAAGGGGGATTTAACTTTTCTGTGCGTGTTTCTATGATGTATGATTAGGTTTGTTAATGTACAGCTATGGAAAAAACTTTGCACACTTTTCGTATACTTGCATTTAATGATTAGTGCAAAAACAAATTGCACAATATTTTAAGTTGAAGACGTGTTTTAGGTAATGCTGAAAAGATCTACTCTAAAACTAAGCCGTTATATAGCTTTAGAAATTTATGTCTGAATAAAATATTACAGCTGGTTGCTTGACACTTGTCAAAAGTAGTCACTTCAATAACAATTCCATTTAATTTCATTCATTGGTTAATACCTATACAATGTACTTACAAAGTATTTTTCTATTTAATGTTTTTAATTTTGTGAAACGTTTATCAATAAAAACAAAAATAATAGAAAAATCGATTTTTATATGGTCGAATTTCGACTACAGACGATACTCTTAAGAATAATAAACTGGCTGTTTCAGCCCGTGAAAGGACTTTGACCGAACTTCTTATGATCAAATTGTTCTCAACAAGCTTTACATGGTATTATTTACTCTCTGAGGTTTGCAGGTTTGAGGTCTACAGAGAAGAGACGACCGATCAGAAAAATTAATTTCAATTGGAAAAGATTTCTTTGTCCGGTGAAGGATTCGAATCTCGGAACACGCGGCTCGAAAATTTGCACCGAGTGGTTCACGCACTTTAACGCCACAGACGATACTAGTACTTATAATTTTAAAATATAACATAGTTGCTAGGTGTAGCAATGCGTGCAGGGTATCGCTAGTAAACAATAAAATTGCACCAACCCTTCGAAATTATTGAGTGTATAAGTAAGTTTTAAGAGATTTTATTTAATTAATTTTTTTTTTATATCAAAAAATTTATATACATTACCTTATTCAAAGTACTGTCCACCTTCTTCTACGACTTTCACGCCACTTTGGTAAATACCTTAAAACCTATTTGTACACCCAGTACTTGAAGATAGGGATAATAAATTGTGTTCAGCAGCATTTATCAGCTAATATTTTGCAATATCTCTCAGATAAATGAATAATTTATCTTAATTTTTCGGAAAAAGATATGCAATTTGTTTTTCAAGCCGAAAATTAGAGTATGAAGCATCTTTGTGGGGCCTTAGGCTAATATGATGCTATATTATATAATATAGAATTATAGAATAGAATTATATAATACTATAATTCTGGGCCTTCCCTATTACTCAAATTATTGCCCTTTTGTGAAAAACTTTTTCTATAGTGAGGTATAGGAAAATACGGAATAAGAAAAAAATAGGACTATAAAATATGATAAATATAAATTAATATGAAATTGACAGGTTGTGTATGGTTATGTTATATAAATTAAAAAGCAACCTTTCTGCACTTTTGTGCTCTAAACTCTTAAATTCTCTTCTAAATGATAAAATGAATATCGACTAAATTCTAGATTCTAAATGATTTAGTCGATAGTTCAACATTTTTGTTCTATATAAATATATATGTTTTCTATATGGACATTCTGGAAAAAGAGTGCTGCTTTACAGCTAGCAATTGGCAATGTTAAAAAATTTTAAGATCGTATAGCAGTTTGGGAGGTTTTTTTCATAAATTTACATAAAAATTTCACTGCAAGAGGTTTAAGAATCTATCTTAGACCGTAGTAAATAAGATTTTAGCTCTCATTCACTAGGCACTCATTCACTAATTGTTCAATTGCGTCATCTGGATAATAATCAATAATAACATATTGCTTACACTTTCCAGATCTATGTTTTCAATATTTGTGTCCTGTAAATCCATTAAAAATTTAAATTTATTGCTACATGTCTCGTAGACTTTTTTTTTAATGACTGGTTGCCTTCACAAATATCTAAGCTAGGGCTCTGAATTTTTTTTATTAACTAAATTAATTCTCTTCAAAATTTCTTCCCAAAAAACTAATCAAAATAACAGTCAACTCTCATCATCAAAATCAACTTTCTCATCTTAATTTTCGCTAAAACTTTTGAAGATTTTTATAATGTCATCATAATTCTTTTTAAAGCTTTTTCGCATCATAGTGGCAAAACCATCTGGTCTGGCTTAAACTTTTTAACACCAATTTCAAGTTTTGTTTCACGATTTAACAGTTCCTATCTACATATGAATCGAAGCAAAAAAAAAAAACGTATATTTTGTTCACTTCTCCTAAAAAGATCACAATTTCGGTTGCAACCTTAACAGATTCTTGATCAATTGATCATAAACCGCGGATTTTTTATTTTTTTTTTGTTTTTTATTTTTTTTGTTTTAGTACTGTTTGTACACCATTGTAGTGACCAGCCATATTATCAGCTTTGCCCTAGGACTGCCCCATATAACTATCTAGTATTAAGCCATTTTTTTCTAAAAAGTCTTGTAGAATATTAAATAAAAGTAAGCCAGTATGACTACGAACTTCAATGAAAGATACACATAATCTATACACTTTTCCTCGAAAACAGTATCGCAATACTTTTAATACAATTTCAATACAATTTCAGTGGGCCTATTCTATCCACGGGGCCCTGGGCTGCAGCCTAAAAAGCCCTTAAGTAGATCCGCCCTTGACTAAAGGTACATAACGGTATATTTTTGGTGTTGTTATTTTAAGGTTTATCTCAATAACAGATTCTCATAAACACGCTCTGTAATTTATCGTTGCACTTGTCATCAAATTATCGCAAACACTCTATTTGCAATGAATGTGTGCTTTTTATTTTTCCATAGCTGTATGTATTTTCGACATACATGATGCTCGATATAATATGCAAGAACATGTTTTGTCTTTTAAATGTTTTTGTTTTAAAATGCTAATCAGTCTTTTTCAATACAGAACAAAATAAAAAAAAAATGTAAAAAAAAGCAAACAAGTGAATGGCGATGAAAAATTTTACAGGCTAATTTAAAAATTTTTATCAGTGTATTTTTAAGGATTTTTATTACGTTTATGCAGATGAAGAATAGTTGTAAATATTTTTTTTGTGTTGCAAATACTTGTGTGTGCGTTGGGCTTGAAAAAAGTGGGATTTTTTGTTGTTGTTGTTGTATGCTTTGATTATACATAATTTAATAGAATTTTTTACACGTTTGTTTTTTTTTTGTTTTTTTGTAGTTTTAGTTGCAAAAAGCCTCAGTGTAGCTTTCGTTTTTGTTGTTGTTGTTGTATATTTAGAGATATGTTTGAGGTGAAAAATTGTAGTTTAGAAGACGTTGGTTTATTTGAAATAACGGGCTTTTTATTTTTTTTTTGTTTTTAATATTAAAATATTTTTAATTTTTTTTGACGTCGGTGAAAACTTAGTTTATGCTTAATATAGTTGAAGTGCAGTTAGAGTTATTATAATATTGTCCCGTTACGCTGTCAGTTTTTTCTTTTTTTTTTTTAATATTTTTGAGAATCTTTTACATTGCTTAGTCATAACTTACACGATGCACGATTGTTGACAGTGCTGCTGTTTTAAGAAATATGAGATGCATGCCACACATCTGCAACCGTTAAACTTGGTGAACCACGTGTAAATCATCACTGTAAATACTGTCACTTTTTAAACCTACATGCCACATACATATAAATGATTACCTAAAATAATACATATACAAATACATTTATATGCTTAGTTTGTTTGGTACTTGTAACTTTTATAAATAAATATTTTTGTCTTAACTATTCACAAAATATTGCATTTGAAATGCTTGGTTATTTGAAATTTATGTAGCAAAAACATGGCCTTAACTTGAAGCAGTGTTTTAGAGAGGGTATCTACAGTTTTTTTTTTATTTTCTTATTTTTTGGTTTTTTATTTTCTTAAATAGACAATCATATCAAAATAAGTGTTTTTGTTTTTTTTTGTGTTTGCAAAGTTGAGTTTTAGTTGAGTTATTTAGAGGCGTAAATTTTTTATTTTTAAGCTTACGATTTTGCTTTTCCATCTAGCGTTAGATATAAATTTATATGTAGGTCTGACTGTTTTTGAGGTTATGTTGAAGTGAATATTGTGGAAATAGGATTTTGCTGTTCAATATTTCTTTTTTTTTTAATAATGTATAATTTCGCTTAATAATAGTGTAAATGCAGTTTTTCGATTTTTATTTTCTTAAAAAAAGCTAGATTTTTTTTTGCATAGCTAGAGTTACTTTTTGTGTATATTTTTTAAAAAGCATTAAGCAAAGTTAAAGCAGTTTTATAAATATTGTTTTTAGTTTTTTTTTTAACTTTTGTCTCTTTTTTTTGTGATATAGTTTAAAACCTTTAGTTTTGGTGAATTAAATTCGGTTGAAAAAGCTGATTGTTTTAGTTTAAGATTGAATGAATGAATGCAGTTAACAGATACTGTTATTTACAGTTATTCGTAAAGAAATTAGAAAAAAATATATTATTTTCTCCCTCCAGCAGATTGCGAGCTCACAAGCTTGCTTACCTTTGTGAGCGTACGATTCGAAAAGCTACACAAACAATCGTACGAAATCGCGGACCTTTTAAGTCTTGCGCCTCGGCAACACTAAGCCATGCCACATGAATTTTGACGGTGGGGTGCAATAGCGCCTTGTGAAATTACACCTTAAAGGCCTTATTTCACTTTGAGTTGAGAAATAAGGCCTTTATTTCAAGAAAGGCTTTATTGCACTTTCAATTGTGAAATAAGGCCTTAAAGGTGTATTTGCACTTTGCATTTTTTTTTAATGAAGCAATAATATTCTTTTTCTTTTTATATTTTATTGAAAAATTACAAAAAATTTAATATTAACAAAAATTAACATTAATAATTCAACAAAAATTTTCATATCCAGAAAATTAATAGAATATTAATAATTAAAAAAAAAAACCGAATTAAAGGAAAGAAAATTAAACAAAAATGTTTTTGGCTTCTTGAACAATGCCTCTACACACTGGACATAAAGTTGAAACAATAAAAAAAAAAGACATTTACATGGTGCCGTGATTTAATAATTTTCCCTTTTACAAGATGTTTAGTCCTTCATGTCAACATTTTGTAAAAGGGAAAATTACAAGAACAGTGTAACAAGAGAATAATAAAAAGAAGAAAAAAGGCTTTATTGCACAATTGGGTAAATTTTAATAAAGGCCTTATTTCACTTTTAGTTGAGAAATAAGGCCTTTATTTCAAAAAAGGCTTTATTACACTTTCAATTGTGAAATAAGGCCTTTAAGGTGTAATTTCACAAGGCGCTATTGCACCCCACCAATTTTGACAGTTCCTTCCGAAAATTTTACATTTTCAAGCATAAACATACTCACAACGTTTTGTTGTATGTGCGCTTATTGAATTGTTTACAGTGATTTGAAAATTATATATCAGCAAAAAATGGAATTAGCACGTGAACATTTTTGGGTGATGATTTCTTATGGTTGTTGAATGCATCGATCAACTTAGTTAAATTTTTAGTGATAAAGCAACACAACCAGCGACTGTAAAACGGTGGTTCAATGAGTTCGAGCATGGTTTTCGTTGCCTCCAAGATGAATTGCGCGAAGGTCGTCCAATAACGGCTGTTGTGGAAGAGAACATCGATGTTGTGCGTGAATTGTTGGAAGCAAATCGACATGTGACATATCGTGAGATGGAGTCGGGAGATGGAGCATTTGTGGGACTGGCATATATTCGGTTTTACATGAGCATTTAAGCGTCAGAAAGATTTGTTCCCGTTGAAAACTTCATAATTTATCTTTTGCTCAAAAATAGACTCCGGTCAATTAAAGCCAGGAAATGCTGAAAATATACAGTGGGGTTGATTCGAAAAAAGTCTACGAAATCACGACAGTTGACGAATCATGGATCTAGCAATCAACTGTTTAGGTCTTCCAAAGTGAGCAGTGACAGATCTACATACGGGCTGAAAGGGCTTTAGCCCCCTCCCCCTTGGAAAATTTTTTGTATGGGAAAAAATGAAAAAAGTCCAAAAAGACGTTTCAGCCCGCCCCCTTTTGGCGAATCTTAGATCCGCCACTGAAGCAATTCCTGACAAAAAATTTTTGTTCGGTGACGGAGCACATTCAAGCAAATGGTTGCCAGTTCTGTCAGAAAAACCGGTCATATCGCAATTGTAGCACTTAAGCAATGGAGATCTGTTAATACTGAATGGTATACAACCATTTATTTTCCAGAAGTCTTTGGAGAATTGAGGAAAATCAAACACTGAAGGAAGATCATCCTCCATCACGACAATGCGAGTTCCCACACATCAGCTCAAACACAAGAGTTTTGGAGCATTCAAAACGTGGAATTAATGAGTCATCCGCGAGTATGGGCTCCACTACATTTAAAACTTCTATGTTGTTTCTGTGTTTGTTTTTTGTCTTTGCTTTGTTGTTGCCTTTTGTGTTGCTACACAAGCATTTGCTCTCAATTGCTCTCAATTGGGTCCGAAGCTTGCTCCGTGCCCATAGCTGGTCATGCTCCTTACAGTCCCCCCGATTTGGCACCCAATGACCTCTTCTTGTTGCCTCACATTTAGAAAAAATGCGTGACGAGTCGAACAGACCGTTGAGGCCTTTAAAAACCTGGTTTCGGAGGTACCAACTTCAAAACGGCACAACTATTTTGAAAATTGGTTCAAACAAAGAATACTTGGTTCTTGGAGAATACTTTGAGAACAATTTTCACTGATTAAGCACTGTTTTTTCATTGTTAGGCGCAAGACTTAAAAGCAAACCCTCGTATCTTGCCAAATATTCTATCGCTCTTGACCACGAGCGAGTACTTATCTTATCTTATTCCGTGTATCTACTAAGAAGTATGTGCTCATGGAGGAGAGAGCAGATGAGACTTTTGATGCTCATGAGACAGTTCGTGAGCAGTACACGGCAAGAATTAAAGATGGGCAACGCAAAGAAAAATTTAACTCTCAACTCAGTCATTTCAACTTTTATGATATGTTTGGACTTCTTGGAAAATATCCTAAGATTTTATACCAAATAGATTCCACTTGAATGATTTAGGGAATAAGTTGAGCCACAAGTTGAGCACACAAATCTATTATTCCATGTCAGGTTCCACTGTGGGAATATCTACGGAACTAGTTGGATAAATGGATTTTTTTTAGAGTTTTGTGAACTCCTGTGACCAAATACTATGAATATCAGTTAAGTAGGTTCCACTGCGATTAACTGTGGAACTAATAGGATTGTTGAAATTCTTTTGGGTTTTATGTAATCCTTGGTAAGAATTTATAGTTTTTCCTCAGATATTCCATGTGGCATATAATGGAAACATATAAACACATAAACACATATACTGGCCTTAAAAACATCGGTTTTTGCCAAAGCAGTTCAAAAAGTTCATTGAAATGTTAAATTTATAAAAAGAAATAGTGGATGTAAATATATCCAAGTAGTCCATAGAATTGATTGAAATTAATAAGGTGTATATAGCCTTATATAATACCAGTGAAACATATTTATCAAAAAATATTGGTTTTTGTTAAAGAAGTCCAAAGAACCCTTACAAATTCCTTTAACCCGTCTGTAAGTCCTACTATGACCTTTTTAATTCTTACCATTCATCGTCAAGTTCGGCTCATGAACTGTCTCATGGGCGCCTCAACAAAGCAAAAAATATATTTAAGTGTTCTCGTACATGAGCCAGTATGATTGATTTAAAATTTGGCTCTCATATGTGATACGTGCGTGAACAAAAATGAGCTATGTTCGGACTCGCATGCGTACATGATCGGATCTTTCCTAACCCTGCTTTGATAACACATGGTCCAATAAGTCCCGAGACTAACTACTAGGTGGCACCTCTAACGAAATATCGATATAATGATAGTTCCAACCTTCAAACAATGCGTGTAAAAATTTCATGACAATCTAACGTTTAGTTCAGAAGTTGCAGTGATTTAAGTGACGCTACTGTTGATATTTTTTTTAAATAATGGATACAAAGCAATTCCGTGTGTTGGATTTTTACTGTTTTTTTATGGGAAAAAATACCGTCCAAGCTGAGCAATGGCTTTGAAAGTGTTATTCGGACTCTGCTACGTCAAAAGCAACCATTTGCCTATGGTATGCTCAGTTTAAACTTGGTCGTACAGACACAAATGATGCTGAAGGTTCAGGACGCCCAAATGAGGCGGTTGTTCCACAAAACATAAAAAAAGTACACAAAATGGTATTGGCCGGCCGTAAAGTGAAGGTGCGCGAGCTAGTTGAGGCTCTGAAGATATCGAAAGGCAGTGTGTGTAACAATATTACAGGAAAATGTTTCGATGAGAAAGCTGCTTTCCAAATGGGTGCCGCGTTTTCTCACACCGGACCAAAAATAACAACGTGTCGATGATTCAGAGAGCTGTTTGGCACTGTCAACAAAGAATAAACAAGAGTTTTTGCGTCGGTATGAGACAATGGATGAAACATGGATCCACCATTCGTCAGCTGAGTGGAGAGCAACCGATGAAAGCAGGCCAAAGCGACCAAAAACACAACAGTCAGCTGGAAAGGTGATGGCATATGTATATTGGGATGCGCATGGAATTTTGTTTATCGACGATCTCGAAAAGGGAAAAACAATCAACAGCGATTATTATATAGCGTTTTTGGAGCGTTTGAAGGATGAAATCGCGAAAAATCGGCCCCATTTGAAGAAGAAAAAAATTATTTTTCATCAAAACAATGCACCGTGTCACAAATCGATGAAAACGATGGCGAAAATCCACGAAATAGGCTTCGAACTGCATCCTCATCCACCGTATTCGCCAGATTTGGCCCCCAGCGACTACTGGGTCTTTGCTGACCTCAAAAAATGCTTGCCGGCAAGAGATTTGGCTCCAATGAAGAGGTGATGGCTGAAACCGAAGCGTATTTTGAGGCGAAGCACAAATCGTTTTACAAAACCGATATTGAAAATTTAGAAAAGCGGTGGAATATATGTATTGGTCTTGAAGGAACCTTTGTTGATGAATAAGGAAGAATATTTGCAAAACAAAGTTTTTTTTATTATGTTCTAAAAATTTGTTAACAATTAATTATAATATACATTTTAATCATTCCGTTATGTCACATGGCTAAGTTAAAAAATATAGTAACAAATTTTAAAGACCATTGATAGACCAACATCTCAAAAACTCGAGCTGATACGAAGAATTCAAATTCATTTCTGTAGCCTTGTATTGAAGTTAGTGAGAAAAACCCAAAATTCTTCGATTACTGGTGTTATGACAGATTAAAAAAATGTTAGTATGTAAAAAATTCATTTCGATGTAATGCTCTTCGGATCTATCTTAGTCTCTGTTAGATTTATTGGAAAACCAAGTTTCGAAATTTTATCCTTTATAAATTTCGTCATATTTCTTATATTTCCAGAGTTATTCTGTAAAAACAAGTTTTTCCCATCTTAAATGGCGGCTCGAGTGCACCATCCCCAAAGTTCGAAAACTTCAATTTATTTTCAGTGTCTTTGCCCGAACACCTTAGGCCGTTGTTATGCAAACGCTCACAGGCTCATCACGGTCACGCATTGTTGTTGTTTCAATGTAAAAGGGAAATTTGAGAGTGAGCGAGGGAATTTATTTTGCCCAGAATGGTCACCAAATGTTTCGAAAATAATATGGAATCACGAGATCAAAACAGTGTTGCGCTGTGCAATTATTCACAACATTTGCATTTTAGTATTGAAAGTTGTACACTTTTAGTACGAAATGCATGAAAGCAGCAATGAAACCTGCTTAATAGCAACACTCACCATACTCATACTCGTGATACTTGTTTGCATAAAGTATTGAAAGTAGCAAAGAGTGTACTAGTGTTCAGGGATCAAATGACTGTCTGTATAACATACTTTCATCACAGAGCTCATCAATCGAAAAAAGAGCGTAAAAAAGGACGTCATAGGGGATCATATGAGCGTCTGCATAACAACGGCCTTAGAAAAAAATCTTTGCTGCCCTAACTTTTGCAAACAAGCACTCATTTTGTCATGCTTCTTAGGGCCAGTTTTTCAGTGCGAGTTTAAAGTCTAGTCAAGTTAAACCGAGGTTAACTCACCAAAATTGGACGTTCAAACTCGGTTTAGGCAAAAAAGAAACACATAATATGATAATTTAAGTCAATTTAACTTCAACGAATGCTAAAATATCTAGTTCAACCGAGCTTAAACGTCCAATTTTGGTGAGTTAACCTCGGTTTAACTTGACTAGAGTTTAAACTCGCACTGAAAAACTGGCCCTTAAAAACTTCAACTTTACTTGTGCGATAAGCAATCTTGTGCTTTACCAGAGTTGCATTGGAAATTATTTTCGTACAAAAAAGGGTTCGTTTTCATTTTGAGGGTACGACATTTTTTTGTGAATGTACCTTTTTATTATTTCTGAAGTACGTATGATAGAAGAGAGCAGTACGATTTTGTAGGGATTTGTTTTTTTACGTTCTCTTAAAGGAACGTTGGAAGAAGATGAAAGTTGTGGAGCGGCTTTTGTTTTGGTCAGCACTTTCAACAAATTTTCGGAAGCAAATACATATTCTCAAAATTGAGGACTTTTTTTGCACATCACCTTCATTTCAACAGATCGAAAAAGTAGGTCTAGTTTGTTTCCTAGTTAATGCCGAAATTCCCACATTTTTTAAGTAGTACTTTTTATTTTTCCAAAATACTTGTTTCCAATTTTTTATTTTTGCAACCCTGTGCTTTACTTGTAATTCAAAAGAGAGCGAATTTCTTAAGTGCTGCCAACGAGTCCAAAGAAGCTTATCACAAGTATTTACGAAGGGGAAGAAATGGTTCGCGCAAACGCTTCATACATGTTTGATCGTAATTTGGATTGTAGCTTTGGTTGGTTGTTATGAAAGGATTAAAGTCTGAACTGATTATTGAATATTAGCTTTTATTTTTAATAATTTTTGCATGTCAACTTGCAAAGCATGTCAACTTGTTTTAATTATTATAGCAGGGATCTGTTAGGAGCAAACTAAGTAAATAAAATGCAAACAAATGATGTCATGAATATAATGACTTGGCTAAATTAAGTTAATATTACTCTAAAATTTTTGTAAAATTTTAAATTTACTTGGAGATTTTATTTATAAAACTGTGGGACAAAATGTGCGCTGATATGATGTTTCAATAAGATTTATTTTAATTATAAATATAAGTTTTATGTATCTAAAATTATAATTATATATATATTTATATTTATATATATGCACGTATATATAAATTAATTTTTAACTTTTACATTCAGTACTCATTCACACACACTTATCTCACTAGAATATACACTGACTATAGCAATATAACTTACGAACGGTAGCTTAGTAAATATGTATGTTTTACAACTGCCACCTCCACCACTGTCACACATGAAGAGTTTTTGTCTCGACAACTTAGGGTTATAAATATTATTTTTATTAATTATTATTTAATACTAAACATTGCGCTATAACTTAGCTATATTCTAGAAAGCAACTTAAATACATACAACACATATTTGCTATAATTACACATTAAAAAGCTTTAAATTTTAAGTTGCTATAATTAGTAGTTTTTTTTTCTCTGTATTGACTTAATTTAACAACAACTGCTAAGTACAGTTTTTATTTGTTTATTTATAGTGCGTTTTTCTTGGTACAATCACATTTTATTGTTTCTTTAACGGTATTAAAAGTGGTAATGTTTAATTTAGGGCGGAGAGAAGGGAGGGCGTGGTCTGGTAGTTGTAGCAATAGGTAGTATGTTTTTGTTGGGCTCAAGTTTATGAGTTATAAATGGTGTTTTATACGAAAAATTTGAGTTGAAAAATATAGTATTTTATACTTAGAAAATACACGATCCTTTCTTACTTTACGTCTTGTCACATTATGTCATCTGCCGTGTCATATGCCAACTTGATGTCATGTTGCATGTCAACTTGATGTCATATCATTAGTCATGTCAAAAGTTATGTCATATTTCATATCATAGGTCATGTCATAAATCATGTCATATGTCATATGTCATGTTATAGTTATGTCATGTCATAAGTCATGTCATAAGTCATGTTATATGTAATGTCATAAGTCATTTCATGTCATGTCATGAGTCATGTCATGAGTCATGTCATGAGTCATGTCACATGTCATTCATAACTCATGTCATGTCATAACAACTTAGTGGTTACGCAGTACCAGAGTGGATGAAACTGAACCAAATCTTGCGTGTCCTTGTACAGCGTGTCCTTGTATATTATGTTATGTTTGGATTTACTTCAGTTTAGTTATGTACTTCTAATGATTGAAAGTTACTCGTATATTGTTTATTCGTGCAGCATTTTAATGTATATCAAAAGATCTTTTTCACTACAATGGTTGTTTTGAAATGCCTGTGCAGAAGAGAGGGAGCATTTAAAAGCATGGCAGTTGACTTGCAAGTAATTTTTATAATGCTTATGGAGCTCTTTAGTTTTAACCGACATAAGGAAATTAAACTTGTTTGCAGTCAGTGCCTTTTCATTATCTCTGGTGAAATATTAAATTCTTGCTTCGAAATAGTTTTTAATTTTCTGTTTTTAAAGATGTTTTAAAATGAGGGTTTTAAGTTTTAAAACTTTTGTGAATGGTAGTGCTTCCTTAGTCAATTCGCTTTATATATTCACCACGTGAATCTTATGTGAACTATAATTAACGTAGTCATTAGGTTTTAACGTGGCTCTTTTTACTTATTGTGAATAAAAAAACGGAATATCTCTCTGAATGAGCTTTTATGTAGATGATTAAAAAAATAAAGAAAAATTATTTTTTATTATCTCTTTTTCTGCTTCAAAATAATTCACTATGTATAAGAATCACTGTTCCGTTCATTTAATTTAAGAATTGTTTTCATTAATTCTAGCCCACTGTATACCGGTAGGAGTTTCATCCTGTTTTTTCCTTGACGTATGTCTGTCTACTTGTTTGCATAATTATGCATGCTTACACACATACGCATTCCCATAAAGTGCAATAATGCTGTCTGTGTTGGTGCGTACATGTGTGTGTGTTTCATTTGTTAAAGACAAACATACGCTCGACTGACATTAAAACCAAGTTATTTATTGCAATAATGTATAGTATGAAGTTTGTACATACTTCATTTTGCAAAACAATACTGTACATGTTGTTGCTGTTGTTGTTGTTGCTTTATTTTTGTTCTGCGGACAAGTTAATTTCCCTATTTAAATATATTCTGTGTCGTTCAGACACTTCCGGTGGATATGCTTGAGTAAATCTCTGTGTGCGTGTGTAAGAGTAGGTGTGTGTAGATCCTTATGTTTGTGTTCCTGGGTTAAGCATAAATTAAGCGTTTTTAAAGCATTCGCAAAGTTTATTAAAGCATCCAATTTATAGCTTATAGCAGGCAAAGTCTTTTATAAACTAATTTGCAGGAATTCACATAAAGAGAACAAGGGAGATGAGAAATGAGTAGTAGTTCATCCTCATTTGAGAGGGTTTAAGAACCATACATTTTTTGATGTGACATCGTTCCAAAAAAGTTGAAAAAAGAATTTTTCCAAAATACATCGGCGTTACATAGGATTATTTCTGGCTATGATAAAAATAATGGTGCGATAGAGAATTTAATTTTTCCGACTTAATGACAAAAATATAAGCAAAATTAATTACGTCATCGGGACGCGGATGGAGCTGTCTAAGCAACAAAACTTAAAATTTGTTACCTAGAATTATAACCCGCTATGTAAAGGTGATACAGTAAAAAATTTGACACGTCAGTAAAGGCTAGTTCTTAACGCTTATGAAAAAATAGACTAATAATTCATGACGTCCTTCAAGATCGAAAATGCATCAATTATGCAACGGCGTTGTATGAAATTATTACTCGATGGGTATATGCGGCACGGTAAATGTTAGGAAAAAGAAATGAAGGATTTAAACTTTTCCTTACGGCAAAAATAAAAAAACCTTTTGACGACGCCGTTTTGAGGTCATGGAGGTAGCAGGTTATGCAACAAAAATACAATATTGTTGCATATAATCATTTATCACTTGCTGAGCAGTTTTTTTATTTTACGACAGTTGAAATCGGTTCTTTGAGCTAATAATGAAAATGAAAAAACAATTTTTAGAGAATCGACACCAAAGATGCAATAGCTTAATATAGTAAAAAGGCAACAATATTGAAAAAACGTTGCATGGAATTATAACTGTGTTACTATTGACGCTCCGGTAAATTTTTTTTAACGACATTTGTGCAGAGGTTTTCAGTCACATGATCAAAATAAAAAAATTAATGGCGTCATTAAAGTAACAAGTGGCGCCTTAAAGTACATGAATGCACCAAATGCAATATAAAAAGCAAAAAAAAAAAAAAATTTAAAAATAAATTAAGAACAAGTATTCAGACAACGATTTGGATAAGAATTTAAACAAGGATTAGAAAAAATAGATGTGTGCAAGAATTTAGACAAAGATAAGGAGTAGGAGTAAGAAAATGATAAGAAATAGGAAAAAGGTTTATACAAAGGTTAGAGCATGTAATTGGACAAAGTTTAGGACAAGAATTCAGACATATATTGGGAAAATAACTATGATTTGGATCGGGACAAGGATCAGAATAAAAATTTAGACACACCTAAAATAATATTAAGGATACAATTGAGAAAAGCATTTGGCAACAAAGAAAAGGGTAGGAACGAGAAAAAGGACAATGCCAAAAATATGCTGTCACGTCAAAACGTGCGCGTGTGTTCACGATACAGCCAATTTCTTTTTTTTTGTTTTTTAGGTGAACCCAAAATCTGCCCAAAATTTTATTTTTTGTATTACTTTAACAGTTTTTTACCTACACTCTAAAAACTGATTGTTAAATCACTACAATAAATGTTGTACAATTTTACGCATTTATTGTCGTTTTTTAAAAAATATCACGCCACGCAGCGTGTTCTTTCAATTCAGTCAAAAATTAAGTGTTTTTTATTCATTTCTCACTTTTTCCAGCTTTTTTAGCGTGTTTTCGCTCATTTAATAATCGAAGAGAGAGAATTTTAATAATAAACGCTGTTTTCGTGATATTTTACACTTTTTGTGCGGTTATTACAAATTGCTCTTGTAATAAGCAATACAAACATAATTTGATCAGTCTGTTTTTGGTTGTTAAAGGATCTACGTCATTTAGTTTTAACAATAAGGTTACTTTAATAATAATTATAAGTAGGTTAAGCTTATAATAATAATATAAAATAATATATTTAAACATAACATAATTTTAAAATTAGATTAAGTTAAAATTTAATAAAAATATGTTGAAGTGTAGTGTTTGTGAATGCAAATATAAAACATTAAACCTGTATCATAGGCATTTATATTTGCACAAAAATTTGAAAAATGTTACTTTTCACTGTTTAAGTGAAAATTGCTTAAAAAAATTTTGCAATTATAAGAGTTGGGGATCGCATCCCAGCTAGACAGCTCTAACGTAGTTACAAACACATTGAAACAAAATTTGGTTTTCACTAATACACCCTTAAATTTTGATGTCATGTTAAACAAGGAAAGTTGTATGTGCTTACATAGCTTGCTCCTTTACGCAGCAAACAAGCTGAGGATGTGAAAAAAGTAGCGAAAAAACTTTAAGCGATGCAAGTGTAAGTCAAGCAATAAAATAATATCCTAAATGATATATTAGGAATATGATGTCCGTGGTGCGTTGGGTAGAATGCGCAGCTTGTATGACAGAGACCGCGGTTCAAATACCGTCCGACACAGGAAGGTTTTCATTGAGTTTAATTTAATAAATTTAAATATATATATATATGTAACATACAATAAAGAGAAATATGATTATTAAAAATGGCAAAATTCCTATCTAAATAAACGCGAGTTTTCCTTGCTAGAGTTAAAAAAAAACAGCCAATATTTGAGAGATATTTTTTTTATTTTCTTTAAATGTTTTGCCTAAATTTACCTTTTGTAAATACTACCCATTAATAAAAATAACAAAAAAACACTTCTAAACAAAATTATAAGAAAAAAGAATTTGGTTTTATTTGGTGAAGGGTTTGAACTCGCGTTCGTTTGCATTTAAGGCCAGCGCTCTAACCACTACACTATGGTGGAAAAATTTTAAGGAACGCTAACTGTGTAGTTAAGTAAACAGCTGATTTTGTTATTAAATTCTTTACGGAATTTGTTGTTAGTGTGAGCAGAGCAGCTGTAGATTTTTTTAATAGATAAAACATGTGTGGCAGACAGAGATGCCAGACCACACGGATAGACAAAAAGGCGTTATATTTTGCACGACGCTAGAACAAATATAACGTAATTTGTATGGAGCATTTTATAGGAAATAACGTCAAAGGCGTTATAAATATGCCATATATATGGCATATCTAACAGTTAGGTGTCTAGCTGGGATTGGTTCCGTACTCATAAAGTAATTAAAAGTGCTGAAAATCTAAAAACAAATTTGTTTGAATATTCCATTAAAAATTGTTCATATAAAAACAACTTAATGAATATAACTGCTCATATGAGTCGTCATTTAAACTTCCACAGAAGTATTTTGTGCCCTATTAAAAATTGTGTTGTGAGTTTTGTAAATAAGGTATCATTGAAATGTCATATTTTTCACGCATTTATAGCGTTTTTTTTTCAAACGAAAGAGAGCGTGAGAATGATAGTTGTAGAAGAGAGTTTTTATAAGAGCGTGAAACAGATAATTGTAGGTGAGAGGATTCACGCATTTCTAGCGTGAAATATTTCGAATTCTGATCCATGGGATTTTACTACAATAAATGTAGGCAATCAGTTGCCAGCATTTAATGTAGTTAATTCCCGTGAATTTTTGTTAGAGTGTATCGTGACAAAAGTTTGTCGTTGGATAGTTCTTAATGAGGACAACAATTCGTTTTTAATAACTTTTTTAAATCCGATTCCATATTTGTCTAGATATTTGAATTCTTCATCTAATTCTTCAGTACCTTCCCCCAAAACTTTAATTTTTTTTTTTTTAAAAAGTTCATACAAAATCATTGAACTTTTGTGAAGAAACTTTTTAATTTCATTTGTAGGGAAAAAAGTCACAGCGAAGTTTCGGTCAAGTTTGCCTTCGGTTTTGTGTTCGTGAGTCTTCGGTTTAACTTCGTTTGGCTTAATTTTTCATGCCAAATCTGTTGACAATAGGTTCACTCTTTCAGGCGTTATTGAGCCATATATTTGTTATTACTTTAAGCCCTCTTTAAGTCTATCTTCTATTTCTATGTCAGGAAGTGGAATCTTTATACTAAATTCCATTAAAATGTATAATTCAGTGCTATTTTCTTAGTTTTTACCATGAGCTGACGTTTTATTTTGTGAGTGTGTGTTGCATTTGTACCATTCCACACACCGAAAAGCAACGCTGATCCGATAACCGCTCCTATTTTGGACGTGTTCTCAACGGATTTCTCCGAAAGAGGCACGCCACTTTGGCTCTGTTCGGCCTCATACAAATCAATTTTATTGTTTCTCTAACGGCTGGCGTATCTCTCTTTGAGTGGCGTAAGTGTTGCCATATTTTAGCTAAGAATTAGCTGTGTTCAGTGCTATTTTCTTAGTTTTTACCATGAGCTGACGTTTTGTTTTGTGTGTCTGTGTTGTATTCATGTAAGTTCAAAACATAATATGATATAATTATAAGAAATAAGCACCAAAAAGCTACGTTGGTCTGACAAGCGACAACCGCTCTTATTCTGGACGTTTTCTAACCGGATTTTTCCGAGGGACGACCGAGAACGGCTTTGCTTCTATTCGAGCTCTTAAACAGGCTAAGGAATTAAAAATTACACTGAGCTTATTAACGTCTTATTGATATACAGGAGTATAGCGCAATTGAGTTAGCGCATTTCGCTCATTCGAGTACAGAGTACTGTGCCTGAGTTGGTGTGTCAACGCGAAAATTAACTTATTTGAGACTCAAGAGGTTACTTGGTAATTTTAAAATTATACCACTTTTTTGATATAATGGGTATTCAGTCGTATGCTTATAGTCTGGTTAAAATTACATAAAGCAAAGATTTTAAAATATATTTTTAAGTATTTACCATAGGGGATGGCTCTTTTGGTTAACTACGTTGGAGTTAAAACTATCAGATTCTTTTTCGAAGTTGCTCATGTATAACTCAATTACATAATTTTAGTTTTACCATCTAGAATCCCCCTTTCCTAGATAAGTCCATAAAAGTTCTCTATATTAGTCATAAATTGGTCAAACCTAAGCCTTTTCACCACACACCTCCCCCCCTGTATTTCAATACATTCAGAATACATTTGCTTGACAAATAAAATTTATTAAAAAAATACTTAAATAAAAAAGCTTTAATAAAAGCTGTAACTTATCTTATGGGCTAGGAACTTAAGTAAAATCATGTGCTTTTTACAAAAACGACAAAAACAAACAAATACATCTAGCCTAAAAAGCTTATCTTGTATGTTTATGTATAGTATGTATGAGGAGTAGTCTAGAAGAGTAACATGGGATACGAAACTGAGGTAATTCCATTTAAAACAACAAAAAAAGCTGTAATTTAACTAAAACCATGCAGTAAATTTTAGTTCGTGTGATTTGCCGTCGCATATAAATTGCAATCCTGATCCGAGGACATGGAGTAATTTGCCGAATCACGATCCTCTGGTATCGCTGTATTGACTAAACTATTCTGCAGCGGATCGTGAATGAGCTTTGAGAATGTATGATGGCCAGCGCCCAGTCCAAGATGGCCGTAAGGCGATTCGGCGGCAGACATTGTGACGTGCGGCAGTCGTCGCAGGAAGTGTGGATTGGAGTAACGTACGCCATTCGGTAAAGTGGTGTGCATGATATGTGGTTGTTGTTGTTGTTGTTGTTGCTGTTGTTGTTGTTGCAGTTTTGCTGCATTTGCGCCCGCCATGGCTACGGCTGAATTGGCATAATTACCGACTTGCGGCTTATAGTGTGCATAGTGCGAATGATGCATGCATGCGGATGACGATGAGGAATAGCCACCACCACCACCAGCAGCATAGTGTTGATTACTATGGCAACCAACTGGCAGCGGCATTGTGCTGCAGTGCGAGTAGTCGAACTTTTGTTCGGGAACAGTGCGAGTTAGCGGTAAAGTGGCGCTGTTTGAGCCTCTGCCATGTCCAGTGCCGCCTCCGGCGTCGGTAATAAAACTGGACATTTTCATATTGGTTGACCGGCCGTAGGGTTCCTCTTGTATTGGAGGTTGTGGTGGCTTTGGTGGTGGCTTAATGGCGGCACGTGGACGTATGACGACCTCAATGTCGCGTTCTTCGCCCGAGTGTACGCCACTCGATGATTCGGAGGGAGCGCGCTCCGGTGGTGATGTAGTGCTCTCCGAATCGCTGCGTGGCGTTAATGCTTCATTGGGCACGCCTGAGTCGGCGCGGCGCAAGCAGCGTGGTGTTGAGCTCGAGGAGATCTGTAAGAGAGAAAATGAAGAGATAAAAATAAGAATTTTGCATTTTTTAATTAATTAAGAGCTTTGGAAAATGGTTTCATTTGCAATGAGTAACTTCCGCTGTATAAGAGTTCGATTTAAGAAAATATTATTTGGCTCATGACAGACCTTGTGTGTGCCATTATGTACCGCATTGGATAAAAAATTTATTCTGCTTCAACAATAATTTTTTGAAATTTGTTGCAATGTGCTCTGGAGTGCTCAATTTGTGCTATAGAAAGCCCTAAAAAAGAATTAAAAAATTCTAGTAAATTTTTCTTTAACCCTTTGACGACCGCTCCTGAACCGCTGGGACAGTATGCGAACGAAAAGTTTGAGGTCGACTTTTGATTTACTTCATGGAACTCGTTGTTTTTAATCTATTTTGAAAGTTAACCAATGAATAACCTTTGCAATGGTGGTACTTTAACCTCTAAATGACTATTGATTTAGGAGATATTCCCAAAATAGTTTATAGTTTCGATAAAAAATCCAAAAAAAGAAATTCTAATATCTGGCCTTCTTAATTTCCTACGCCGTTATGTTTGGCATCCAATGAAAGGTTAAAAAAGAACCTTTCCAGTGGTGGTACGTTGACCTCTTTACGACTATTGTTTCAAACTATTTACAAAATAGGTTGAATTTTCCAAAAAAATCTGATTTTTCATTCGATGCCAAATATTGCTTCGTAACAAATAAAGAGGGCCAGATACCTATTGCATTTTTTCAGGATTTCTTAACGAAATTTTTACCTATTTCGGAAATATCTTCTGAACCAATAGTCGTAGAGAGGTCAAACTACCACCATTGTAAAGAAAATTAAAATTGTTTTTGATTTCGTTATATTATTTCAGCCTTACTAAGACCAGCCTTACATCTCTACTTCAAATACTGATTCATTTTTTATATCTCCATTGGAAACCCACGTGCAACTGGCTACTTAATTGATCGATTCCTTCTCCAATCGCAAGAGACTACCTCGCGAAGTTATAAGAGACAGAGACCCTAAGTGATTCAAACTTATGGAGCTCACTACTCCGTTCTAACATTATCTCTGCAAAAGCGAAACGGGACGTAAGGATGTATTTTCTACTCCACCGAACCAATGCTATTTGTGCCTTTTGCAAAAAACCATTTTGCTTTCATATTTTTATTTCAAATAAATCAACTCTTCAACAATATTAAATAGGTCATAGATTTTGACCGCTGACGCCGATTGGGACATAGAGGTCCCGTAAAATTTAATGGACGCGTGCAGTGGCGGATCTACATACGGGCTAAAAGGGCTTTAGTCCCCCCTTGGAGAATTTTTTGTATGGAAAAAAATGAAAAAAAGTCCAAAAAGCCGTTTCAGCCCCTCTTGACATACAAAACTGTACTTTCAGCCCCTCCCCCCTCTGGAAAATCCTAGATCCACCACTGTTCGCGTGGAAAGTCGAAGAGGACTATATTTTCTTCTTGCTTTTTGTTAGAAAATGGAAGGTTGCCCGCAACTTCTCCAATAATTTTATACCTGTAGCTTCGGCCAGCCCCAAAATATTGCAGCAAGAAAAAGGGGGAGAAAAAGTAAAGATTTTTCGACTTTGGAGTGGTCTGGTAGGCAAAGGAATGAATCTACCCTTGAAAATTAAGTACTTTCTTAAAGGCACATAATTCCCTTTTGAATGACATCTCGTAATAAAAAAATCGATTGGTCGTCACAGGGTTAATAAATCCCCACTTCATACTTTATAACCCTCATTTAGACATAGCTTTAAGCTACAGTTACTCGCTTTAATTGATATTAATTCTCGAATAAACTTAATCGAAATTTGGTTACCTTTAAACGAGAAACTCTAAACGTGAGAGGGCATCATTTTAATGACACTTTAAATATTCCCTTTTCCCTGTTAACCACAAATGAACACACATCCATTCGAAATGTCACACAAGCACAGACCGACCCGACCCGACCGAACCGACCGACCGACTACTGTGCTACACTAAAGATGTGTTGCGTGGGGACGTTAAGGAAGCGACAAAAGTTACGTTTTAATAATTGAAATCAAATCGAGATTTATATGCAGAGCAACAGCCAGGAACAACGCAACATAGACTGATGCTCCGTTGGAAGGATTTATGTCGGTTCTCAAATGAACATAAATCTTGCTGTAGCTTGAAGTGTATGCAAATCAAAAAACCCACCCACTTGTTTGGCACACAGCCAAACATTCAAACACACATACACAAATGGAGACATGTAGACATGTTGTGCACACTTACTACTCATACTTACATGTGCTTCGTTAGTGTGAACGGTGACCGTAACCGGTGCCAGTGGGCTGACTAGATGCTCGGGGGATGAGGAGAGCTGCATATTTTCGGGCATAGCTTGTGGCGCCATACCTATGGGGCGGTATGGTGTGTTGGTGTCATTGGCGTGCGGCAGCGGCTTGGGTGGTGGTGGTGGTGGTAGCGGTGGAGTCGGCTCTAAATCTCTAGTCGAAGCATATGTTACGCTGTCATCTCGTACGCAAGCTAATAGCTTGCCTTCCTCGGAAGTGTTGTCATCAACTATGGCACAATTGGCATAGTCACTAGATGTATTACCAATGCCAACTATACTAGCACCAGCACCGACACTAATACCAACACAATTACTTTGTGTCGTTATGGGTGGTGGTGGTGGTGGCAATTCATCGTATTCGCTGAGATGTAAAATTTTCACACTACTACCGATGATGAGACTGCCGGATGTTGTCGTGTTACCTGTACTGGGTGGTACTCCACCGCTAGCCGCACCACCGATGCCAATGCCAATGACAGTTGTTGCTGTGGCGCTTCTTAGTGTTGCATAGTCTCCGTCATCAATTTCCCCCGTAACACTGGTAAAACATACCGCGGTTCCACGGGGCGAATTGCTGTTGTGTTGTCGTTTAAGTTGTTGATGTTGTTTCGATGTTGTTGATGTGTTGTTGATAGTTTGTAAAAGTTTGCAAAAAACAGTAAATGAGAAAAAAGACATTTTTTGAAAAAATTTAGAGATGACAATATTTAGATGTTTTTTGTTTTTTGAAACAATAAATAGTGCCTTTGATGCGGTGCTTTTAATGATGAACGGTTAACGCAAGAACTAAAGGATATTTAATTATGAATAATAAAACATAAAACAAAGGCGTCTCAGCTATGGAGCCATAGATATTAAAGTGGTCTTCTTAGAGAATTGAGAGAGAATAAACATATTTAACTCCAGGAGCTTTTGGATAGCTGTTATATCGTCGCTCGTATGACTAACTGACGTATCTGAATTTTCTTAATTATTCAGGAAAGCACTTTTTACTTTTCGTTTCTGTGTTTTTACGTGTAATATGTTAGATATGACTCAAAGTAACTTGCGTTTTTTGCTAAACCGTGTTAATTATAGTTATAATATTTTCTGACATGATACAGTAGGGCTAAAGAAGTCTATTGGCATCTCTAACTCAATTTCGCAAAAAATGTTAGTTACGTCAGTTAGTCATACGAGCGACGATATGTTTCAACATACTGAATAAAGTGAAACTCTCGTCTTAAAGCCCAAACAAAACAAAGCTTAAAGCTAGAAGACAACATTTGTCCAAATTGAATTACATGAATTCCTTATAGAGACGATTTTTGTGGTAACCACACGGCGTTATGTCTTATAAGAGAAATAAAAAAAGGGCTCCGGCCGGATTTTGCATGGTCGATTATACCACCAGTATCCTCAAACAACTTCACAGTAGGATACACAAAACTACGAGTGATTCCGAGTGGTCGCAAGGTCCGAAAGATATCGCCTCTTTCCATGCCACATTTTCTTTGACCAACTATGTATAACAACACGATTTTCGAGCGAGCCCTATTTCATGATTATAAACAACTGCCGTCGAAACTTTTTTCGAGAAAAAGCAGCATAAATGCTGAGTGTCAAATAATCGTCAAAACGTAGCGAGTGAGCTTAGTAGTTCACTCACAGTGAGCACGTTCAGTCGTGTGCCAAAACATATGAGAGTACTTAGTAGATCGATAGCTACAATACAACATTTGTCCATGTAGATGGATGATGTGGTAACTACATGGCGACATGGCTTAGAGCTATCTCATTGCCGAAATTAAAACAGAGCCACAGCTTTTTGGTGACATTTGTCAAAGCTTGAATTGCATGTATTCTTTATATATACAAATTTTGTGATAACGTCACGACTACATAGCTTCATGGCACCAACGACTGCTTTCTCAGATTAAAAAAAGCAGAATTAGCAGAATTAAAGAAAGAACGACGTGTATATGAAAACATATGTCAAATTTGAGTTAAATGTATTTCGAACGATCAAATTTTGTGGTAACGACAACTACACGACTACAAGACTACACAACTATATAAGACAAACTTAAAAATTAACGAAATTTGTCCGAATTTTCTTACATGCATTAATTATAAAGACGAGTTTTGTGGCAACCCCACAACTAAATAACTTTATGCTTTAAATTTCTGATGTTTCTTGAAACAAAATAAAAGGGGAAAACCAGATAAATAGCCGAAACAAGAAGGGCAACAGCTACACGCGGAAATTTGCAACTGTTGACTTACATGTATTCGTAATGTAGACAAATTTTACGTCAGCCACACGACGACATGAATTCATGGCATTAATCACAATCGTCGCTCACAATGAAAATATTCGAAATCGCGACGAATTTTGTGGTAACGACATCTCAAAATGATTTATAACTATTTGATGGTCGAAGTAATAACAGAGCGACAGCTACATGAAGACTTTTATCAAAATTGATTAATATGCAACCCTTGTGTAAGCGAGTTTTGAGGTAGCTACACAACGACAGGGCTTCATAACATCAATTACTGCTGTCGTTCACTTAAAACTGAATACATTGGGTGCTACAGCAGTTTCACGACGACTTCTAATAATTATCTATATGTACGTCTTACGTAGACCAATGCAGCGGTTAAATTTGAAATAGAGTTAGCCTGAAAGTGGACGTTTCTTAGTCAGCCACATAATTTTTATCATATTAATTTGCATGCATTCTATATGAAGGTAAATTTTGTAGTAGCTACGCGATGACAGAGGTTATTGGCAACAATTGTTGCCATCATCAGTTCAAATTTTTTATTTCTTATAGGAAGGGCGACATACATCATTAACGTCTTGCTAATTGCGGCCTATGTGTTTCGATAACATTCGAATGTAGAATATTGAATAAAGGCACTTATTTTTTAGATTATTTTGGAGATTTTTAAAGGAAAGTTAAAGAAGAATGTTGGATAAAAGAAATAATTTATGATTCTGAAAAAGATCTGACAGAACAAATAGAGCAAAATCCGCCGAATAAGGGTAAGCGCCACTTTTTTCGAAAATCATTTTTTATACACAAACGATAGTTCTATAACAGAGCCATAAATACTCAAGAATCATAACTCTTGGCCCAAATGTATAGGTCAGGGATGTTAACATTAAAAGCGAAAAGAAACCAACAACTTTAATTTAGTCCGTTCAAGATTTAAGTTTTTTAAAAGCGACAGTGACAAGCTCAAAATGAGTACCACATTTTCAAGATTGCAGTACAAACAATAGGAGGAAATCCTAATATTTTGATCGCCTTGGCGACAGCGACATTTGCAACAAACTAATTTGCCTCAGTGTTGTTTTTTTTTTTTTTTGTTTTTGTCTTATATTATTTCTACAAGAATGCATAGGTTCATTTTATAAGCTCACATTTGAGACCATTCGCTTGACGCTTTCATTGTGTTTATGTTTATAAATGTGACACTATACAATGGCAAAAAGGGCCAGTATAGAAAAGATTTAGTTCATGGATTTCGCTTATGATCGTTTTGCTCTAATGTTCGTCGTTTGTGTGGGAGTAACTCTCACGATAAATAACTTAAGCTTATTTTGTGAGTGCAATTATAAGGTCTTATCGAGCGTATTATGTGAAAGAATGAAGACCATCGTAAACCAGCTGGTTGGAGATTATCAGTGTAGCTTCAGGCCTGACAAATCTACTTTCGACCAAATATTTACGATATGTCAAATCTCGGAGAAAACTCCAGAGAAATAAATCGACACACAGCATCTTCTTGTCGAATACAAAGCCTCCTACTACAGTCCAATAAGGAATAAACTATATTCCACAATGTCTGAATTTGGTATTCCTGCAAAGCTTATCCGTTTTTGCTGTTGAGCAACACCAGTAGCACAGTGAAAATCGGGAAGGAATCCATTCCACTATGCTAATGGCGTATGCTGATAATATCGATATCATTGGTCATTATACGCGCGAAGTCAGTGCAACATTCTCCAGATTGGCATCGAATAGGTCTTGCAGTGATCGCAGATAAGACGAAATACCTACTGTTAACAAACAAACAATCCCAGCCATGTCACTGTTGACAACATCTCTTTAGAGGTTGTTAAGGACTTCGTCTACCTGGAAGTCAGAGTTGTTGAATTGCCAATTGAGAAGCAGAGCCCTCTCTCAAAGAACAAACCTGTCGGTCTTTAAGTTACTAATCATGGCTCCTATCATATGTTCCGATGAAATGACGATGGGAGCCTTCGAAAGTAAGACCCTTCGTATGATCTTTGGTGCAATCTGCGTCAATCAGAGAACGAAACTGAGCGAAACGATATCCGAACCTATTTCTCAGAGGGTGATACAAAAACGTTATTTTTCATTAATTTCGTTAGTGAGGCCAAACGAAACACGAAACCTTTCAGTGGAAGAGAGAGCTAAAGTAATTTTTATAATTTTTGCTAACGTGTCAGTATAGAAAACGACACTGGTATACAAAAGGCTTGAACGATAACGCAGGACGTGTTTGCACATAGTGTAGTGTGGGACGGCTTATTGTTGTTGATTCACATTCAATGGTTGATATTTGTGAACGTAGAAAAAAAAAAGACAAGTTATAAAGAATCTATGAATGAAGCTCGTTTCTATACTTTTGTCTCCTTTTTTTTCGTTTGCTATGTTCTTTGTTTTCCTGCAACGCAATAAAAGAACTGAGCAGCTTGTGAGCATGTTTTTATGACTCTGCTTGTAAGTATCAGCACGTTTTTAATGCTTACCACGTAAGCAGCTTAATTTTTCAGCAGGCTAGCTGCTCTGAATTTTAAAGCCAAACATTCAACAAGTTTGAGGCAACATTGTTGATACCATGATGCATACGAACCCTGCAAAATATGCAAACTGCGCAAAAGAATGTGAAGTAGAAAATTGTTTGTTGTTATCCGACGATCGTTTAACGAATCATTGTTTCGGTTTCATTTGTGTCTCTTCGTCACTCAGTTTTTTTTGTTTTGTTTATAGTTTAGCTAGTAACAGCAAACGAAAAACAAAACCTTTTTGTTTCGTTGCCTTGAAAGATCGGAACGTAACAAAATAGAACAATACGTTATTGTTTATTTTCATTCTCTGGCGTCATTGCCTTGTACCAAATTCTATAGAACGATGAGCTGTATGAGCTGAAGGCCGATATCGATATAGTTAAGCCCATGTCATGTTAAGAAAATGGAAAAGACATTTCAGTGAAAAAGTATTTGATTCAGTCCTCAGTGGCGATTAACGCAGAAGAGGATGCCCACATCTTCTTTGGAAGGACCAAGTGTTAAATAACCTGACGACGTTGGATATTTCTACGGTTCTAGTTCTAGATATATAAGTAAGTAACTAAGCTTTGAGATGATCACTCTTTTTTGAACAGCTTTCACCAACAGGGAACATGTAAAATTTTTAGCAACTCTCAGGACGATTTGGTCCTGCTTAGCATCACTACAACGTTCTTTCATTACTAATTTAAATCCGAAATTATCCTTATCTACTACTTAAAATATAAAAAAAATTTTGAGCTTTAGGCCAAGTTTATTGACAACAAGACAACATGAAGACAATGAAGGCAACAACCAAGTGTAACAAGTGGAAAAAAACCTCATCATGCTCTGATAGCAGTAAACACTGATCGAGTTTCAAAGATGCACATGAGTTAAAACTATGCCTAAAAGTATGACACGATCAAGGTAAACCTTGACACAGGGTTCATCATAAGTCGATAAGAAATCAGCTACTAATGTAAAAGCGTTCTCTCTGCCAAATAAACTTCCGGGTAACTTTCTCGGCATAATTGGCAGTATAAGTAGTTTGACTACTAGTTGTGTAGCGGCCAACGAAACAGTCTGTCTAGTCTGCTGAGTGGTTTGTTCTATACAGAGCAATTGTTGTTGTTGTTGATTGTTGCCTTCATTGTCTTCATGTTGTTTTGTTGTCAACATAATTGGCCTTAAGCTCAAATTTGTTTCAATATAAATAATGAAAGGTCACATTAAAAACTCAATATAAAAAAATTTTTAAATGTCCTTAGTCTCTAGTTAAACCGTTTCGATCATATAATTTGCACCAATCAAAAGTACTTAGCTACTTAAGAAAAAAAAAATTATAAAAATTATTTAATATTAGTTGTGTTAGTAACAATTTTTGTTAGTAAAACATTTGTTAAAAATGATGCTGTTAAATAATATGTTTAAATATAAATTTAAAAACAGGCGACAAGCGGAACAAAATAGTTTTCTTTTTTTACGGCTTTCAGCGCAGATATCTCCAAAATCTAATAATTTTTTCTAATAAATTTAAATATGTGTGTAGGATAAAAAATTTGGTACGATGCGAAAAATGGTGCGTATTTATGATAAAAAAAAAATGTGTGAGGTGTGGACGAGTAACAAAAAATATTAAAAAAATTTTGAAAATATTTCATGGATGAAACGCAAAAAACATTTGTAAATAGATATAAATTAAAAACACACACAAAATTACAAAAATACATATCAAATCATAAAACTAGCAAATTCAATATTAGTGACAAGTTTTTTTTTATATAAAAAAAAAAACGCACAAAATTAAAAACGTGCAAATAATGCTGAATTAATTAATTAAAACAAAAATAAGAACACACAAAGGCACGCAGACGACAGGATTTAATTACAAAAGAAAACTAAAAAAAAAAATTTTAAAGGAATTTTTTTAAAAACAACGAATTTCGTTAGAATAAAATTTAGTAGACAACTAGTACCCACACTACTAGAGAGTGGGTAGTTTTCTTTGCCTAGTTGTTTTAGTTGTTGTTTTTTGGTTTTTTTCGTTTGTTTGTTTTATATTAAAACGATTTTTTACCGCTTGCCATCGTTTTGTTCTTGGTCACCAATTAGATGGACATCATCAGACGTACTCGTGACTTCATTGAAGGTAACTTTCAATTTCGGCGAACTCGGTGTTAATTTCGGCCAATAAATATCCTCCACAACGCCGTCCGTGCTGGATGCAGTGCTCATGACGCTCTTCTGTTCCATGATGGCGCCCGTACCACTGCCCGGTATGCTGCCGCGATTCGGCATCAATAGGGGTTGTGTTGAGGCTTTTGTGATGCCAAACGAGTCGAGTGGTGGCAGCTTAAAGGTCCAGCGACGCTTGGCGGTCAATCCTAGCCAAATGACAATCCACAGCAGTATGTGTGCTACGCTAATGAGTGCTATGATGTGGGTTATATGTCGGCAGTAGCAGTTGGTAGGTGGCGGTGAGGGAGTAGAAAAAAAGAGTAGGTTGATTAGTTTTGTAGTAAATTAATGTGATTTGTAATTAAGAGCATTTGATCTAAGATAAACATGTTGAGGCTAATTAAGGAGTTGAGTTTCGGTCACTTTGAATGTCAAACTTCAATTGGTTGGGAAATTATTTAATTATATAGGGATGTATTCAACGAAACTTCTATTTCTGGCAGGAAAAACAAAAGGCACTTCTTTCTAAAATCTGTTATTAAAAGATACAGTAAGGAAATGGTACAGACTACTCGTTAGGGTAGTACCCATTGCTTACAAAGTGAATGGAACTTCGGTGTAAGTGTTAAAAAAAAATTTAATTACTACCTGCTTGAGACATATACTTGCCATGTATTCGAGGGCAGTATCTCTCCCAACGTATAAATGCCGGTTGCTGTCTTAGAAAATATAATGATCGGCAGTACCAATCTTACCAAAATGGATCCATGGACAAAATCTACCGAATTCGATGAACAATTGTTTCATCCTTTTCATTAAATTTTATTTCAAAGGTCACGGATCACAGCCAAGATCTCATTATATTATATTACAAATAATATTCATTGATTACACAGTGCTGCAAAATTGCACCCTGGGCTCAGTCTTCGTATTCTTCAACGTCTAAAGTGTACGTAATGGACGCTGATTACAAATTCGAAGTTAATTTCTCTTCATCAAATCTAATTCTTCCACAATATGGGTCTTAAGTCGGGTAAAGTTTGTACTCCGGTGATGATTCTGATGCTCCAGATCTTAAAGGACGTTGATCATGAATCTAAAGTTAATGTCTCTCCATGAAATCTAGTTCTCCCACCATCTGGACTTTAAGTCGGGAAAAGTCGGTGCTCCGGAGAGGATTCTGGTGCTCCAGACCTTCCCTAGCTTTTAATAAAGAAAATTTTCTGCAAAAGTATTAATTCTTCTGTTCTTGTAGGTTCTTTTTTTTCGATTTCAAGCCCGAACTATAGTAGAAATATATGTGATTGAGAGAATTGGGCTCCAGATTAGTGATTAGTGTCCCCAAGTTATACTAAAGGCGTTAAAATTTTCAAATACTAAAATTGATACTGTACTATGTTGTTTTCGAGGAGGGAAAACAGTCTATGCTGAGTTTTGTGAGAGCTTTTTTCAGTCTATGAGTGAGGAAAGTTCAGTAAAGGCAAACTCAACGTATCACATTGCTTCCTCGTCTATCTTCTCTATGAGATTTAAGCCCATGAGAAAAAATTTTCTGTTTAAAATTGCGAAATAGATTTACTAACAAAGAAAATCCGTCGATGGTTATTTTTTTAGACTTCAAACTTCCTCACAACATCAAAGCCGAAGTGAAATATCCATGGCGCCAAGGTAATGCTCTATATTTGGTGGGATCTGGGGCTTGTAATTTCGGGATTTCGTGAATAATAATTAAGGTATCCCGGGATCTCAGGGTTTATTTACTAAAAGATTAGTGAAGAATCACCCATTACGAGCTGCTGAAAACTGATATAACGGGGGAGCTGTACAGAAAACACTTGATCCGGTCGAAGATAACATTGACTGAAAAATGCCCTGAGACTATTGAATGATAAAAAAAAATGTCAGACGCTCGGCCTAATGTTGAGTTTCGGGGATTTCTGGATCCTGAGATTTATTAATTAAAAGATTTAAAAAAGATTAAAAGCCCAAATGGGATCAGTGGGGAAACATCCATTATGAGTTGCTGAAAACTGATGAAACGGGAGAGTTGTACAGAAAACCCTTTATCCGTTTGAAGAGAACATTGACCGAAAAACGGTCTAAGACAATTGAATGTTAAAAAAGTTTACAACTCTCGGCCTTGTGTTGCTAGACCGTTTAGAAATTATTTTAAAAAAGTTTTGCCGTATTCCCCAGAAAGGACAACTTCTGGCTACCACTTGTTTCGAACCAAATAGGAATTCAGGTCTTTACTGAAATACGCTTCACTTCAGTTGAAGGTAAAAAAAATTGGCTTGATTCATTCCAAAACTTAAATGATGAGTGTTGTTTGGCAAAAATAAGTCTATAAATTGACTGAGAGATGGGGAATATATCACCTTTGGACAATACTATGCATAATGTATCAATATATTTTTTGGTGGACTAAAGGTTGTTTTCTGCAAAATATCCCTAGTTGTTAATGTCAAGTATTCCAGTATCTGCTTGGTTTTATTTCAAGTTTAATGATTAAAATTTTACGTGTCCAAGTTAAAAAATTTGTATGCTTTTAAGCTCCTAACTCTCCTTGAATGTACAAATGAACCACATAGTGAGAAAACTGGTGGCTTTTAAGGCTCTTTAAGGACCTGCAGAAATTTGGAAAGAAGGTCTTAAGATAAAGATAATGGGTTGGCTTAACCCTGACCTATGTCTCGGTCGTATATTGATCAAAAGTCCTAGTTGGAGCGACTGCTTAACCCATTTTGGCCCAGAAGGGTAGTTTTCTACCCTTGTACTAAGATAGAGTTTTCTATTAAGCTATAATTTATAAAAATTATATGTTGATTTGTAAGTAACATTTGTTATGTTTGCTATCATGTTTGTATAATGATGATTTTGGATCAACCACGCCCACGACCATCCTGTCCCCATAACTGAGAGTCTCCTAGAAGACAATTTTTTAATTAAAAAACTATATTATTAATATATTATTAATATTTAATATGATAAAATTTACATTCGTTATATGTTGCGGATGGATATCAGTACTATCTGAGCAAAAATATATTATCTTTATATTCAGAAACTATTAATTTTTTTCTAAAAAGTGTATCTCTTGGCCCAATGTGAAGAAAACTACCCCAACTGTTACTCGAAAACGATTACATTTAGGGAAAAAAATTTTGATGGATTTTTCTTGATTAAGTCAAAAATTCTAACTAAAGTTAGTTCTAAAGGGTTCTAAAATTCAGCAAAAATTTCAACGGGTTTCAGTATTGGGCCAAAATGGAACTAGAATAAAAACAAGGAAATTTCCAATGGATTATATCTACTTAAACTCCTACCGAAAACTTTACCTTCGAGGCTGATTTCACATTCACAGCCAAATGAAAGCCAGGTTTAGTCCATGTAGACTCTTTAGGTTCTTCTTTTTAAGTCAAACTAACCCTGAACTGCCTCTATGGAGATATCTCTCAATCATTTTTACTCTAAGAAAGAACGTTAATGATTTTGCAAACAGAAAAATGTTCATTAAATAGATGTGTCGGACTAAACCGAATCAAATTCAAATTCACATTCAAATTCAAATTCAAATCACTCTGTGTGAAAGAACATCTTTCAATTCTCTAATGGTTCCGCTTCACTTTAAGTATTGAAATTTCTATCATATCATATATATTCTGACTTTTAAGAAAGAGAACTGTTTAAATAATCAAGGAAAGGCAAATAGGTCTTAGGCAATGTATTGCCACAGGTGGTTAAGCTCTACAAGCTCGGAAAATATTGATTGAAAAAAGTACAAATTGAATTTCCAAGCTCGGAAACTACAAGGCGAAAAATTAACAAATTAATACATACCTCATGTTCTTGAGATCAAATAAACCCTACCAAAAGTACTCTATACTATTTCGCAAAATGTAGGTCCTCCTTCCTAAAGCCAAATTTGTCTTGGTCTATCGAACTTCTTCTATTCTGTTAACTTTTCATGCTCCAAAAAGAAAAAGCAAACACTAGGAAATTCTGTATGTAGCAGAATTTTTTTAAATCCTACGAAGAAAGCATGACTCATCCACATAATTTATACAAAAAAAAAAGTAAAATTAAGGAGCTAAAAAAATTTTCATAAGTCGGAGTTCTCTTGAGTCTTGGGAAGAAAATTGTTCCCATTCACATAGTGTTTCGCAAGTAAAAGCTAAAGCTAAGGAATATGAAGACAAGTGTACCTTCTTTCGAAGACCTACTTATTCAATTTCTTACACTCAGAGAGCTAATGTCACAAAAAGAAGTGAAATCAATATATTCGTCTGGAGTATGAGTTCTTTCAAGAGATTATCTTTTTTTTATAAATAATCAACCTTTTATTTTCTGATAATATAAATGAAAAAATTAGTATTTCTCTATAAACCCGAGTTCTCTCATGTCCTATCAAGCTTTCCAACTACCCACACATTGAGATAACCCACTCAAAAGTTACACAAAAGAAGCTTAAACTATGAAATCCTGCATATAACTGAGGTCTTGCAAGTCAAAGTCATAAAATCCGAAGTCCCTCGAAGAAGTCTTCATACTCAATCTCGGCAATAACCATCTTCCAAATATCGGATACTCTCCAATATCTTTAAAACAACATTGAGTTCAAGATTATTGAGAACTAAGAGAGACACTAAAAGAAAACCCTTAAATAAATCTCTGGGAAATATTTTCACCCAAAGTAATTTTCACCTCGTGTTATTTCCCTGCCATTAATAACTACTTGTTATCAATGGTTCTTTTATATTCCAAAAAAACTAAGTACCTCTATCTTATGGCTTCTTAATCTGACCCCAACTCCTTTCAGTACACAGAGAAACATCACCCTCCAAGCCCCCACTTACCCGATAGAAATGTCGTGCAGTGCAAATTGCTTCTATACGTGGCGCTCAAGTCGTTCAACAACGGCGCTTTTACCACCGCCAGCGCCAAAACGTAACACAACGAGGCACAGTGCGCAAAATAAATCCACGTCTCACTTGTTTTCATCGTGATTAATGAACGATCACGCATTTTTGCAGCCAATCGCCCATGACCGTACAAATACATTATCATCGAAGAGGCAAGCAGCAAAATGGTCGAAAGCAAAAACAGTGACAAGGTCACGACTCCATTGAGTATGAGGCCGGGATTCTGCACTGGCATTGCCTCGCTGTACACTTGTAGCTTGTACAGATTCGAGACACCAACATAGCTGAAGATGATATCCAGGGCAGCAGCAATAATCTGAACGCTAAATATTGTGGCAAATGGTTTTGTGGTCGACCAAAAGACAGCCGGATAGCGAACGGACCAAACGAGCAGAGCAAACAGCAAGTTCATAAACTCCGCACTAGGAGGTTGAGCGAAGATTGCGACATCAATTGGCTTTTCGATGCCAAAGAAGATTTGTAACATGCCGGAAAAGCCATCTAAGCGGACCAGACCATCATCGTTCGTAGATGGCACATTGGCGCTGGCTGCAGCTGCTGCAACTGTTGCCGACAAGATGTCGGTTGGCGTTGCACTTAGCTGGTCAGCATCGGATTCATTGCTGGCTGCATCGCCAATAAGATACTCCGGCTCAATTTCTACCTGCATTTCATCATCGGCCATTCGCTTGACCTTTCTTGATCTTTCGTTCGTTTTGATTTCTATTATTTTCGAATTGGTGGCAACGGGAGTGGAGGGTATGATTTCGGGCATCATTTCGGGCTTAACAATGTGAATAGCGCTGTCGCGTGTTGTGGTGCTTATGGTAGATGTTGTCTTCGCGTTATGCCCACCACCACCACGACGTCCATAGTCAATGTCCTCGTATGAGGCAGATACCTCGATGCTTAGACGTTGCGTTGTCTTGCCACCAATGCCACCGATGCCACCAGTTGACGTTGTTATGTCATCCAAACTATTGAAATCAATCGGTTTCGTCGTACGTTCTTCTAAATTGCGTTCGTATTCGTCGGAGTGTGTTGGACGGGCTTCTGCGAAATGTCGTCGATGATTTTGTGAGCGATGGCGATGCTGACGATTGCTGTGCTTTTTGTGGGATTTGCCTAAGTGATGATGTTGATGATGATGCGGATGATGTGCTTTAATGGTTGTGGGAATACTGCTGGTTGTTTCGGTTGTCTCAGCTGTGTCAGACTCCCGACTGGAGCTTGTAAACGATGCTGCTGTTGTTGTCGTTGTCGTTGACGTTGTGGCCGATGTCGTCGATTGTTTGGTTGTCGTAGCTAATCCAGTCATTTGGGTGCTAGTCCCAGCGGATGTAGTTGTGATTTTATCCGTTGTTGTTGTTGTTTTCACAGTTGTCGCTACGCCATTGCTTGCCAAACTGTTGCTCTGTGCTGATTGACCTGATTTAAATGGAACTTTATCCAGATTCTTTTGCATTAAAGAAGTTGTTAGGGACGGTTGATTAGTGGATGTTGTTGCTAGTGGATACCCGCTTGGCATTTGTGTTGCCAGAAACTCACTTGCCTCAATATCTTCCATGCTTATTTGCTCACCATTGTGACTGCCATTGCGGCTGGTATCTTTTCTTTCGTCATAATTGTCTTCAAGGCTCTCTCCACTCGTTAAGCCGGGCACTTCAAAGTCAAATGTTTTTTTAGCTGGTTTTTCTGCCTTTGCTGGTTTTTCTGGCTTAACGTTATTGATATCGATAAGATTATTGTTGTTGCTATAGCTACTGCTGGCAATGGCCGTAAACATTGTGTCATTATAATAATCCTCATCGTCAATATTTGATGTATTCTGATATGGTGCGTTAACCACTGACATGACGACCAAATTCCGTCGACTGATGGTTATAAAATCCAGCTCCGTCTGCCAAATGTTTTCTAAGCGGAATAAAGAAAAAGTTAAAGAGTTGGTTAGTATTAGATACGAAAAAATTAAAGCATAAATATATATATGCAACTAGCTCGACGATTTCTGCTTATTAAGAATTATGTGCCGCATAGCTGAGCAGCGTTAATTGCTAAGCTGGATATAATAGCCCAAGACAATTGCAATAAACTGCTAAACAAGTCATTAGGTGGGATTCCGTTAATTAATCGAGACATAAAAACCCCTGGCATACAATTTCAGTTATGTCCGCATCAACATGCGAACGCATAGCTGCATACTTAAATAAGCTTAGGTTCGTTCCACCACAACACAAACTCAAAAACATGGAACGTTGTCTGGCTTAATATCGACACAAAGCAACATTTAAGCATTGTTCTTAACAAAGGATGAACATGTTGTCATTACATGTTGGCTTTATGTACAAGGATGTGTGCAAAGACATTAAATCTTCGTTAAATGAAAATGAAATAATAGAGTAACAAAAGCAGCTGAAGGTTTTGCAAAGATTTGAAAGAGTTATTTTAATGTAATTAAAGTTATGTTCGGAAGAAATTTGTGGAAGACGGATTGAGTTTCTCAGATAGATTGAATACTTAAATTTCTCATGATAAATTTTAAATAGGAAGTGCTTCAAATGTAAACTCAGTTTGCAGTTGTTGATTAACCCATCAGAGCAATAGGACGAGTATTCTTATCCAAACGCGGTTGATTCCTTATACCGAGAGACAAGCATATTCGTCCTTAGATTTCTAATATAACTTTTGATTTATTTATATCCTGACTGTTCGATTTTCATATCTGCCATTGTTACAAAGGCGATTTTACCCATTTAGATACTTAATATTAGTAACAAAAATGAACAATTTCCAAATATTCCAGAAATTTTCCTCCTAAGTCCTACAAACGTGTTTTTCTACTCGTTTCGCAACTTTGTGTCATAAATAGTTGTAAAACTTAATCTAAGTCACAAAAATTACCAACTCCTACATGCTTCTGAATGCTCCCAACTCCTACGAGACTATGTTTTCCCCCATTCAGAGAAGCTTCTTAGAACGTAAGCCATAGAAACATGTGAATTCGAATCAGAGGATAGATCTTTACCTCAGTCAATTCAATTAATTAAGCGATCCCCTCCACACGCAGGCGATATTTCTGTTGCAAATTACACTACTCCACAAATTTACGAAAACTTTTACCACAACGAACTGCGGTAACATTTTCTATAGTAAAATTTTCCAAAGAATCCGAATATCGTAATGATTTTTTTCGATTGGCCCCAATTTTTTATTAAAATGGGAAAATTCAAAAAAATCCATTATTGGGAACACATACTTCACATAAATGATTGTAAAAACTTACATGTTCAGTCAATGAATTTTCATTTAATTGCATGTAGTAGAAGAGAGTCAGATGAAAATTTGAAGGTATAATATGTGCCAATAGCATCAGTGATATTGCTGTTATGATCGAAAACAGGGGAAAAAATATCACTTTTTTCGTTTTTTTATAAACATTTTTTATGTTTGAAGCCCTATATCTCAAAATAATTATATCGGAGAGAAAAAGTTAGCCCTCTTATGCGATAGAGAATTTTATTACAAAAATTTCAAGTATATATATGTCTAAAGAAAAGTCATAATTCACTAACTTTTTTAACATCAATGCAAAAACCATTTTTTGTTAAAAAAATATTTTATTGGAGTTAAATTAAGAAATGCATGCATACAATGATTTGTTTTTTACCATAAGGTAAAAATGGGTCGCTGAATCCGAATCTGATGTCAGAATTTCAAAATTATGATATTTTTACAATAGGGTTGCCACCTAATAGTATATTTTTTAAGAGTTTTAAACATTAGATATCTTACAGGTTTAGGGGGTCGCTGATTTCGAATCTAATGTCAGAATTGTAAAATTTAAGATGGCTTATAGGGTTGCCACCTATTTTTTTATTTTTACGAATTCGGTGCTGGGGCGAACACTAGGTATAAATGGGTCGCTGAATCCGAATCTGTTGTCAGAATTTCAAAATTGTGAAATTGTTAACCCTATAGGGTTGCCACCTAATAATATGCTTTTTAAGAGTTTTAAACATTATCCAATAGTTTTAGGGGGTAGCTGATTTCAAATCTGATATCAGAATTTTAAAATTTAAGATGGCTGATGGGGTTGCCACCTTATTTCTCTTATTTTTACAAATTCGGTGCTGGGGCGAACACGATGTATCCGTATAGGGTTGCCAGATTTCACAGTTTTGACATTCTGACAAAGGATTCGGATTCAGCGACGCATTTTTACCTAGTGTTCGCCCCAGCACCGAATTCGTAAAAATAAAAAAATAGATGGCAACCCTACTAGCCATCTTAAATTTTTCAATTCTGACATTAGATTCCAAATCAACGACCCCCTAAAACTGTAAGATATCTAATGTTTAAAACTCTTAAAAAATATATTATAAGGTGGCAACCCTATTGTTAAAATATCATAATTTTGAAGTTCTGACATCAGATTTGGATTCAGCGACCCATTTTTACCTTATGGTAAAAAACAAATCATTGTATGCTTGCATTTCTTAATTTTACTCCAATAAAATATTTTTTTAACAAAAAATGGTTTTTGCATTGATGTTAAAAAATTTAGTGAATTATGACTTTTCTTTAGACATATATATACTTGAAATTTTTGTAATAAAATTCTCTATCGCATAAGAGGGCTAACTTTTTCTCTCCGATATAATTATTTTGAGATATAGGGCTTCAAACATAAAAAATGTTTATAAAAAAACGAAAAAAGTGATATTTTTTCCCCTGTTTTCGATCATAACAGCCATATCACTGATGCTATTGGCACATTTTATACCTTCAAATTTTCATCTGACTCTCTTCTACTACATGCAATTAAATGAAAATGCATTGACTGAACATGTAAGTTTTTACAATCATTTATGTGAAGTATATGTTCCCAATAATGGATTTTTTTGAATTTTCCCATTTTAATAAAAAATTGGGGCCAATCGAAAAAAAATCATTACGATATTCGGATTCTATGGAAAATTTTACTTTAGAAAATGTTATCGCGATTCGTTGTGGAAAACCTTGTTGAGTAGTGTTATCTACAGTGGTGTGCACATATTGAAAGTGGGGATCTGGACTTGGAAGACAAGAAACGAGCTGGACAGCCAAAAAATTTCAAAGATAAAGTATTGAAGGCATTGCTCAATGTCAAACACTTTAAGATTTGTCTGAATCACTGGGAATTGATTGGTCAGTTGTAGGAAAATATCCAAAACCATGGGAATGATGAAAAAGTAAGAAAATTGGGTCCTACACGAATTGAAACCGAGGAACATTGAAAGTTATTTCTTCACCTATAAACGGGAGAATCGTAAGTGATTTTTTAATCAAAATGTCACGGGCGATTGAAATTGTATAAATAACGACTATCTCAAGCGCAAGAAGTCATAGGCTAAGCTCGGTAAGCCATCAACATCAACCGCGAAGCCAAATGACCATGAATCCTCGAGCAAAATAACCCAAATTTGAGTATTCTGTTGGGTCAGAAAGGTGTGATACTGTTCTATGAGCTACTCAAACTGAAGGAAACGATTACTAGAGATGACTACCGACTATAATTGATGTTCTTAAGCGATGCATAGACTAAAAAATGGATAGAATACCTTAAAAGACCCGACAAAGTAATATTGCAGAATGACAATATTATTCGTATCCACAAACCACGGTCAAAATATACTTGAAAATCTCAAGAGCCAGGATTTATCCACCAGAGGATATGACAGCTTATGGATTTTTAAACGACCCAACCGAAGTGAAGTGAACTGGTAAAATTGAAAATTCCGAAAAACGATCGATTTGATTGAAAAAGCAACTTAAACTTGTTGAGAGTCAGTCAAGACAACAACATGTATTAGACCTATGGTAGTGTATACATAGACCAGTATGCTGACAAGCTGGAAAAAAATGGTATGGTATGTAAATAACTGAGGCATTGAGAATGTGCCCAAATTAAGCTCTTGGTGTACTTGTTGGACTACATGCTGTAACGATACCAATCGAAAAAGTGGCACTTATCAGTGCATTTGGAGGAAGAAACTAAGTAGATAAGGTATTTTAAAAATTTGAAAGGTAACATACGGGAAATTTTTAAACATGACCCTTTTCTAAAAACTATAGAGAGAATACTGCCAAAGCACAATTTCTAGAGGCAAATGTGGATAGGTTCAATGAAACAATAGGTTCAAAGCTAAACCAGGCTGAAAGTTATTGTATACTGATGGGTCTAAACTTGAAAATGGAGAAATAGGAGAAGGGCTTTACGGCCCCTATACCCAAAAACCTCTTTCAACAGACTATACTTTAATCACCCACAGTGCACTCATGATGGAGGAAGTAAGTGATAAGGGAACTGGGTATTCGACGGGTCACATGAAGAAACAAGAAATCTATAAAGATGACCTTTTTCTAAAAACCCACAACAGCCCAGCAAACATTATGACTCTTAAAAGAGTCTTTTAAGACTCATATAAATGAGCGTTAATCGTCATAATGCGCTCAAAAAAGACTCTTTTATGAGTACATTTTCGTAGGTTGTGGGCCTCAAAATATGATTCATAATAATGACTGTTTTATGCCTCAATTAATACTCAAAATTAAGACTCTTTTAAGACTCATAATAATGACTCTTTTAGAACTCATATAAATTAGTCTTTTTGGGATTCAAAATTAAGACTCCTTTAAGACTCATTTTAAATACTCTTTTAAGACTCATAATAAGGACTCTTTAAAGACTTATAATAAAGACTCTTTTATAACTCATATAAATAAGTCTTTTTGGACTCAAAATTAAGACTATTTTAAGACTCATTTTAAATACTTTTTTAAGATTCATAATAAAGACTTTAAATAAATACTTTTTTAGAACTCATATATGTAAATGTTAATTAATGTTAATTAAGACACTTTTGATAGTCATATTTAAGACTCATGGAATGGAATTTTAAAGACTCATACTGAGGATTCTTTCAGAACTCATAGTCATATTTAAGACTCATGGAATGGAATTTTAAAGACTCATACTGAGGATTCTTTCAGAACTCATAGAAGTAATTATGATCCATTTAGACTGAAATATATTTTTAGATTCAAATTTATTTAAAATATTTGATAGCTGAAAAATAAAAAAAAAATGACAACAATATCTTTTTTAAACATTTCAAATAAAAAGTAATAGTAGAAAAATTTGAAGTCGTTTTGCAATCATATAAAAGACTTCTGTATGAGTCTTTTTATTGCGTACTCATAAAACACGCATAAAAAATACTATTTTTTGAGTCTTATTTTTGAGCAATCATTTTAGAATCATATCAAAGACTCCTTTATGAGTCTTTTTATTGCGTACTCATAAGACACGCATAAGAAATACTCTATTTAGAGTCTGATTTCTGAGCAATCATTTTACAATCACATAAAAGACTTCTGTATGAGTCTTTTTATTGCGTACTCATAAAACACGCATAAAAATACTATTTTTTGAGTCTTATTTTTGAGAAATCATTTTAGAATCATATCAAAGACTCCTTTATGAGTCTTTTTTTTGCGTACTCATAAAACACGCATAAGAAATACTCTTTTTAGAGTCATTTTTTTGAGGTACTCAGAAAATGTTTGCAGGGAGGATACCGAAAAAGTAAAACTTCTTGAGGCAAACGCGAAGGAAGAACTAAACCAGGCTCACAGTTATTGTATACTGTTGGGCATAGGCATCCGCAGGAATTTTTCAAGGGGGGAAAAAGGTATGCATAAGTGTGCAAAGGTATGGTGGTGTATATGAAAATGATGATATAAAAATGTAACATATGCACATATGAAATATAAATATATAAAATTTTTACAGGTGGGCAAGTGCCCTCCCTGCTCCCCCTGTGTACGCCCTTGTTTTTGAGTCTTAATTTGGAAAGTTGGAAACAGGAGCAGGGGTTTACGTTTTGAATAACCAAAAAGCTCTTCTAACAGTCTATATTTCAGCCATATTCCAAGCGGAAATATACGCCATCGAGGTAAAAAGTGATTTATTGAGAGGTAGAAGGGATTTCAGTAAGGATTTTATGACAGATCGCGTAATGATAACGGACTATTTGCTGCCTGAAATTAAAGATCCTGTACTCTCCATTTGGTTACAATAGGCCAGTTCGTGAAGCTATGGCTTTAGTTTGAGAACAATTCGGTAAATTTCACAGTCCAGTTAATTAGCCACAAAGATCAAGCGATATCACAACTCTATACTTTTTTCTGAAGAGCTAAGTAAAGTCCAAAGTCTAATGGATAAGACGGCTACAATTGCGGAATTGAAAGCCACCATCGCTCGAATCCACCACCACTCGAAACAACTCGAAATGCTCGAACGCGTCATCGAAAATTGGAGCTTCACAATGGACCATGTCTATCGCAGTTAAGGCCAATATTTGAAATATATAATCTTTATATATTAAATGTAAAGAGTGGTTCTTTGAGTGATTGTTAATTGAGATAAAATAGAATTTTTTGTTTGTTTTAAGTTGTGAAAGATTTCTTCTAAATAACCCACTCTAAATACGAGGCTTATTAAAAATTACGGAAAAATTTGGGCATGAGAAAACTGACTGCAAGATGGGTGCCGCGTTCATTAACAATCAATCAAAAACATGATCGTGTTTGCAATTCCCAACAATCTTGGACATATTTAAACAAAATCCGATGGATTTTTTGCATAAAATAATGACCTTGGATTTCAGGACATGAAGATATTGAAAGCAACGAAAGGAATGACTGCCTTGCCAAAAGAGTGGTATTGCGAGCTCTTATTGCGCTCTAACCATTATGTTAAGGGCTACATTGCAGAGAAGGTTACGATTTGGGATTGTAAAAAATATGTGTCCTACTGGACTAATTGGAAAGAACGGTCTTGAAAATTTAAATAGGTTATTATACGGATAACTGGACTCTCATTTCGGTAAAATCTGCAAGAAGGATGAGGAAGAAACTCTACTCTGAGGGAAGGACTCAGAAATACCCGACCTGACTTATGGATGGCAGTTGGCTAAAAACAAAAATAAAATGACTTTGGTAAAAAGGACGAGCCTTATAAAGCTCAAGTTTGAAGTTTAACGGCGCTGCGTTATTCAGTATTTGTTTGGTAGTCATCAATAGTGAACGCTCTCAGTGAATTTATAAGAATGGAAAAATTGGTCATCGTTATGTGATACAATACTTTAATTTGGAAGGGCTTAATCCAATCAAAGCGGAGCTGGATTCTACTCCGGGGGAGTGAGCTCCTTCGCTTACAACAGTAAAATATTGGGTGGCAGAGTTTAAGCGAAGCTGTCAAAACGAACATCGCAGTGGTCGACCAAATGAGGAGACCACGTCAGAAATGGTGAGGAAAATCCACAAATTGATATTAGACGACCATTGACTGGAAGTGCGCAAGATATCAGACATAATAGCCATTTAAAAAAGTGTTGTACATCGCATATTGACTGAAAGTTTCGACATGAGAAAGCCTTCCGGAAGATGGGTATCGCGATTACTCACAATGGAACAAAAATAGAGTCGTGAGGATATTTCAATCGAGTGTTTAGCGAAGTTTCACAGGAATAAAGCAGAGTTTTGGTGTCGATTCATAGCCATGGATGAAATATGGGGAAATCACTTCACACCGGAGACGAAGGAACCGTCAAAAGAATGTACTGAAAGCGGAAAATCGTCTCGAAGGAATGCGAAGACAGTTCTAACTGGAGGCAAAGTCATGGCGCTGGGTTTTTGGGATGCGCATGGATTCTCTTTAGAAAGTAAATACGATCAACGGTAAATATTATGCGAACTTATTGCATCGTTTGAGTGATGAAGTCAAAAAAAAACGGTCGCATTTGTCGAAAGGAAAATTTTGTTCATCAAGACAATGTACCGTGAATTGGTGGAGGGTATCGCGATGGCCAAAATCAATGCGTTAAATTTCAATTAAATTGCTTCCTCACGCACCCTTTTCGCCAATTTAGCCGCTTCGGATTATTATCTGTTTCCAAACTTGAAAAATTGGCTCGGTGGTAAAAGATTTGTCAACAATAAAGAGGTGGTGTCTACGGTTGATGGCTATTTTGAGCAGCTCGACGGTTTTCACTATAAAACAGGGTATCGAAGCTATTGATGATCGCTGGGAAAAGTGTATCGAGTTCAAAGGAGATTAAGTAGAGCAATAAATATGCATATTTTTCCCACATTTTTTATTTTTTCTTTGTTAGGTCAGGTACTTCTTGGAGAAACCTCGTATGTAAAGATCCATCATTTTGCAAAAGACTTTCATATTTTAGAGTGGTAGGTATTGTACCTCTATCAAAAATATGGGAAACTAATCCAGAAATAATGCTCAAAATTTATTAAAAGCCACATGGGACATTAACCAGGTGAACGTGACGTTTACAAATATCCCTACGATTGTCATAAAATTTTAATAATTAGAGAAAAAAAAAGAGACAAAACGCAGAAAAGTGTGAAATCACTTGCACTCAAAAAAAAAAAAAAAAAAAAAAGAAATGTGTGTGGCCACCACGCACGGTAGAAGTGGAACTTTTAACCAAAAAAGTTGATTTTTAAGTGGTTAATTGAAAAGTCCCATTTCATATAATGTCAAGAGTAAATTAAATCCATTTTAATCAGGGATCGTGATTATTATAACATTTTTCCCTTCGGGACCTATTCCCTCCGGCCACTCCTTAGGGGGGCTCCCATACCAATATTATGATTTTTGTGTTTTTATTCCTTATACCTGAACAGGAGGGTTTTAAGGGAGGTCCGGAGAGGTTTAATATGTATGACCGACCCCAATTACTTTTACAAAAGGAGCATTTTCCCCTTGGGAACTTATTCCCTCCGACCACTTCTGATTGGGGCTCTCATACAAATTTTATGATTTTTGTGTATTTATTCCCTACATGTGAACAGGGGGATTTTAAAGGAGTGCCGGAGAGGGTTAATATGTATGACGGACTCCCATTACTTTTGCAAAAGCAACATTTTTCCGTGGGGAACTTATTCCCTCCAACTACTTTTTGTTTAGGGAATAATTATTCCCTACATCTGAAGAGGGGGGCTTTAAGGAAGGGCTGGAGAGGGTTAATATGTATCATAAAACCATGTGATATGTAAACTTTTGTATCAAAAACATAAAGATATAAGGAAAATAAATGTAATACAGCAGTATACTCTGTCTACTCCTTTGTTACTCTCAAAAGTTTGAAATATACTTTAAAATGCTGTACATTACAACTCTTATCTGTTACTTAGCAGCAGTCAGTGTTAGTATTTTTTTTTAAGGTTTATGTTTACAATATGAATATCAAAGACATGCTCCATATGCTTCGAATTTTTATGGCAATATTATAATTACTCAATGTATGAACCATTCAGTTGAAAAGCTACTGTGTCCATTCTATATTATAATTATTTAATTTTGTGTAACTCTATGTAAAAAACACGCCGAAGCGTTTCACGGCGAAATGTTTCATCGGCGAAGTGTTTTACTCCCTATCGCGGCTAAAGAAGTTTCACTTCAAAAATTGTAACAGATTGTTTTGCAACTTTTGCTGAGAATTTATCATCAGCAACTTTAGCTGTTTTTGACAAGTGTGGGTAAAATTTTTACGAGAGAGGTGAAAAATTCCCGATAACCTTGTTAATTACACCAGTGCATGGGACCAAAAACTAAACTAACTGGTACCGAGTTAGTTCTCCCGTCAGCTGTCAGAACTTTAAGAATATTTACTTGATATGATGTGTTGCTTGTATTGACTACCGCTATTCCTTTCATTCTATTTTTTTTTCACTTTTTACAGCTATTCGGAGAGCTATGTTAAGCTTTTAAATATGTTAGGGAAATTTGTGTCGAATGAATGAGGTGCTCAAATTCACGCTGTGCTTTATTGAGGCATTACTTTTACTTCCCCGCTCCCCGTCTCCTCTTTGCTTTTATTTATTTTGTTACTTTGATTTTATTCAATAAAATCCGTTGTCGATTCAATGGCTAAACGGTCGTTAAATAGAAATAGCAATCTCAACATGGTATTTTATAGCTTATGGCATAGCTTGGCAGACACTTGATCCAAATAAATCTCCATTGAACAGAATAAGGGCTTGAAAGTAGAGAAAAAAAAAAATAAATATAAAATAAAATGAAAAGTAGAATAAACACCTTCGCCAAACTAAAGGCTCTAATACGGTGGCAACGTTTTCTACTCTCAATAAAACAAACAAACAAACAAAATGGTTACCAAAGCGTGCTTATCGCTGTACTCATCAACATCGTCATCATGTTAGGCGGTACGAAAGAACAGTGGTAACAGTAACAGGAATAGAAGCTATAAATACCACCCAGCTTCCTGTTATGTAATCCTGTATTAATACCGCAGCAAGCTAAGAGCTGCACACAAACACCCAGATGCACACAAAGACTGCCTGTCGACATAAGCAGATAGCGGGATAGACTTCAAGCAAGAGTTCTAAATGTTTGACTGCGTGTGTCTGTGTTTGTGTGTGGTGTGTTAAAATGGGTTTCTAGAATATCAGTATTTGTCCCATTGAAGCAGCTGGCGAAACGGTCGCATAACTTTCAAACTTAACGAGAAAAAGGCGAAAAAAAGTGAAAAAAGCCAAAGAAAACTGCTACAACCAAAAGAGATAGAGCAAAATTCAGATGAAATAAAAATAAGTTGAAAGAAAAACAAATAAAAAACAAAAAGAGAAAAAAAAAAAAAAATAAAAAATTATAAAAGCCGTTTGCTCACTTCTTCATATGAACGGAGACGGAAATAAGCGCAGCACATTGAAAAGTTTGCAATCAACAACATCAACATGGCAGCCAAGATGGCGCAGTTGTCGAGGGAGCAGAAAACTAACCAACGCGCTCTGCAGTTGGCGCTGGCTACTTATATAAAGATAATATATATATGTATATACATCTATATCCTTAAGTTTCTAGTAGGTTCCAATATATTCTTTTTTTTGTAAGCATGATGCAGAGTTTTATAATTTTCTTTTTCTTGCTTTTATTGCTGCTTGTTTTCTTGATTTTGTTTTTTGTTTAATTTTATGTTTTTTTTTTGTGGTTGTTTCACTCTGTTGACTTCTTTTGTGGGTCGTCGTCCTGTTATGTTGGCAACACTATCACCGCAGTGACTCACGACTATTAGCCATGAGTAAGCTTAAATATCCTGCCGCTTGGTTGGATGCACATTCTTGAAAAATCAGCGCTCGCTATGCTTGGGGAGCTAAGACGTCGCCCCGGGTTGGTCTCACTTAAGTTTCATGTTTTTAAACGCAGCAACTATCTACGAAGCGAGTAGGAAACAAAAAAAAAAAAAAATCAGCTCAGCAGCAATTTATTCCTTGTTTTTATTGATCGAGTTTCATGTTCTGCTTTTTATGCAACTAAAAATCAAAGTTTTCTCCCATTTTTTCCCTCCTGTATTTTTTTCTCTGTATGGATTTTTTTTCTGTACTATTTTTTGGAATTGTCCAGTCGGAAAAAATCCAATAATGAAGCGCGATGGAATGCAAGTTTACGGGTTCATAATGAAGTGTATACGTTGTTGTAGCTGATGTAATTGAAATTCTGCATTTTTTCTCGTCCGTGGTGCTGTACCAGATTCTTTGGTTTGCTTGTTGGAATTTCTGTTATTAAATTCAATTGACGGATTTGTTGTTGTTTTTGTTTTTTCCCCGATATTTTAAGTTGGTTTATTAGAGATGTCATCATGTGTAAAAGCAGGTAGAAATGAGTGGAAATTAGAGGTAGAAGTAGAGGCAGAGGTAGGGGTAGAGGTAGAGGTAGAGGTAGAGGTAGAGGTAGAGGTAGAGGTAGAGGTAGAGGTAGAGGTAGAGGTAGAGGTAGAGGTAGAGGTAGAGGTAGAGGTAGAGGTAGAGGTAGAGGTAGAGGTAGAGGTAGAGGTAGAGCTAGAGGTAGAGGTAGAGGTAGAGGTAGAGGTAGAGGTAGAGGTAGAGGTAGAGGTAGAGGTAGAGGTAGAGGTAGAGGTAGAGGTAGAGGTAGAGGTAGAGGTAGAGGTAGAGGTAGAGGTAGAGGTAGAGGTAGAGGTAGAGGAAGAGGTAGAGGTAGAGGTAGAGGTAGAGGTAGAGGTACAGGTAGAGGTAGAGGTAGAGGTAGAGATAGAGGTAGAGGTAGAGGTAGAGGTAGAGGTAGAGGTAGAGGTAGGGGTAGAGGTAGAGGTAGAGGTAGAGGTAGAGGTAGAGGTAGAGGTAGAGGTAGAGGTAGAGGTAGAGGTAGAGGTAGAGGTTGAGGTAGAGGTAGAGGTAGAGGTAGAGGTAGAGGTAGAGGTAGAGGTAGAGGTAGAGGTAGAGGTAGAGGTAGAGGTAGAGGTAGAGGTAGAGGTAGAGGTAGAGGTAGAGGTAGAGGTAGGGGTAGAGGTAGAGGCAGAGGTAGAGGTAGAGGTAGAGGTAGAGGTAGAGGTAGATGTAGAGGTAAAGATAGAGAGATATATTTGAGAAGAGGTAGAGGGAGAGGTAGAGAGATATATTTAAGAAATTGTTGTCGGAGTTACTCTGCCGGTCATGGTTGCGTTCGATGCCAATATAACGAGTGGTGAGAAAATTACATTTCACAAAATTGTCTACTCAAGCCAATCAGCTGATATATTTAGACTTATTTAAATTTGTAGTGTTTTATTTTTCTAAGTGTACTGTTTTGTTTGAGTAGATATTAAATTATGTTGAATAAACAACTTTTATTAACATTATAATTTTCCTTCCACGTTTCGCAGACTTCTTTTCTGCTTCTTCAGGAAATTGAATTTGTGAAGTTTTGTTTTTATAAATTTCAATTTTAAACATATTAAATATTTTAAACATATTTTGAACATATTATTTTTTTTTTAAATTATGACTCACATTATATTAACCCTTTAATAAATATTGGGGTCTGGCCAGACTCTTTAAGGTTTTATTCCAATTTTTTTAATACTTTTACTTTTCGTATCGATTTCATATTTCACGAATTCCTAGAGAAACATTTTCTAAATAACTTTATAAAAAAATATTTTTCAAAAATACAGGGTGAGCCCTGTTTTTAAAAAAATTAAATTCTAGTCATAATCGCAACGCTGGGGTCCAGCCAGACCCTATGCATTTTGTAAGAATATATTTTGGAATTCCGCTTTTTGTTTATTTTTTGTTTTAGGCTAGCTGATTACCAGAAGTGTTGCCATATGATCCGTTTAGCAGTGTTCCCATATGGACCGTCATATATCTGATATTTGCCCATAATTCTTCAATATGTTACGATTTCACAAAAAATAAATCCGATCCGATTTCACATAAATTTTTTTTATATATATGTATATGTGTGGTGGCCGTGGCGCAGTGAGTAGAGTGCGTGGCCCATACGACAGAGAACCCTGGTTCAATTCTCACCAGACACAGACAGTTTTTTTAATAGAATTAATTTTTCTGTTCGGCCGTCACTTATATGGGAGACAATGGCAAACTTCAGAGAGTAAGAAATACCAATGGCGTAGCCCGGGGGGGGAGTTCAGTTGCCCTGAGATTTCTTTTTAATCGATAGCTTTGAAAGTAGTTTCTATATGTAATTCCTTTTTAATATGTGGTTTTTCCTTTTTCTTTGAAACTAGATATGGTAAAAAGATATGGTAAAGATATGTAAGATAGGGAAAAAAGAAATGCATAAGGTCTTTCCCTCCCTAATTTTCATCCTGCCTACGCCCTTGAGAACTACATGTGATGTAGTTATAATAAATAAATTACCGTTTGCATAAAATGTACATCATGCATTTATACATGAAATTGTACTTTTCTTGTTAAGTGTAATATACAAATGAAAATATCTACGTTGTTTTTTTTCAGAATTTCTCAAATCAATACAGAATTTCACAATTTCCTTTCTTTTTTTAGCTTTGAACCAAGGATTTTAGGTGTAAAACCTATTCAGTCAAGTCTACCTTGGTTCGAAATGGGGTGATATATTAGTGGGAAGGAAGGGGAAATCAAGTGAAACATGTGTAGGATGTTCTAAGCGTGATGGAAAGCCATAAACGCATGTGAATTTGAATCTGAGGCAAGTGTTATACCTTTTACCTCAGTCTTCTCAAACTTCTCTACCATCAACTACAACTTCAAGTCGTAATATATTGATGACTTTTTAATTTCAAATGATTAGAAATGACGAAAGAAAATTGCAAATGCGAAAGATTAAAGCGTAGAACCATGGCCTGGCCGGGATTCGAACCTGGGACCTCTGAGGTGGCAGTCAAGCACGCTACCTACTCGACTACCGAGGCCGCCACCATCGCAGTAATGAGCCACATACTATGAAACGATTAGCAAACCGATTAGCTATAGAAGGATTCCTTGTCAGACCGATTTTGGTAATGATTCAGATATGTATCTATTTTTGATTTTAATGCAATTCTTTTTTTTTTGTGTTTTCAGACCACAACGGACCAAATGTGTTCCAGTAAGACCAACGCTTTCGAAAAAAATGTTATTGTCGATTATGCCATGTCAATGATAAAGCCCAGCATAAAACTTTAAACTCGTATCTACTGCGAAATATGTTTGACTCTGTTTGCCAGCAGCATTCCACTTGCTCTTACAAATGTTTTAAATCTACTCGTATAAACAAGTAAAAAAATTAAATTAATACGTTTTTCATTAAAATTATTACACTAATGTATATATTTGTGCATCTCAAATGTGAATTTTACATGTTTTAAATAAAACTATCAACAATATTCTGAAATTTTTTCATTAAAACTCATATAAATATGTATGGGGTCTGGCTAGACCCCTGCATTGTTAATGTGACAATTAAAGTGGTCAACACACGAGGGTTAAAGTCAAAGTTATTCAACGTTTACAAACTGACATAAAATATCATCTGACAATCGGTATATCACCCTATATAAAACAAAGTTGCTGAAGTAAAATTGCAAAACTCAGGTTTGCTTGGCTATCAAGGAAGTCTTCTAATAGAGGGTGTAACTGTCATTCCGAAAGTTTTGGGTTTGAATCTTAGCTAAATCAAAATTTTACAAATTTCACTTTCTTTATTTTCTCTGTATCTTAGATAAATTAGTATTTTAGAACTATCGCTTTGTGTTTTTTCTCTGAGCCAAATTGGTGCTATAAACACTTTGTGAAATTTCTCAAAATTTTTCAATCAATTCACCCTTAACCCTTTGATTTATCACAGACAAAATTGACCAGATAAATTTAAAGCCCGTTAATGTTAGCATAAAAAAGCTTTAAATAAATTTAAGATTTGCCATAAAAACCTCATAAAACCTGCCCTTGGTCGACCTTTTTGTTATTTTGCACCCAATACCCAACACCTGCAAATTCGCAAACATATGTATTATCCTTAATTTCCTGACCACACTAACAATGGCCGAAATGACCGCAAATAATACTAATTCGCATGGCTAATTTTTTATTTTATTATTATTAGTTTTTTTTTCTTTATTACTCGATGCTAAAACCATAAAATTGCTTTTATGCACAGAATTAACACCAGCTCGACACTTCCGTTTCCCATTTTGTGGCTCAATGAAATAATTTATAATTTAGCACACAAAATAAAATGGAATAAATTGGAATAAAAAAAATGAATAAAAATAAAAAGGATTCGTTCATTGCCCCAAAAACAACATCAAAAAGAAGAAAGAACACACTAAAATCACCCTACTGTTGAAAGCCAAAAACGAATAGGGCAGCGGAAGTCAAGAATGAGGGCGAGATTAAGATACCGATGGAGATGAGTTGAAACACCAAAAAGGAATTAATGTTTATTTAGTGCCACATGAAAATGAAAAAAAAGCTTCAAATCCAAGTGGCTCGTAAAAGCCCGCCAAATCTTTAGATTAACCATGCTTGAATGAGAAGCAATGCGATGAAAGATATAGCCCACTAAGGCGGCGGGTTGAGGGTAGATGGTGGTTTCGCATTTCGCTTTGAGCTAAAAACGAAGTCTTTAGCAGTATTTAGCGTGAAAGATGATGAGCTGTTAATCTTTCGACGCTAGTTTCTTGCCCAATTCCTTAACAACACTTTCTCGTCGCCTGCTTCCTTTGCTCTAGAAATATTTCACTCGTTCTTGTTTTTTTTTTTGTAATTTTTTTGTATCGTGGTTGTGTTTTCTTGAATTTTTCATGCCCAATTTATAGAGTTCTTAAGCGTGTTTAAGTAATAATTATTATGCAATGGATGTCAAAGCATGCTCTAAGCTGACGTCTAGAAAAAAAAAAGAAAAAAAAAGAAAAAAAAACAGAAGATGAATTAAAAGGAAATGGCACAATAATTAAATTATTTATGCTAAGCAGTTGAAAAATTTTTCTTCAAAAATCTTACAATTTTATTGTTCGAGATAAAAATGAATGCTCGTATTTTTATCTCTACAACACAGAAAATTTGATGACAGCTACTTTTAAGGTTTGTTATTATTGGACATTCCATTGTAATTTCAGGCAAAGGGAAAAACTCAAGCGTATAACATAGAGTGAATAATGTAGGGGAGCATTATTTTTGCTTGTGGATTGTGACACTTCAAAGTCAGTTTTTCATCTTAAAATTAAATTACGCTATCAGCCAATAAGTGCTGTCAGATTGGTTTGAAACAACTTCACATTGTTGGCTTTTCAGCTTTCATATCTTTTTGTTGTTTTATGTTGATTTAATTACGTTTATAACCATCATTTGTTACAAGCCATAAATTTAAGAATATTTCAAGCATTGCTGCAGTTGGATTTACAATTTTCATTGCATACTTTAAGGATTGCATTGACCTTAATGGCTGAATTACAATACTGCGTTAGGTCGGTCGGCCTTTGACAGCTCGACTAGAAACAATGGTTTCTTATGAAGCAACACAAAATATGACCTCATGCATTGCGTCGACCTCATCCCGTAAATATGAATTTGAGGGGGTGACGTACGATCAACGCTATGAGTAGCGACATGCTCAAGCTAGGTCGTGCTTTTGACATTCCATATTAACGCTGGGTTGCATTTTCGTTGAGCAATGCTAAAATGTGGGTATTCTTGGATTCCGATGGAAAACTCAGATTTTCATAGGATTATCGTGGGAATTTATATTTTGATGCGAGTTTTTTTTTAAATTGATCAAATTTTTTAAATTAACATGCTGCTTAAGTAGTATAAAAATGATTTTGATGAATTTAGCATGATATTAATATTATTCAATTGTATTTCATATTAAAATTTATGCATTTTTTAGTATATTATAAATAATATTATAAGGGTATTCATGCAAAATGGCAAACTTATACAGCCGTGCTCAAAAGAACTAGGCACCCTTTAAAACCACCTGAAACAAAGCGATTTGTTAGTTTTCAGAAGATGATTGTTTTAAATTATTTATTAAAGAATATTAATACTTTGTTGGTCCCCCCCCTCATTTTTATGACCTCCCTTACTCTACGCACCATACTATAAACTAAGTTTTTGCAGGTTTCTTCAGCTATGTTGTCCCATTCTATTTTCAAAGCATTTTTAAGGCCTTCTTCTGATGTAATGTTATGTTTCCTTATTGCCTGCTTTAATTGTGACCACAAATGCTCGATGGGATTTAAGTCCGGCGACTGGGCAGGCCAATCAATGAGCGGCACGTGGTTTTGTTGAAACCAGCGCATAACTGTATCGGACTTGTGACAAGGTGCATTATCTTGTTGGTAGACAACGTTTTCCATGTTGGTATGGCCAAAAATCCGTGTAAAAGATGGTATAAGTGCATTGTTGAGCGTATGTATGTACCGTTCGCTATTCATACGACCCTCGCAAACAACCATTTCACCTTCTCCACTCGCAGCCATGCAACCCCAGACCATTATACTGCCTCCTCCGTGCTTAACAGTAGGTACCAAGCAGTCGGGGTTATATTCTTCACCTACTCGACACCTTACGTAGGTAACACCAGGTGATCCAAAAATCTAAAAAATCAAAAAAATAAACGTGATTTTAGCTCGTATAATTTCAATGGGAACTGTGTCCTTAGGTGATGAAAGTCATTATTTCATTAGTTAACAATCTAAGTAAACACACCTGGAAATTTGACTCATCAGACCACACTACATTTTCCCAATCTTGTTCAGTCCAATATTGATGCTCCAAAGCCCAATTTAGTCGCGCTTCCACGTTCTTAGGTGAAAGCCATGGTTTCTTCCTAGCTCGGCGACCATTCAATCCTGCTGCTGCAAGACGTCTTCTCACCGTCTGAGAGCTGATTTTGCATCCTGAACGGACTTCCAACTCAGAAGCTAACTGAGAAGATGTTTTTTTCCTATTTCTTAAGGACGATCGCATCAACTGCCGGTCCGTACGACTAGTTGTCACCAGTTTTCGGCCTGTTTTTGGTTTTTTTTCATGAGATGCAGTTTCGGCAAAGTGTTTTAGAGCATTCTGGACACCACATCTCGAACACTTCATTACTTTTGCAATTGATTTCTGCGAATATCCTGATTCATGCAATATTTGTATTTTTACGCTGTCATCATGCAAAATTGGTTTGCATTTTCTTCGGTTTCCACTAGAATTCATGTCAAAAAATTTCACTTCTATGATATAATTCAATTTCCGTTTTTATATTGACTAAACGACAAGTAAACTTATGATAACTAAATTTAGAAAAATTGTATACTTTAGCACTTTCGACAAGAACATCTCATAAATTAGACTGTATGTCTTTATAACCGGTTTTAAAACTTTTTGTTTTTCTCTTTTGTTAAGTGTAAATAGAAAATAATAATTGAAGATTAATAATTGCTTTGTTTCATGTGAATTTATAGGGTGCCTAGTTCTTTTGAGCACGGCTGTATATTGGTCAATTAGATATTTTAATGAGGTTGGTTGAGGACGAATACCCTTAATATCATTGTTTGAATAATATAACTGTTTAATATAATTGTTTGTGGCGTCCGTGGCGTAGTTGGTTAAAGTGCGTAGCCGCTATGTCAACTTTGGAGACCCAGGTTCGAACCCCAGCAGCGACAGAAAATTATTTGAATTAAAATAATTTTTCTGTACGGCTGCAGACAATGGCAAACCTCAGAGAGTAATGAAATTGCCATGTAAAGCTTCTTGAGAACGAGAACATTCTGTTCATCGCCGTTCGGAGTCGGCGTTAAGCATGTAGGTCCGGTTCTCGGTCAATTGTGTACAAACTTAATAACACGCACAACATAATTGATCATAAGAAGCTAGGTCAAAGTCCTTTCAAGGGCTGAAATGGCCAGTTATTTATTTTTTTATTTTTTTTTTGAATAATATAACACACAAAGGAATGTTGTGGTAAGGTAGATTGGCAAATGCCGTTCACTTTGTTTTTGTAAAGTTGTACCCAAGTACTCACTAATTACAAGTGATTTAGCGAGCATTGTACAAGGGGGCGTGGCAGCTCGAATCTGCAATATTGAATAACTTTGGAATTATAGGTCGCACAACATTGGAATTAGGTGTTCGGCCTCGATTTACATGTGCCGTTCCACTGGCAAAATTTTATGGGCGTTGGGAAAAGGGTGTGGCACTTTTTCGGCTTCCCAAATTGTGGGTATAACTTTCGAACTATTAGTCACACATCAATGAAACTCGGTAAGTATGTACTATTTAGTCTTGTCCTTTGACTGGAAAAATTGAGTGAGCATTGGACAAGGGGGCATGGCACCGCCCATATAAGTCAAACTTATGGTATCAAATAGCTTTGGAGTTAAATGCCGCATAATAATGAAACTCGGTATGGAGTTGCCACTTGGTAGTGCCCATCTACTAGAAAACCGGGACGGGCATTGTACAAGGGGGTGTGGCTCCGCCCATACAATTACAATTTTTGATATCGAATAGGCTATGAAAGTAAGTCACAAAACGTTGAATTTTAGAATAGAATTACTATTTGGTGATGCATTTCTACTAAAAAATTTGGACAGGCATTGGTCAAGGGGGTGTGGCTCCGCCCATACATGGAAATTAAAGTCGCATAACATTGAAACTCCTTCTACGCCTATGGTAGGCATATTGTAGTTTTAGGCGATTTTGTAAAAAGTTTGTACTACAGCACCAATTGGTGTCCAAGTTGGATCAAAGAAGATAGCGCCAAAATACTCGCCGTACCTCAAAACCACAATATACCAATTTTCATTCTAATCGCATAAAGGATTGTACTACAGCGCCCTCTGGTGTTCCATATGGGTCAAAAAAGATAGCAGCAAATCACTCAGCGTACATGAAAACCACTATATACCGATTTTCTTTAAATTTGTACTTATGCGCCCTCTGGTGTTCAAGGTGGATAAAAATTGATTGAAATTGCCCCAAAACACGCACCGTACAAAAAAACTTCCATACACAAATTTACATGAATATTTCCATACGTATTTCCAACTTGCTTTCGTTGACGAAATTTCCTACATTTTGCTCTCAAAATTTGCAAAAATCTCGGCAAAAATAAACAGTAATAATAATAATAATTAGCAGTAATTTTAACAAAAACAAGAAAAATAATGACATCAAGCAATCACATTTTATAAAAAAAAACAATATTCATATATATATATATATATAAAAATATCGATCAATCAAAGAAAAATTTTTTGCCATAAAAACTGAAATGTGTTTCCAGAAATTCCATTTTAAATTTAAATTTCATTTCACATTTTATCATTAAATTGGAAAGCGTTCATTTATTTTGAAGCTTATAGTCCGAATTTTCACGTTAATATGTGACATTTTTCATTATTTCGCAGATTATATTACACTTAATAAAAATATCTTAGCTTTCGTAGGTTTTATGGTTCTTAATGATTTTATGACAATATCTTTTAATTTTTTATTGATTAAAATTATAATTGCATGATTTCGGAAAAAGGGACGTTTTGTGGGAATTTTTCGTATAGCTGCTTTTATTGGCATCACCAAAATGATAGACGCACGATCTGTCAACGCAACATTTAGTTTTGCAAAGTTTGAGGTCGTCCGTTTTGACAGCTTATATCGTAAAGTTTTTTCAACGGAGACCAAAGTACGGTCAAAGGCCGACCGACCTAACGCAGTATTGTAATTCAGCTATAAGAGAAACAACAAGAAGCTGTTGCTGGACTGTAATTTAAAATAATTTAAAATAATAATGGACTGTAATAATAAAATATTCCCTCAGTAATGTAATGGCAGAGAGTTTAGTTTGAGTTTATTTTTAAGTTTAGTGTTTAGTGTGGCATTTCTTTGTTTAATTTCGTATTTTTTCGGCACATCCACAACCGTGACGTCAATTCCACTTGAGGGTAAGGCTGCAGCCATTTTTTAGTACACATGCGAGTTCTTCCTTGCGCTGCGCAATTTGGAATTTTTATCGCCCTATACTAATATGAAGACCTCATCTTCTACGCTTGCTTAAGTTCATTCTTCGATTTTTTGTTAATTTTTTTGCAAATAGTAAATTGCACAATTTTAGAACAGCTGTTTTTGACATTTCTCACCACTCACCAATTGTACAAGTTGCATCTGAACGTCCCTTTTTATAAGAACATTAGCATACTTTTAGGGATTTCTCAAATTGAGTTTTGATAAACACAGAAATAAAGTTGAGTTTCATCCTGTACTGGAGAACTCAAGAATTTATTTGCGTTTAGTGGCAAAACTCAATTTTGTACTGGAAACTCAAACTAAACTATCAGTGTAGACATGGCATAAGTCGATTATTTCACACGCTGTATGGCATATGGCGCTGCACAGTGGTATTTTGTGTATGGAGCAGCGGAAATAAGTATACAGGATAGGCCAAATACAAGTTTTTTTTTTCTTAATGCAGTTAAATCAACAAAATTAAATTTTTCCCATGTATTATGGCTTCATTAGTAAGACAAACATTCCCATTAATTATGGAACACAACGTTCCATAGCGCATTCTGTCACTCCAATTTTTCAAGACCTTGTGGATGGTTTCGGGCTGTAGCTCACGGATTACTTGGATGATATTGGCCTTAAGTGCTTGAACCATTTTCGGATTGTTGATATAACATCGGTCCTTCACGGTTCCCCACAAAAAAAAAAAGGCCAAAGGGGTCAAATCGCAGCTCCGAGGCGGCCAATTGACATCGCCAAGACGGCTGATAACACGATTTGGGAATTTGGTGTGCAAAAGATCGATTGTGGCATGGGCTGTGTGGCATGGCGCGCCATCCTACAGGAACCAGAGGTCGTCCAAAATCATGTCTCCAATTTCAGTAAAACAAAAGTCGGTTAACATGGCTGTGTAATGCCCACCGTTGACCGAAATGTGGTTCCCAGCCTCTTTCCGAAGAAAATGGTCCAATGATGCCACCACTCCACAAACCGCACCAAACTGTCACTCTCTGTGAATGTAAGTATCGGCTTCTCGACAATAACGTGCAGGTTTTCCACGTTTTAAGAGATGAAAATGCGCCTTGTCAGAAAACTTATTTTCAAATAACGCACTCTTTGGGCTACACAGCACTCACTTTGGACATAAGTTTCCAATATTTCCCAACGTTGTTCAAGCGTAAAGCGACTCATTTCTTTCCGCGGAGGTATGATACTGACTTTATGTCAAGATTTCGAGCGGGAAACAGCTGTCAATGTCAAAATAATGATTAAAAAAAAAACCACTAGATAGCCCACCCTGTGTATCTTCTGAACTACTCTATGAAATTGAATAAAACCTTGTACATTTGATCATTATACTATAATTATTTAGTGTATTAAAAATGGGAGGGATCCGCCTTCTTTTTAATATACTTCCTAAAGAAATTTTAATAAAAATTACAATGTTTGAAAATTTTTTTGAAATGACTCTGTTTAATTTGATAAATGTGCAAAGTCACAGTTCATAAATGAGCAAATATAATTTTGCGATTAATATTTCAATATAACTCTCATACAAATTAAAAAAGAAAAATAATACTTTTGACAAAATTTATCGAAATAGCTCGTTTTAATTCAATAAAATTTAGTCCCATAATATTTTCTTATAAAATTTATAAAACAAAAAACAATGGAAATAAAACATTTTCAATATTTTCAGTTAATTGTTTTTTATAGTAGGAATTTAATGTAAATTTAACATTTAAAATAACATTGCATACTTGTAGGCTTGCCTTTTTTTATGCGCATTTGTAGAAAACATTGCAAGAGATTATAGAGAAATGATTCTTATTATCGGGGACGCAGACTTTATACTTTATTCATTATACTTTATACTTTATACTTTATACTTTATACTTTATACTTAATACTTTATACTTTATACTTTATACTTTATACTTTATACTTTATACTTTATACTTTATACTTTATACTTTATACTTTATACTTTATACTTTATACTTTATACTTTATACTTTATACTTTATACTTTATACTTTATACTTTATACTTTATACTTTATACTTTATACTTTATACTTTATACTTTATACTTTATACTTTATACTTTATACTTTATACTTTATACTTTATACTTTATACTTTATACTTTATACTTTATACTTTATACTTTATACTTTATACTTTATACTTTATACTTTATACTTTATACTTTATACTTTATACTTTATACTTTATACTTTATACTTTATACTTTCTACTTTATACTTTATACTTTATACTTTATACTTTATACTTTATACTTTATACTTTATACTTTATACTTTATACTTTATACTTTATACTTTATACTTTATACTTTATACTTTATACTTTATACTTTATACTTTATACTTTATACTTTATACTTTATACTTTATACTTTATACTTTATACTTTATACTTTATACTTTATACTTTATACTTTATACTTTATACTTTATACTTTATACTTTATACTTTATACTTTATACTTTATACTTTATACTTTATACTTTATACTTTATACTTTATACTTTATACTTTATACTTTATACTTTATACTTTATACTTTATACTTTATACTTTATACTTTATACTTTATACATAAAATCGTTAATTTACGTTCGAAAGTCCGCCATTTTGTGAAAAATCAATATTTTCAAAATCGGCTATGACAAGTACGAGTTTTAAGTATATAGTTTAATTATATTTTTTATTTTTTTTTGTTTCAGTTGAATTAGAGAGAAGCAATCTTGGTCACCGCATTTCATCTTTTTTTTTACAGCGCTCTATAAAAAATGCTGTATTTACCTTAATATTAAATTTTTTTTTTAATAAGAAAAAAAGTAAACATACTCTTGAATGTGTATATTTTTAGGTATAAAAACCCTCATTTAAAAATATCCCTTAGCTTTCCTAAAAAAAAATTCCATATATAAATTCGAGAAGTTGTTCAACTATTTCTCGGGGTTTTCAGAGTCCCAGATGTGACAATTTTGCTTATTCAAGTACCCAGACAGATGAAAATGAGCCTCATCACTCCCTGCAAACATTTTCTGAGTACCTCAAAAAAATGACTCTAAAAACAGTATTTCTTATGCGTGTTTTATGAGTACGCAAAAAAAAGACTCATAAAGGAGTCTTTGATATGATTCTAAAATGATTGCTTAAAAATAAGACTCAAAAAATAGTATTTTTTATGCGTGTTTTATGAGTACGCAATAAAAAGGCTCATACAGAAGTCTTTTATATAATTGTAAAATGACTTCAAATTTTTCTAATATTACTTTTTATTTGAAATGTTTAAAAAAGATATTGTTGTCATTTTTTTTTTTATTTTTCAGCTATCAAATATTTTAAATAAATTCGAATATAAAAATATATTTCAGTCTAAATGGATCATAATTAAGTCTATGGGTTCTGAAAGAATCCTCAGTATGAGTCTTTAAAATGCCAGTGTCTTAATTTTGAGTCCAAAAGACATTTACATATATGAGTTCTAAAAAAGTATTTATTTAAAGTCTTTATTATGAATCTTAAAAAAGTATTTAAAATGAGTCTTAAAATAGTCTTAATTTTTAGTCCAAAAAGACTAATTTATAAGAGTTATAAAAGAGTCTTTGTTATGAGTCTTTAAAGAGTCCTTATTATGAGTCTTAAAAGAGTATTTGAAATGAGTCTTAAAGGAGTCTTAATTTTGAGTCCAAAAAGACTAATTTATATGAGTTCTAAAAGAGTTATTATTATGAGTCTTAAAAGAGTATTTAAAATGAGTCTTAAAAGAGTATTATATATAAGTCTTAAAAGAGTCTTAATTTTGAGTATTAATTGAGGCATAAAACAGTCATTATTATGAATCATATTTTGAGGCCCACAACCTACGAAAATGTACTCATAAAAGAGTCTTTTTTGAGCGCATTATGACGATAAACGCTCATTTATATGAGTCTTTAAAGACTCTTTTAAGAGTCATAATGTTTGCTGGGTCAGAATAATTTTGTTTGAGAAATCATGATCTTGCTCATGCGTTTCCAGCACCCAATCAGCGAATGCAAGGCGTTTTTCATGGTCTAACCTTATAAGCATGTAGATCCTATGATCGTCTGGAAATGGAGCTGACTGAAACCTTGGTATGATAGTATGGAATGATAGATTTTCTGGGATCGGTGTGATGGGTATGGCATGATTGGTTTAATATTATTGATATGATATAATGGTAATGGTATGATGGATGAGGAATGATGGATGGAGTGATATGATATGTATGGAATGATTGGTCAAGAATGATTGATTTGGTATAACATTTATCGTATAAAAGTTTTGGTTTGATGGATATGGAATGATGGGTGTAGTATGGTGGGTGTTGTCTGTTGCCCTGATATGAGTGGCAATAAATGATAGTGTATAAATGTATGTCGAGTATATCATATGATGCGAGTAATATGATGGGTATGATATGATGAATATGGCATGACGTCTATGTTATAAAGGGTATGATATGGGTATCGGTATGCGTATGGTAATGATTGTTATGACTATGAAGTAGTAATAGAAACTGTTTTAATTTTATAATTTAATAATTAATAATAAATAATAGTTAATAATTTTTCATTCGAGCTTGAATTAACAGTGAAGCATTTTAATTTTTATGATAAATGGTGTATCAACAAGAAGCGTAAGGTTGCAAAGACGTGTGATTTAACTGTTGGTAACTAAAAATTTGTCAAATATTCTCATTTTTTTTTCATAAGCGCGTAAAATTTACCATGTAATGCCATGCAGTAAAAAAAAAAAATTCAAAAGTAAATACCACATTTCTTATGTTAATAGATCCTTGACTATATCAAATTATATTAGATCGGAAGAATTTGAGAAAGTTACACAAACATTTGTACATTGTAAGTAATTTGAAAGCAGTTTTTTTCAGATATATTCAGAATTTTGTGTTTTTATAAGAGTGTCATTTGCTATGAGTGAAGAAAAATTGTCGATGTTTTCCTTTTTTATGAAAAATGCTTCTGGAACAAAAAAAAAAAAAAAAAACTCGTATAATAAAACTACTTCCACTTTAATACTCTAAAACAAACATGCCCACGTAGTGGAACGTATGACCCGCGTGGCCCTTCATAAAAATTTTTTTCTATCTTAATTTTGTCTTTGCCATGAGCCAAAATCAAAGAACGCCTGCAAAAAACAACAACACAAACCTCACTCGTTGAGTGTTCAGCACATTTTCCAGCGAACTTTACAAAAACAAATACATGCAAAGCCAAAATAAAAAAACGCACACTCGATGATGTCGATGCTGATTGTCCCGTTACTTGTGTGTCGAGTAATTTTTTTATGCAAGCATTGTTCTTGTAATATAAATTAATTGCTTCATTATGTATTTCTAAGGCCGTGTGCTATTCGGAAACTTTTCACTCGGATGATGAAATTTTGACAGTCTGAAAGAGAATATTTGGCACTTGTGAGGTGAATATGATTGTCAAAAATTCATGTAGCCCCAGGGGCTAGTATAATTTTTGACAATCGGAAAGAGAATTTTTGACACAAGCAAAAATGAAAAAAAAAAAACACTTGTGAGTTTGTGAGTCGTAAAGAAGTTAAAAATTTTGTGTTTCCGATAGCATAGCAACCAGAATCCCTAATTTTCAATTTATATCAAAAATTTTGCAAATTAAATTAAATTCTTGTGCTAATGCACTACCAAAATCTAAAACGTCAACATTTCTAGTTGTCAAAATTTCATCGTCCTTTTGGCACAGCAAAAATTACAATTTTATTTCAACAGACAGAAATTGTATTCAACTCAGTAAATTCTCTCCTACCACGAGTGAAAAGTTTCTGAATAGCACACGGCCTAACGAAGAGTTCAACGAACGATAACTATGCGAACGATGTTGGATTGAAGCTGAAATATGCTTTTCGAACACAGCTTATTTGACAAGTTATGTTTGCTACTTACACTCAAACTGTTATACACAAGCAGTTATCAAATGTGACACTGCCATATCAAACATTAGGGAAGTTTTCTGTATTTTCTTTTAAGATATCATGCATTTTTTGTACTTTTAGTGTTATTGGCAATGCTTTGGTTCTAGTCTGTGTTGTAGGTTGTGGTGTAAGCTGTGCTGCAGGTTGTTCTATTGGCTACAATTGTGCTGCCTTTGACATAAGCAGAATGATATCATGGCTTGCTTCTATTTATTACTTGTAGGTAATCCAAAAAAATCACCGCCTTTTGCTTGGATGTTGTTATTCTTTTCTGCAAATTTTTTTTCTGTTTAGATCTGCCCAAATTTGAATTGGAAGAAAAATAAAAAAAAAGTTTAAATTGGCCTCCAGCTGCCTCACAAGCGCTGAAAATATTGCTTGTTTTTTTAATATTGAAATGTAAGTAATAACTAAATTGTATTAAATTTTTAATTAATTAATTTTTAGTACTTAAATTGCACTAATATGCTAATATATAAATAAGTTTTATCATATATACGCATTTTTTGTTAAAATATCCATTTTAAAATAAATTTTTCTCAACGAATACATCACAACGATAACATGAAAGCATTCGTTTGATTTTGACGTTTGAATTCGGTGTTTCAGTGATCGTTAGAAATACATATTGCAAAAATGTAACTGTACTACGGCATCGTTAGCTGAGCAGCTGTTTTCGTTGTTTGATGCTGTTCGAATTACAAATTTCAAAAACACGAACGAACACTGTTGTGAACGAAACGATTGATCGGATAGAAATACAAAATGAAGCCATAAGTGTTGTCGCATTGCACTGGCAGTGTACTTGTAATTTTATTGCATTGTAACTTTTTTTTTGACGTAGAATACGTCATTCTCGAAGGTAAGTAGGGTGGTTGATAGTGATCAGGTGTCGGTATTTATATCACAATTTGAGCCTTTGGTGTGCCTAAAGTACTGATTGTACAATGTTGATGTTAGCACTTGTTGGTCTGCTTGATCCTCACTGGGAGAAAAATTCATTTTTGAACTCTCTAACTTATATAAATTTTACACAATTACATGAAATATAAAGCTAAAATTTGATGTTTTTGTTTGCTTAAGTTTGCTACCTATTTATCGACAGTTTTCGGTTTTATAGACATTACCATAAAATTTGTATGGGAGACCCCCTATGGAGTGGTCGGAGCGAATAGGTGTCAAACGCAAAACTGTTCCTTTAGCAAAAGTAATGGGGGGAAATACATACATATTAATCCTCTCTGGCACTCTCTTGAAGGTCATATGCTCAGGTGTATGGAATAAATAAACAAAAATCATAAAATTTGTATGGGAGCCCTCCTAAGGAGTGGTCGAAGGGAATAGGTGTCAGAGCCAAACATGTTCCTTTTGCAAAATTAATGGGGGTCGGTCATACATATTAACCCTCTCCGGGACTCTCTTAAAGGTTATATGCTGAGGTGTATGGAAAAAATATACAAAAACCATTAAATTTGTATGGGAGACCCCCTAAGGAGTGGTCGGAGAGAATAGGTGTCAATGGCAAAAATGTTCCTTTTGCAAAAGTAATGGGGGTCGGTGATACATATTAACCCTCTCCGGCACTCTCTTAAAGGTCATATGCTCAGGTGTATGGAATAAATAAACAAAAATCATAAAATTTGTATGGGAGCCCCCCTAAGGAGTGGTCGGGGGGAATAAGTGTCAAAGGCAAAAATGTTTCTTTTGCAAAAGTAATGGGGGTCGGTCATACATATTAACCCTCTCCGGCACTCTCTTAAAGGTCATATGCTCAGGTGTATGGAATAAATAAACAAAAATCATAAAATTTGTATGGGAGCCCCCCTAAGGAGTGGTCGGGGGGAATAAGTGTCAAAGGCAAAAATGTTTCTTTTGCAAAAGTAATGGGGGTCGGTCATACATATTAACCCTCTCCGGTACTCTCTTAAAGGTCATATGCTCAGGTGTATGGAAAAAGTATACAAAAACCATAAAATTTGTATGGGAGCCCCCCTAAGGAGTGGTCGGAGAGAATATGTGTCAAAGACAAAAATGTTCCTTTTGTAAAAGTAATGGGGGTCGGTGATACATATTAACCCTCTCCGGCACTCTTTTAAAGGTCAGATGCTCAGGTGTATGTAATAAATATTTTGCTAAATTTTTTTTAAAAAAGATGTCATCAAAAGCGAATTGAATAATTCTACGTCTTGTGTTAAGACATAGTCGAAACTACTGTATCTTTTTGTTTGTTTGATTTTTTGTCAAAAGCAACGATGAGCAACATTTTGTTTTGTGTTTTTTTTATTTCTTAAGCATTGGCCCGCGCTTAAAATTTCTTGGGCCCCACTGCTCTAAAGGGACTACTTTCCGCAAGGATGAGTTTCTGTTCGAAATGAAAAAAGTTTTCATTATATAGATATATACGTTGGTATAACAACCATTTCTAAAGATATTTGTCTGAAGTTAAGAAATATATAAGGCATACATACGTATTCGTATATATTTCAAAGGAACTAAAACACCAGTTGGATAATTTGAAAGCGATTCTGGTTCGTGGAATTGCCATTTATACAAGATTGGTTACAAAAAATTCTTTGTGAAGAGTGGTGGATAAAATAATTGTAATTAAAAAAGCTAATTTTATAAGAATTATATTAAAAAAGGTTTCATATATTAAAAAGTTTTTAAGTAAATAAATTAAATTTTAATGAGACAACATACAAACAGACTCGCTCATACACACACATGTATTTCTATCTGTGCTATCTGATTATTGATTAAAAATATCTGTCACTTTAATTGAAATAAAAGCATTCTATCGGAATTTGAATGAAAACTGATTAAGGCTGAAAAAGCCAAAATTATTAAGGCTAACATGGACAACAACAGCAACAACATCGAAAAGGCACTCACACAACAACATGGTGACCAAAACCATTGAACTGTGCACACGATTGCGTTTAATGCTGACTGTGTCTCTGAGTGACAGCGAAGCATTTGCATAAAAATTAAAGAGTAGCGGTGCAGGATTTTGTTCTTTCGCGCAAAAAGGGCTTAAAAGCACAATCAAAGTTTTTTTCAAATCAAAGCCAATTCAGTGGAGAAAAAAAAAACTCGAGCTATACCGCCATCAAAGGAAGAAAACAAAAATTTTGAAAAAAATGTTGGAATCGGTTTTCAAAAACAAAAAAAAACTAAAAAACCGCTCCATGCATGTGATGAAAAATAAAATCTAGTTCAAATTGATTTAAAAAAGCCAACGTGCTCTTGTTCTCAGCAGTCTTAGAAAAAAATTACAACTATTTTTGCAAAAAATGATAGGAAAAAGTTTCTGTTTACTATTGATACTGTGTGCAGTTTGCCAATCTATGCACCACACACTCCCACACATACACACACCAAACACATACATGCACTTGACCAGTGTTGCCACTGGTGCTTAATTACCTCGTGGTAGCAGGCCGTTTTCAATTATCCTGGCCTCTAAGAGTAGCCGCGGCAAAAGCAAACACATTGCAATCACGATGTGCACGAAAGCCGCCGTCGGACCGCCATGTGTCCATAGAGCGCGCAACGTGCCGCCACCAGCCTCCTCCTCCAGACCATCGTGCGGTGCCATAGAGCATCTTTGCTGCTTTGAGCCGGTCGCCAATTTGATGCCATCATTGGCCAAGTTGCCAACCTGAAATTTAAAACAAACAGAGTGGAAATGAGTGAAAGTAGAAAGAGAAAAAAAAGGACAATGAAAAAGAAAATATTTAAAAGCAGTCGATTGTGTGTCAGAAGCCTGAATGTTAGAGGCAAAGACTAGCAAAATGATAGACTGACTGACTAGCTGACTAACTAACTGACTCAGTTGTTGATGGAGTTATTTTGTGCCAAAAGGCACATTTTGCATTGAATGCGCCGAGTAAGGTACGGTCCGTTGTTTCTTTTAGCAGCGGATTAGGATTTATTTTTGCATTTTATTGGATTTCATTGTTCAGCATTGTCGTCATCGTTGTCCTCGTCTTCGTCGTCGCTGTCGTTGTCATGGCTTTTATTAGGATTCATAGAGCTTTTATAATTTTTTTTTCAATATGCCAAGCAATTCCAAGTTTTAAAATCGCTTCCAACTGCCACAGCTTAGCAAACTTGTCCGCCGTTAGTTAAGCTAAACTTGGTTTTTGCTGTAGTCTTGTCAAGCACTTTGTTTGGCGTTTCTTTAAGCAAATATTTGCTGCAGGTAGTGCTTAGTTTCTTCTTCTTACTCGCTGCTTGATTATAACCACTTTATTGACAGCAACTTATTTCATATCCTTTGATTGCTGCTGCTCACTCGTTTGCTTGCTCGCTTGCTGTTTGCTTTATAGTTATGAGCATATTCGCATCCTTTTTACAGCTACGAAGTTTTAGCATTTGCCCATCATGAATAAGTTATTGATATTGATATTGATATTGGTTTTGATATATTTGAGTTTCATGTTGATATTTATGTTGATGAATAAATATATTTAAAAGTTTTGCCTTGCATTGCAATGAGAGAGGTTGTTGTTATGTGTCAAGCAAAGGCTCACTCAAAATGATGTCATTAAAAGCATCAACGGTGGGCAATTTTTTTATATTACTATGGACATTTTTGAAGTTTTATTTATGTTGTAAACTTTTTCATCAAAAAATGGGTTGATCTGTAAAGTTAAACTGGTTTGGGAATAAATTCAAAGCGTAACGGAAATGGATTTAAAGCTACTATAAATAGTGCCAGGTTGAAACTTGGCATGTAAGTTGGGTCTTTCAACAAGAGGTGTCATTTTACATTTTCCACCATTTTTTCAGCTGGCAACATACAAATGTCATTTGATGACTTTTGATAAAAAAAAACTAGGAGATTTTCAGATATGTATCGATATACACTCGCCCAATGCATTGAAATAGGGAAAATTCACTACAAAAATGGTGAAAATATCGCGAACACGATTTGTGAAGTTCCTACTATTTTGCCCATCATTAAGAGCCTTCTCGCACAGCCACAGTGAAATTAATCAATAAATTCGAAAATTTCGAACAAGTTAGTGATGTAAAGACCCCAACTCCTGCTCATTCGGCTAGGTCAACTGAAAATATCGTAGCTGTAGCTGAGAGTATGGCTGAAAACCCAGGTTTGTCCATTTCGAGATTTTCACAGTAATTGGGCCTATCCACAGTCACTTTGCAACGTATTTTGCATAAAGATCTTGGTCTACATGCTAACAAAGTACAGTACATCTACAACGAGTGGCAGTTTGGTGCGATTTTTTGAGTGACAGTGTAATTGGGCTGGTGCGACCGTTTCAGTGAATGGATTGCGTTACCGAACGATTTTGACTGATTGGCGATTTTTGCTTGAAATTGATGCTATAGACGTGAACGACGGTTATTTTCAGCAGGACGGTGCCTCCATACAGCAGGTGAAAAAATGCCTCTATTGCGTGAAAATTTCCAGGACTTGTGATTTTTTGATATGGAGACTGTGCTTGGAGATTGTGCGACTTAAGACCATTCGACTTTATTCTTTGGGTCTACGTTTAAGATAAAATCTACGTCAATGCTCCAGCAAATATTCCAGCACTCAAAAACAATATTAGAGACTTTATTCGTGAGATACAGCATTTTGTTTTTTTTTTTGTGATTGAAGTCTTCAACCAAATAATTTTCCAATTATAAGCGTTGAACCCAATAATCAAAATGTGCACGTCATTTATTATGTTTTTTTAAAAAATTTTACCAGAAGTGAAATTCCTCTCTTCAGACAAATGTTGTCTTTGAACAATGAACGTGATGCCATTCACTCTCACAAAGTGGGCGTAAAATAAATAAGTGATATAATTTTGAAGCCGTAAAAGGTAGTTGAATAAATTGAGTTTTTGATATTCTAGCTTTAAACTGTTTTGCCGAAAGTTTTCGGAGAATTGAGGGAAAACTAACCACTGAAGAAAGATCATCCCCCATCACGAAAATGCAAGTTCAAGCGCATCACCACAAAAAAAAAGAGTTTTTGAGCACTCAAAACGTGGAATTGATGGGTCATTTGTCTTACAGTCCAGACTTGGCACCCAATGACTTCTTCTTGTTCCCTCATATTAAGAAAAAAAATAAAAATGCGTGGCGCGCGTTTTTTTACGTTCAAGCAGACCGCTGCGCAATGGGTCTTTTGGGACTTTTGCGTCTCAAAAATCTGTAACTTTTTTGTCTCTTGGAATAATTAAACATAACTAGCTTTTTCCCGATGCGCTTTGCTGCATCTTATCTAGATAAGTACCGGAAAATGTTGGAATGCCTTCTACGCTATTATTTCTAAACCATCTCGTACTCGAAACATAGGAGTCGTTCATAAATTACGTGACCGATTTTCAATTTTTTTTTACCCCCCTCCGGTACTCTTTGTAGTGCATTTCAAAAACACTCCCCTCCACCCCCATAAAGTAACGTAGTATATGAAATAAAAAAAATTAATTGATTAAAAAATATTCGAAAATAGAAAAAATAACTGTCGAAAAGCAAGCAAAGAAAAATTATGCCCTTACTACACTTGCAAATAGCTAACAGTCAATTAAGACGGTCAAACATGAAGATGTAAGAATAAAAATGGTTTGAAATGTTGGGTTGTATTAATTTCAATTTTTTCGAGTTTTTATTATTTTTGGTAGCATTACTATATCTGAGACCCCCTCCCCCATTCGTCACTTATCGTAGTACATTTTAAAACCTCTCTCTCTAATAAATTGGTAACGTAATTTATGAATGACCCCATAGTTACTGCGCAAATTTGAGCTAAATCGGCTCAGTAGTTTTGGAATCTATAGCAGCGTTATCTATTGTAAATTTTTTGCATTTTTCATTTCCCAGTAGCAGGATATTACCAAGTAGTAACTTCATTCTTGCTTCTATGTTCTTTGTCTTTTACTTCCATAGCTTTTCTGTGTCATAAATTTGGCTTGTATGGGTTGAGGTACACCCCCTTGCCAATGTCACCTTTTCTAGTAGAAGGACATCACCAAATGGTATCTACAGTCTGTGTTTCAATGTTCTGTGACTTTTACTTCTATAGCTATCCTGTATCGTAAATTTGGCTTATATGGGTCAAACGCCCCGTTTTCGAATGCCCGTGCCAGTTTTTCAGTAGAAAGAACTGCATTGTTATACGACATTTAGTTCCAAAGCAATTCGATATCATAAATTTGGCCTATGTGGCAAAATTCCCCGTTGTCTAATTTTCGCTCAAATATATAGTAACTGACTCTTGGGCCCATATCATCTACATATCAAGTTTCACTATCAAAACATGTACAACTCAGGAATAATAATGATTCCTAAAAAGTGGGTGTATAGCATAGTTGCCGACAATAAAAATACGAACTTATTTACCAAATTTTAGTCTAATATGACCAAAACCGTCTTAGATATAGTATTTTTATTGATTTGTGGGCGGTAAAAGGGGGTATGGAAAAAAAGGGGGTATGGAAAATTTTTAGCTATATTTGCCTATATTTTTCGCGCAAATGCAAACTAAAGTGAGACTTGCCAAATTATTCCAATATTCCATTTATTTCCAATTTCCCTTGCAAATATTTCCCCATATACTCCGTATGTGCGCACCTGTATTTGTTCACACCTGTATTGTTGTATAAGTTCACTAAAATGCCTATAATTCATTAACCAATACACATACAAAGACCGTTTATACATAAAAAAACCTTCGTATTGACGTCACCTTTCATGGGAAACGAAATCGGTTCACGCATTACAGAGAACATCAATTTCATACACAATGCAACTTATTTTTATATAAATATATAGATTTGGAATATATTATCTATGATATTCAATTAATCGTTTGAACTTAATTTTTTTAAAATCCATGTTGTTTTTTAGTACTGATATTTTATTTAAAGTTAAGAAATATACGATTTTGGTTTGACCTGCGCGTTTCTAAAGTCTGTAACTTTCTTGTCTCTTATAATAATTAAGCCAAATTTGAAATATATTTTTTATAATATTCAATAAATCATTTGAACTACTTTTTTTTCAAAATCCATTTTAGTTTTTAGTACCAAAAATTTTTTTAAAGTTAATAAAATACTATTTTGACTTTAAAAAATCTGTAATTTTTTGGTCTCTTGTAATATTTAATCCAAATTTGAAATATATATTTTTTTTTGATAATCAACAAATCATTTGAACTACTTTTTTCAAAAGCAATTTTAGTTTTAATACTAATTTTTTTTAAGTTAAAAAAAATACGATTTTGGCTGCTTGACTTGAGCGTTTCAAAATTCTGTAACTTTTTGTATGAATTTGTCTGAAATATTTAGTAAATCATTCGACATATTTTTTTTTTTTGTAAATCCATATTAACTTAAAATTATTTTTTTTTTTCATTTTGAATTTTGTTTTTATTTTTTAAAATAATATAGAAGCAATTAAAAATACATAGATATACACGAATTTACAGTGAAAGAAAAATTGTTAGTCCTATAAGAGCAGTAAAACTTCTTTACAAAGCTCTTTTGATTCTACTGTCCGTTATTTTTTTACACTTGATATGAGTGGATCTGACGTCAATAATATTTTCTAGAATGTGATATACTTTTTTTTTTGTAATCTTTATTACGTGCTTCTTGAGCATCTTCAGATAGCTGACCTATTGATAAGACCCCAAAATGCTGAATTATGACTCCACCATGAATAAGTAATTTGTGTACAGACGATAGCATGTACATATATAGGTCAATTGCAAAAAAAAACGTACACAAAGAGGTTTTCATGATTTGTTTTTAAAGTTTTTTTAAATTTTCCCGTTAGAGTAGTCAAATTAAGTGAAAATTAATGGAGAATTCGAAGTTGTTTTTAGGCCCTGCAGAAAAGAATTTTTTCTATGGTTTTTCTATGTTTTTTGTATTGAACGTCACACAGCAGATATACGGGAAAAATCACTAAAAATTTGAAAAATGTTGTAAATTAAAGCTTACTGTGATGCTTGTTAAGTTATTTAATAAGTTAAATCAGCTTTTGCAAAAATCGCCATTTCAGTTACAGAAATAATAATTTTTTACCAATAATGCCTATATATTTTACAATTTTAGCGGGAAAAAATTAAAGTTTTTCTCCAAAAAGACACCAACATAGAGGCTATTTTCAAAGTAGTAGACTTGCAGCAACAAATATTAAAAAACTGTTAAATAATAAGCAATTTCAGAAAAAACAATAGGGTGACGTTCAATACATTTTGTGACGTTCAATATATATTATTCCGCTTAACCAAATAATTTAAATAAAATTGGGAGTTTAACAAAAAACAGGTTTATTCTTATACAAAAAAAAAAAAAAAACAGAAAGTAAATATAAAGTATATAATTCAGCTATACATAAAATTTACATCCAATTTTTTTTTCTTTATTTTTTTACAAAAAAATTAAAAAAGTCAATAGCTAGTTGAATTTGTACTGAAAGACTTCACATTTTACAATATAACTTTTGAACCCTTTAAAACCACATCTTCATTTTATATCATTGGAAAGGTATAACCTAACGTAAAAATGTAAAAAAATGAAAATTATAAAAAAGCAAAAAATTATAGCATATGTTGCTGGCATGGTATTGAACTTAAACAAATTAAGATTAAACAAATATTTTCAAAAATTTTGTACTTTTCCTCAAAATAGATGAAATAACTTTTCCAATAATACTATATTACCGGTAATCGGTCTTAAGTTGATTGAGCTACGTTCTCTCCAAATAGACCCTATTTTGGCCGCGAACAATTATTCTAAAAATTTATAACTTTGAATTTGGTTTTCAAAGCAATAAACCAATGCAAGAAAAATATTTGAGAGAAATCGGAGATGGTCAGTGCAACTGGTCACTTCAATGTGAAATGGGCGATATCAGTTAGTAAAAACAAAACAAAAAGAAATCAGTTCAAAGTCATACAAGGTACCATTCTTTTTGCTTTCGTTTATATTCTTCATTTCGTTTCGTTCCTTATCTAGATTTATTTTTTCCCGATATCTTCTTGCTCTTTCAGCAGGCGTTAACTTTGCTATTTTACTCTCAAATATACAAAAACGAAATACAAAATGAATACTTCTTAATACTTAAAAGTGACTTTCAATACATTTGCCACTTTTTAGTTTTTTTTCTTAGGAATTTTATTTTTCAAATATACGAAAACAAAGATATTAATCAAAACCTATGAAACAATGATTTTAAACTTGGATTTTTTTGATTTACTATTTTTGCTTTTAATAAAACTCCGCGTGACGTTCAATACATTTTTACACGTACTTATCATGATAAACTGAGGAAATACAAAAAAATTTACTTTAATATTATTTAATCGTCTTCATTTTTAGATTTTAATGAGAACTAATCTCTGCACTTTCTTAATATAACCTTCTTGTCATCTATACTACACCTAAATTAAAACTAACGAAGCGTAAGAAAAAGTGACGTTCAATACAATGCGCGGGGACTAAATGTAAATCGAAAGCCAAATTCGCGATGACAATGTTTTGAGAATAACAACAATATACAACATAAGAAATAAATGCTATCATTACACAACAGTTATTATTTGTTATATTTTTGCATTGTTTTCAACTTTTTTCACGTTTTTCGTTAAGCGATTACGAGAGCGCAATATAACATTCTTCAAAACAAATATGCAAACAATTTTAGGATTCTGAAAAATATATTTTGTCAATAAACATTCTTCAGTGATCACTTTCTCATGTTTTATTTGTTTTTTTCTTTTTGTTTTTACTTAAAAACAGAGTTAAAAGAGCGTGGACAAAAAAAGAGCATTTTTTATGCAATTGATCGATATATATATATACGAGCAGTATGCAATGCATATTCACCATGATCTCGGATAACAACACATCAACACAAAAATCGTATTTGTTGTAGAATTTTGGTATAAACCAGAAAACATACATATACCAGAAAATAAATAAATAAAAATAAAAACAAAATTGTGAAAAGTTATTATAAAAACCCCAAAAACACAATTTCATAATATGTGTCAGAAAGGGCAAAATTGGAGCAACTTTTTTCTTTTTTGTCAAGTTATCAATACACTTAAGAATCAAAAGCACTATGAAAGAAAACAGCGCAAGACAGTGCAAATATTTGAAACCTTAATCAAAGGTTAAAAAGTATTAAAAAAACAGGTTGACAAAAATTATTAAATTTATTAAATAAAACCCTTTTTTTTTTATAAATTCAAAAAGCTTTAACCACAAGCTTTCCAACGGTATATAATACTTGCATGATCAATTTAAAAAGAGTTGAAAAAAAATTAATATAATTTTTTTTTTATATTAAAAACGTTCTTTATTTCGCTGCGCATATAGGACTGTGTCTTGCGAACACTTTAGAAAGCCATATAACTGAACCGTGCCAATTTTTTCATAATATTTTCATTGTAGTACAAAATTCTTAGATTATTTTCATACCGATAAAGGCTGCAAGAGTAATATTAAAAAAATAATTTACGAGATGAAATTAGTGGCGGACTTTATCAACTTTTTTTTTTGTATGAAGACCGACTCGGTCTAGTGTACAGCGCACATAGGCTATCGCCATGCACGGCTTTGATCAGCGAGACCTTTTGAATTATTTTTCATAGAAAAAATTGTATAATGTTCTTCAAATAAACTTACATAAATAAATGCCACAAAAGATTTTTTCAAAAAAGATTTGCGTTCGATCAACAAAAATCCGGCAATTACGTTACGTTTCTACTAGATCCTCCCGTTAAATAGACAATATTTAAGAAAAACTAAGATCTTATTGCACATCTGCAAATTAAGACCTTTTCTATTTATCCACTTTTTATGAAAATTGGATTTACGGTATAGATTTGGTGGTCATAACAAAAATGTGCTTGTGTAATAAAAAATAGAATTTTATTTAATGTTACTCATACGCCCTGTGGTCCACTCTATAGGCAATTTGTTCAAATAGCCAATTTGTTCAAAGTTTTTTTTTACGTTGGGTCTGCATATAAAAAGGTGTATGTATTAGTGACTATTTACTTACTTAATTATCAAAGCACGTATGATAATTTGCTTATAAGGAATGGATTTCGAAAAAGTTTCCTATCAATTTTAGGTGAAAAATTATTTCCCTTTATATTATTATTTAACATAATAAAATTTTATTCTTATATCTTAAAGTGTTATCTGTGTTCTATTAAATTATATTTTATAACATATATGAAACAAAGGCCATTATTAAATTTGTGTGTGTGAGCATCATCATACATCAAACAGATACGAATTTATTTCACATAAGTCTTGTTTGGTTGATTGTTCGAAATTCACGTCAATGTCACAAACGAACTGTGCAACGTTGCTGATATAATGAGATTGGCTATAACAATAGCCAGCAAAAACAATAACGACAACAACAAAAATAACAACAACATCAACAACAACAACAACAACAACAACAACATAAACAAAACACCGGCAACAATAAATATTAACAATGAAGCAGATGAAGCGCTGACATTTTTGCTCTTAAATAAATTAAAAAATTGCAATTTTCATTTAAGTAAAAATGCTGCATGTTGAATGCGTGAGTGTGTGTGTATGTGTGCGTGTATGTATGTATGTGTCTGCTGTTAGTGCGTCTGTTGACAAAATGCCGGGTATGCCATATTTTTTGGCGCGATTTCGGACAGCCATTTGTGTGAGAATTTTTTTTTTCGCTTTCGATGTCGCCTTTTGGTGTTGTCACGGTGAAGTGGCGGCGTTTTTTTCTCTTATTTTGTTTTTTTTTTGGTTTTTTTTTGTTCTGTTTTGTGTCTGCGGTTTGTTGGTCGAGACTCGTTTAATTGTGATGCTCTTCTGTGGATTTTGGCTAGTAAAGCTTTGCTTAACGGAAAAGCCAGTCAACCAACCAGGCAGGCAGGCAGGCAGGCAGAATATCTGAATACGGAAGTGACGTGTGTCCATGTGTTGGTTGTTCAACCATTTTGTCATAATATTTGTTATCAGAATTTCACATAATTGCACAAGCAAACAAAATGGCAAAAAGCAAAAAATGCAAAACTATGAAAATATGCAAAATGCAGTTGTAGTTATTGAATGGCATTTGTTGTAACTATTGTTGTAGTTGTTCATGATGCTGTTGTTGTGGTTGTTGTTGTGGTTGTTGTTGTTTTTGTTGTGTTAAAAATCACGAACAGCTTAGAAATAGCAAGATAGTCAGCGTGCCAGTCCGAATGCACAATCCGACAGGCAGTCAGTTGAAGGTAGTGCAAATGCTGCATCTTTTGTGGTTGCAAATATTCATTAATTCTGACATTCAAATGTTTTTCTCACACACGAACACACACACCCACGCATCCATACATACATATGCATTCAAACATTTATGACTGCGCTCAGTTGCTTGCGTTAGTGTTTGTGAGTTTGCTTCAATGTGCACTGTTTTTTTATTATTATTGTTGTCATTGTGAATATTTGCATTTTCAGTAACTAGCATTAATCGAATTATTTTGATGGCGTCCACTGTACGATATACCGTAGAGTAGCCTAACAGTGGAGTTAGAATTGAATTGAATCAGATTTAAATCACTAGATAAATTCAATTAATTTTGATTTATTTGTTGATTTATTTACTACCTCTGTTGTAATTGATTGAATTCGAAAACATTTATAATTTTATTATAAAAAAAAAAAATGAAAACAGTTCAGCAAAATGAACAAATCTATAGAACTGGTTCGTACGAAATTGTCTCTACTGCCGCTGAAACAAAGCTCAAATCACTTTTTGATATAAAAAAATAACACTGAACAACAAAATCAATTTTTTTCCAAAATAACAAGGTTCCGGCAATGGATTCTGGTAGAAGAGACAAAAAAACAATCCACGTGTATCAGCGTTTTGAAAGTTTTCGCCTGAGTTTTATTTTAGGGGGATTTAATTTTACCCCTTTTTGAACATTTTTATAGTCAATCGGCATAGGAAATTATGTTATCCTTACATTGTGGGCATAGGATGTGTTCTGAGAATTTATGTAAAATACTTTGAGGAATATTTTTATCGAACATTTTAACCCCCTAACTTATCAATTTATGTGTCTTTTTTGACCTTTTTGTGATAAAAAGCAAAATAGACCCATAAAACAAGGCTATAATGGGTAAAAATGTTCCACAAAAAAATTTATCATAAAATTTTACTATAAGTCTTTTAACACACCAAAGCTGAAAATTCAACTTAAATGCCAGAAATAAGTCAAAACTTAAAATGTGTGAAAGGGTTAATTTCGTACTTATATTCCTCGTAGTATTTTACATAAATCCTCAGAACACATCCTATTCCCAAAATGTAAGGATAACATTACTTCCTATGTCGATTCACTTTAAGAATGTTCAAAAAGAGGGAAAATTAAATCCCCCCTAAATTAAGACTCATACGCAAACTTTGTAAACGCCGATACACGTGTATAGTTTTTTTGTCCTATCCTATCAGAATCCATTGTCAGAACCTTGTTATTTTTTTCTTGTTGAACAGTGTAATTTAATTCAACTCATAAGTTAGCTTTAAGAAATGTCCAAGTGTTTTACAAGCCGGCAAAATGAGAATTTTACTAACAGCAAAATTGCTCACAACCAAGTTGATTCAACTCAATTTGATTCTAATGTTAAAATAATAAATAAATACCTAAAACTATGCAACGCTTTTTTCACTTGGTCAGTTATATTCAAAATATAGCATGTTAGCATGGGTTTGGAGTCGAAATTGAATCCTGATAATTTTCAGCGTTTTTACTTTTTATTATGACAATGCATATTAAACCAATATTTTTTATGAATAGTGCATACTTTTAGGCTTTTTTTTTAAAATAGAGATATACAGGGTTTTTTCAATAGGGACTTTATAACTTTGAATTAAATTTCTGAACGCACTAATCATCGAACTGTCACTGTCAATTTCTTCAGTAAACTCAACATTTTCATCATGGTAAAGTACACAAATGAACAACGTCTGCAAATTATAAAAATTTACTACCGAAATTCGGAGTCGGTGATCGCAACTATAAGAGCGTTATCTGCAATTTTCGGTCTTAATTCTCGCCCTAGTAGACAGATAATAACAAGTTTAGCGCAAAAATTTGTTATGAGTCTACATATTCGTTGTGTGATATTGCCGTGCCAGTGAAACAAAAGTCGAAGTGCCGAAAATATCGCTGCCGTTCAGGCGTCGTAATTTATCTAAAAATTTATTTAAGAACATTTTTCTTTGCATACATTCATTATACAGGTTCCGAAGCATGACGCAATCATATAAATAAGATGTCCAATCACCACCAGCGTTAAAAATCGCTTGACATCTACGCGGCATACTTTCCACTAAATTTCCGGCATATTCGACAGGAAGAGCTCTCCAAATGCGTCGAATTTCTCGGGAAAGCTGTTTTAAAGTATATGTGGGTCTCCCTCGAAGCTTCTGCTTGATGTAGCCCGATGGCATTAGCATTAGGCGACTGTGCAGGCCAATCTAATGTGCGATGCCTTTTTCGCGTTTCCAATCGATGCAGAGACGGCTGCGGTGTTTGAGGTCATTGTCGTCCTGCATAATCCAGTCTCGTTTTTGGTTATAAATTGGCACTCGACAGTCGATAATAAAGCCTTCTCATAAATTTTGACCATTCTGGCAGCATTAAGGTTCTCGGTAAAGAGGTGCAAAGTGCCGAAACCCTTTTTTGATAAGCATCCCCGAAGATGAATTTTTATGGGGTGTTTAACGGTGCGCTGGACAACATTAATTGAATACCAAGCACGCGGTACGATCAAAGAACCCCAAACAGAAGATTCGGCGGAGAAGAGTACGTTACTCCAATCGCAATCATTGTTTTCTGTTGCCCGAGACATTCTTTTAGTAACGAGTTTTTCGGACAACAATGGTTTCTTCATTATGCTTCGCCATTTCAAATTATTTGCATGCAAATGGTTACGAATAGTTACGTGTGATATATTTACACCTTTTTACCTCAATTTCGTTTGCCCTTGACGCAAGACTAAGCCAAGATTCCGCGAAAACTAACTCACTATAATTTTTTCATACTTTTTGGTCACGTTCCCTGTTGAGCCACGACCGAGAAATTTTGTCTGATGGATGTCAGACTTAAAAAAAAATATAGATTTGAGCCTAGCGTTTTAATCTATGTGTCACACTAAAGACTAATTGAGCTGTTTAGTATAAAACGGATGTAGAGCTAGTAGTAGTACGCAATTCCTTAAATGCGCTGTGGATACACTCGTTGGTTTTAACGTTACAGCGTTTCTTTGTCCTGATCGTTATTCAAGTCTCTATCCTTATCTTCACAGATATCCTTAGATCCCAAACTTGTTCTTATTATTATACTTATTTTTAAATTTTTCCTAATAGTTTTCGTTTTTCTTGTTCAAACTCATATTTTAATTTGTGTCCAAAATCCTGACCTAATCCTGGCTTGAGTACCTTTCCTTATCCTTGTCCCACTTCTTTTCCCAATCATTAAACTAAATCTTATGCTTAGTCTTTCCAAAATCTTTTCAAGTCCTTGCTCCGTTTCTTGTACTTATACCTTCTGTTCAAAATTCAACCGGACTGTGCGAATGAAACAACAATAGTGATAAGGCTAATGATTTCGTTTTTTGAAGGCTGGTAGCGCTGTTATAGGCTTGGGCGTTGATTTTTATCGCGATTTGTCTTTATTATTGCTTTGCAAGCAAGTTCACCTCGAATCGTCGAAAGAGGCCAGAATTATGCAAGGACAATTCATGATTTTTTCAGCCGGATAATGTACCAGCCCAAACATCACGCATTGTACGCTATTATTTGCACCATATTCGCCAGATATGGCCCCGTGAGTCTTCTTCCTAATCCCCAAACTCAAATTGTTGCTTCGTGAAAAAACATTTTGAGACGATTGAAGTCATCAAAGAGAATTCGCAGAGTGGGTTAAAGGCCATTCCGAGCACGGCGTACCAAAAATGCTTTCAAGAATGTATTGCCTCCGATGTTGATTTTTTGAAAGTGATAAAATAAATATTGAAAAATAATTAAAAGTTGTTGTTTTATTTGCACAGTCCAGTTCTATTTTGAACAGAAAATACTTTTCCCAATCTTATCCTATTGTTTAAATCTAAATTAAAAGTCTGTCTTAAGAATATTAAAATGTATTATTTAAAGCAGTGGGGCCCAAAGAATTTTAAGCGCGGGCCAATTAAAAAAAAAACAAAAAAAAAAACAAACACAAAATGTTACTCATAGTTGCGTTTGGCAAAAAATCAAACAAAAAAAAATAAAACAAACAATTACAATGCAATAAAATTACATGTCATGAAAAATGGATCGACACACAAGTAACGGAACAATCAGCTTCAGCATCGACATCATCGAGTGTGCGTTTTTTATTTTGGCTTTGCATGCATTTGTTTTTGTAAAGTTCGCTGGAAAATGTGCTGAACACTGAACGATTGCGGTTTGTGTTGTTGTTTTTTGCAGGCGTTCTTTGATGTTGGCTTATCGCAAAGACAAAATTAAGATAGAAAAAAACAATTTGTTTGAAGGGCCACGCGGGCCACACGGGCCATTACGTGGGCATGTTTTATTTTAAGTTATATGGAATATAGTATGTTAGTATATTTTAATATTTCCAATTTATACTCATTCATATTTAATCTTTACTAAACAAAAGCTCAATACTTCCGATTTAAATATTTCACAACACAGCTTCGGAAACAGTAACAGAATCTCCAGAGACCGGAAATTCCACTACGATGCCTTTCAATAACGAGATGCCAAAGCTTTGAATACTCTTGTATGGCAAAAAATAGAGACATCAAAAAACATGGTGAGTCGCTTTGCGGTAGTTACAGAGGAGCAGCTCATACAGAGGATCTATCCTTCACGTTCAATAGAGACCGACATTAAGTAAAAACAAAAACGTTTCGAGCATCAATGATAAACAGGAAAAGACAACAACAACACCAACAACAACAACAACAACAACAACAACAACAACAACAACAACAACAACAAAAATAAAAACAAAAATGAAAATAGGAAAATCCATAATTGCATTTATTATGCTGATAAAAAGCATCAGCACACACATACACACACACTTACAAACACAAACTGCCACAAACGGACACACAAAACCACTCTCAAAGAATACACCAGCAGGATGACGAGTATTCGGAGCAGCAGCAACAACAAGTATGGCTCAACAACAACAATGCAATCAGCACTTAAAATTACTCGACTGCCATAGTGTTGCCACAGTATTGCTCTTTAGTGAAACTGCTATTTAAAATACCCTGCCATGTTTAACCCACTTCAGCAGTTTCGCCCCCCCCCCCCATCCATTCAACCAAGCTACTACCAATCATTCCCCACAAGTGTATAAATGTATGCATGGTGTATAAATGATAGTGTTTGTTGCAAATAAATTTAATAATAAAGCAAAAATAACGAAATCACAACAAAGCAAAAATGAAAAAAAAAGATGGCAAAAATTAAATTACTCAACATGGCGGCATTGTTTGGTTGAAATTAAGTAAGTAACTGACTGATGCCGCCGAACCAGAATGACTACGCCTCCTGTTCCGTCTGCTTCTTCTGGGGTAGCTGTGAAAATTTGTTTGTGACTATCTGTGTGGTGCATGTATGAGTGCATGTGTTGGCGCAAGTCTAGTAGTAGTAGTAGTAGTTAGTATACGTAGTTGTGTCGGTGCATTGTACCGTAAGCGTCGTCACACTATCACGCCTTTGCCACGTTTTCGCTTGCTTTTTCACTGAGTCCTTTTGTGGGTAACAAAGTAGTTAATGAAATTCACCACAATTTTTGCACATGGCAGCAAAACAACATCATCATCAACAACAGCAAAATCAACAACAATACGAACGTTAACAAAAACAACAACAACAAATGCAAAAGAAACAACAAAAATGTACTTACTTTAAAAACTGCCGATGTGAAGAAGAGCGGCAACAGTATAAATACCACGCCTGACAGAACAATCTGTAAATTTAACTCAGCCACAGGCTCGATTTTCCATTGTATCAGCGAGCAGCCTGAAATGAAATGATAGCAAAGAATGGGGAAAAGAGAGTGGTTAGAATTTTTATTTTTGTGTTGAATGTAGCGTTCAATAATTGACAGGATAAACGAATTTATTCATAATTAATAATAATAAAAGAAGCAGACGGTTAAATGAGAATGAACGAAGAGTGAGAGAGAGAGAGAGAAAAAGCGAGCTATCCATGGATACAAAGAAGTGAATGCCCTCTGAATGACTTACAAGCTTATAATACTTAAACCAAGCAAAGCAATTAAAGCAAGCTTTCATTCTTAACAGATACAGCCCTACTAATACACATACTTCTATTAAGCTTACTGCAAGTTATGAAGAAGAAGTTATAGAAACTATGTTCTTTTTCTCAACACTCGTTTTGGCTACTATAAGAGCCAAAAGGTGAACTAATTATTGTTTTTTTTTGTAATTTATATTTATTTCGGTAAGCGTCTTCGGTAAGCGACTTGTATATGGCTGTTTCGAAATTATTAATGGAAGTTGCACTAGAACTTCAATATATGGGTTTGATAATAATGAGAGTACGGAAAGATTCGCTCATGTACGCACGAGAGCCAGAACATAGTTCTTTTGGTTCAAGTTTGTATACCTATTAACCCTTTGAGTCACAGCGGTACCGCTTTGGTCCCACCTTTTATTCTTTGTGACGCAGATCTTTTGAAACTATATTTTTTGGTTACCACTGTGGTTCTATGGGTTTTTTGGGTCAAATCTGAAGCCAAATTTGAAATTATACAAATCCAAGACGGCGAATCCAATATGGTGGACTCATTTTTTCACAATTTTTTAATCAGTAGTCATTCTTGAGGGGTTTTTTAAGTGGTAGATAACGATTCTAAAGTCAAACTTTGAAATTATACAAATCCAAGATGGCGAATCCAATATGGCAGATCCAATATAGCAGATCCAATATGGCGAATCCAATATGGCGAATCCAATATGGCGAATCCAATATAGCGGACCACTATCTGGCTAAAGTTTGCTTTTATAAAGTTTTTAGATCAGTATTCATTTTCGAGGGGTTTTTTAGGTCGCGGAATACGAATCTGAACTCAAAATTTGAAATTATACAAATCCAAGATGGCGAATCCAATATGGTGGACCCATTTTTCTGCTAAAGTAGGTTTTTTCACAATTTTTAGATCAGTAATCATTCTTGAGAGGTTTTTTAAGTGATGGATTACGAATCTGAAGTCACACTTTGAAATCATACAAATCTTCGATGGCGGATCCAATATGGCAGATCGAGTTTGGCGGATTCAATATGGCGGACCACTATCTGGCTAAAGTTTGCTTTTACAGAATTTTTAGATCAGTATTCATTTTCGAGGGGTTTTTAAGGTCGCGGAATAGGAATCGGAAGGAATAGGATCCATTATCAAGATAAATTTGTTTGTATTATATTTTATAAATGAAAATTTTGCAAAAACAAACTATACATATGATTTCTCACTTCGATCCGAATAAACGCAAATCCACCTAGCGTGAGCGAGCTTTGCGATGCAATAAAGTCACTTCCCAACAACAAGGCAGCAGGAAGCGACGGCATACCAGTGGGATTCTACAAAGTTTATCCAAGAGTGTCCGCTGAGCTTCTGTGGCCACTTATCCGTATCACATGGCAAAATGAAAGCTTTCCAGATGAGTGGTCCAACGGCATAATTATGAAGATTCCGAAGAAAGGCGATTTAAAGGAATGTGATAATTGGCGAGGTATCTGTGTGCTGCCCGCGGTTTCAAAAATTATAGCGAAAGTAGTACTAGAGCGATTGAAAGACCACCTTTACTCGACGATCGATGCGGCGCAAGCAGGTTTCCGTCCTGGTTCTTCCTCTACGGACCATATCAACACAGTGCGTATCATCATTGAGCAATGTGCGGAATATAGATCCGATTTGCACATTATGTTCATTGACTTCGAGAAAGCGTTGGACAGCGTTTACAGGGACTGCTTATGGGTTGCCCTTCGACGGAGGGGTGTACCGGAGAAGACAATCACTATAATCAAATCAGCTTACGAAGTTGCAAGGTGTCGGGTTCTACACAAGGGAGAACAATCTGATTCCTTTGAAGTCCGCAGTGGTGTCCGTCAGGGCTTCATTTTGTCCCCAGTTTTGTTTCTTCTTGTGATTGGATACGCTTTAAATGCTGTTTTACACCAAATACAAACAGCGGTCTGAGGTGGACAATGACGAGCTTTTTGCAACACTTCGACTATGCTGATGACATTTGCCTCCTTGCTAATCGGCTAACCGATCTAACACGTATGGCGGACAATTTAAATACAGAGGCGATGTCTGCCGGTCCTAAAATAAACTTCAGAAAAACCAAAGTTTTAAGCCTGGCAGAAAGTAACAACAGTTCAGTAGAAATATCTGGTCATCCCATGGAGCTAGTCGATAGTTTTACATACCTGGGAAGTGAAGTTGCTGCTGGAGGTGAAACTGAGGAGGACATTGAGTGCCGAGTCAGGAAAGCTAAAGCGGCGTTTGGTATGTTAAACGATATTTGGTGAAACAACATCCTGAGCACCAGCCTAAAAGTTCGACTGTTTAAATCGAATGTTCTATCTGTGCTTCTATACGGCTGCTGTACTTGGGAAAAAACACAAGTAATCACCTAGCGATTGCAAGTCTTCGTAAATCGTTGTCTTCGAATTGTTCTCAGAATTTTTTGGCCTAACACAATAACTAATAAAGAACTGTTCCGCAAAACAAATATGAAGCCCTTAGACATCATGGTTAGAAGACAAAAGTGGAAGTGGATAGGCCACACTCTCCGCAAAGACAACAGCATCGCAAAGAAGGCAATGGAATGGAACCCCCTCGATGCGAGGGGCAGACCACGCAGACCACGAGAAACATGGAGAAGGACGGTGGAACGCGAAGCTAGTACACTTCGCAAGAATTGGAAGGAACTTAAAGCGACTGCCAAATATAGAGCACGATGGCGCGTAGGTGTAGTTGAATCCCTATGTCCCGCTACGGATTAAAGGACACTAAGAAGAAGAAAAATAACCTCTTATTGGGAGAAAATCAAAGCAACGACCCCATAACTTACATACATAACAATTATAACCAATATAAAACTAATCTGCTAAAAAATGGGCACTAATGGTCTGCCATTTGGATTCGCCATATTGGATCCGCCATTTTGAATTTTCAGAATTTACAAAAACTAACTTCAGATTTGCAATCAGTGATCCCAAAAACCCATACATATACATTATAACCACTAAAATACAAATCTAATAGAAAATGGACAACAGTGGTCCGCCATATTGGATCCGTCATTTTGAATTTTCAGATTTGTCAAGATGTGACTTTAGATTCGTAATCAGAAAACCCCCGAGTAAGAAAATTCAGACAAAAATATGTTATTCAATAGAAAAATGTATGACTCAAAGGTTTAAAACGTCTCACGTCTACATACTCTGTGGGCCAAAAATACCGGAATCCCTCAGAATAAATTTTGGATTAAAATATTCCTTAGTGTTTGAGATACGCTGCGTTTTGTCAATAGCTGAAAGTGAATTTTTCGTTTTTTTTTATAAATTCAGAAAGTATTCAACAACACAGTTCCATTAAATTATGTGTGCGGAATGAAATTTCTACTGCCAAAACGTTGAAAATGTTGCAGAACGCCTTCGGTAAGCAAGCTCTATCGAAAACAAGAGTTTATAAGTGGAACAAAATGTTCAAAGAGGGTCGAGAAAGCCTTGAAAACGAGGCATGGTCAGGACGACCATCAACATCAACTGATGAGCTAGATGTCAACAAAATCAAAGAATTGGTGCTCCAAAATAGTCGATTGACAGAAAATCCGAATGAGTTTAACGTAGGAACCTGCCTTGACGGTTTAATTCTACGGTTGTCCAAGCATTGGGACCGGGACCAAAACATTGCGGCGGCCTGCGCCCCTTTGAGTATTCAAAGGTACCAAATTAGCTCCATATTGTGATGACATGTCGCAACCCTTGGTCTAATCTAACACCTCTTCCTTAATAAGGGGTACAGCCCTCGAGTTGAGAAAGCAACTTCACACTGAGCAAGATTGCTCTACCCGCGATATAGGCAGTAAACCACACCCACCACGATTCTCTCCGAAGGGCCATACCCAATCAGTCGGTCTGACATAAGTCAGAGGCCGCCGACTTCACGCGGTACCAGTTTTTAAGTCTTTGGTCGGACTTCGTAGCAAGCTACTGTCAGTTGTGCTCATCACCGCTCCGGACTGGTGGCCATTTAAAAGTGTTCCTCAGAACAACTCCTCAAATGATCCAACTCATTGGATCCACAGACTATCTTACAGATGAATGACTGCAGGAATCATTCACCTGTTACGGCGTCTAGTAAACACCTGACATGCGAACTCGTTCAACCTGGTAATTTGCTCACTAGATGCAAGCGCATTACTGACGTCGAACTCTTCATTTTCTACCATTATGCCCATGTCTCTCAAATCTCGAATATCTTCATAAAGAGGACATTCGCACAAGACATGTGACCAATCTTCAAAGATTGCTCCGTAATCACAACCCTCAGTCGTGCTGAGATTTCTCTTACTCAAGAATGCGTTCAGAGAACCATGGGCCAGTTAAAAGGAAGCCCAGACTCAGAGAAAATTCAAACTCCGGGTGACCTTCAACGAATGCCACTTCATTTATAAACTGATAGGTATATTCTACTATTCTGACTTTGATTCCATCTAGATTGCCACCTAGATTGTACGCGCTCTTTTAGCATAGCCTTCCACTCTGTGGTACTCATATCCCTAACTAACACGTCCGAAGTCCAATCACTCACTGCTAGGGGAAGACCCTCTGAATCCGGTATGCAATGCTGGTTTGCAGTACCATCAGATCCAGAGGAGGTGTTTCCATCAGCACATGCAAGGCATCCGTAGAGACCGTACGGCACACCGGCAAACACCCAATTAAGATTACTCGTCGATTGACAGTCTGACACCTTAGTGACCATTTGGGCCTCAGAAAAGTCTCACCAGTCTCGATTGGTGCCAAAAACGCTCAATTTCATGGAAAAACAGCTGCGCGTGAAACAATGCCTTCCGACTATCAAGACAAAATGAAACGCACCATAACTGGAGATGGGACTTGTGTCTACGCTTACGATCCGGAAACAGCCGATCAATCGGGTGAATACCGTGCCAAAGATGAGCCGAGACCGAAAAAACCACGTCAAAGCAAGTCAAAAATCAAGATCATGTTGACAGTTTTTTTACATTATCGTGGTGTGGTGCATTATGAAGTCCTTCCAACCGACCAAAAATTGTCAACAAAGAATACCACTTGGGTGTTATGCGTCGTTTACGTAATGCTGTGCTTCAAAATAGATCGGATTTGTGGAGAGAAAATTCTTGGTTTTTGCATCACGATAAGGCATCATCTCACACTACACTCGTTGTTCGTGATTCGTAATTTCTCCAAAAACTCGACCTATATCGTTCCGCAACCACTGTATTCACCTGACTTAGCACCATGTGACTTCTAGCTATTCTCTAAACTCAAGACACCGCTCCGTGGATACCGTTTTGAATCGATATAAGCTATAAAAACCGAAATCGAAAGATATCATCTCACCCATGGTAGAGCAACAATATTGGAGAAAAAAGTGAGTTAGATGACAAAATCAGCTGTTCAACGTGAGTTTTTTTGCCTTGACGTTATGCAGTCAAATTCAACTGGTCAAAAAACATGGCAACTACCCTGAATTGTCATGGAAATTTCTGTTTGTCCATAAACATGACAACTACTTTTTTTGAAGTGAAACTTCTTAGGCGGCGCTTCGAAATTTGAACGAGAATTGAGGAGTGAAATTTCAAGGTCACTTTACTTCATTTTGCTATACGATAGAGAAGAAAGATATGTTTTATAGTAGAATGAGAGAATGAGAGAGATATACATTGTATAAAAGACTGAAAAAATGTCCTTGCAACCGCTGAGGATCGAACCTGCGACCTAACGATTATAAGACGAACGACTACCAACCGAGCTAATCACTTCATACGGAATTGCTTTCTACAGAGCAATTTATCAAACTATTTTTGCTGTTTCAATTAAATGACAAGAAAATTGCACACACACGCACATGCAATTGTTTTACTTGTTACTGAGCGCTATTTTCTCCTTGGACTATACATAAAAACAAAGCGAGAAAATTTTATGTTTTGTTAACATGCGAGGATTGAACTCGGACTGCTGGCATCACAGTCAAACGTCTTATCGCTCTGCTATTTACTTTCTTGATTACTTGTGAACAAAATGTATATAAAAATATGAGCTCCACAACTCTGAACTCTGAGAAGCGCATCCTCAAAGCATACCAAAAATGCTCATAAAATGCGCTGTTTCTAGGAGCGCTTTTTATTTTCCCGCTGCGGTATTCTGCTGCGACCGGGCTGGTTGATTTCCAATAAGCACATTTGCCATTGAGTACTTCTTTAACACTTATATTTCTTAACTGGTTTATTCAAATCTATATGTAAACGCGAATTAAATAACATGAAACGAACAGAAATAACAATCTAAATGAATCAACAACAAAATCTGGGACTACAATAGATTCAGTTTTTTTTTTCACGGTATCTCGAAAATATCGAATCATGGACATATATCTCATATTTTAGTTATCACAAACCAATAATATCAGTATTATCTGTTGAACCACGTACCAATCACAGGATGAATATGAAATAAACAGAATATTTTTTATGAAAAATTTTTATTGTATTTATTTTGTTTGAAATACTCTCTCTTTGTCTCTTAAGGCTCGATTATGCAATCGTAAAGCAAAACAATGTAACGTGGCGAAGAGTTCTATCTTATGAGCAATATTTGTAAGTTAATGAATCGTAACGTAACGTAGGGTTCTATTCCAGATAGAAATTAACGCCACGTTATATTGCGTAGCTTTACGATTGCATAATCGAGCATTTACACTAAAATCGTTCTTGTTCTAGAAGAGAAAGAGTGTATACAGAGAAAAAGTTTCACTTCTTTACTGTATAAAAGCTATACTGTATCTTTTTTTTCTATCGTAAAAATTATGTTAATTTATAATTATTAGCCCGTATTTGAACATTTATCCATTGGTTGTGACCTTTTTCAAGGCCCCCAAGATCTTGACAGTCAAATTTTGCTATAATAAGTTTATCTATGCTATACTCGTACAATTTATATTCTCAGATTAAATTCACTTCAGAAAATGAAATTGTATCGGAGGTGCTATGAGTTTAAGTTCACAACTGCTTAAGTCTTATAGTTTAATAAGCAATATAGACCATCTTTACCGCTGGTATGTACCATGGACTTCCAAATTCTCAGCGCGCTATTAACAAACATTCGTTCCTTCCCGAATTTCTATGCTCGACCGTATAATGTGTACAAGATATATGACATAGAAATTTGAGGTAATTGAGAGTTGCTACGCCCCCTTTTTAATTTTCTTTCGGTCAGCTTATATAGGCTAATTCTTGCTTATACCTTGAATCTCAAAAGTTTAACCATATAAATAGATTAGTTTGAATTAAAATTTGCCGCCTTCTCTAATTATTCATAACTTTAAAGATCATGTTAGTGGATGGTGACTTCATGTCCAGTTTCCATTCTATATTCCGTAACGCCCCCTTTTCAGTATCCGCTGTCAATTGATAGTTAGTATAGAGTTTCCATGCTCTAGCGTGTATATTTGAAGAACTAAGCTATATAATCGATTGAATTCTATGAGATGTACCACGCCCCTTTTTCAATATTCACATTGTATTCGTGTAAGATCATACTATTAGTGAATGGTGATGCTCTACCGTATAATGTTCAAAAACTAAGCCATATAAACAATTCAAGTTGAATGAAAGGTGCCACGCCCCTTTACGATATAGGTTTTGTATAGCCAAGACTAGAATAAGACACTTTTTAAGCAATATTATAAAATTTTACGTGAATCCGATCCTTGATTGGTTTAGGTGTTAAAATGGTACATAAAGACATGGTGAGTGGTGAATGGAGAAGTAACTGAAATATTACGATATCGTCATGTGGAAAGATGATTGATTAATAGAGTAGACCTTCCAATGTAAACGGATTACAAAAAATTACATTTTGAAAATTTGTCAAAACTCGCAGGACTTCATTCATTTAACGAATACATCTCCAGTTGATCTATTATGCTATCAATTACTTGACTGACCATAAGAGTATAATTTCTCCAGTGTAACGACTTATTTTACTTTAACTTTTACTAACCTTAAAATAAATCCATTTGATATAAAATAAAAAAACTTACCCAAGAACCGATAAGCTCCATGCACCGCCAGATAGCCCTGGAAGAGCGTTAGTAGGACACCGTACCAAATGGACCACAACGAATTGAGGTGTAAATTATTCGTATTATCCAGATCCGGATGCATATTGTTGTATTTAACATGTTTTCGCTTGGCATTCATCAAATGTTGCTGATGCTGATGTTGATGTTGCTGATGTTGTTGATGATGATGATGGCTGGTGGTGCTACTGGTCGTGGTTATAACCGAATTGGAGATGCTCGAATTGAGACTCGGCGGACAATGTTTGCCCATGGAGCTGGCTTTGCTGCTGCAGTGTTGTAGTAAAGAACGCGATGTGATGGAGTTTTTCTTTTTATTGCCGCTGCTGCTGCCGCCACCGCCGCCGCAGCCAATCTCGTTGTTGTTTTCGTAGCCCAGCAACGAGCCGCTTATGGACATGTCCGCGAGTAATTCGCGCTCACTGTTGTTTGAAAGATATGTAGCAGCAGCACGTTGTTTATGACTATTATTGTTGTTATTGTTTTAATGGATGTTGTTGAGCTCAGCAAAAATGCTGAAGTTATTGATTTTTTTTTCTCTGTTTTTATGGAGTTTTTTTTTGTGCCCCTTTTTTCTGGATTTTTATGGGCTGCCTGCTGAAACTCTCACCCAATATTTTTGCTTTTCTGTTTTTAATGCTGTTTATTTTCAATTATTTTCTCATTGCGTTCGGAATGATTGATTTGTTGGAGTTTTGATGATTCATTGGATGAGCACGTTTTGCTTTTTGTGCCACTTTTGTGGGCGTGGCTGATATGCATGTTGATTGCTTAAGCTTGCTTTGTTGCTGACACTAAAATGATTGAATATTGAACGCGGTGCTGGAAAAAAGAGAAAAATAAATTAATTAAGATTGATGCTAAATTGGATTTGTGTCCAATAAACAATTTGTTATGAATTTTAATGCTTGAAATATAAATGTTATAATAAATGTATTTTCTGTTAACCACACAAATGGTCAATAAAATTATAGGAGTTATGTAGTTAGCGAAAATGGGTTTAAAGCTTGGAAAATTTTCAAGTATTTTAATCCATGATGTGAAAGTTTATTTTGCTTTCTCCTAAACCTGCCGCCATATTTTGTTAAAAACTATTTTAATATTAATTTTTGCTTATTTTTTGAGCTTATTCCAATTGTTTGAATGTCAAATGCAGCTGTCAACATTTTACAGCCAATTAGTTTGAAGAACTTTTGTAATTGTTGTTGTTGCTGTTGTCGCTGTTGTCGCTGTTATGAACTTTATTCGTACTTGAGTAGCTGTAAATTTTAGCAGCTTGACATTTGCAAAGCTCGCTCTGAAAAGCACCCAAATGCACATGTTTTTGTTGATGACAAAGTTTGAAAATATTTATGCGCAAAAAGTAATTAAAACAAAGATACTACTGTAGCGCCAAATGTCAGCAACATTTTGACAACAGCGCGTAAAAACAACAGAGAGTTGAGAGTGAAAAACAAAATGTTTTGAACAAAACAAATTCAAGCAATAAATCTCAGAAAAATCTCTTCATCAAATATTTAAAGAATTACATTCCAGATTGATTTAACATTTTACATTTAAGATTTAAGATTTAACAGTTAACATTTAACATTTAACATTTAACATTTAACATTTAACATTTAACATTTAACATTTAACATTTAACATTTAACATTTAACATTTAACATTTAACATTTAACATTTAACATTTAACATTTAACATTTAACATTTAACATTTAACATTTAACATTTAACATTTAACATTTAACATTTAACATTTAACATTTAACATTTAACATTTAACATTAAACATTTAACATTTAACATTTAACATTAAACATTTAACATTTAACAGTTAACAGTTAACATTTAACATTTAACATTTAACATTAAACATTTAACGTTTAACATTTACCATTTAACATTTAACATTTAACATTTAACATTTAACATTTAACATTTAACATTTAACATTTAACATTTAACATTTAACATTTAACATTTAACATTTACCACTTAACATTTAACATTTAACATTTAAGATTTAACATTTAACATTTAACATTTAACATTTAACATTTAACATTTAACATTTAACATTTAACATTTAACATTTAACATTTAACATTTAACATTTAACATTTAACATTTAACATTTAACATTTAACATTTAACATTTAACATTTAACATTTAACATTTAACATTTAACATTTAACATTTAACATTTAACATTTAACATTTAACATTTAACATTTAACATTTAACATTTAACATTTAACATTTAACATTTAACATTTAACATTTAACATTTAACATTTAACATTTAACATTTAACATTTAACATTTAACATTTAACATTTAACATTTAACATTTAACATTTAACATTTAACATTTAACATTTAACATTTAACATTTAACATTTAACATTTAACATTTAACATTTAACATTTAACATTTAACATTTAACATTTAACATTTAACATTTAACATTTAACATTTAACATTTAACATTTAACATTTAACATTTAACATTTAACATTTAACATTTAACATTTAACATTTAACATTTAACATTTAACATTTAACATTTAACATTTAACATTTAACATTTAACATTTAACATTTAACATTTAACATTTAACATTAAACATATAACACCTAAAGGACCCTGTAACGTATATAACGCGAGAAGGAGATGTTTTTTCGCAGCTGCTTGGTGGGTAGAAGGTTCCTTCTGACAACAACAAATACAATAACCAATAACAACAACGACGACAGCAACACCAAACAGCAATTAAAGCGCACAGCAAATAAATTGAAAGCTTTCATTGAATTGTTGTTGTTGCTGTTTTTCATCATTCTTTCACTCAGTTATTCAACATTCTCCGCCAGCATCCGTGATGCTTCATTTTTTTAATTAAAATGTTTTAAAATGTGTTCCGGAAAAAATATACACAAGAACAACAAAAACAAACAGAAGTATTGATAGAAAAAGAATATTTGAAAAAATTTCTGTTAATATTAGAAGTTTTACTTTAGCAACGCTTTTTACGAGCTTTGCGATTTTTACACTTAGCTGCGTGGTTTTTGCTGTCGTTGGCGTAATTATTGTTGTTGGCAACTTTTTTGTTGTTGGCTACTTTTTGTTGGTTTGGATTTTTTTTTTTATTTTTTACTTATTTTCTTGCTGCTTTTGTTGTTGTTGCGCTGTTGCTTGGTATTTGTTGTAATTGTTGCTGTTGTCATTATCTTGCATCCTGTATTAACAGCCAAGTACTGTTTGTTGCACCAGAGCCAATCATCCATAGTTTTTGCTGTTCATTTCCTGTAAATAGGTCAGAATACTTAGCTGCTATATAAGAATAGCCAGCGCCCTCTGTACCTTCAACAACAACTGTTGGCTATCCTCTTGTCTGGTCTATATTTGTTACGATTCAAGTGGTTAAAGTTTTTGCTCAAATTAAAGCAACTGCTTTTGAAAAACAAAAACATTCACATAAATACGGGCTTGCTTTGTATTTCCACTTCAAGTAGGTGGGAAAAAGCTCGTTATGAACAGTTCATTCGGTTTGAACCCATCTGCACTTTAATATTTTTGCCTTTTTTGCATATTTTTTGTTATGGTAGAAAAAAGCGCAAAAAAAGAATTTTTTTTGGTTATTCTTAAATGGTCGGGTGCAATGATATTAAAGACTTCAACATTTAAATATCTTTAAAGAGTCATTCAACTGTTTTTAGAAAAAGAAAACGAACAAAGTTGGGCCAGGTAGCTTTTTATAGAAACTAATGGGGATATTCACGTTGTTATGTTATTGGTCTTGTTTAGTGTACTAGTGATTAATTTGAAATTGTTGGTAAATTTTTGACATTCTCTAAAAAAAAAAAAAAACCACATTTACAGATAAATGGCAATGCTGACTTCTATTAAAAAATTAACTCTTCCAAGATTTAATAACAATGTTAAGTTCGTTTAAGGTAACGTTCAATCGAAAAAGGGGGCTTCCTAAAAGCTTAGTTCCTTTGCGGGAGTAAGTCAGGCATGAGCAAAGGAGGTGCGATGCAGACTTCGCCTCTTCCAAATTCTTACTACCATCATTGTAGTCATTGGACGAACCCTCATTCTGATAGCATGCCTACTTACGACAATGTCCTGCTATAACGCCTACCATGGCTGCAAGAGCTTTGCTAGCCATAAATAAGAGCTTCTTTTTGCGTTTTTAGTTTAAAAAAAAGGACACAGATGCCTAGTTATGTCACAGGAAGTAATATGATTCGACCTACTTTAAGAAAAGTTTCTGGCATTATATTTAAGAGCCAGATAGAACGGCGCAAGTGGCTTTAATTTTTACGACAATTAAATTTAAAAGTTGCTTAAAAGAAACAAATTCTTGAAATCGTAGCGAAAGGCATCTACAGAAAGAGTTCGAGAATTCAGAGCTAAAGAAAGAGCTGTTTGTTTTTGTGTGATCAGTTTGAAGGAAGTTTTCCTACTTAAAATTTTTGGATAAAGATTTTTACAAGCAATAAAGGTTAATAGTATGGTATGGTTATTATAATATGATGGTATGGTATGATGGATATAGTATGATTAGTTGATGGTACGGCATTATGGTATGGTATGATGATATGATGGTAATGGTATGATTTGGTGGTAGAATATGATGGTATGGTATGATAGTATTGTCTGATGGTATAGTATGGTGGTAAGATGTGCATGGAATGATGACATGATATAGTTTTATGATACATTATGACGGTATAGGATGTTATGATGGTATGGTATAATATCATTTAAATTTTCGAAATTGTACATATTAAAACAGATTTAACCTAATCTTGCAATTATATGAAAGGGGACGTTTTTTAGTAAGACTATATTTAACCTTAGACCCGTTTACATGTTTTACAACTTAATCCCGTTTATGTGGGTCATATTGACCCGTAGTGTATTTTGTATGGAAATTTTACATTTTTCAATGAGTTAAAATTAAAAAGTGTTGTTATTTCATGAAATATTCATTTTAATATTTGTTTTTTTTTTAAATATATGTTTGAACAAAACATTTGCAATTTACATATGAATGTCGAGAAAAAAAAAACAAAACAAAATTAAAAAAAAAAACAAATATTTATAACCGATTGATGGTGTTGCTTCGATAGAGCTGTATTTGATGTACTAGGCAGTGATGGATCTGCTCCATCGTAATCTTGCAATATATCAGGTTCTTTGTATTTGTGAAGGTAACATGATTAACATGAATGAACATAATGCAAAGGTCAAAAAGGTTTTAAGCAATGGTCACACACAGCAGACGTTTTATTGCCCTTTGTTTTGTTTTTACCCTTATATGCTTCACATAACGTCGTGGTTTATTGTCCTAGTAAAGACAGTAAATGAAACAAGAATGAACAAAAAAATTATTTGAAATGGAATTTATATTTATTTCTTACCTAAACTTGTGGCATTCGAAGCGATTTGGTAAGGCTTTTTGGCTTCATACCAATCAAACTCAAAGCAATTTTTAGGCCGTGTGCTATTTGGAAACTATTCACTCAGATGACGAAATTTCGACAATCTGAATGAGAATATTTGGCACTTGTAAGGTGAATATGACTGTCAAAAATTCAATTAGCCCCAGGGGCTAGTATAAATTTTGACAATCGGCAAGAGAATTTTTGACACAAGCAAAAAGCAGAAAAAAAAACACTTGTGACCTTGCGATTCGAAAAGGTTTATTATTTTTCCCAAAATTGCTCTCGCTCAGACATAGGGATACATTTTTTGGTTGTGCCATATATGGCACACTATGCATTTAAAGGTTAAATTCTTGCGCTAATACACTACCGAAATCTAAAACGTCAAAATTTCTAGTTGTCAAAATATCATCGACGATTTGGCACAGTAAAAATGACAATTATATTTCAACATAATTGTATTCAAGTCAGTAACTTCTTCTATACCACAAGTGAAAAGTTTCCGAATAACAAACGGCCTTATTGATTGTTTCATTGGAGTGTTGCATCGCTTTTCCAATTGATTTTTAGCATGATACATATAACGCAAATACTAAAAGACGTGCACAACAGATCCACATAAAAGGCTGTTTTCGTGTGTGTATGTGTACATATGTAAGTATGAAAAGTACATACGCCAACGACAGAAAAATGCTGTCTCTCGCTTCCAATGAATTCACAGTTACAAAAAATATAGAAAGGATTGCACAACAGCAAAAAGTAGTGAAAAAAGTACTACAAAAACTGATCCTTCATACAAATCGTATGGTAGAAAATGTCGGGTCATTTTGACCCAGATAAACGTATAGTGCACATGTCAGTTTTTTGACTCTGCTATGCACATATGTCACATATGTAAAATTTTTTCAACATGGTTGCAAAGATAAAAGTTCAACAAATAAAATGGTTATTTTTTTTTTATTTTTAATTTTTAATATGCTTTGTTTTTTGCAAATGAAAAGTGCCTCGGGTCAATATGACCCGATAAACGGGTTTAAGGTTAAGAGTAAATCTCTACTTTATTGGGTTCAAGTTTCACTTCTACCGTTCGTTTCGGCCCCACACATATTTTTTTTAAGCTAACTGGTGGTCGTTTTTATTTTTTTCTTTAACTTTTTGCGTTAAATATCTCCGCTTCTTTTCTACAAAATTCGACATAAAGTTTTTTAATTATTCCGCTAAATTTTGAATCTTTCCGCACTTATCATCTTTCCGCACTTCTTTAATATTTGGCTTACCATCTACAAAAGTAATATTCAAAAGTTATTTCCATGTTAATTCTATTTGAAAATGTCGCCTACCGTTCGGACGTTACTAAGTTTGCCCAGTTTTAAATATTATTTATACCACACATCTAAACATCTATTCCATACAGCTGAAATAGCCAACAAGCAGCAACAACATCGCACTCTGTTCCTGCAGTTATCAGTGAAGTTTTTAGAATTAATATTCTTGCTTTCGGTTTCTTATAGTTCTCGTATGCTTTTTGTTATGAGTATTATAAAGCCTAGATGTTTAGCCAATATGCTTGGTGAGTACGATGGGTGATTGCATCATAAAATTATGTAAGGTAAGAGTGACAAGCGGATATTTTCTCACAAGTGTCTTGCACCGATTGTCATTAGCCTGCATATTTTGCTTTTTATTTTCTTATCTACTTTTTCCTTCTCTCATTTATACTATTTTTGACATTTGGTGCCATAATATTGCACCAACTATCAAAACTAGTGCAATATTACGGCACCAAATGTCAAAAATACTAAAAATTAGAGAACGAAAAAAGGAAAAAAGAAAATAAAATATACAGGCGATTAAATTTGCATTTGATGGACGCAGCTCGTGAGATTGCTTGTCATAGCCAGTTGTCAAGGCTACCTTGTAACATATAAATATATCATGGATGAGCGGAGCTCGGTTCCCCACAAAATCTCAACCGCCGCACTCACATCTCACACTCATCTCACACATCTCACTCATCTCACATCTCACACTCACAAGCATCTTGACTAAACATCTAGGCATTATGATCTTTATTACAAAAACCAACGGTAACTATAAAACCATTAATAACAAATCGAATTTAAATATACTGTTTTTTAATTTCAATATTTTTAGCTTTATTATAAAGCGATAGCTTTATTTTCAAATAGTAAATATGTGAAAGATATTTAAAAAAATCGTGCATAATTTTAATATACTTGTTATTTTTTCAGTTTAAATATTCTAATATGTTATTTAATTAAAGAAGTATTTAAAATAAATTTAAATATTTACGTAGTCGATTTATGCAAATGCGTTATTGGTGCAAAAATTACTGGCTTTTTGGATAAATTCAAAAAGTTTTTGGATAAATTTAACATTTTTTCTCTAAGTGTATTGCTACAATTTCACCACCACGTAGTTTTGATTGTCGGTGAGTTTTGAGTGAGTTTTGAAGTAAAAATATTGAACGAATTAAAAAAAAAAGAACTATAAACAAAAGGACGAACAAATTAATTTCTGCTGGACTATGATGAAAGTGAGCTTACGGGAGCTAAACTTCCATCGAACGCACAGGTTTTACGTGTACTATTTTACAATATGCGCAAAGTGAAATTAAGGCATTTTCATACCTGGCTATCGTCGTTACATAAAATCACCTTGTGCGATTATATCCAAATTTTAACCGCATACTTTCCACATTCGTAGTTTACGTGCGAACTAAAATATTGCAAAAATTTTCATTTTTTCTATATTTTTTTTTTTATACAAAATCCAGAAAAAAACTTAAGTTTTTTACGATATTTTCAAATCTTCATAATTTTTTTATTTTTATGCCAAACTTAAAAATTTTAGTGCATACTCATAGTATTTATGAATTTTGTTTTTTGTTTTTCTAGGTGCTGCCAAACTTTAGTTATTATGGCAACCATCAGCTCTTTCCGATATTGATACGTCAACTTCAAATTAAAGTTTCATACGTAATAAATGATATATATAAATAAAAAATTTTTTTTTTAATTTTTTTCATTATCTCTTAACGTTTTTCTGTAAAAAAATTTGAATTTTCACTCGAATACCGACCGCGCCAAGTAGCTACATGCCTTAAACCTGCGATCAAGTGCTCACCATGTTGTTAAAGAAGTTCAGATTAGGTGGGATAAAGCTCGAATTCCCACTAGAAATGCCGATAAATGGGTTCTAAAAGTAGAGGCTTTAAACAATGAATGGAAAATGTTGCTCAAATCTTGCCAGAAACGGTCATCGTTTCAGGATCAGTGCCAAGAAACCTTCACTAAAAAATTTGATGAATAAGAATTTTTAAAAAGTTGAATAATTTTGCGGAAACTAAGGAAATAAAAATTTTTAAAACTTATAAAAACTTAAAAATTTATAAAGTTTATATTTTGTTTTTATTTTTCCTGCAATGAACTGACTCTTGACTTTTTTAGCAAAAAAAAAACAAGCATTTTTTATTTCATAACCTTTGATCTCTACGTGTTCTTAAATTAAAATAAGCACAAATATTATTATTTAATAAATTTGCAATTTTTTTTTTAAACGCACAAAAGTGCATTTGATGATATTGAAACATGAAAAAAAATCCAGGAAAAAAACAACCCGTCAGCGCACTTCCTTTTCATTTTCACGCACTCGAGCACATACACGCATATGCACACACGCACTCATGCAAACGAACTCATTTCGCCATAAATCGAATAAAAACACCCGTCATAAAATAAATGAAGCATTCGGTAAAATAAATTAAAATTTCATTTTTATGCTTCATGTCGCACACCAATTTACCCCGCTTCACTTATCCGCTGCTGCCTACAAGAAGATTTATTGAATTCCCTTACAGGGTCCATAATCAAGTAATAAATTTCAGATTTTGGGGCGGCAAAAGGCGACCAAAAAAAAAAAAATTTACCCAATGTGCCATACAAATGCTTGTGCCTCCGCCTGCTTTCTTTCTTTTTCTGGTGTGGCCCCAATTTAATGTGATTTCAATTTCAAAGGATTATAACGGCATTAAGAGAACTATATGCAATGTTGTCGTGGCCGAAGAAGCTGGAAGAGAAAAGAAAAATGGACATTCTTGCCAATTTTGCGGCCATTGCTGAAGGGTAGCTCAGGTCAGAATGCGTATGTGTGTGTGTGTGTGTGTGTGTGTTTGTATTTGATGAAGAGACTTTTAAGCAGCCATCTGCACAGTTTGCCATAAGGAGCACATAAATATGTTTCTTACTTATCAATACGACGAATACTTCCTTCCTCACCCTGATAAGAAGGACAATTTTTACAACTTAAGTGAAGAGCCCAATAAATTGTTTCAATGACAACTGGCTACTACACACGATTGGCTGATGAGTCAAGAGATTGGGCAGCAACTTAGGTCGATTGCGTTTGAGAGGCTTTGTAAAAGTTTAATAGGGGCTAACAACTATTTCATAATTCTAAGAAAACCAGAAAGTTCATCTACTTTCAGTTGATGATGTATACTGGAGCACAGGCTAAGAACTATGCCAATATTTAGTTGGCATAAAGTTGAAATTGCTATTTCCTCATTTTCCACATCAGTTAGTTTATGAATGAGCTTAATGTGTGTGTTGTGAAAAAAAAAGAAATTTTCTTTGGATGGGAAGAAAATAGGCAATAGTGCCACACATTTATATGTGTAGCAAAATATTAAATCCTTTGCGGCAAGGCGGTAAGTATACTTACCACCTTTGTATTTTTATGATTTATCACTATCCTACTCATTCAAATAAAAGGTTTTCCAATAGGGACTTGACAACTTTGAATTCAATTTCTGAACGCACCCTTTCACTAATCATCGAACTATGACTGTCAATTTATTCACTAAACTCAACATTTTTATCATGGTAAAGTACACGAACGAACAATGTCTGCAAATTATTAAAATTTACTACCGAGTCAGTGATCGCAACTTTAAGAGCGTTAACTTTAATTTTCGATCGTAATTCTCGCCCTAGTAGACAAACAATAACAAGTTTAGTGCAAAAATTTGGGTCTACATATTCGTTGCGTTATATTGCCGTGCCAGTGAGATAACGGGTTGGTGGAAGTGTCGGAAATATCGCTGTCGTTCAGACGTCCGTAGCAAACGATACAAAACAGTCAATTCCACGGCGTTCTCAAGAGTTGGGCATCGCCCAGACCACTTTATGGCGAATTTTGCGCAAGGATCTTGGTTTACACCCATTCTAGATCAAGCAGACTCAAGAATTGAAGCCGATGGAGCATTTGAAGCGACGTACGTTCTCCGAATGGGCTCTGGAAAAGATGCGCCAAGATGATAAATTTCATCGCAAAATCATCTTCAGTGACGAAGCTCATTTTTGGGTCAATGGGTTCGTCAATAAGCAAAATATGCATTATTAGTCGTGTAAATATCCACATGTGCTTCATGAATCACCACTTCGGTGCGGTTTGCATGCCGGCAGCGTCATTGGATCATATTTTTTCGTCGACGATAACGATGGTAACATTACTGGGAATGGCCATCTTTATCGCGCCATGATTACCGATTAATTTGGCCCCGAATTGGAAGATATGGACTTGGACGACATGTGATTCTAACAGGACGGTGCCACAAGCTACACAGCACACGTTACAATCGATTTATTGAAGAGTAAGTTTGATGAGCGTGTTATCTCAAGAAATGGGCCAGTCGATTGGCCGCCTCGTTCGTGTGATTTAACGCCTCTAGACTATTTTCTTTCGGGTTACGTCAAGTCATTGGTCTATGCCAACAAGCCGACGACGTTGGAAGAGTTCAGAGCCAACATTGAACGCGAAATAGCGGCCGTTTCGGCCGAAATGTGTGGCCGAGTCATCGAAAATTGGGTCCAAGCGCTGCTAACGTGCCCGCGGTGGCCACATGAACGAAGTCGAGTTCCATTCCATAAATGTTTTTATTGTACTTCAAGTCGATAATAAAGTTTTTGAAATATTTCAACTGGTTTGCGTCTTATTTGAAAAAAAAGTTGTCAAGTCCTTAATGGAAAACTGTCTATTACACAAACCTATATAAAGGGTGTCCCAAAAGTCACTGACAACTAAATCTATGACAGTTGCCAACAGCAAGCATGTAGGTTTAAGAAATCAAAGCGTAAAAATTGGAAAAATTCACTACAAAAATGGTGAAAATTTTGCGGAGATGGTTGGCAAAGTCTGCATACTTCTCCAAGAGCTTTCCATCAATCCGCAACGATGGCGGTGGAATGGTGCCCAAATTTGGGCTCGCGTTTGCAAGCAAGGTCATGGTGACCATTTGAGCGATATTATGTTCCATTAATAACCTCCATTCGGTTTCAAGCAACCTACCACGGTTGCCTACTCCTTAACTATATTCCAACAGCTTGGAGAGAGAGCAAAGTTATCTTTATACCGAAAGCGGGTAGGTCCTCTCACACTAAACCAAATGACTTTAGGCCTATAAGTCTTTCCTCCTTTTTAGTTAAAATACTGGAGAGACTCATTGGACTTATTCTTAAACCGAAACTCGAAAGGCTTAAAAAAACTCAACATGCCTATATAATAGGCAGATCTACAGAAACAGCTCTCAATTCTCTTGTGGCTACAATCGAAAAAGCACTTGAGAATTAAGAATACGCGCTTGTTGCCTTTCTAAACATAGCAGGAGCATTCAATACCGTTCTTCTCTGTGCGGTCACCTCAGCTCTCTTAGAACTGGGGGTGGAGGATTTTCTCGTGAGTCTCATCCTTTAGATGCTATTTCGCAGAGTGCTGAACTCAGAAATGGGAGGACCCTCTACCCGTAGGTTCGTAAGCAGGGGAACTGTGGCCCGTGACGGTTGACCGACTGTTGCGTATCATGGAGAGGGAAGGCTACAAGGTTATTGCATATGCCGATGATATTGATCTTGTCTTTAACGGAAAATTTCCTCAAACTTTCTGTCAACTCATGAAAAGAGCACTCTTAATCTTTTCAAGATTGCCGTCCTCTTATGGATTAAGCGTAAATCCAGAGAAAACAGATCTCATATTTTTCACTAGGAAATATAAAATCCCCAACCTAGAACCACCGTGTCTGAATGGCACGAGGTTACTCTTTAGTGATAGCACGAAGTACGTAGGAGTTATTCTGGATAATAAACTTATCTGAAATGATAACATAAAGGAGCGCGTTAAAAAGGCAAATATAGCTCTTATTTGCCTGTAACAAATCGATAGGTAAAAAATGGGGGTTTTCCCCCAAAATAGAACGCTGGGTTTATACGACAATTGTCCGCCGCTATACTAATATATGGCTCACTGGTATGGTGGAGGGCCCTTGATAAGACTTCAGAAATTTACAAAGGTTCAAAGAAGTCAAAGTCTATTTATTACTGGTGCATTATCCATAACCCTAACTTCCTCCTTTAGATATCTTTGCCATAGAGAGATGAAGAGAATCTGGAAATTGGATAGGTAACAGCTGCGGTCACACAGTAATTCTAAACTTGTCGGTCCCCGACAAAATAGATTACTGTGTACCTTGTTTAAATCTTGAAAAGACACATTTACGGGGAGTATAACGTAAATGTGACTTTTATTACTCATGAGCGGGTATGGCCACCACTACATTTAAAGCTTCTGTGTTGTTTGTGAATTTGTCTTTTGTCTTTGATTTGTTGTTGCGTTTTGTGTTGCTGCATCCCAGCGAGCTTTGGAGCGCTCTTTAAAGGCTTTACGAGCGCTCCTTTTGCAATACGAAGCCTATATTCCCATCTACATTTTAATTTTAACATAACATGTCATTGGAAGGGAGCACTACTGCTCCATTCGTGCTTCAAGCTACAGTGAAAGTATAGCACTCAATACTGTGCTCCGTTTGTGCTCCGAACTGCAGCGAAAGTATAGCACTCAATCGTTCGTTCTATTTATTTTTATTTTGTTTTTCTTCTTTAGTGCTCCGAAGCGTCTCCTAAGCAAAGAGTAGCAGGAGCAGTTGTACTTCTTCTTCTTCTTTTCCTGGCTTCACACAAAAAAAGCTCAGAAAAGAGTGCTCTTTGAGCGCTCTTGTTGGAAGCACTCCGATTTCTGCCTCTTGGGATAAGCCTTTGCTCTCAATTCTTGCTCCCAACGCTCCCAGAGCGCTCTCTGCCCATAGCTGGTTAGAGTAGAGAAAAATTTAACTTTCGGGTGAGTCGTGAGAATTTTAAAGATTTCTAAGGGCTCCTTGGGAAAAAGGTTCTATAGCCAATAGATTACTTTGAGGTTATCTATGGAACTAGTCCGTTAATTGGAACTTTGCTGAATTTATGATTCTATGGCCCATAGGTTGGTTTATAGTTCGGTCCATGGGTTGGCCAATTGTTGAGAAAATATATAAGTTTATGAATATAGATGCGTTATTAGATCTTTTTTTGCTTGTGTGCACTTTTTGAATACAATTATTGATTCTATGGGCAAGAGATTTAACTGAAACCATCTAAGCAACTTATCTTGGGTCTTAAGAACTTTTTTGGCTATGTGAACTCCTATGGCAGAAATTTATGATTGCATTGCCTGCATGTTTCTCCGAGGCTATCTATGGATTGTGATTGATGTGTGATTGATTTTTTTTTTTTGTTTTCTTGGATTCCTAAGGTCAAAACCGACTAGTCTATGGCTTATATATTTCAATAAGACTATCTATGGTACTAGATGCGTCATTGAATTTGTCTTAGATTCTAGTTTTTTATTGAAACAAGATCGTTGACCTAAAAAACAATGGGTTCAGTAAGACTAATTATGGAACTAGTTGGGTAATGTACGTAAAAATATAAATAAATACTCGTAAATAAATTGGTCATTTCAGCTCTTGAAAAGACTTTGACCGAGCTTCTTATGATCGAATTGTGTTGTACGTGTTATTAGATGTTTGTACACAAATGATCGAGGACTGGACCTACTAGTTTGATGCCGACTCCGAATGGCTAATGTACATGTTCTCAAGAAGCTTTACGTGGCATTATTTACTCTCTGAGTTTTGTCATATTATGCAGAGAGATAACAACCGACCCAGAGGTTACGAGAAAAATTAATTTCAATTGAAAAAAACTTTATGTTGTTTCAGCTGGAACTCGAAACTCGCTTGTATTGGCATCGAGTGGTCCACACACTGTTAAACGCACTCAACTACGGCCGCCGGATAAAGTATCTTACTAATTTAATTCTTTGTTCTCTTCGGGCAAGAACCAATGATTCTGATCAAATAGGTACCACTGAGACTAACTATTGAACTAGTTAGGTCACAGAAATTGTTGTTAGTTCTGTGAACACTTTGGATAAAAATTTATGATACTGGACCAAAAAGTTAAAGTGATATCAATTATGTAATTATTTGGGTCATATAACCTATTTATCTTATAACCTATAATCTAAGAACTTCTTAATAAATTTTTTGATTCTATTACTGATAGGCTCCATTTAGACATTTTATGGATCAGGTTGAGCCATAGAAACTTTTTTGAGTCATAGGTCATGGATACTATCTATGGAATTAGTGAAGTCATAGGATTTTTTTTGGATTCAGTATCGGACTGCTTTGTCGGAAATCGTAGATTTTTTGGCCAGTATTCCACAAGTTGTAGGGAACTATTTGGGCCAATGGAACATTTTTGGGTTTTGTGTGTTCCTGGTACGTAAATCTATGATTTCATGTCAAAAATGCTTCACGGCGACTATCTCTGGAACTAGTTGGGTCTTATTAACTAAGAGCGTGTACCAACATGACCAATGTACGGTCGTCTCGTGAGCGTATACGAGAGGACCTTTCCTTACCCTCACAGCTGGCTTATTAGAACATATTACTGCGTATTGGCCCTATTCGAAATTTGTTGGAAAATCAAACTCTTGCAATAATAGTATTTTTTTTCTTATCGCTTACTTTTTCGTGAAAATTTATGTATTCACCAAATCGAACCATGAAAACTTTTACTAAAAATAAAAAAAGTAAATAACTGCAAAGGTGGCAAAACGAAGACATGACAACTCTTGGACAGACTTTGGATGCAGTTCAAATTGAGGTGGATTAAGATTGAGCAAGATCACAAGATTTGAATTATTTATGTCGAAAACTAGGCAAAAGTTGTGCTTAAAAGTGCTGCATCAAGACAAGTAAATCGTGCCTGGTTGGCGGTTGCATCCCACTTTTACTTAAGTTAGTTTTACAACTTTATTTATTTATGACTCTTGCTCTCTCTCTCCCTCTCTCTCTCTCTCTCTCTCTCTCTCTCTCTCACTCTCCTTCACTAAAGCTTTTGAGCAAGTGAGTCAGTCTAGCGCTCAAGTTTAATTGAAATGGAAGAAATGAACAAAGTTTAAATTGGTTCTACATAATTTTTCGAATTTGAATCGCAAAATCAACGAGATTTTGCGGTGCAGCAGAATAAATTTGAATTTTGCAATAAAGCAGAAGAAGAGGGTCGTTTGATAACTTTGCCGCAAGCTGAAAATGTAACAAATTGATGGGAATAATTTTTTTTTTTATAAAATGTTGCAACTTTAATAGAGCAAATAAAAAATACACTTTCAACTTGAATGCAGAAAAGAACATGAAGCTTGTGGCACTGGCCAAAAATAATCTTCTAAAGTGTTTTATTTTTTGTTGCTTTTGAATTTACTTTTGCTCGATTAAAAACAATAATGGCGAAAAGTGGCACTTGAGCTCATGCAATAATGGCTTAATTTTGGATAGCTGCACTTGACACAGCAACAACAACAACAACAACAACAAACATAATATAAGCTTCTGCTAACCAACTCCAAGATCAAAGCATAGCATACTTTGCATGGGGGAGGGTGAAAAAAGTTACCTAATCCAATTAATGCGCTCATTTGAACAGCATTAAAAACGTTTTGTGTTGAATTGTGTTGAGCCGCCCACTCATTAATGGCCACATTACATATTCATTCATTACCCATCTCCATTATTCCACAACAACTCTTTACCACTCTTGCGTTGGAAACTTTTGAAGATACCTAATTTCAGTTTCTTTCCGTTTTTCTTTCGATTTGTATAGGTACCTACCTACATACATAGCTTCTATTTTATGCACTTGAATGCTTCTAATGCCACTTTATTATTTCTTAGCGAGTTAATATCACGTGGCTTTTACTGAAAGTATTAAAAACGAGCAAGTTCAAAAGCTTGCAACTTAACTCAACTCTGTAAGCACTTAAGCTTTTGCTCACACACTCAAACTAACACAAACACAAACATACACATACAACACACACACATACACTCATGCACTCAAACATAGCAACATACTTCCACTCACACTTATGATTTAAGCGGCAAACTTAAAAAGTTCTCTGGAATATATTTAAATTTACACACATAAAGCTAAGTTAACAGCTACCAAGTCATAATTTAACTGCTTATTTTGCACCAGTGCATACACACAGCCAGGCAGGCATACTTTGCTACGATAAACAGTTACCACAAATTCAACACACACGCGCGTATACACTCCATCCACACCAACGCCAACGCCAACGCCAACGTAATCATTCTAGTGAATAATTCATCTCTGAATCTTATCTGCGGTAATGCAAAGTGAACATATTTGAAATGCAAGGAATTTCATTCAGAATTCATCATGTGAGCAATAAAATGTTCTTCGAATCGAGCAAAAATTTCATAAGAGCCACAGAGGTAAGAAACCAACTCAATAACGATTCCAAGTTGGCTAATGAAATCGTTGGTTGTTGTGGGACAGGGTTTGTTAAGAGCAAATAAGGGTTAGGAACGCGTAGGAAATTATTAAATACTTAATGGTTTATAAATTAGGTCAGTAGGGAGCATAAAAAATATATCGTCATTATGGAGTTAACGCTCTTTAAAAACTGTTTTTCCTAAATAAAGAAAAAATTTGGCCTAAATAAATGTTAATTCTCTCATGCCTGAATTAAAATGGGTGGGGCTACATATTTTTTGAGGACAAATAAGTGTAAGTCTTGACTCGAAAATGAATTGGAAATAATTTCAAGGTCCTTGGTGTCGTGGTTCGTTTGTTACAGGATTTTATCTATAGACAACATTGACAGTGGTTGGACAAACTTAACACTTTTTTTGTTTTTTCAAAACTCTACGACATTGATCCTGTCAACTACCATCTATTAATAGACTACTGTCAAAATTTCAGCTCGTTGCGACGCTTAGTTTGTGTTTGGCAGCCATTGAAAGCAGACGATTTTGTGAACTTTGACGAAAATGGAAAAAAGTGGATTTTGTGTGCTCATTTTTGCGCAAAAAAACCATCAGCCAAACCAAGGAAAGGCTTGATAAATACTATGAGGACTTTGCAGCATCAATTGAAATGATTCACAAGTGGTTTACTGAATTCCAATGCGATCGTACAAGTAGAAGTGACGCTGAACGTTCTGGACGCCCAAATAACGTCATCACACCAGAAATGGTTACTAAAATTCATGATATCGTGTTGGCCGTAGATATCTCAGACGAACGGGTGTGAAACATTTTTGCGAAATCATTTCGATATGAAAAAATTATCCGCAAGATGGGTGCAGCGTTTGCTCACTCTCCACTATTCACGCGATCGTGTGACTGATTCAAAGGCGTGTTTGACGATGTTAAACAAAGATGAGAAGGATTTTTTCCATGGATAAGTAACCGTGGACAAACATGGATCCATCACTATACACCCGAGACAAAGAAGCAGTCGAAACAGTGCACTTCACCGACTGAACGTGCTCCGAAGAAGGCGAAGACGGTGCTATCGGCCGGAAAGGTTATGGCGAGAGTATTTTGGGTTAAACGCGGTATAATCTACATCAATTACCTTCTACCGAAAAGAACGATCAATGGTGAATACTATGCAGCCGAATAGGACCGCTCAACGACGCTTTCAAAGAGAAACGCCTCATTTGGCAAGGAAAAACGTGCTCTTCCATTAATACAATGAGCGCGTTCACACATGCCCGGCTCCCATGGTAAAATTCCATGAATTGTAGGACGAATTGCTTCCTCATCCAGCATATTCTCCAGATTTGGCTCTCAGCGACTATTTTCTGTTTCCATACCTGAAGAAATGGCTCGGCGGAAAGAGATTCACCATCAGAGAGGAGCTCATCATCGAAATAGAGGCCTATTTTGAGGATCTTCTAAAAACGTATTTTTCGGATGGGTTAAAAAAAATTGGAGGAACATTGGACGAAGTGTACCGAGCTAGAAGGAGACTATATTGAGAAATAAAACGTTTTATTGCCGTAAAAATCATTCCTTACTTAATTTTTCACGGAATTATCAAACGGCCCTCGTATTACCTTTAGTTATTAATTTTGTTTAATTGGTTTTTAAATAAAACAATTATTTTAATCTTTTTAAACACTTTTTGTAAAAAAAAACTTTTATGGCGAAACGATCTTGATCTTAATTTTGACAATTTCACTCTTCAGAGAACACGTCCACAGCTTACACTAGAACAAATAGCTGTTGGCTTGCACAACTCATAAAGCTACATAATGCAAAAAAATTAGGCCAAATAAATTAAAATAGCTGGACTTGGAAGCCTATAAGTACAATGTTGCCTATAGGCCTATAGGCAACATTGGTCATGATAGGGTTAAAAATCTGTGAAAATTAGTTTTACACACACAGGAAAAAATTGTGAAAAATATCCTAACAATCGTGTACACTTTGGCGCAATAGTGTGTCCATCGTGTCCAAGTCATTATCGTGAACACTATGGAGCTATGTTGAATACTTAAATATCAAGAAATCAATTCTTATGATAGGGCGTTCAAGATGGAGCCGATCTCCAAGTGACGGCACTACCACTCTTCAAATGCATGAAATTTTTGACGTGCGGCAACCTTATCATGAATACACCATAAATGTCAGATCGACTTGTCAATGAATAGTGAGATGTGTCGGCAGAAATCAGTTTAGTGTGACATTTGCTTATTTACTTATGTGTTCTCTGCAGTAGGCTTGGGCATTTTAGTTCACCACAAAGATCGCTCTTTTTAGTTCAATCGTATGTAATGAACTAGTTCGTTCATTTAGTTCTTTTAGTTCGTTCGTTCTTTTTGTTCGTTGTATGTTTTACTTCGTTTGTTCTCTTAGTTCGTTAGTTCTTTTAGTTCGTTCGTTCTTTTAGTTCGTTAGGTTTTTTAGTTCGATTGGTCTTTTAGTTCGTTTCGTTTACTCGTTCATGCCCAGGTATACAAAATGAAACAAACTTGGTATGAATATGTGATAGCCATCAAATCCAACATTTCTATTAGTGCAGACACAAAAAGTCTCAAACCAAATCTCAAACCAAGGACTCAAACCATAGCTTGGTAAATTTAGTTATTTTTGCTCTCGTTCGTTTTGTTTCTACTCGCTACAATATCAATTGAACTAAAATGAACTAAAATAACTAAAAGAACGAGAAACACTGAACTAGTTCACATAGTTCATAAGTGGGAATCGTTCAATTGAACTAGTTCGTTCATGAACTACCCAAGCCTACTCTGCAGCCATCTCTGTGTACACATGTGAGTTCTTCATTGCGCTGCGCAAATCTGAATTTGTATCGGCCAATACTGATATGAAGTCCTCGTCTTCTACACTTGCACAAATTTTTTTCTCAGCTTTTATGCTCATTTTTTTGCAAATAGTAAATTGCACAATTTTAGAAACAGTTATTTCTCATTTCTCAGCAGAAAATTGTTGAATGCTCTAAACGCACCTTCTCATCTGAAAAGTTGCATCTGAACGTATCTTTTCATCGGAACATTAGCATACTTTTAGGCATTTCTCAAATTGAGTTAAGGTAAACTCAGAAAGCAAATCGAGTTAAGGCTGAGTTTTATCTTGCATAGTTGTACTGGTAACTCACGAGTTTATTTTGAGTTCAATTACAAAACTTAGCTTTGTACTGGAAAATCAAACTGAACTCTCTGTATAGACATAGCATTAGGTATTAAATAGAGATTTTAACGCCACAACCACATTTTCGGCAAATAATAATAATGAAGTAAGAAGAATAAAATTAATAATAGGGTAAGAAAAAGTTTTATTACACGAAACATCAACTAATTGTACTCATTTTCAGGTTCCATAACTTCAGCTGATGGAGAACATTTCTTAGGACAAATACCACCTATTCGAATATTGTCTTGATCTCTGGCGTTCAATTTCAGGGATACTCACGAATTCGAAAGACGACAACCAATTAATATTAGAACTTTCAACTTCACAGCTGGTCTTATAAAAGACCTTAGTTTTTTAAGGAAACCAGGTTTTGCGAACAAAATAAATGGCAGTTATGTCCGGTGACATTTATTGCCATAACTTTGTAACGGAGAGTAATTTTCTTCCAATTCTTTGTTTTTTAAAAATTACTATAAAAAAGTGTAACGAATAAAAATTAATTAAAAATAGATTTTTTAAAAGTTCAGGGGTATGTAAGTCTTTAACTCATATAGAATAGAAATTCAAAAGAAAATATTTTTAACCATGCTATTTATTATATTTTTTTTTTTAAGATTTTCCGGAAAGCGCTAAGGCTATCAGTTAACAGTGTGGCCAATAACAACTGTCAGTAAAATTCACTGCTCTGGAAAAATTTGAGAATTTTAGTTTTTCCATGATCTACGTATATATTGCTTTTGAGAATTTAATTTTTGGCGGCGATTCTAATAATTCTTATGACAATTCTTAATAACAATTTCAAAAGTACCATGAAAGCTAAACGTGAATTTGTTATAGATTTGTTTAAAAAAAAAAATAATAAAAATTGTGACATTATAAAAACACTAAAACCACTAGGAATAGGAGAAATATAGGACAATACAACGATATAAGGAAACTGGAAGCTTCCCTGCAAACATTTTCTGAGTGCCTCAAAAAAATGACTCTAAAAAGAGTATTTTTTATGCGTGTTTTATGAGTACGCAATAAAAAGACTCATAAAGAAGTCTTTTATATGAATGTAAAATGATTGCTCAGAAATATGACCCTAAAAAGGGTATTTTTTATGCGTGTTTTATGAGTACGCAATAAAAAGACTCATAAAGAAGTCTTTGATATGATTCTAAAATGATTGCTCAAAAATAAGACTCAAAAAATAGTATTTTTTATGCATGTTTTATGAGTACGCAATAAAAAGACTCATACAGAAGTCTTTTATATGATTGTAAAATGACTTTAAATTTTTCTACTATTACTTTTTATTTGAAATGTTTAAAAAAAGATATTGTTGTCATTTTTTTTTCAATTTTCAACTTTCAAATCTTTTAAATAAATTTTAATCTAAAAATATATATCTAAACGGATCATAATTACTTCTATGAGTTCTGAAAGAGACCTCAGTATGAGTCTTTAAAATTCCATTCAATGATTCTTAAATATGACTATCAAAACTGTCTTAATTTTGAGTCCAAAAGACATTTACATATATGTATGAGTTCTAAAAAAGTATTTATATAAAGTCTTTATTATGATTCTTAAAAAAGTATTTAAAATTAGTCTTAAAATAGTCTTAATTTTGAGTCCAAAAAGACTCATTTAAATGAGTTATAAAAGAGTCTTTATTATGAGTCTTTAAAAAGTCTTTATTATGAGTCTTAAAAGAGTATTAAACATGAGTCTTAAATGAGTCTTAATTTTGAGTCCAAAAACACTAATTTGTATGAGTTCATAAAGAGTCTTTATTATAAGTCTTAAAAGCGTATTAAATATGAGTCTTAAAAGAGTCTAAATTTTGAGTCTTAAATGAGGCATAAAGCAGTCATTATTATGAATCATATTTTGAGGCCCGAAACCTACGAAAATGAACTCATAAAAGAGTCTTTTTGAGCGCATAATGACGATAAAAGCTCATTTATATGAGTCTGAAGATTAAAAAAAAAAATTGGTCGCAGTCGGACTGCGTAAACAAATTCTACCATAAAATAAGTGAGAGAATGATTTCAACGATATCCTGCTCAATCGGCCCGTTATGGAGCAAAAGATATGAAAATACCAAAGTCTTCAATGCAGCTTATTATGAGAAACAACATACAACTCAAGGCCTATAAAAAGCAACGCGTGGATGGGCTAACAGATAGACCAAAGCAATTAGGTGCAGTTAAAAGTAAAGAGATACTTGCCTGACACGATGGAGATGAAAAACTGTTTTTCGGATGAAAAACTGTCGGATGAAAAACTTTCGGATGAAAAACTGTTTTTCCTGTAAGACAGCCATAACCAACAGAATAACCGTGTGTATTCAAGAAGTCTTGCAAGTGTTTTAAAAGATAAATTAACTGTTGAGCGACATGAAAACGTCACCAAAAATCATGCTGTGGGGAGCAGTATCACAAAAAGGCAAATTGTCGTTGCTATTAATCGATCAAGGTGTCAAAATTGATACTAACTACTATCTCGAACATGTTTTACGAGACCATCTTCTGCCCCACGCCAGGATATTATACGAAGATGATTATTTTTGCTTTTCAAATTTGCTGCATTTTCCCATAAAGCAAAGCGTTCTCAAGACTGGTGCCGAAAAAATTTACCTGATTTCATCTCTGCCGAAGAATGGTCAGCATTATCACCGGATCTCAATCCATTTTATTTCTGTGTTTGGGGCTATATGTAGATAAAATTAAGTTGACGAAACGCTTAATAATTGGTGGGTTCAAGCAGCGTTTGACAAGAATTGCTGATAAAATGGATCAAAAAATGGTTAATGCCACGTGTGAATCGTTTTTCAAGCGTTTACGTCTTGTAATAAAAGACAAAGGGTGAAAGATTTGAGCTTTATCATTAATTAAGAAAATTTTCAAATATTTTTGTAACCTTACCAATAAATACAATAAAATATTGTTGACGTCTTTGATTTTTATAACACTTTGTTTTACAGACAGTTATAATTGGTTACACTGTACACAAAATTTTATTTTCTAATGTATTTGAAGTTTTTTTTTAAGTAATTAATTCAAATTTTTTTTCATCGATAAATAATTTCCATTTTAAAAACAGCTTAAGGCCAAAATTTATGTTGAAAATCGACTTTTTTTCGAGAAGTCACCATTTTGTCAAATATTAATATTTTGGTTCTTCCTTCGATTAAATACTAGATAATGTTAACGAAGTTTTTTTATTTCATTTTAGATGATCTGGTTCAGAGATATCGGATTCACCACTACACGTCTTAGAAGGGCTCCCAGATATTGGCTACAATAGCTTTAAAAATAATTATTTTTACAAATAAATTTTATGAAAAAAAAAGTTAAAAGTTACCACAAATGGATATAAATTTTGACGTTGATAAATTCAAACATCTTCGCAGATAAAATTTTTTTTAAAAATCGATTTTTATGCCGATTTTTAAGCAAAAAAGAAATTTAGCATCCATATTAAAAATGAAAATACTTGAAATTTTTAAAACGATATCATGTTCTTCAGAAGATGCTGTATGACACGTTAGAAAAAAGTTCACTTTAACCGTCCAAATATACTAGAAGTTTATCACAAAGGAAAATACACAATGCTTGCAGCTTTATTCTCTTTATAATATTATAAAAAAACTTATTTTATCGTACTCTTAAGAGCAAGACATAAAAAGAGAAACAAGTTTTGACCATTTTTCTTTTTCTGCTTAAGTTTTTACCAAAAAGTCGTCATTTTGAAGATAATGTTTGCTTCTATGGGATTAAATGTACCTTTGATGTTGATACTGGACGTAAGGAGCCTGGATGCCAAATTTTATTTAAATTTATCCAATACTTTTGCAAAATAAGCCATAGTTAACTTACTGAAAACCGGTTAATACCGTTTTTGCCTCACACCAAAACAAATTTAAATAACGGCTCAATGAAAATCAACTTCATTAAAATACAATAAATTTTATCGCTCTCCCTTTGAATAGACCTTTCTTGGTATTTAGGAGACTTAAAATATATCTCTGCTTTCTCAAATGAAAATAAAAAAAAGATTCTTTTGTATTTGATGTTTCTAGATAAATCATGACAAAATTAAAACACAAAAAGTAACACTGTAAAATGAGAACGAAATTTTGCAATGTCCCTTATATCCTTCTCTTTGTGCTATTCGGCACAACTACTCGAGCATAAAGGGACAACAGAGCTAATCCAAACCAATTCAATCCCATCATTTCCACCGGGACATAAAATGGCGATCAATAACAAATCTAAAATACAAATGAAAAGCGATAGAATAGAAAAGAGATTCTGTTACAAATTCGAGTTATAGTGTATTTTCTTAGAGCAGTGATGCCACCTTACTGAAAAAAAAAATGTAAGCAAACAAGTGTAATTAAATATTTTACGAGCTCTTATCTGTTGGATGATGCTTAAAGGAGGTGGCAAAAGGGGCGCAAAAACAGTTTCCAGATAAGAGGCAAAAATTCAAGCAGCTGCATTTATGATGCTTGTGGCAGCTAATGTGAAGTCTTGACGCCCTCTTTTTTGTTTCTTTCATTTTTTTTTTTTTTTTCTGCCACAAGCAACACGGAGGAAGAGCCGAACAAACATACAGACAAAATATGCGTCCTTGCAGCAGTTATTGCGCGATGCCAGCAAATTAACATCAAATTAATTTAATTTTGAGTTTTGTTAGGTTGCTATGTTGTTGTTGGTTTTTGTTTTTTTTTTTTGTTTTTTTTGTTTTGTGCAACGTGTCTGCTCTTTCGTCATAACTAAACGTTGCCACCCTTTATAGCTCAAGGCAGCAAGCAACTTCAAAGTCACAGAAATTACCCGCACACAGCAAGCGACGCATTTTAAAAATTTTGTTTGTAGCGCGTGCAACTTGGTGCTCCAAGAACAGCAGCAGTAGAAACAAAGGAAACAACGACAACAACGACAACAACAACAATATTAACAACAACAATAACGACGCCAATAACGACGGCAATAAAAACATGCACGCATAATTTGGGGATTACATTAAATTTCATGTTGTTGCCGTTGTTGTTGTTGTTGCTGTTAATGTAAAACGTGACGCCTCGCCACACGTTTCAAAATTATGTGCCGGCAAGAAAAAAAAAAAAACCAAAAACAACATGAGCGCCCCCTTAATAACACCCTCATGACGCTCCTGTTTCTCTTCGTTTAATATATGTTTTTTTTTTTCCTTCAGTTTAATGAACCTTCTTACATTGGCCAAAATGGCCAACAAATGTTTTAAGAAATAGGATAAGAAACTTTACGAAACTATGCTGCGACACTGATGTGTACTTTTTTGTCAAGAAAATGTTATAGAAGCTATAACTTTTTAACAGTTGCTTATTAAGATCTATTAATTAAGATCTCATTCCGTGTTAACAAAACGTTTGCGCTTACGGATGCCCTCGATTGCCACTCCAAAGGTCCCGGATTCGAATTCTGGCCAGACCATGGTCTTATGCTTTAACATTTCTTCATTCTTTTCTTTAATTCTTATCAAATGAAAAGACAATTTCATCAATATTCGCTACTATAAAGTTGAAGTTGGTTGGGAGATGTAAGTTTTCTGGAGAAGACCGCTTAGTAATTTAAATCGACTGAGGTAAAGGACTAACACATACTTCAGATTCAAATTCTTATTCGAATTTCGCACGTACTCTTCGTAGAAATTCGCCAATAACGAATGAAAACAATGCCTACCTTCCATACAAAGTGACGTTATCAAAATGGGAAAATCTCTAAAAATTATAAAAAATTAATCTAAAAAATTTGAATTTTTGCACAAAAGCTTTGCTTCCCAATACGCATTCTTTGTTTGAAATTTGTCAAAATCAAATGAAAACCATGCCTACCACCCACACAAAGTGACGTCATAAAAATGGTAAAATTTCTAAAAATTTCACAAAACTTAATCTTACGAACACTCTCGTAAACTGGGTTATCAGCTGTGGACTCAGCGTTAATCCTGATAAAACTGAGTTACTGGTCTTTACTAGACAACACAACTTACCCACAATCAGTCCTCCAAAACTGGGAAACGCAAGACTAAATTTCTCGGAACAAGCAAAATACCTGGGTCTCATCTTAGATAGGAAACTCTTAGAAACATTGGAAATTCAATCTGCTCGAGAGAGCCAAAAAAGCCAATATAGCCCATATTCATGCAATAAAGCAGTGGGTAGCAAATGGGGATTACATCCTAAGGTTACTCACTGGCTCTATTCAGCTGTTAGAAGGCCAATATTGTTATGCGGTACTATAATTTTTTGGCCCGCACTTAACACATCTCAATATACTTCGCAAAGTTCAACGGTCAGCTGAGCTGTGCATCAGCGGAGCACTGAGAATCACTTCAACGGATGCACTCGATATTATGCTCCACCTGACACCACTAGATATCCTAACAAAACAGGTGGATTCTAACACCAGAATGGCTGCAAACACAGCAATCCGTCTAGAAGCCACTTCCAATGGAAGGGAGGTTCAATAGGACACTCTAACATTAGGAAACTTCTTCCTCCAATATCTAAGACCGTAAACTACATCACGCAAAAACTTCTTTTCGACAAATAGTTTGATGTATCAATTTCCTCCAGAAATTAATGGGAGCTTGGAAGTACTCCACCAAACAATGCCATTGAAATCTACACTGATGGATGAAAATTAGATGGCAAAGTAGGGGGGGGGGGGGGAGTCTACTCTGAATCACTTAACATCAACCTTGCCTTTAGGGTCCCCAAGCACTGCAGTGTCTTCCAAGCGTCTCCAACGTCAAGTCATTGGTATATGCTAACAAGCCGACGACGTTGGAAGAGCTCAGAGCCAACATTGAACGCAAAATAGCGGCCGCTTCGGCCGAAATGTGTGGCGGAGTCTTCGAAAATTGGGTCCAACGAATCGACCGCTGCATACGTGCCCGCGGTGGCCATATGAACGAAGTCGAGTTCCATTCATAAATGTTTTGATTGTACTTCAAGCCGATAATAAATTTTTTGAAATATCTCAAATGGTTTGTGTTTTATTTAAAAAAAAGTTGTCAAGTCCTTAACGTAAAACCCTTTACCTTGAAACGCTGAAATCGGAAGTCTTACTCCACCCGCTGACGTTATTTTTGAACGCCCCATTTAATTCTAGTATCGACGAAAACGGTATTAGTTATTAACCCATTCTGAGCCAAACTGTCGCGAAAATGTAAACAGAAGAGCTTTTGGCGTCAACTTCAGTGCTTTTTTGGAAAAGCATAATTTTAGCTTTCTCACACTGTCGAAATCAAAAGTTTTACATTGTCGGTGGGTTTTTGAGGAATTTTCGAAAAATGCGTAAAAAAATTTCATCGCGTATGATATATCATACGTTGTCATTAATGTGTTAAAATATTTTCGTGTTGCTTTTTATTTTCAGATAATGCACATATATTTTTGATAACAACAACATCTCTGTATCATAAGACAATGAAATATATCCATATACTTAGAATGAAAATTACATGAAATAATTGCATAAGAAGTAAAAATATTAGGTAAGGCACATGTGTCCGAGTGCCCCTTAAAGGGTTCAAAGGAGCTTGAATTGCGTGCAAGCTACCGCGAATGTCTCTTCAGTTTATCGTCTAAGTTATAAAAGATAGGCAAAAACAAAACTCAAAATGATAAAATTTAAAAAATTTTAAATTTAAATTTTTGCTTTGCTTAAAAATTTAACCAATAAAAGCGCACTGTGCACCGGCAAAAAGAGCAAATTCCATTAATGTTGAAAGTGCCAAAACTGCGTTGTATGGTTATTGTTGTTGTTGTTGACATTTTAGTGCAGCATTTTCTGCTGTTGCTAATGCTGCTTAAAAATGCAAAAATATTTAAAAGATTTAGCGCGACAGATTTTTTTTTTTTGTACACAAACCATCCTCATCAAGTGCTTACACAGCGCTTGCAGCAACAGCAACAACAACAGCACATCGACAACAATAACAACAACAACAACATCAAGCGAAACAACAATTTGAGGCATACTTGACGCACTGCAGTCAAGTTGAGTCAAGTGCGCTTCGACATGCAAACGATTGACGCATCGAACGAGCGTTTGGCAGCCAACATCAGTAACCACCATGGATGGCATGGCCTAAATGGCAGCAACAGCAGCAGCTTTTGCTGAGTGGTAAATTTTAAATTATAATCTAAATAGCGATAGACGCACACACACACACATACCCACACACAAACATACACCCACCCTCTACCTCGATTTGTCAAACACAATACCTTCTGGCAAGTCGTTCGACCCCCTTTTGTGGCATTCCAACATGCAATGGCTAAATGCTGGAATTTATTGCTTTAAGATGGTTTTTCGTCTTTTAATGGGGTTAGGGGGGAAAACCTATAATGTTGGCATCTGCACCCTCTCTGCAAGTTGGCTTGTATAGTTATTTCCACCCTTGTGTCGGCTGCCTTTTTAGAAAATCGATTGATGTTGAGCAGTAGCAGCAGCAGCATGAGCAACCGTTTAAACAACAACAACAACAACAAGAAATACAATGTGCTTTTTCACAGTCCTGAAGCTCGTTGAAATAAAAAACTCGCTTATTTGAATTTTTAACAAAACTCTTTGAGTAATTTATTCCCTATAAAATAACATTTTTTGTACTAAAGTAAATTATGTTACATTGTTACTTACTTGGTTTCTTTGCTTCGTGGCGTTTGGACAATGAAAAGGCCGTTACCAGCTAACTTACTTATATTTATAAGCGCGAAATAACTAATACCAAGCATAATTTGACTGAACGGTTTCTTAAGCATACATAATAAAATACACAAATACATATAACTTATTGAGTTGGCATATATATTACATGATATAGAATAAATACATTTAGATGTCTCGCTCTTTTGTAGTGCTGCTATTATCGTTCATCGACACCCCTGCAGGAACTTTTTCCATATAATCGACATCCCCACCCCCGTGAACTGACCCGGAGGGGGAGGATTCACCATTTTCTTTGCTCACAGCCAAGTCTAGCACAGCAAGCTTGGAGACTGGTCTTTTGTAAACGCCAGAGCTAGTATTTACCTCTGCAGAGCGCGCAGTACCGTCTTTTCCGTGGTACAATTTAAGTACCCTCCCACGTCTCCATTGTGACCGTGGAACTTCCGCATCGCAAATATAAACGAGATTTCCAATACTTAGCGGTTCGGATGGTAAACACCATTTCGTGCGACGAGTTAATTCCGGCAAGTATTCTCGTAGCCATTGATGCCACATGCCATTTTTTAAATTTTGAAGAATTCGCCATTGTTTCCGTAAGCACATAAGCCTTGGTTCATAAGGCGCCGGCGTTTGCGTTGAGTTGGGACATCCAATTAGGAAATGGTTAGGAGTGAGAGGTGTTGGGTCGTCAGGCGTAACCGGTAAATGCGTCAAGGGCCTCGAGTTGACCATGTTCTCTGCTTCTATGAGAAAGCTGTGTAGAGTTTCGACGCGCGGCGAGTGTTCCTTAAGCATCACGTGGAGCGCCCTTTTAACAGATTGTACAAGTCTTTCCCATGCACCGCCTTCACTTGGATTACTCGGTGTGTTAAAAATCCACTTTATCCCCAAAGGTGATAAATTCGACTTAATAGCGTCATGATCCATAAAGTCATGTACTCCGCGCAGTTCCTTGTCGATGCCTACAAAATTCGTGCCATTATCGCTGCGTATTTGAATTGGCACCCCACGTCTGTTAATAAAATTTCTGATGCACGTTATACAAGCATCACTCGAAAGATCTGATGCTATTTCCAGATGTACCGCTCGTATAGTTAGACATGTGAACAAGGCAACCCATCTCTTCTCTTTTTGCCGACGAACTGCTACGCTGATTGGTCCAAAAAAGTCTAGGCCGGTGTACGAAAAGGGTCGCACGTACGGAGTTACACGATCAACAGGCAGGATGCCCATTTGCGGTTGTTTCGGCTTAGCCCTTTGGATTCTGCAGAATAAACATTGAGATTGGACACTATTGACTAACCTTCTTAGCGATGGGATCCAGAATTTCAAACGGATTTCACTCATAACTGTCGACACGTTAATATGGCATAGCTTCACGTGATAATGCTGCACGAGTAATCGCGTGAGTTGATGCTGCCTCGGCAAAATGATCGGTCGTCTGGCTTCCAGCGAAACGTATGCTGCATTTTCAATGCGCCCATTTACCCGAATCAACCCGTCATTGCTGATAAAAGGGTTCAAAGTTTTAATATTGCTGCGATCGGGTATGCCGCTGCCTTCTTTCATCGCAGAATACTCGCTCGCATAAGCTTCTGACTGAACACAGCGACAAAGATATTTTTCCGCAGCATTCTCCTCCTCCGCAGTAAGCTCGCCTTTGGATAAATCCTTCTTCTTAAATAGGTTTTTTAAGTTTTGACAGTATCTGAGCAGCCAGGCTGTTGCGCGCTTTAGCCTGCAGTATTTTGAAAATCGATTAATACGAGGTGTAATTAAAACTACCTGTTTTGTCAAAAGCATAAATTTTCGCGATCGAAGTTCACTACTACTTTCATCCACGTCGCAACACATTCCTTTTTCGCTTGGCCACTCACTTTCTGACTTGCTAAGGAATGTCGGTCCATTTTTCCATATGCCGTCTGGTTCGTACTTAACTGGAAATTTTGCTCGCGTCGCTTTATCTGCTGGATTCAATTCGCCTGGACACCACCGCCACTCCTCGATTTTGCTGCTATCCAATATTTCCGACACTCTGTTAGCAACGTATTGTTTGTAGTCACAGTGATCTGAACGAATCCAGCGGATCACAGTTTGTGAATCACTCCATAAACAAAAACGTTTTATGTCGACAGTGTGACATTTTTTAATTGTTTCCATCAGTCGTACACCCATTACTGCCGCTTGAAGTTCGAGTTTCGGTATAGTGTGGAAGCGAGTAGGCGCACAACTGGATTTCGCTGCAACAAAGTTTACATTATATTTTTTCTTACTTACTGTTCGCCAATAAGCAACTGCCGCTAAAGCTTCCTCGCTTGCATCTACGAAAACGTGTAGTTCTATTGCATTGCATTCTTCAAACTCTTCGAAATAGCACCGCTGTGTCTCAAACCGTTCCACTTTAGGCAGCTCCTGAATCCAGCTTTTCCATCGCTCATAAATGCTATCCGTGATAGGGTCATCCCACGCAATTTTTGTTTTCCACGTTGCCTGCATCAATACTTTAGCCGCTATCACATAATCTGCCAAGAATCCGAACGGATCGAACAAAGACATATTAAATGAAAGCATTTCACGCTTGGTTGGCTTTCTTTCGCATTTTAATATTTCGGCAGGCACTTTATTAAATTTAAAAATGAAAACAAAAACATCTGTTTTCGCCATCCAGTGCATGCCAAGTACTCTCTCCACCTTTCCTTGAACACTTGTCACATTTTCTCCACATTCGCTTGCAGCGTTGCCAACTGCTCTCAAGAGTATATCAGAGTTTGAGACGATATTTCTCATATCAAATCCACCAGCTTTATGTATTTTTATTACATCTTTTACCACAGAAATGGCTTCTTCTACAGTCTTAAAACAGTCGACATAATCGTCGACATAGTGTCTTTCAACTATTCCTTTAACGGCGCGAGGAGATTCATTTTCGTAATTTAATGCATTTGTATTTTTCACATATTGTGCAATTGTTGGCGAACAGGTAGCTCCAAATATTAGTCTTTGCATGACATATGTGTCAACTGGCCTGGATGTTTCTCCGTCTCTCCACAAGAACCTTTGGCTTTCTTGATCTTCCTTTGCAATAAGTATCTGGTGGAACATCTCGCATATGTCTCCGCACACCGCAATGGGAGCCTGCCTGAATTTAAAAAGGATTGCAATTAGTGGCTGATTTATATCTGGGCCTGGTAATAGCGTTTTGTTTAATGAGATTCCTTTTACTTCAGCTGCAGCATCGAACACTAAGCGCAAACCTTTTTTGTTTGCATTTCTGACACCAAAATGCGGTAAATAGAACGTTTTGTTTGTGTGTCGTTCTGCCTCCGCTTGACTTAACTTTCGTGCATAACCTTTACTAACGTAATTATTAATTTTATTGATATACTCCTCAGCATAGTCTTTACTACGTTCCATTTTCCTTTCAATTATTTTTAAGCGATTTAGTGCCATCTCAAAGCTATTTGGAAATGGCAGCAGAGTTTCTTTCCACAAAAGTCCGCATTCAAATCGGTTTCCAACTCGTCTGGTTGTACACTTCAAAATGTTGAGCGCTCTTTCATCTGCTTTTGAAATTATGCTATTTGTACCGGCTTTAATTCCAAAGGTCTCTATTTCAAAGTACTCCTTCATCATGTCGCACATTTCAGATATCGAGCTTTGGTAAATTTGTCTCACGTGTAAAACATGTCGGAGGGTTGGACTTAGTTTTTCTTCCACTGGTCCATATACCATCCAGCCTAATCTGGTTTTCGCTGCAATCGGCCCTATATTCGAGGACATGCGAGGAGCTTCAAGTGGTACTGTTAAAAATGCATGATTTAAACTTAAAATCAATTTTGGCTGAATATTTGAGTATTCATGTAGTGGCAGCCCGTGTAAATGCGGATACATATTTAGAAGCTCACCATTACGAAAACTTTGCGTTGGCAACACTAAATTTTTTGACGTATGTATGTTGGAGAGTTGATATTTTATATCATTTTCAGCCATACCGCTCACTACAATGTCCACTACTTGAGTTTCCTGGTTAGTTGTGTGTTCATTTAACCATTGTATTTGCAAATTTTGCAACCTTCCTCGAGCTCCAAGCTGTTCAGCTAAATTCGCATCTATAAGTGAAACATTAGCACCATCATCCACAAAGGCAAAAGTGTTAATAATTGTGTTTTTTCCGTAGAGCTTCACTGGCAGAATCTGGAAGAGGATATTTGCATTGAAGCTGCAGTCTGCGTGGCAGCTTATGTGTGCTGGTTGGGTGAACGATTCGTGGTCTTCATTTCTTCTTGTTGAATTTTCGGAACGCATCTCAGGAGCCGTATGAGTATTTCGTTGCACTATGGACGATGTATGAAGTAAGTGATGATGCCGTTTATTGCATCCTCCAGTCCCACAACGTTTTCGCAGATTGCATACATTTGCTCGGTGACCACCTCTTAGACAACAAAAACATACTTTTACGTCTTTCACTTTTGCCCATCGATCGTCTGTTGATAGCTGCAAAAATTCTCGACAATTTTTGAGGTTAACGCAATTGCCTTGGCAAATCAAACATTTTTGCTTAACTATACTGACGCAAGCGAAACGTCTGTCGTTGGTTGGTAGTGGTCTGCGCCTTGTGGAGCCCGACGATTGAGTCGACGTTGATGGTAGCGCATCAGTCACCATATTTGCGAGGCGTCGCAGGCCATTAAGCCACATACTAAAATCGGCAATAGTAGGCGGGCGCTCAAGAAGCAAGCACTTTTCGGCCCACTGCATCTGTTGCGTTATTGGAAGCTTACATACTAATTCGCTTAAAAGAATAGGGTTTAACAAATGGTGCTCACCTTTAGTATTTTTTAAAAATGTTGTCATGTTCATCATAACATTAGCAAAGTTCACCAGGGCATCAAGGTTATTTTCTATTAATCGAGGTAGGGCTCTTACTTTTTCAACTTGGCTTCTTATCAGCTGTTCCGGTCGTCCGAACGTTTCTTCCAATGTCTCCATTATTGCGCATACATTGTTGGAACTGCTGAGCAATGACTCCACTGTCTCTCTGGCGAGTCCTTTTAATGCTTCACGGAGGCGCATTACGTTATGCAGGTTGGAGTATTCAAACTCTCTTGTAGTACTCTCAAAGGCTTCTGTAAAGGTCTGCCATTCTTCTGGCAGGCCAGAAAAGATAGGGAGAGGATATATCTTTTTTTGACGTGTAGGTATTGATTGTTGGCTGCCATCGCTCCATATTGCAGAATTTGGCCTCTGCAGTTGTGTTTGATGTGGTTGCATAGAGACTTGCATTGCTTGCTCAACGTATGTTCCTTCGCTTGATGGCTGATATTGTGCTGAAATTGTTGACGATTGATATGTTTGCTGCTGTGTTGACTGCTGGAACGTAGGTTGCTGCATAGACGATTGGTTTATCAGATGTGGCTGAGGCTGAGACGTAAGCTGTTGAGTGCGTGACTGTTGCATAGATTGAGGCAGAGACTGATACGTCGATATCTGCGTTGACGGCTCGTGCGTCGGCCGCTGCGTTGACGGCTGTGTCGGTTGCTGCGTCAGTGGCTGATATGTCGGCTGCAGCGTTGATGGCTGTATCGGTTGCGGCGTCGACAGCTGATATGTCGGCTGCACCGTTGACGGCTGAGATGTCGGCTGCTGTGTTGACGGCTGTGTCGGCTGCGGCGTCGACGGCTGATATGTCGACTGCAGCGTTGACGGCTGAGATGTCGGCTGCTGCGTTGACGGCTGTGCCGGCTGGTGCGTTAACGGCTGATATGTCAGCTGCTGCGTTGACGGCTGATATGTCAGCTGCTGCGTGGATGGCTGTATCTGTGGCTGCGTCGACGGCTGATATGTCGGTTGCAGCGTTGACGGCTGTGTCGGTTGCGGCGTCGACGGCTGTGTCGGCTGCGGCGTCGACGGCTGATATGTCGGCTGCAGCATTGACGGCTGAGATGTCGGCTGCTGCGTTGACGGCTGTGTCGGTTGCGGCGTCGACGGCTGTGTCGGCTGCGGCGTCGACGGCTGATATGTCGGCTGCAGCATTGACGGCTGATATGTCGGCTGCTGCGTTGACGGCTGTGTTGGTTGCGGCGTCGACGGCTGTGTCGGCTGCGGCGTCGACGGCTGATATGTCGGCTGCAGCATTGACGGCTGAGATGTCGGCTGCTGCGTTGACGGCTGTGTCGGTTGCGGCGTTGACGGCTGTGTCGGCTGCGGCGTCGACGGCTGATATGTCGGCTGCAGCATTGACGGCTGATATGTCGGTTGCAGCGTTGACGGCTGTGTCGGCTGCGGCGTCGACGGCTGTGCCGGGTGCTGCATTGAAACTCGTTTTACCTCTTTCTGTAAATTGATTACGCTTGTCTGGAGTTGCTGATTATTGGATACCAATAGCGATTGAATTGCATGCATTTGTCGTTTGAATTCACTTTGCATGACTTCTAATTTTTTATCAAAACTACGTTTTATTTCATATAATTCATTTTTACCTTTTTCCAAACTTTGTTCACAATGGCTCGCTGATGCTGATGGAGGGGCTTTGGCTAGTGGCATTGGCGGTGCACTTGTTGGAGGTGCGAATGGCTGTTCTGCTTCGTTATTTTGCGGCTGTCTAGGTTGACCTGGCTGTTCTAATCGAGCCGGCGGCGGTTGTACTGGAAAACTTGACTGACCTGGCTGTGTTGTCTTACATGGCTGTACAGATTCGATTGACGGGTGAGGATTTTGAGGTGGTTGTACTGTCGGGTTTGCTAGCGGCTTTGCAGAAGCACCTGGCTGTGTTGATCTACCTGGCTGTGCAGATTCCATTGACTGCTGGTGAGGACTTTGAGGTGGTTGTACTGTCGGGTTTGCTAGCGGCTTTGCAGTAGCACCTGGCTGTGTTGATCTACCTGGCTGTGCAGATTCCATTGACTGCTGGTGAGGACTTTGAGGTGGTTGTACTGTCGGGTTTGCTAGCGGCTTTGCAGTAGCACCTGGCTGTGGCGAACGTTCGAGAGGCATTTTAATGTAGAACTCTTCGTATCTCGTTGGTGGTACGCCTTTGTTCACTCGCTTGCTGGCTCTTCTTGGTGAATCCGTGGACATAAACTTTTTTTTGTTAAGACATCATAAAGCAAGGAATAAAGATTTGTGCTTTTTCACAGTCCTGAAGCTCGTTGAAATAAAAAACTCGCTTATTTGAATTTTTAACAAAACTCTTTGAGTAATTTATTCCCTATAAAATAACATTTTTTGTACTAAAGTAAATTATGTTACATTGTTACTTACTTGGTTTCTTTGCTTCGTGGCGTTTGGACAATGAAAAGGCCGTTACCAGCTAACTTACTTATATTTATAAGCGCGAAATAACTAATACCAAGCATAATTTGACTGAACGGTTTCTTAAGCATACATAATAAAATACACAAATACATATAACTTATTGAGTTGGCATATATATTACATGATATAGAATAAATACATTTAGATGTCTCGCTCTTTTGTAGTGCTGCTATTATCGTTCATCGACACCCCTGCAGGAACTTTTTCCATATAATCGACATACAACAACAACAAAATCAACAACAACAACAATAGCAGTGCATTAGCAAACTTAAACGTCTCCATCCCTCAACCACTTCATTCTTGAAAATCAGTTCCTATTGGATTGGGTTGACTGACGTTTTTTTCCGTGTCAGAATTTTATTTTAACTAAAATGTTAGTTTTTGTCAAACGCTTTTAAGGTGTTGTTGATTTTCAAGTAATAAAGTAAATAAATAAAATTATGTAAAAAATATTGACTTGAAGGTTGGATGTGAAGTCTAACAAATACGCGTAGCGGCTGCTTGTCACTCAGATTATGAATTTTCTTATCGTATTCGATGGAAGATATATTGATGTATTGCTTTGGAAGGATGCGAGGGCTGCCTTTTAAGACTTGCACTTCAGCAACACAAGGCATTGTCAAATGAATTTTGACAGGTCCATTCGAAAATTTAACATTTCCTAGCATAAACGTACTCTCAATGTTTTAGTACATTTACTAAAAATACAAGTTAGGGTTTTTGATAGTTTCAACTGCTTCTACGGTGCTCGTAAATCGTTGACCACGCAGTCTAACTTTGATATTCGGGAACAAGAAAAAGTCATTGGGTGCCAAATCAGGACTGTATGGAGGATTAGTCATCAATTCGACGTTTTGACTGCTCAAAAATGCACATGTTTGACGAGATGTGTGAGAGCTCGCATTCTCATGATGGAGAATGATTCGTCTTTGGCGGTTGGTTTTGCGAATTTCTAATATTTACGGAAAAGAAATGGTCGTGTACCATTCAGAATTGACCGTCCTACGCTCCTCGAGCGGAACAGTATCCACATGACCCATTCGGTGGAAGAAACAGGCGACCATTTGCTTCGCAGTGCTTCGTGCGCGAACAACTTTTGTTGGATTTGCCTCGTCTTGGAATACACATACGGTCGATTGCTGTTTTGTTTCCGGCTCGTACGCATATATCCGTGATTCGTCACCTGTCAAGAATTTATACACGTCTTTTGAAGCACCACGATTAAACTTTTTAATCATTTCCTTACACCAAGGTATATTTAACAAGGTAGGCTCGTCTCGGAGCCGTGGGTACAGCAGCTGTCAAACATGATAAGAGCATAAAAAAAAAAGAAAAAAAAACAGCGAATAGAAAACTGCTTTTATTCGTAAACAGCTGATTTTAACAGGTGTTGTACCCACCACAAGAGAGAATTTCAACTACTAACACTACCTTGTGAAATATACCTTGCTTACACCAATCGACGCGAGACTTTTTTTGAGCGATTGATAAATTATGGGGTATCCAACAAGAGCAAATTTTTTCATGTAACATCGAATGTATTGAAGTGGAACTTGACGATCTTGCATTATTAGTTCACGTACTGCATCGATGTTTTGTGGCACAACAATCGATTTTGAACGACCTTCACGGATTTCGTCGGCGGCCGAACTACGACCACGTTTGAATTCACTAAACCAGCTCACTATATACTGTGGTTTTTGATGGTGCTTTATCGTCATACAAAGAACTGAATTCATCGACACATTCTTGTTGAGATAATCCACGTCAGAATTTGTGAAAAATAATCCAACGAAAACCTTCTCTTGAAATTTCCATTTTTTTAACAAATTTATTTTCCTAACTCATTCTAAACTCAAAACGTTGTGAGCATGGTGAAATAATTATAAGGTGTTCTCATCCCATGACATTTTTCAATATATTTTTTGACTGCTGTTTTTTTTTTTTGACAATCTGAATGGTTTCCTATAACGTATTTGTATGAAAATGTCAAAATAAGGCATCCTATTTTTTTCTGATAATCCGGATGAGAACACCTTATATTTATTCCACCATGGTTGTGAGTACATTTATGCTACCTAATGTCAAACTTTATAATGGTGATGCCAGATTTTATATATTGACATGAGTGTTGCCAGTTCCCGAAATATAAATAGTACCCCTCGTACAAATGACAATTTCAACAACCTCACCAATGGTCCCATTGTACAGTCCTACTAATACAAAAAAATTTGGCTCATTCACTTAAGCCTCAATTTTTTACTTAAACCTCTTGCATTGTCGGAGGAGTCTGACAACGCTCGTGGGTGTGTAAAGCATTTGGTAAAGTATTGATGTTGTCTCAGCATTGCCAAGATTTTTGAGCTCCTCAATGTTGTATTCTGCAATTTCAACGTTCTTTGAGATAAATCTCAACACAAACAGATAAACGCTGATTGTTGATTAAATATTTGGTTGATAAGAGGTCGTAGTCTAGTGGAGTCAGTTCTTTTAATGATACTCTTAATAAACATTCTTCCCTAAAAGCTTGTTTTTCTGGTCCAATTTGCCCCATTATCTGGTTCATTTCAAGGGCTTTCCTTATTTGATTTACGATTGCAAATTGTTGTGTTAAATTCTTATTTAAGGCAGTGTGAACAAGAACCAAGACTCGACTTTCATCTTAATTTAAATGAACAGTACTCCCTCTTGATGTTTCTGAATGTACAAAACCTTCTTTTGCAGTTTTAATGAACTAAATGTTGTTGACAATATTTGGAAACATTTCTCTATTTCAATCCATTTCGCGATCAATACCACGATTTCCTAGATCCTATGATCTATAAATTACAAATATCGTGATATTCATCGTGACATGGATAGGAATGGAGGTTTAGAATTGTTTCCAAATATTGTTGACAAAATACATTTTATTAAAACATTTTTATTTTACGTTTTATTTTTTTGTTTTTTTTTTTTAATTGATTATTTGAATTTTAATGTATATTCATGAATTGATAGAGTCAGATAATGTCTTGTTGCGTGGGTGTTAAAATCCGCATATTCTTATTGGAAGCCATGCAAGAAAATTGCAAATTTCCTTTTTTTTACAGGGTTCACCAACACATGTAAATAAAAACAGTAAACAATTAAATAATCATGCTCTATTCAATCTATTATCAATCTTATATCTATCTATTTACAAATTTATGATAGCAGATATTTATTATTATCGGTAATGATAGCGAACAATATTCGCCTCAATGTTTTTGTTGTTGTTCCATGTCGTTCGATTTTTTCTAGCGACCAAACAAAGCGAAAGACATATGTATTCCTTTTACATTCGATAAAAGTTGAAAGCAATTCTTTTAACGTTCTCTTTTGAACCCAAAAAGTTGACGGTACAACACAAGCGTACCGTCAATTTTTTCCCCCTTTCTTCTTATCCAATTCGCCGCAATTAGCCTACAAACTCGAAAAATTGCTTTCAATTCTTGACCAATATAAAAGGGGTCATAAATACAGAAGCAGGCAAGAAGCAAACTGAATTCAACGAATATCAACAACGAAAATATGGAAATCTTATTTTCAATAAATTTGTAAACTAAATAGAATTTAAAAATTTGGGCTTCGTTAGGCCATAATTTAAGATCCGTAGATCAGTTTCGAAAAATAAATATTAAAATCGGTCAACCCATTTCGGAGTTATGCTTATTTAAACATTCTTCATACAAGTTGTTCCATGGGAGCTTCGCTCGCTCGCTCCATTAATTTAAATCATTTCAATGAAACTATTCATATCAAGTAGTCTTCTTCAACTACTTACATTTGCAAAGATTGTTGGTTTCATCATTGAAATCAATTGCGTTGAATGGTTAAAATTTCCAATCTATTGAACATTGAACAATTGCATTGTGATCGTGGTGCTGAATATTATCACTCGAACACCTTTATACGGTCCATTTAACATGAATGGGAAACAATTAATTCGCAAGATAATTAAATGAATTCGCACACAGATGCAAATTACAAGAACAATGAAATACCACGAACACTTAGACAAATACACAAACATAGTTACGATTACATTTAAACATAGATATGTTTGAAGGTACGTGTGGCACATTAAATTCCATTGGGTGTTGATGATTAAACGATAACTAAATGTCGATAATGATGTTTTACATAGCAATGCCGACACTTAACCAATGCTAGCACACAAAACATACACACACACAATCAGATTTGATTGCATATACATATTTTGCTTTTGATGCCGAATTACAACTAATTGCTGTCGTAAAGCAAAAAAAAAACAATATTAGAAAACAAAATTTAACATAAAGTAATACATCAGCAAATGTTGACAACATAATTGCAGCAACTACAAAGCAGCAACAACAAAATCAACACAAGCAACTGCTGTTACATGCAACAACAAAAATAACAAAAACAACCACATGAAACCAAATACCAACAGAGTAAAACTGTTGAGCATGAAATGGAGTTGGTTAAAATAGTTGCTGTTGCTGCTAGAAAACAACCAACATAAACCAACATAAACATGCAGTTTTAACTAAATAATTATGATAAAATGTCAGCGTGTCATTGTATGTATGTGTGTTTGTTTTAATTATATATAATGCTCAATTATTGCTTACAATCATAAACAAATTTATTAAATTACTCGAATATAACAAACAGATTGTCAAATGCGCCGAAATAATGTAGTTTAAAGCTTGAATAAAGAAGCATTAAACCATGTAATAGAGCGCGAGATTTTTATATGATATTTGATTTTGGCTAATTTACTGTTTTGTGGTCGCTAAATTTCAATCATAGTGCCCGCCATCATTACTTTTGGTTAACAATCTACAAATAATTGAATAAAACTGGAGTCACGTTAACATGCGTTAAATACGTACAGTACGTAAAATATGATTTAATCACACGACTAAATACATGTGATTTAAACCGGCATTAGAGAATTTTATTTATAATTCCTTTTTTTTTTTTGTTTTTGCAAACAATGATTCGAATGAGTTGCACTGAATTATATGTGTAAATCCGAAAAAATTTATACAAAGTGCAGAATTTTAAAAACTACTTATCGCAACTAAATACAAAACACAAAGATTCAGAAGAGGCAACAGCAATTTGCTTGAAAAGCAGATTGCACCTTCATACTGTCAGAAAAAATTTCAATTATCCTTTTGATCGTAAAAATCGTATTTCCTATAGCCAAGTTGCATGAAAACAGGTTCCTAGCAATTTTGAAGTTTTTTTTTTGTTGGGCAAAACGACAAAAGAGGTAGAAGATGAAAAGTTACCATCCTGGATTTTTGCTAAAAATTGTAGTTTTATACGGACAATTGAATGAAACTATGCTCAAGTTCTGGTCTATCATCGTTGCTACCAAAATTTTAACCGAAATGCGAAAAAACGTGATTTTTGTATGAAAGTCCGATTTCCACACCCCGAAACATGTCCCAAAACAAAAGTTCTCATCCTGGATTTTTGATATGTGATAACTGATGGTATAAAGATGAATTTGTTACTTATTCCCCAAATTGCTATCAATCATCCTTCATGCCGTAAAATGGCCTAGAAGTTAAAAAGTCAGGTCATGAAAATGTTATGAGAGGAGAAAGCTGTAAAAGTCAAAATTGTATAGCGATTTGCTTGAAAATGGACAGATTACACCTTCATACTGTAAAAACAAAAAAACAAAATTAAATTATCCTTTTGACTGGTAAAAACGTATTTCCTATGGCCAAGTTGCATGAAATGAGTTGCTAGCAATTTTAAAGTTTTTGTTTTTTGGGCAAAACGACAAAAGAGGTAGAAGATGAAAAGTTCTCACCCTGGTTCTTTTGCTCAAAATTGTAGTTTTTTTACGAACATTTTTACGAATACATTTTTCGCATTTCTGCTCAAATTTCAGTACCAAGGCCGATAGACCGGAGCTTGAGCATAGTTTCATTCGATTGAGAGCTTTCTCCTCTCATAACATTTTCATGACCTGACTTTTTAACTTCTAGGCCATTTTACGGTATGAAAGACGATTGAAAGCAATTTGGTGATGATGAGACTAATTTGTATTTTAAATCCCATTCTTTTGTAAAAAATTTATCAAGCACCTAATTTCTTCATTGCGACGAATTCAGCATTGAGAAATTTTGCGGCGAATTGAGCAGCCCAATGGCTGAAGATTTTGGGCTATCTTCACAGAAGTAACAAAATTGGTCCCACAATGAAGAAACCCCATTTATAAGAAAGTTTTACTATAGATTTTATTTTAATTTTATGTTATAATTGTGGAAATAAAGAATAACTTAAGGTTATAACCCTTTAACTGAAATTTTGTTTGCATGACATCTGATATTATTTCAAATTGTGCCTCTTTTACTGATAAAAATTGCTTTCATTTTTAAAATCTTCTTATTTACAAGCATTTAAGTAAGAAAATTATCAAAACAAATAAATAAATATATTTATATACATGCTTATATACATACTTATATATATACTTATATAAATTTTACACAATTACATGAAATATGAAGCCAACATTTGATGTTTTTTTTGCTTAAAATTGCTACCTATTTATCGACAGTTTCCGGTTTTATCGACAAAACCATTAAATTTGTATGGGAGCCCCCCTAAGGAGTGGTCGGAGGAAATAGGTGTTTAGGGCAAAAATGTTCCTTTTGCAAAAGTAATGGGGGTCGGTCATGCATATTAACCCTTTCCGGCACTCTTTTAAAGGTCATATACTCAGGTGTATGGAATAAATAAACAAAAACCATAAAATTTGTATGGGAGCCCCCCTAAGGTGTGGTCAGAGGGAATAGGTGTCAAACGCAAATATGCTCCTTTTGCAAAAGTAATGGGGGTCGGTGATACATATTAACCCTTTCCGGCACAAAAACCATAAAATTTGTATGGGATCCCCCCTAAGGAGTGGTCGGAGGGAATAGGTGTCAAAGGCAAAAATGTTGCTTTTGCAAAAGTAATGGGGGTCAGTGATACATATTAACCCTCTCCGGCACTCTCTTAAAGGTCATTTGCTCAGGTGTATGGAATTAATAAACAAAAACCATAAAATTTCTATGGGAGCCCCCTAAGGAGTGGTCGCAGGAAATAGGTGTTAAGGGAAAAAATGTTCCTTTTGCATAAGTAATGGGGGTCGGTCATACATATTAACCCTCTCTGGCACTCTTTTAAAGGTCATATGCTCAGGTGTATGGAATAAATAAACAAAAACCATAAAATTTGTATGGGAGCCCCCCTAAGGAGTGGTCGGAGGGAATAGGTGCCGAAGGCAAAAATGTTCCTTTTGCAAATTTTATTTATACCACACACCTACACACCTATTTCATACAGCTGAAATAGCCGACAAGCAGTAACAACATCGCATACTGTTCCTGCAGCTATCAATGAAGTTTTTAGAATTAAGGTTCTTGCTTTCGGTTTCTTATAGTTCTCGTTTGCTTTTTGTTGCGAGGGTTATATAAGTTAACACACCTAACACGTGCAGCCGCCTTTATAAAATGCTAACGATTGGTCCGCTCCCACGCTGACGATCAGTTTAGCAAAACGTACGTGACAATATCAAAATTACAATTTGACAACAGCAGCAACGATCTGTTCTTTCAATTGTAATAAGACGCCCATGATTCGACAACGGCAACAACAACAATAGCACCAGCAACAAGAATTGCAATAGCAGCAACTGTAACAACAACAACAACAATAGCACCAGCAACAAGAATTGCAATAGCAGCAACTGTAACTACAACAACAAGCAAATGCAATTCCTTTTAGAATTATAAGCAGATTAATTATATTGAAGTTAGTTTTAAGTCAGTTCTTAATCTTTGTTCCTAGTGGTAAGACAGTTTCCACATAGTGGATTCTTTAAATAAAAATAAATATATTAAAATAACAAAGAGTGTTATTAATTTATAGCCTGGATGTTTAGCCGAGATGCTTTGTGAGTGCGATGGGTGATCGCATGATCAAATTATGTAGGATGAGGTGACAACTCAATATTTTCTCACGAATTTCTTGCACAGATTGTCATTTGCCTGCATTAATTGCTTTTTATTTTCTTTTCTACTTTTTCCTTCTCTAATTTATACTATTTTTGACATTTGGTGCCGTAATTTTGCACCTACTGTCAAAATTAGTATAAATTTGGGAACGGAAAAAGTAAAAAAGAAAATAAAATATACAAGAAAATGGCATTTGATGGACGTAGGTCGTGAGAAAATAAATAGTTGTCAAAGCTTAGGCTATATAATCTTTACAAAGCCAAACGAGAACTATAAAACCATTAATAACATATTGAATTTAAATATATATATATATATTTATATATATTACTGGCCATTTCAGCCCTTGAAAGGACTTTGACCTAGCTTCTTATGATCAGTTGTGTTGTGCGTGTTATTAAGTTTGTACACAATTGACCGAGAACCGGACCTACATGCTTAACGCCGACTCCGAACGGAATGTTCTTGTCCTCAAGAAGCTTTACATGGAAATTTGAATACTCTCTGAGGTTTGCCATTGTCTGCAGAGAGGTGGCGGCCGTTCAGAAAAATTATTTTAATTCAAATAATTTTCTGTCGCTGCTCGGGTTCGAAATTGGGCCTCCAAGTTCGTTGACATAGCGGCCACGCACTTTAACCAACTACGCCACGGACGCCACATTTAAATAAATATGGTTTTTAATTTCAATATTTTATATAAATTTTCTTTAAATGCGATGAGTTTTTTCAAACAGTAAATATTTGAAAGATATTTGCAAAATTTGTGCATAATTTAAATATACTTTGTATTAATTCTGTTTAAATATTTAAATATTTTATTTAATTAAAAAAGTATTTAAATAAATTTTAAATATTTACGTAGTCGACTTATGCAAATGCGTTATTGTTGCAAAAATTACTCGCTTTTTGGATAAATTAAAAAAGTTCTTGGATATATTTAATATTTTTTTCTCTTAGTGTATGTATTGTATTTTGACATTATACCTACGCCTTTGTTATTGTTTTGTTGTTGGTTTGTAGTTTTTAATGGGCCTACCTAATTATATCATGACATTATTAAAAGTAAATTATGCATCCGTATGGCTGAACGAATAAACGTTAATTCTCAAAAGTGACATTATACCTACGTTGATGTTTTGATTTGCTTTGCTTTTTCGATTTTCTTATCTCCGAATTAGGCATAACTTATAATTGTATAATGGTTACAATCATTTTTAATATTTTCTCATTTATAAAACATTTAAAAGAGATTTTTAACGCTAATGAACGTTTGTGAATAATGTTTTTAAGTTTTTTTCGGTTTTTTTTTTTGTTATGAAGGCTGTATAAAAGGTTCATAATTCTTTATGAATACAGCCGCAAGTTTTTATAATAGATCTCATAGCAAGTTTTTGAAATAAGGTTTTTCTTTATATCATTAGATCTTTTATATCATTTTGCTTAACATCTGAAAGCGGTAGTTTTTCGGTACAGACAAGTACCGACAGTAAGTACAGACAATTTGCATATTTTTGGACGTCAAATGTTGAATATTACCGTAACCCTTTCAGACCGTGATGCATCGTTTGTGCGGGTTGGTTCTATCTTTAATATTTCCACTTTTATTTAAAGAATATTATAAAGAACGAAATGAATCGATTGTGCTTGTTATTGTTAACTTTTGTTTCTCACACTGTTCCGCGATTTGAACTAAAAAAATAATAAATTTTGATGTTTCAAATAAATTTGAATCATTTTTTGCTAAAAAAATGGGTTTCAGATAAAGTTGCATCAATTGTGCATGTCCTGAAAATCCTTGAAGGATATGTAAATAGCGAAACCTAAACATTGAGAATATTTTCATTCCATATAACGACCATACATTCAGTGTTGCCATGTGGGCAGATAAAACTTGTTTTGCCAGTTTTTTGAGAGGGTAGAAAGTTTTCAAGTTCTTCCCTAAAAAAATAAAGTTTTATTTTATTTTACCCAGTTTTTCAAGTTTTTACGATTAAGGGGGGAAATGTACCCAGCGGCCGAAGAAAAAATGTCATGTTTGTGCATTTTTTAAGGAAACCTTAGGGACATTTTTAAATGAGGGTTTTTATAGCTTAAAATATACACATTCAAGAGTATTTTTAGTGTTTTTAATTAAAAAAATTAATATTAAGGTAGATACAGCATTTTTTTAGAGCGCTCTGAAAATGCGGTGACCAAGATTGCTCCTCCTAAATTCAACTGAAACAAAAAAATTAAATATATTATTAAACTAGATACTTAAAACTCGTACTTGTCATAGCCGATTTTGAAAATATTGATTTTTCACAAAATGGCGGACTTCCGAACATAAAGTAACGATTTTCGAACAAAAATTCGTCATTATTTTGCCTATAAAAAAAGAACGAAGCTACGAAAAAAAAATTCTAAGACAAGTACGAGATTATTATAAATAAAACAAGCCTGCAAAAAAATCAAAACGATCGGTTCACTGAGCTTCGAAATCTTGGTCACTGACTTTGAAAACATGGTTTCGAGAAAAACGCGTTTGAAAATAAGGCCCAGCACTGCGCGCTCTAGAAGTTGGTTCATTCACTAGGCTATAACTTTGTTATTTTTTGAGGTATCGACTTGAAATTTTCACCACATATTCTTGAGACCTAAACCTTTAAGTAAATGTAAAATATTTTTGAAAAAAAGTTCTGGGTATATTTCCCCCCTTAAAACGATGCTTTCTATTTTAGTGAATCTATGAATCAAATAGATAAACTAAATTGTATGTTACTACACAAACATAAGTGTCATTTGAAGCTGCTACTACTAATTTTCACTCCTTTTCAAAGTTTATTTTTATGACAGCGCTGTTGCTATTATTGTTGCTGTCATTGTTTCTGTTCTTTTGTCTCGGTTTCCCTTCGTGGAGTCTTGGCGGTCAATTTTTGGCATTCCTTTTTAAACTTGACGCTTCAGTTTACATACATCCAGAGTTGACGATCAAGTCTTCCGTATTTTCTTGAGAAATGAAGTGGCCAAAATAACGGGACAACGAGAGAACAAAGCGAATTGCCCAAAGTTTTAAAGCACACATTTTAAAAATACATGATTTAGTTAATTTTTAATATCAAGTTCTTTCACCAAAAAACAAGTTTTTTTTCTGAAAATTAAAGTTTTTAAAAAAAAAAATATGGCAACACTGCATACATTCCAAAAATCATACAAAAATGTTCAGTAGATAAGCGTCGGGTCTGAAAGGGTTAAATATTAACTTTTAATTAGTTTTAAATAGTTTAGAATATAAACTATTTATTCGTTACAGTCGATTAAACTTACTTTATTTTCAGCTACATTATCAGAATTCAAAATTACTATAAAATTACTCACTAATTTCAACAAAAGTATCAAAACTAAAAATATAACGCTTTTTTTGTAACAAAACATATAATTTTATCAAGGACAGAGATAATGCGATAAGAAACTTTGGCAAAAAAGAGGTAGCCGTATGCCGAAATGAAGTCAAGACTAATGGAAATGTTATATATGTGTTAGTAAAATTTCTTGACAAACTCTCGATGGATTCTCGACAAATTCACCCCTCTCGATTGATTTGAGCGCTGGTGAAAATCTCACTTTCGCTAGTTAAACTTACCACTCTAATAAGAAAACTGCTGGCATACACATAGAGAAAAGATAACTTAAAATTTTTGTTCATATACAAGTAACAATAGTGTTTTTAATACAAAAATATAGTTGTTTGAATTTTGTTTTTCTGGTCAACAGCACTTGTCAATAGAGCAAATATTTTTATTTTAAATTAAATTTTTTTCTATCAAAAATATTCTTGTCGACTTATAAAGCAAGTCCATAGCATAGATTAACAGTACTTACATCTCTGTATTGAGAAAATTTCTGTATGAACTTTTTTTAACAAAATTCTTGTACAGCTTAAACCAATTTTTTTAAAAAAAGCAATTTTTTTTTGGTTGTAGTATCTATTTTTGACAGTTATGAGGTAAACTCACATATTGTCCATGACCAGTGTTGGACAAAATTTAATTGTTCTGACAATTAAGAGATAACAATTAATTCATTGTTAATTGTGTAGCTTATAATTAGCAATTAATAACAATTAATTAATTGTAATATTTTAATTGACAGAACAATTAAATTTTGCCCAACACTGTACGTGAGTGCATAACAAATTCAATACAATAGAAGCGAAGTGTCCTATCTTATTATCTCTAATCAAGGACACCTTGACATCATTAAAAATAAAACTCTTTATACATTCAATAATGGCATGGCAATATCTAAGCCTACCTCGTATTTCTATTTATTTTTTCTAAAAGAAATGATTTTTAGATGTTCATAAAAATGGTAAAAACAACCCTTTATGTGTTCCATTCCATTCTAGTAGAAACTTTAAATGTTTTTAATTTTAAACAATTAAATGTTAAAAACGTCTTTTTTTTGAACGGATGTATCAAAAAGATATAAATAATGTTATGTAAAGATGAGCACACGGCTTGTCCTTGTCCCACAATGGCTCGATTTTTGGAAAGTGGTTACAAAAATCAGTTTTGGTGTGGTTGGAATTGACAAATTTAATGATGGGGTTTGTTCAACAAATGTACAAGGTTCATGAGAAAATTAAACAAATTGAAATTGAACAAATGGTTCGCTTTGTAGAGCTGGTCAAAGTTCAAAAAAATAATTTCAATTGAAAAATTTTGTGACTAACGCACTTTAACACAATCGGTCAGGGCTACCTCAGTTGCGAATATAAAAGCGTTCTCTCTGCCAAAATAAACTTCCGGGTAACTTTGTCGGCATATTAGCAGTTTAAGTAGGACCTAAGTAGCTTGAGTGGATCACAGTGAAAAGTCATGCAAGACTACTGATGGGATGGTGTAGCGACCAACGAAACAGTCTGTCTAGTCTGCTGTGTGATTTTCTCTATACAGCCGTTGTTGTTGGTTGTTGCCTTCATTGTCTTCATGTTGTCTTGTTGTCAACATACTTGGTCAAAATTTGTTTTTAATTTTTATATTTATATTATATTATATGTATATTTATATATTTATATATTATTTATATTTATATTTTCAATACTATTTTTAATTTTATTATTTTATTTTTAATTTTAACTTTTTATCTTTGCATTTATATTTTAATATGTGAGAATATTTTTAATTTAATTAATATTATTTTTCGTTAATATTATTATTATTATTATTAATATTATTTATTTTTCGTTTTGTTTTTGTTTACTTCTTATTTTCGTTTTTATTTTTATGTGAATTTTTTTTATTATTATTTTCAATTTTATTTTTATTTTTATTTTTTTATTTTTATTTTTATTTTTATTTTTATTTTTATTTTTATATTTAAATTTATTGATGCTCAAATTTTATTTTTGTTTTATTCTTCATTTAATTTTATTTTGAAATATGTTTTTACTTTTACTATTTTATTTTTGTTTTTACTTTTATTTTAGTTTTAAATCGTTTGTACTTTCGTTTTTGTTCACAGTTTAGTTTTTCTTTATTTGTTTGTTTCATTTATATTTTTATTTTTAATTTTATTTAATACTTATTTTGTAATAAACTTTTATGTAGACAACATAAACATCTTTTATGTAGATTTTGCTTTCGCTTTTTCTTTAGCTTTTGCTTTTGCTTTTAGATTTACTTTTGCTCTCGCTTTGGTTTTTGCGTTACTTTTGCTTGCGCTCTTGCTCTTGCTTTTGCTTTTGCTTTTGCTTTTGTTTTTGCTTTTGCTTTTGCTTTTGCTTTTTCTTTTGCTTTTGATTTTGCTTTTGTTTTTGCGTTTGCTTTTGATTTTGCTTTTACTTTATCTTTTGCTCTTGCTCTTGCTCTTGCTCTTGCTCTTGCTCTTGCTCTTGCACTTGGTCTTGCTCTTGCTTCTGCTTTTTCTTTTGCTTTTGTTTTTGCTCTTGCTTTTGCATTTGCTTTTGCCCTTGAACTTGCTTTTGCTTTTGCCTTTGCCTTTGCCTTTGCCTTTGCCTTTGCGTTTGCTTTTGCTTTTGCTCTTGCTTTTGCTTTTGCTTTAGCTTTTGCTCTTGCTCTTGCTCTTGCTCTTGCTGTTGCTTTTGCTCTTGCACTTGCTCTTGCTCTTGCACTTGCTCTTGCTCTTGCTCTTGCTTCTGCTTTTGCTTTTGCATTTGATTTTGCTTTTGCCCTTGCCCTTATCCTTGCCCTTGCCCTTGCCCTTGCCCTTGCTCTTGCTTTTTGTTTTGCTTTTGCTTTTGCCTTTTCTTTTGCTTTTTATTTTGCTTTTGTGTTTTCTTTTGTTTTATATTGTGATTTTAATTTCGCTTTTGCTTTTGCTTTTGCGTTTGATTTTGCTTTTGTTTTTGCTTTTGCATTTGCTTTTGCTTTTGCTTTTGTTTTTGCCTTTTTTTTTGCTGTTGCTTTTGCATTTGCTTTTTCTCTTGCTCTTTCTTTTGCTCTTGCACTTGCTCTTGCTCTTGCACTTGCTCTTGCTCTTGCTCTTGCTTCTGCTTCTGCTTTTGCTTTTGCTCTTGCTCTTGCTTTTGCTTTTGCTTTTGCATTTCCTTTTGCTTTAGCTTTTTCCCTTGCCCTTGCTCTTGCTTTTGATTTTGCTTTTGCTTTTGCCTTTTCTTTTGCTTTTTATTTTGATTTTGTGTTTGCTTTTGTTTTATATTCTGATTTTAATTTCGCTTTTGCTTTTGCGTTTGATTTTGCTTTTGCTTTTGCTTTTGCTTTTGTTTTTGCCTTTTCTTTTGCTTTTTATTTTGCTTTTTATTTTGCTTTTGTGTTTGCTTTTGTTTTATATTTTGATTTTAATTTCGCTTTTGCTTTTGCTTTTGCTTTTGCTTTTGCTTTAGCTTTTGCTCTTGCTCTTGCTCTTGCTTTTGCTTTTGCTTTTGCTTTTGCTTTTGCTTTTGCTTTTGCTCTTGCTCTTGCTCTTGCTTTTGCTCTTGCACTTGCTCTTGCTCTTGCACTTGCTCTTGCTCTTGCTCTTGCTTCTGCTTCTGCTTCTGCTTTTGCTTTTGCTCTTGCTCTTGCTTTTGCTTTTGCTTTTGCATTTCCTTTTGCTTTTGCTTTTTCCCTTGCCCTTGCTCTTGCTTTTGATTTTGCTTTTGCTTTTGCATTTTCTTTTGCTTTTTATTTTGATTTTGTGTTTTATATTCTGATTTTAATTTCGCTTTTGCTTTTGCGTTTGATTTTGCTTTTGTTTTTGCTTTTGCATTTGCTTTTGCTTTTGCTTTTGTTTTTGCCTTTTCTTTTGCTTTTTATTTTGCTTTTTATTTTGCTTTTGTTTTATATTTTGATTTTAATTTCGCTTTTGCTTTTGCTTTTGCTTTTTCTTTTGCTTTTGCGTTCGCTTTTGCTTTTATTTTTGCTTTTGCATTTGCTTTTGCTGTTGCTTTTGCTTTTGCATTTGCTTTTTCTCTTGCTCTTTCTTTTGCATTTACTCTTGCTTTTTCTCTTTCTCTTGCTTTTGCATTTACTCTTGCTTTTTCATTTGGTTTTGCTTTTGATTTTTCTTTTATTAAAGAACTGTTCTATTTTTAAATTTTAAAATTGTTTCTCAAACTTATATCTTGAGTAAAAACGCGTACTTCATTTGAAAAACCCAGCAAAGTATATTTCGAATATTGCAAACTTCAACTTTGCATTTGAAAATTTTCGCTTATGTCAGAGTTTGAAGTAGTTTTTCATGAATTCTGTGAACGTTTTCGTGCAAATTTATTACTTCTTCTCCCGCAGTGCTTAAGTTTTAAAATATATCCAAATTCTCTGGGTTATTTCTTTTTACTTTACGCCAGAAAACTAAAAGTTTCTGCAAGAAACATTACTGCTATGTAGCAGTGGTCTTAAAAATACAAAAAAAATTATTCCCAATGCGCACAAAACGCACACATACACACACATGCATAAGAATACGTTCACTACCAACACGTATGCAGTTTTATGCAGCTGTGCACTTGACAGTGCTTCCTTTTTGCCATCGTGGAACAAGTTCAGTCAGTGTGACGCATCATAATCCTTGACATTTCAACTGCTTGGAATGCTCTGCTACATTGTCGTTACAATTCAGAGAAACTTTTAGAGACATCTTAGTGCTCCACCTTTCGTCTGTCTTGCATCTCATTGATTTTTTATTATAGATTTTTGCAGCTGCACTCGAAGAAGTTTTTCCATATTTTTCACCATATTTTTTACAATAGTTGGCACTACAACTACACCTGTGTGAGTGTGTGTAGAGAACATTGGTGTACGTGCCATTTACATTGTCAACCGGATATGAGTTGCAGCAGCCTTGTCCTAAGTTAATTTCCGTTTTTCTCTCTTGAAGCTTTTTGTTTCTGTGCTTTTTATTTCTGCTCATTTTTTTTTTATGGCGCACTCAAGAGGCATTCGTTTGTATTGCATTATTGGAAACGAATGTACTCAAGGCCAATACCAACAACAACGACAGCAATAACAATAGCAAATATGCAGCTACTTACACTTACTAGGTTTGCTTTTCCTGCTCTTGGTTAAAGCATTCTTTTTAGTGTTTCTACTGCATGTATCTTTCACCGGAGTAGCTACGCTGACGAATGAGCTTCAAGATTTCATTCAGTACATATTAAAAATTCAAACTAAGTGGCATCTCTTTGTCATGTGTGGCAATCATGCGCTGTGTTAGTATGTGTGTGTGTGTGTGTGGGAGTGGGTGAATGTGGCAACGCCAATATATGCACATCTAGAGTTAAGCAATAAAAGCATTCATTTATCGTCTGGTTGCTGGTTTAACATTTTTTTTTATTTGTTTTTTTATTTTTTTTTTTGTGTTTTTATTTGAATTTTTTTATAATTTTTGTTTGTCTTGCTACGCCTTCTTCCGCTCTGAGTATCGTTCCTACTCACACACATTTCAAGTATTTCTCCTTCACAGCCACTCACTCAGCTTCAATTGGTTTCGAGTGGATTTTCGAAAATGTTTTAAACACACATTTCAGCATAATTAAATTTGTTATGGAAATTCAATTGCTTAAAATTTGTGAAATTTCTACAAGAAAAAAAAAAAAACAAAAAAGAAAATAAATCACAAAAATATGGTATAACTTTGGAATTCAATCAAATTGCTTAAAATTCCATCGAGTGAAAATCCAATAATGCAAATTGATTTATAATATCTTCTGTTGCTTTAGGAGATTACTTAGAAAAACTCTGTTGACCAGGTGATGGTTACTGCCTTTGGCATTGCCGCATATTAAAAATATTTCTTTTAAAAGTATCGGTTTGATTGCTGTGAGCATTGTTTTTGCATAATTTTTCCTAATATTTTAAACATTTTCTCATTTCTTATATTTTCAGTCAAGATATTTGTTTATTTAATTGAACTCACACCGCGACGACAGTTAAAACACATTCCCAACGAGTGAGGTTTGAAAAATTTTCGGTTTGATAAAGAAACTACGAGTAGTAATAAGGAATGTATTATCTACGGCTTGGCCGAAGTCGAAATTATGCCACACTCATGTTTAAGACATCCGTAGTTATGAAGGTTTCATTATTTTGATGACGTCAGTTTGTGTGGAAGAAAGGCGTGGTTTTCATTCAATTTATCCAAACTTCAAACTCATATCAAAGAAATTTCAATCAAATTCCAACTTTTTAAATTTCAAAGCGTATGTGTTAGATATCAAGTTAATAAATTCATTTTTGTGGAATTTATGAGGGTTTTACTATTTTGATGACGTCACTTTGTATGGAAAGTATACGTGGTTTTCATTTGATGTCGATAAATTGTAAACTTAGAGTGTGTTTTTGGAGTCAAAGCTTATGTGCAACATTTTCAAGTTTTTAGATTAATTTTTTTTTAGAATTTTTAGAGATCTTACCATTTTTATGAAGTCACTTTGTACGGAAGGTAGGCGTGGTTTTCAATAAATTTTGGCAAATTTCAAACTAAGAGCGTGTATTTAGGATCAAAGCTAATGTTAAAAATTTTGAAGCATTTAGACTATTTTTTAATTTAATTTAAGAGATTTTACCAAATTGATGACGTAATTTTGTATTGGAGTTAGGGTGGTTTTCATTAGATTTTGGCATATTTCAAACTAAGAGAAATATTTAAAACGTTTATGTAGAATCAAAGCTTATTTGCAAAATTTTGAAGCATTTAGAATATTTTTTAATTTAATTTTAGAAATTTTACCAAATTGATGACGCCATTTTGTATGGGAGGTAGACGGGGTTTTCATTCGATTCTGAAAAATTCCACACCGAGAGCATGTATTTAGAATCAAAGCTTATGTGCAAAATTTCAAAGTATTTCGACTATTTTTTTATTTAATTTTAGACATTTTTACCAAATTGATGACGTCACTTTGTATCGGAGGTAGGCGTGGTTTTCATTAGATTTTGGAAAATTTTATACTAAGAGCAAGCATTTAGAATCAAAGGTTATGTGAAAAATTTCGAAGCATTTACATAGACTATTTTTTTATTTAATTTTAGATATTTTACAAATTGATGACGTCACTTTGTATGGGAGATAGGTGTGGTTTTCATTCGATTTTGACAAATTTCAAGCTAAGAGTTTGCATGTGCAATCAAAGCTTATGTTCAAGTTTTCGAAAAATGTAGACTTTTTTTTATTTAATTTTTAGAGATTTTACCAATTTGATGACATCACTTTGCATCGGAGGTAGGTGTGGTTTTTATTAGATTTTGACAAATTTGACACTAAGAACGCGTATTTAGAATCGAAGCTTAAGTGGAAAATTACGAACTATTAAGATTTTTTTTATTTAATTTTATAGATTTTAGGCTTTTGATGACGTCACTTTGTATGGGAGGTAGACGTGGTTTTCATTCAATTTTAAGAAATATTACACTAAGGATGTGTATGTGGAATCAAAGCTTATGTGCAAAATTTCGAAATATTTAGACTATATTTTTGTTTAATTTTAGACATTTTTACCAATTTGATGACGTCACTTTATATGGGAGGTAGGCATGGTTTTTATTCAATTTTAACAAATCTCACACTAAGAATGCGTATCTGGAATCAAAGCTTATGTGCCAAATTTCGAAGGACTCAAATTATTTTTTATTTAACTTTAGAGATTTAACCATTTTGTTAACGTCACTTTGTGTGGGAGGTAGGCGTGGTTTTTATTCAATTGTAACAAATCTCACACTAAGAATGCGTATCTGAAATCAAAGCGTGTGTGCAAAATTTCGAAGAATTTAGATTATTTTTTTATTTAACTTTAGAGATTTTACCAATTTGATGACTTCACTTTGTATGGGAGGTAGGTAGCAAAATTTCTATGCTTATCCCTTTCAGACCGTGATGCATCGTTTGTGCGGGTGGTTTCTATCTTTAATATTTCCACTTTTATTTAACGAATGTTATAAAGAACGAAATGAATCGATTGTGCTTGTTATTGTTTTTTTTTTGTGTCTCACACTGTTCCGCGATTCGCTTTACCGTTATTTGAACACGCATGGAATTCTTGATAAACTTTTTAGTTTTGTCAAAATGAGCCGCATATGTAGGTAATTTGTGTCTTCAACTACAAAAAATATAAAGTGTAAAGCTTCAGTGTAAAACTAGTGAAGTTAACGCATTTCAACTAAAAAAATAATAAATTTTGATGTTTCAAATAAATTTGAATCATTTGTTGTTAAAAAATGGGTTTCAGATAAAGTTACATCAATTGTGCGTGTCCTGAAAATCCTTGAAGGATATGTAAATTGCGAAACCTAAACATTGAGAATATTTTCATTCCATATAACGACCATATATTCCAAAAATCATAAAAAAATGTTCAGTAGATAAGCGTCGGGTCTGAAAGGGTTATAGAGAGAATAAAATAATTTTTAAGAAATTTTCTGGGATTTTACCACTTTTGTATAGTCACGTTGTATAAGAGTTGGGCGTGGTTTTTACACGATTTTTATAAATTTCAAACCAAAAAATGTGTATTTAGAATTTTTAAAGATTTTACCATTTTGATATAGTTACTTTGTATGGAAGATAGGCGAGGTTTTTATAGGATTTGACTAATACGTAAACTTGATCTGCATTTTTTTTTTCAAAAAAGCTAACTTATCGAATTTCTTTATGATGGCTTCAAAATTTCGGCCGTTATCTTGACGAAGTAAAGACGGATATAGCTTTATTGACTCAAGTGGTATTGCTTATTATGTGCTTACTTACCATGCCTTCTTATGGGCTTTACATATGGATTAACAAAATAAATATATCCCTTTAGCAGACGAGTAGGGGAATACAAATTTAATTGTTATGCAAATGAGACAATTCAAACAAAATGCGGTTATGTTCCATTTCAATACAAAAGAATTGAGAAAGTGATAAAATTTATTTAAGAAAAGCCCCTTTTAAATGTTTTAAGCTTCACTTTACAACTTTCATCATCGGAGCTGATTTCCGTAGGTTTTTATTGTCACTAAACTATTTTTGAAGTAAGTGAACTCCTAAAGCATGATTAAAGAAGAGTCTTTAAAGAAGAGCAAGATTTTATATTTCAGTATAAACATACATTTTATCGAAAGGAGTCCATGGAGTCCATGCAAAGCTTAATGGTCCAACTGTGACCAATGTCAGTTACAGTGGATTCAATTCTCTTGGCCATAAAGTCATTGAATTCTTTCCAAAAAACTATGTTAATTAGATTCAAATTTTACCCCACTCTTTGACGTTAGATAATCGCAGTGCATCCGTTTTATTCAATTTATTAACTCCTATAGTATATGATTCATGCTGTAACCTGAATCAATTCTAGTCCATCCGATCGGCCATATAATCTTCCATTTCTTACCAAGGACTCCATAAAACCCATTTAATTTTTAACGATCCACCGGGGAATTAATATTAACTTTGACTAAGCCATTGTAGCTCCTGTAGCCCCAAAAAGTTCACAAGTTCCAATCTGGAGCTGGACAAACCTTAGGTGTCCACTTAGCTAAAAAATAGTTCCAAGCACAGTTTAAATCTAAACGAATAATGTAAAATACGTGAAATTCATGAAAACGTTAAGCCATGAACACGTACTTTTCCAACTTCACGTGTTGCTCGTATTCAAGATTCAGTTATAGTTCAAGTACTTCAAGTCGGTAAAAATTCTTAAATACATTTGAACACGTATAACTGTGCATTTTCGGGTACAGTGGAATTGGATTCAGCGGTTGTTTCAGAGAGATTGGACTCGTGGCAGTATGAATCTATTTTTGATTCATCAAGCGGTGAAGAAGATTCTATAACAGTTGGTACACAAATGGACGCGTCTAGTGCTCAAAAAGTCGCAGATTGCATGGAGACCGACTACAAAGCAAAAAGAGATTCAAAACCGAAATATTGTAAATCCTTACTACGCCATTAATAGTAAGTAATTCGGTGAAAACCCCAAAATGGAATAAGACATTGGATAAAAGGAAAAATAAATGAAGATAAGAGAGGGAATTGGTGATGAAGCAGAGAAAGTCATGCAACTTAAAAAAAAAAAAGGAATTGAAAATACATCCAAGGCATGGATTTTTGTTTATTGCACATTTGCGTTTATTTTTAGGTGCGTCTGTTTTGACTTTATTTCGTATATAATTTCGCAGACTATCCCCATCATTCACTATCACGAAACGAAGCACGAACGATAAAATAGAAACGATCAGCAATACTTTCTTGCATTAAAAAATCTATTGCTTAACGTGTCTTGCTTGTCGTTGGTGTGCTTTCTCGTGATACAGAATGAAGGGAAATGTTAATTTCGGGAAGTTCTCTTTAACTTTGATTAAGTTTCTTTCTCAATTCGCCGCAAATTATTTCTTGATGCTGAATTCGGCGCAATAAAAAAAAGGTATTAGATAAATACCTATTTATCATTGTTAAAAAGTTATCATTGGAGAAAACTGTCAAAGTCAAAATTGAAAAGTGCTTTCTGTAAAATGGACAGATTGCACCCTCGCTCTATCAGAAAAAAATTATGTTTTATCCTTTTGATCTTAAAAATCGTTCTTCCTATAGCTAACTTTGATGTTGTTTTTCAGTAAAAAGAGAAAAAGGGTAAAAAATGAAGATGGATTCTCATCCTGGTTGTTTGCATTGGGCATTGGAATGGAACTATTCTTTAGTTCCAGTTTATCGTCCTTTGTATCAAAATTTGAGCCGATATGTGAAAAATTGTGGATTTTGTATAAAAGTCCAACTTCCACCACCCGAAACATATATCAAAACAAAATTTCTAATCGTGGATTTTTGGGAGGTGATGGTAGGCGGCTGATAAATAGGAGGCTAATTGTACCAGGATGATTTTTTTGTTTCTTCCCGAAATTTCTATCAATCATTCTTTATACCGTAAAATAACCGAGAAGTGAAAAAGTCAATTCATGAAAATGTCATAATTGGAGAAAGCTGTAAAAGTAAAAATTGAAAAGCGTTTTGTTTAGGGTTGGGCATTTTAGTTCACCACAAAGATCACTATTTTTAGTTCAATCGTATGCAATGAACTAGTTCGTTAATTTAGTTCTTTTAATTCGTTTGTTTTAATGTTTTACTTCGTTTGTTCTCTTAGTTGGTTAGTTCTTTTAGTTTGTTCGTTCTTTTAGTTCGTTAGATCTTTTAGTTCGATTGGTCTTTTAGTTCGTTGCGTTTCAGGTATATAAAATCAAACAAACTTGGTCTGAATATATGATAGCCATCAAATCCAGCATTTCCATTAGTTCAGACACAAAAAGTGTCTCAAACCAAGGACTCAAACCATAGCTTGGTGAATTTAGGTTTTTTTGCTCTCGTTCGTTTTGCTGCTCGATTGGTCTTTTAGTTCGTTTTGTTTCCTTGTTCATGTCCAGGTATATGAAATGAAACAAACTTGGTATGAATATGTGATAGCCATCAAATCCAACATTTATATTAGTGCAGACACAAAAAGTCTCAAACCAAGTACTCAAACCATAGTTTGGTGAATTTAGTTATTTTCGCTCTCATTCGTTTTGCTGCTACTCGCTGCAATATCAATTGAACTAAAATGAACTAAAAGTACGAGAAACACTGAACTAGTTCACATAGTTCATGAGTGGGAATCGTTCAATTGAACTAGTTCGTTCATGAACTACCCAAGCCTAGTTTTGTTTCTTCTTGCGCAACTTCTTGACTACCGAGCCTATCAAGGATGCTATTTTTATTTCAAAGATTACTCTTAAGTCTTAGAAATAGACAAAGAATACGAGAAGAAAAATACGACTGCATCACTTCGAATTGATTTTTTGGAAAAAATTGAGCATTAAATCCATTTTTTTAATGGGAGATTTCATAGATAGAGAAAAGTATTCAAGCCAAAAATAATTGATCCTATGATACTTTGCTAAAAAAGTCTCATAAACTCTTCAAATAAGCATATACATATCAAATAAGCTGATATGCAGATTGTGGGAGAACAAGACGTTATTGAGAGTAATAGTTCAGCCCTAGCCAATTCTAAAAATACTGCTGCATTGAGGTATTACAGTATTTGAACGAAAACTCATTCGCTTGCTTAAGTCATAGGTTAGGCCGTTGTTATACAGACGCTCATATGATCCCGGATCACGTCCTTTTTTAAGCTCTTTTTTCGTTTAATGAGCTCTGTGATGAAAGTATGTTATACAGACTGTCATTTGATCCCTGAACACTAGTACACTTCTTGCTACTTTACGCAAAAATACTTTATGCAAAAAAGTATCACGAGTAGGAGTATGATAGTATGATGGGTGTTGTCATTAAGCAGGTTTCATTACTGCTTTGATACATTTCGTACTTAAAGTGTACTATTTTCATGCAAAAACACAAATGTTGTGAATAATTGCACAGCGCAACACTGTTTTGATCTAGTGATACCATATTGTTTTCGAATCATTTGGTGAACATTCTCGGCAAAATAAATTTCCTCGCTCACTCTCTCAAATTTCCCTTTTACATTGAAACAACAACAATGCGTGCCCGTGATGAGCCCGTGAGCGTCTGTATAACAACGGCCTTACGCTAAACCATGATACAATTACAAGGTAGGCTCATATTGGAGAGCAGGGTGCGCTAGTTGTCAAAATCAGCTGAAAGCTTTTAGTTTTTCTTTGTTGTTGTCGTTGCTTTTGTCGTTTGACGTTTGTGGCTTCTACAGCTTTGTTGTTGCAAAATTTCACAATTGAGCAGCCATTTTGAAATTAGCCTACCTCATAATTGCATCATGCTCCAAACCACTGATGTTCACGTAGTACCACGCGTGGTGAGACTCGAAAGCTCTAAGGCCGTTGTTATACAGACGCTCATATGATCCCAGATCACGTCCTTTTTGACGCTCTTTTTTCGTTTGATGACCTCTGTGATGAAAGAATGTTATACAGACGGTCATTTGATCCCTGAACACTAGTACACTTCTTGCTACTTTCAATACTTTATGCAAAAAAGTATCACGAGTAGGAGTATGATGAGTGTTGTCATTAAGCAGGTTTCATTACTGCTTTGATACATTTCGTACTTAAAGTGTACTATTTTCATGCAAAAACACAAATGTTGTGAATAATTAGACAGCGCAACACTGTTTTGATCTAGTGATACCATATTGTTTTCGAATCATTTGGTGACCATTCTGGCCAAAATAAATTTCCTCACTCACTCTCTCAAATTTCCCTTTTACATTGAAATAATAACAATGCGTGCCCGTACTGAGCCTATGAGCTTCTGTATCACTGTTGCCAGATTGAGGTAAATTTCCCTAATTGAGGTCATTTTTGACTCATTTTTTGGGCAGAGGTAAAAAAGGTGATTTTTGACCAAAATTGGTAAATTTTGGGAAAATAATAATTCTTTTAGACTTGTTACTGTTACCTCTCTGAAAATACTCACAATCAGTTTAATATTCTTGTGAATCATCCTGTGTAGCAAAATAAAAGAAAACATTTGAATTATCCATCTCTAGTCGCATTGGACTTTTTGCTTTTTGTCGCTTTTACATTGGTCAAGACTTGAAAGCAATTTTTCGAGTTTGTTGGCTAATTGCGGCGAATTGGCGGAGAAGAAAGGAGTAAAATTGACGGTGCGCTTGTGTTATACAGTCAACTTTTTGGGTTCAAAAAAGTACGTCAAAAAAATTGCTTTCAACTCTTGACCAATGTAAGAGGGGTAAAAGCGGGGGTAAAAGAGGGGAATTGAATTAAATTAAAAAATAGCAAAACAAAATAGCCGGTAAGTTCCGGTTTATATACGTCAAGAGTTGACGGTCAATTTGTTGATGAGAGATAAATATATGTATACTAACAAAAAAATTATAACGGTTGTTAATCATCTAAAAAATGTTCAATTTTTTTTATTTTGGGAAAAGGTAAATTTTCTCCGAAAGTGGTAAATTCTTTCCCAAATAGTGGTAAATTTCAGTTTGTCTCTCTGGCAACACTGGTCTGTATAACAACGGCCTTACTATAAACCAGTGATGTTCACGTAGTACCACGCGTGGTGAGACTCGAAAGCTTTAAGCGGGAAGTTCATTCACTGCATTTGCATATGCGTCCGTCTACTCGCTGAACGCAATGCAATAGAAATATGTGAAAGCTTACAGATGAAAGTTCATTTACTGCATTTGCATATGCGTCCGTTTACTCGCTGCGCGCAGTGCTGCTCTAAACCAGTGGTGTTCACACGCATACAACTTCAATTTTCAACTTTTGTACTTGCGTTAGTAGCTCTCTCACTCTCTGCACTGACAGAAATTGTTGTGCAGGTATTACGCAAGAATTGTGTTATAATTATCATTGTCATCTTCATTATTATTATCAGTTTCATTATTATTATCACTATCATTATCATTGTCACTATCATCACCATTATTATTAATATAATTCTGTAAATAACGTATTTTTACATGCCTCAAACATTTCGTGCAGTGCAAAATACACGACCAAGTGGCACAAACCTTCCAACTTTAAGTTTCAGCGCCAACTGATTGAGAAAACTTCGTGCATTCGATCGTGTACGTGTTTCGATTCGCGAATAAAGCTGTCGAAACTCACCACGCGTGGTACTACCTGAACATCACTGCTCTAAACACTTAATGATTATACTAGAAATTTATCTTGTTTTTCACTTGCTGTTTCCTGAAAATCTAAACTGCCTAAAATAAGCTGGTAAATATAATCATTACAAGTTATGAGTCGCCCGAAGATGACTTTAGTCGGTTGAGATATTGCTGACCTCACAAAGTCACGACGTCGAGATTAGTTGTATTGACCCTGTTGTTGAGCCCATTTAACCTACCGTTTAAATTTAATGAATTTCTTTAAACTTTATCTTCCTAAAACTGCTCAACTATTTGACGAAAGCAGAGTACTTACAACAAAAAACAACATAATTATGTGGTAGCAGATGCTTTTAGCCGATTAGGCTCTATTGTGACTTTACAGATGCTGCCTCAAAATCTTCTTCTCCTTCTTTTTCTTGACAAATTATCACTGAAATTCCAGCTAAAAACAAGCTGCTGCAGCAGCAGCATGGCATGTGTTTGCCAAATATTGGCAAACATCCTGTGGCCCTCTACTGATTATCCTTGATGTTATTTTGTTTTTTTTTTCATTTCTTTTAAGTACAACAAAAGAAAATCATTAAGATTAAACTAGCTAAAGACAAAACAAAAAAAAAAAAAAAAACAACAACATTTTTGGCATCCTTTTACGCGGTTCAGTTAAACTTGGAAAACATTTAAGTTAATCATAAGAACGAATGAGGTTGATGATGAGAATGCTGATGATGCTGATAACCTTTCTTTCTCATTCAACCATGCCTGATGATAAATGGACGCAAGCGAAGAATTGTGCTGTAAGAAGCTGCCTGTGGTGCGCGTTTTGCATTTAATATTTTTTCCACATTCATCAGTAATTCAAAGATTGGCATGACCTCTTCTAACTGGTACTCTTCATCTTCATCTCTTCATCTTTACGCTTCATCTTCTCTGCTCACTCATCTTCATATCGAGCTGTGCTAGCTTTTTTTCCTTTTTAACCTGCCAGTTACTCGTAACTTTTACTGCTTTTGTTGTTAAACTTTTGTGCGAAAAAGGATATTGCTTTTTTGTTATCCTTTGAGGCACAGCACATTGTTCCGACGACGTGAGTGCTTGCGAGTGTGTTTGTGTGTGTGTGTGTTGTCTCTTTCCGGTTATGTATTCATGTTTTACAATCGATTCTATGCTCCTCACGACCTGCACAGTTTTTGTTGAATTGCTCGAAATCTTTCAGATCACAGAAGATATAAATAAGAAAAATAAAAAATATGCCTTCATAATTTTCGCTTTTCAAACATCGGAAGTACTTGAGTTTTTTCATATCCGCTAGCTTTTGTTGTTGTGGTTGTTGTTATTTTTATGGGGTCATGTTTGTTGCTTTGGCATGAACATTCAACTTTTTGAAATACAAAAATTCTACGATACATACATACATACATACGAGAAGATATTCATATATATATAAAAACATATACATAGAAACTTCTTCACATAGATGTACTGCGCCACAAATACACAGAGATAAACTGACATACGTCTGACATATAAACATGCTGAATTATTTATGCATGTCACGAATTTCCGACTAAAATAGGCAAAATTTCAAATGTTTATATTTAAGTGTGTGTCTGTGTGTGCATGTGTTTGTGCATTTTTTGCTACATACCACACACACACGCACCACACAACATATATGTCAGCCCCAAATAGCGGACAGTTCCATAAACTTAAGTCGCACAGTATATGCCTCACGGCTTCTCTCTCTCAGACACCTTGAGGCCTCAACATGTTGTTCGGTTTAGTTTTTATATGGAATGCAGCAAAAAGTTCTACAAGTTAAGCAAATATTTAAGGAATAAATAATTAAATAAATAAATAAATAAAAGTTCCACAGTGCTTGAGGCATAAGGACTAAAAATATATACCACGAGTGAGTGCCAAGTACCAACATGATTTTGGGTTTTATTTTTTTTTTGCAATTTTTTTTTCGTTTCTATTTTGTTGATGGTTTAATAATTGATTATATAGAGCAGAGAGAATTGTTATTGTCAGTCAGTCAGTCAGTTAGTCAGTCAATCATATAGACAGTATGTTAGCGTAGTATTTGATGGAAAATAAAAATAAAATCAGTGATGTAACTTTTGAATTGGCACAATAGGAATGTCCTTTGCCAAATGTGTTCTAATTGGTGTGGTATATGGGAGAGCAGTTTGTTGGCTTTTTTAGGAAATTGTTTAGGAAATTAATAAGGATAAAAGATTTTCTTCATGCATCTTTATGATGAAATTATAAGGAAAACATGACTAAAGTGTCTCCCATCTGTACCGAAAAGATCGAAATAGTACTAATCATTAGTTAATTTCATCAGACACTCCCAAAAGTACCGAAATTCTGAGAAATAAATGTCACTTTCCGAAATATATTGGAACATGCAAAGAAATAAGAAGGTAAAAAAAAGAAAAGAGCTCTTAATTGTTTGATTATCTTCCGTTAAGCTTATTTGCGGGAACAAAGTTTTACTACCATGGGATGGTATAACAGCTATTGTATTTTCAATTCCCCATTTTGGTTTCATCTGGGTACTTAGAAAATTTTAAATATACTAAATAAGAGAGCAATTTTTTATCATTAATTTATTTTTATTTGGTAGTCTTAAGTAAAATTGACCCTGTAGAACAGTTACACCATACGTCAGTTGTTGATATTTTATAGTATTTCTTCTACATGCATATATTTGCCTTTATTCCAGAAAATATGAAAATTTTTTGTCTCATAACCTCAATATTTACATAGAATATCAAGTATTAGCTTAAAATACAATCGAGTCATTAGAGTACATAACCATAACAATCACCATAACCATAACCATAACCATAACCATAACCATATCCATTACCATAACCATAACCATAACCATAACCACAACCATAACCATAACCATAACCATACCCATAACCATATCCATAACCATAACCATAACCATAACCATAACCATAACCATAACCATAACCATAACCATAACCATAACCACAACCATAACCATAACCATAACCATAACCATAACCATAACCATAACCATAACCATAACCATAACCATAACCATAACCATAATCATAACCATAACCATAACCATAACCATAACCATAACCATAACCAAAATTATGACCGTGATCATAACCATAACCAACAAATTAAAATAAAAGGAAAACTGTTAGATCCAGGCAAATATTAAATTTTTTTGTCCTTTAATACTGTCCTCATAACGGTCCATCAGCTGGTTGCTTTGAAAAAATCCATAAAAAGCAATGTTCAATTTTTTTAATGTCTTTTGCTTTATAAGAAAGAATAAACCATCAGATTTATTGTGGTAGATAACTTCTTTTAAATGACTGCCTCGGGAGGCCCTACAGGAGCCCATCCTGTAAACTAACTTTTACAGCACGTTTCCGATATTTTGATCAAGAGCGTTATCAGAGTGTTGAGAGTGTTTGGCTTTCATAAATTCAACACAATAAATTTTGAATATTCTTCCCTCCCTCTTCAGATTTCTCTGTTAGGCCAAATGCAAGCAAAAGGGTTTTCTGATAACACTGTAATTCTTTTTGAAGTCACCATTACTGTCACTATCACTATCACTATCACTATCACTATCACTATCACTATCACTATCCGTTATCGCTCAATTATGTAATAATAACTATAAAGATTAATGATATCACTATCTCTATCACTATCGCTACACTATCAATATCACTATCACTATCAATATCACTATCACTATCACTATCACTGTCACTATCACTATCACTATCACTATCACTATCACTCACTATCACTATCACTATCACTATCACTATAACTATCACTATCACTATCACTATAACTATCACTATCCGTTATCGCTCAATTATGAAATAATAACTATAAAGATTAATGATATCACTATCACTATCACTATCGCTACACTATCAATATCACTATCACTATCAATATCACTATCACTATCACTATCACTGTCACTATCACTATCACTATCACTATCACTAACTATCACTATCACTATCACTATCACTATTACTATAACTATCACTATCACTATCACTATCACTATCACTACCACTATCACTATCACTATCACTATCACTATCACTATCACTATCACTATCACTATCACTATCACTATCACTATCACTATTACTATCACTATCACTATCACTATCACTATCACTATCACTATCACTATCACTATCACTATAACTATAACTATCACTATAACTATCACTATAACTATCACTATCACTATCACTTTCACTATCATTATCACTACCCGTTATCGCCCATTTATGTAATAATAACTATAAATATTAATGAAATAATTCGTGTACAATTCTTGTTTTGCCTTAACTACTCAGCCAAAGAGTTTTTTATGTATTGGTTTCCTTTAACTGAAGCTTCTCAAGCGAATGTAATGTGCTGATAAGTTGGCGATATCGATCCAACGAGATATTGTGTCTTCAATAATCTTAACAGGCGAACATTTTATCACTATCTCAGAGAAAAAAACTAAAACTAAGAGTCAGAAGAAAACGCATCACTTGGATTTGATACTTTGAAGTTCAAAGTTTGAACAATCAAATCTCTTTGTTCCCAGTTTGTGCAAAAGACAAAATAATAACATTTTATCATTTTGTATGTACTCCAAGCATACAGTAAAAAATCACAGATTTCAACCATTAACTTCACCTACTTACACCCGTACATTTAACTATGGTTCAAAAATCTCTAGAAAAATAATATTTCTGCTTTGCATCATGCTGCAACACATGTGGCACAATACCAAGTTTGGCCTGAATTGAATTACAATAAGTACATAAGTGTGTGTGTGTATATCTATGAATGCTTATGTATATAAACATGTAAAAACGGAAATGGAAAAATTTGAAACCAAAGCAAGCACAAGTTGTCGCATTGAAGGAAAAAAATTAATATTTAGAAATAAAAAATCTGCCTAAGTTTTTTGAACTAAACACTCACAAAAAACGAGGTGCAAAAAATGCAAATTATATTAAATTTTTAATAAAATACAAAACAGCAAAATTTATTAAAAATATGTTACCAAAAATGTTACAAAAAAACCAAGTAATGAACTCCATGAACCAAATTATTTACATCACAGGAGAATTTCTTAGTTCTCTTGTAAATTGTATGAAAAAAAGCTTTTAAGCTTTCATGGTAGGCAGAATGCAATTTTGTTTAAATGCCAAAAGCTGCTTGTTCAAATCTACTCAAGCTCACAAGACTCGCATGGTTCGCGTGCAATACTTGCCACACGAAAGTATCAAATTAAAGCAACACTTCCGCACTTCAAAAAATAAATAAATTATAATGCAAAAAAAGGGGAAAGAAAGGTAAAAAAAACACAAAAACAAACCAAAACACAAGCAACAGATTGACGACAATTGACGACCACACGTGTCGCTTCTCATTCCTTTTTTTTTGCCTACCTTTCAACAATTCACAGAGGTAGAATCTTCTCATGGTTTTTTTGCTGTTTTTGTGGCATGCACTTTGTTGTTGCGTGCACTGAGCGTGCCAAACGCAAGCAAATTACATTATTTTGTTTTTTTGGCCGAGTTTTTTTAAAACCAGTTTTTCACATTTTTCAATTTATTTCGGCTCAGCCGAAAATAAATTTATGTGATAATTAATTTATTTTAATAATCTTCTGTTCACACTTATCTGATTAAAACAAATAAAAGATTGAGTGATGCGGCAAAAACGGCTAGAAAAAGTCTCCGATCAAGCCGAAAGGAAAAAGAAGTCGAAAACAATCAATTGAAAGACAAAATGTACAGTGTTTCTGTTACACCATACACTTTTCGTTTTTGCCTTCAGGGTATTCATATGTAGTGAAACTTAAAACCAAAATAACTTTTTTGTTTAGTAATAAAAGTTAAGTTTTTTTTTGGAAATATTTAATAAGTTTTTACGGGCTTAAATTCTGCATCAGAAAAAATGTTAATTAGGGGGGTATTTTAGAAAGTAATGTTTAGAACTAGTACAAGATGAGGTCACAGTTCAAATATTTTATAACATTAATATAGCCCTTGTTATAACCTTTCCAACGATATATAAAACTTAATAATCGGACTATAAATAACTGAGTTATAGACAAAAAACCGATTCCGCCGTTTTTGCCACGCCCACAAAAAACATTTTTTGTACTCCCGTAATTTTTTCGAGATAATGGTTCATATGAGGCGGTAACATTGCAAACTTTTTTTTCGATACGGCTTAATGTACACGGCTAAATCATAGTTGCCAACTTTGTGGAAAAAATACCTTTTGTGGAATTGTTTAATTGCTGTAGGAAAAGGGAATTCCCATTGTATTTTTCAATTCGGCGTGGTGTTCAATTCGGCGAAAGAGTGATTTTCTGTTGTATTTTTCTATGAAAGAGTGATTTTTTGATATTTTCATGTAGTAATTGCGTGGTATTTTTTAAAGAATGTGGAAAATTTTGTGGTATTTTTTAAAGACTGTGGGAATTTTTGTGGTGTTTTTTAATTACTGTGCTATTTTTTTACTCAACACATGCCGTGGGATTTTCTGTGGTATTTTTTAATTATTGATGTGGGGAAAAGAACTCGAAACTTCTTTTTTTTTAAAATGGCGAAATGATTACTTTGGAAGTCTTTAACCATTAATTTAAAAATCCGGTGCGTTGCTTTTAAACGCTTAAACTCAGTCACCCACACATGGTTTTATCGATTAATACAAAAGTGTTTATTTTATTAACGTTTTAGTACCAAATTTTATGTAGTTTTCCTTTTTCCGAATAGTTACCATATTAAAAAAAAACATTTATTTTTTTAAATCGTTAGTGGTTCAGTTAATTTCATCATGCTTAATCGAATTTTTTTGTTTTTGAATTTTTAATCATTCCAGATACATACGTGAACAGAAGCGAAACCAAAGGGGGGTTTTGGGGTTTAAACCCCCCAAAATTATTGTCACAAAAAGAAAAACATGATAAGTAATAACATGTTTTTATCAAAAGAGCGAAAAACCCAAATTTAAATTCAAATCGATTGCTGTTGAAGCATAACACTTCGCCACAGACATTTTGGTGCCAGAGATTTTTCAGCTAATTATAGACAAATTGGGTTTCCTGATTTCAGATATAGACTCCGTTTTTCTTCATCCGCTCGAGTTTTTGAGCTATAGGCAAAAACATAAAAATCAGTTATTTTTCTGATAATTTTGCTACATCTATTGCACTGATTTACTGATTTGTATTACGATGATGAATTTTAATGAAGAAATCTAGACCTTTCAATTTTTCCACATGGTTTTGCAAGTGGTTTTGAAACAGTGCCTTGAAAAGTTAAATATTTGTAGTCATCAAAAACTGAAGAAAATTTGTCCTACTAGATGGATTGAGAGATACAACTCGGTTACGGTTTTGTGCATTTTTTCGATGCCATAATATTGGCATTAGGCAAAATTTCCTGTTGGGAGGATACAAACACATCCAGGCAAGCCAATTAACTGAATTGTGCATTAGAAAAGACAGACTTTCTTATATCTTTGCAGTGTATTAACCAAGTATTTGGTTATTCATATATTTTATGCAAATTTCTTCAAACTCGAAACATTGATTTGACACAAGCAGTCGATTTAGCCAATATCAGTTTGCAAGAAGTAAAAAATGTAAGAGATAATGCTGAAATAGCCCGAGTGACAGATTTTTAAAACATAGAGACATTCTAATTGGATTTCAATCACATTTTCCTGATGCAAAAAAATCGCTAAATGTTTAAGCTTTAGGCGCTTTTGAAAAACTAATCGCATGTTACAAAGATGATTTGGAAGGAGATTTTGATGACCTAAAAAATGAGCTGAATGTTTGGTATAAAATAAGTAATAAAAAAGATTATGATGGTAAAACCACAGTTTTTCAAGCCATACAACAGTGCAATAAGGATATATTTCCAAATAGATATCGCCCATTTCAGATTGAGGTGACCTATCAGTCGCACTAACCATCTCCGATTTGACTCAAAATTTGTTTTTAGGTTGGTTTTTTGCTAAGAAAACCAATTCCGGAGTTTAAAGTTTAAAAAAAATGCCAAAATAGGGCATATTTTTAGACAATGTAGCTCAGTCAATTTAAATCAAATTTTATTAACTTAGGTATAATTGGAATGGTTATCTCCTCTATTTTAAAGATAAAATATAAAACTTTTAAAAAAATTGCTATAAATTGACCCATTGTTAATTTCAAAGTTTAACGCCATGCCAACAACAGAAGCTATAATTTCTGTTCAGTTTCTTTATTTTGGTTTTTTATACGTTTCAATACCTTTCCAACACTTTCCAAATTCTTTGACACTGCACGTTTTACGCCAGAACTTTTGAACCCTTCAAGAACACACTTTAAATTTATATCGTTGAAAAGATATTAAAACGTATAAAAAACCAAAATTAAGAAACTGAAAAAAATTATAGCGTCTGTTGTTGGCATGGCATTAAACTTTGAAACTAAGAATGGGCCAACTTACTGCAATTTTTCCAAAAGTTTTATATTTTTCCCTTAAAATAGACAAAATAACCTTTCCAATGATATCTTATCGACTCATAACCGCCAAAATATCTTAAGCGACATAATATCCGATTTATGTTTTTTGATGAAAATCGATAATTTGCGATGGTTTACATCGTCTGTCAAAATTTCATAGGTGTACGAAATTAGATTATGAATTTAAACCAAAAGCAATTTTAGCTTAAGTACACACTACATGTTTGTTTACATTTTTCATGACAGCAAAGTGTCGCTTAAGATGAAATTCTCTAAAAGAAATTAATCAATATAAGAGATAAAATTATTAAAATAAAATTAATAGCAAAGAGATAAGAGATAAAAGATAAAATTAATAGCACTTTTTGGCGCTTAAGATATTTTGGCGGTTATGAGTCGTTATCTACGAAAATCGGAATTAAATTGACTGAGCTACGTCGTTGCAAAATACACCCTATTTTGGCCTAGAAAAATGGATCTAAAAATTTATAACTTCGGATTTGATTTTCTAAGTAATAAACCAATCTAGGAACAAAATTTGAGCCAAATTGGAGATGGTCAGTGCGACTGATAGGTCACCTTAATCTGAAATGGGCGATATATACAATAATTTACTTATTATCCTTGCAACTCTTCCAGTAACTTCATTTGAAAATTAATGAACATTTTTAGTACTTCGCCTACTCAAAACCTAAAAGCACGATGTTGCAAGATAGACTAAACGGCCTCACATTGCTTTATCTGTACAAAGAAATGACACCATCAGTGGATATTATTTTAAATAAACTCGCTAAAAGTACGCGTAAACTGGATTTAAAAATATAACTTAGTTTCTTTTTTTATTCTTAAGGCGGTCTTCTCATTGAGCAACTTTTTTTTTTTCGACTTTTGTTTTTTGCATTTATTTATAGCTTGGGTAGTTGTGAATATGCCCCTTAAAGGATTTTTAGAAATTCGAAATACTTTAGAAGATACAGCCTTTTTTGTGAAGCAAGGTCTTCGTCAAAATGAGCTATTTCAAACTTTACTTCAAACTTTAAACGCGTTTATCTCGAACCCACGTTTTTCGAACTGGCGGCCATGATATCTCCAGTTCAACTGAACCGATTTTCATGAAACAAAGTGGAATCGACGCAGAATTGTCACCATTCTCGGGTGAACCTCGACCATAATTTTAAAAAATTTTTTACTATTTTTTTTTTACACTAAACTACAAAAAAAAACCCGAAATTGAAATTTTTTTTTGAATGGCCGCCATTTTGTCAAAAAAAAATCACAAAATTAAGCTTGAGGTTCACCCGAGAATTACATCTATACTGATTATAACCTCGTTTTTTTTTTCATTTTGGACCCTCCGGAGACCCGGAATCGTGGCCGCCGTGATGACACCTTTTTTTTCACTACCAACTTTGAAGTCTCATTACTTTTTGAACAGCCCACGTATCGAGGCAAAAAAAATTTTTTTATTTATGTACTTTGAACCTTTTGTAATACAATAAATAAAACAAGTTTTCAATTATTCTTTGCGTTTTCAAATAAGAATTTTTTTAAAAAGGGTCCAAAAAACGGGTTTTGAATGAGAAGACCGCCTTAATCGCCTTAATCCTGTAACTAAAACCTTCTTAATGTAAAAATAATAAATAACATTTTTTCTATTCTAATAAATATTTATTTATAAAAATTTTATCATTATGGGGGCATGTAGGTTACAAACTTTAAAAAAATTTTTTTTTTGGGAATTTTTTTTTCATAGAAGGAAAAAAGATATCGTTCTCAAATTTTGCACACATATTTATTAACATTTAAAGAATACAAAAAAAAAAAAAAAATTTGTTTCAGAATTTTTGAAGCGGTTATTTGATTTTTTTTATAAAATGCCAAAAATATGACGGTGTGCAGGATATAACCAGTCTGAAACATCTGAGGAAAAATTAAAAAAAATCAAATTAATCCTTGTTTAAGTGGCTATCGCCTGAAGTAGGATAATTTGTTTCCTCCGAAAAAAAGAACAAAATGGCTTCCATTTGAAAAAATCGATTTTCGAGGTTACAAAATCGGTCGGTTTTTTTTAAATTTGTAACCTATATGCCCCCTTATGTTTGCTGCCATTGTGGTAGAATTAACGTTTTGAGTGCAATATTTGGACTCATTACACCATAGCCGCTATAGTTACGTACATTTTCTTTTATATACATATAGTTATAAAAACGCCCCCCAAAACAAATTCCTGGTTGCGCCTCTGTCCGTGAAGCAAGTCGATACATAGCATTTAAGCAAGTCGAGCCTCTTAAAAAAGGAGATTTAATTAAACTGCGTCTACTGCCACCATTTTGAATCGAAACTTCACAAAAATATGTACAAAATTAATGCATTTCTTTTGCTTTTGTTTTGCTTTTGTTTAAAAATGATATCTTGTTTAGTTTTTTTTTTTTCTGTATAAACTCCGAAAAATGAGCTATATTGTAGACCGCTACTGTGGTGTGACGCCTTAATAACTTTGGACCTAATTCCCACACTTGAGTTGCCCTGATTGAACCAATTTTCTTTTTCTAAGCCCTTGCCTAGCGCTGTATTGCTTGAAAAATTAACTCCAACTTTCACTTTCTAAATCCTTGCCAAGCGTTTTATTGCTTAAACCGAGGTGCCTTTCATCAGTTTTTGCCTAGCGTTGCGTTGCTTGAATCGACGTTTTTTTTAAGTCCTGACCACGCGGTGTGTAGTTTCATCTGATGTTCCTACTTCTGAGTCCTAATCACGCGTCGTCTGGATTAATAGACTTTCCCCAACTGTGGTATCCGAAACATCTTCCTTGCAATTTGGCTGACAAACACATTTACAGGCACTCTTCCTTTCGCGTCCGACATTGCAACAACCAGAAATTGCATAGCATAACGGTTTACAGGTCACAAGCCATTCTAAACTTGAACGAATTCCTGTTGTTAAAACGAGGGTAATTTGACAAGTCAATGGACGTTTTGAATTTCCCACATAGTAACTTAAAATGCAACACTGGTTTTGTCAACTACCATCTGTTGATAGACTACTGCCAAATTTTGAGCAAACTGCTTCATTAAGTTTGTGAATTTCATCGCAAATGTAAAAATGTCGATTTTGTGTACTCATAAAGATGTATTTTTTCGAAAAAATAAACCAAAAAACCAAGGAAAGACTTGATAAATACTATTGGGACTCTGAACAATCAATATCAATGGTTTATTGAATTCGTACAAGCACAACGTTCAGGTCGCCCAAAGATAAAATCCATGGAATGATATTGGTCAATGGGACAATGAAAGTGCGTGAGGTAGCTTAGGCAGTAGGCATGTCAACAGAGCGGATACATCACATTGAACAAAATTATTCGGTCATGAAAAAACTATACCTACCCACGATGGGTGCCGCCATTACTCATACTAGACCATAAGAGTAGCCGTGTGACCACTTCAAAAGAGTGTTTGGAGATATTTAACTGTAATCTGAAGGAGGTTTAGCTCTGTTTCGTAATCGTAGACGAAACATGGATACAGCAGAATCCACCAGAGAGGGTGAGCGTGCACCAAAGAAGGCCAAGGTGGGTCTGCCAAGGTTATAAAGTTCGGTGGTAAGAGGTCATGGATAAAATGATCACCGGTGAAAATTATTCACAGCTGTAGGAGAAATTTGACATTGATTTGAAGTAAAAGCAACAACGAACCGGCTCACACTTTTGTAGTCACCATGGCAAAATTCCATAAATTGGGCTACAAACTGCTATCCCATCTACCATATTCTCCAGATTAAGGTACCTGCGACTATTTTCTATTTCTAAACCTGAAAAAATAGCTCGGTGGTAAGAGATTTGAGTCGAATGAAGAGGTCTTACTGAAAAAAACGCCTATTTTGAGGACGTTTTAATAGTCCAATTATTTGGAAGGAACAAAAAAATTGCAAAAAGTCACTGACTTATCTAATTGCAATCGTATAACTCTGAGATAATTTTATTTATAAGTTTAAAGGAATGTGAAATAAAAAAGACATACAATAAGAATAAAATATTTCTCTTTCCCCTTAGCGGATATAAATTTTTGTGTTCGAACCCTGGGCACCGGCAAGTGATAGCCTGGCTAAAAGATTCGTCGCATACTGAGAATATTTCTTTTTGAAAAAAACACAAAAATTCCTTCTGTCAGAATATTAGTACTTAATTATTTTACAAGATATTTTTTAGTTTTGCAGATTGGCGGATAATATTTGGCGAATCTATGAAGTTGACAAGGAGGTGTCTAGGTTTTCATCAGTAGTCAACGAAAAGAGAGAGAGAGAGAGAGAGAGAAAGAGCATGGCGTCACAAGTGATATTGTCAGACTTTGGAATAATTTTACTTTGGAGCCCATGCCTTAATATTATTATTTTTTTTCTTATTTTTATAATATGTATATGAACTTCCTAAAGGTATTGGTACAAGAAAATTTTTTCGGTCTCGAATAGTTTAGACGATAAAAATCTTGAAAGTTTGAAAAATTCATACTTTTTCGTATACGAAAATATTCATATTTTTATACAGAAGAGTTGATATTTTTACTTTATTTTTCCGCAAGAATTTATTTTCAATTCCGTCAATTTGTCTAAACGATTGCACATTTGCATACGTTTTTGTCAAGCAGAAGTGCTGTGTGACGTCATGCACTCAATTGAGAAAGAGAGCATTAGATAACGGGACTGCAGAATGCGTAATCTTGTTTCTATCATTCTTGGTTGTAGCCGAATATTGGAAGAAGGTAGTTGAAAAGTATGTGCAATATTTGAATTAATAGAATGTGCTTTGAATTGAAAAAATGGTGTATACTTTTACTTAAAAAACGCCGAATACTTTTTCCCAACTCAATATTATACATTTTTTTTTTGTTATTTTTTTCGTATAGTTAAAGCGTTAGAATGTGAAATCAGTAAATTAATTTTTATTTTTCCCCCCATGTAACCTTTATAAAAATCTTTCAAATTTACTCGGGTTTCGGAGCGCGCAAGGGTATGTGATCCCTGAGGAAATAATTGAGGAATAAATTAACTTAATATAATTATAGTCGTCTCTCTATATCTATCTTATTCTAGCAAGAGAACAAACTAATTAATAATTAATTTTCTCTTCTCTCCTGAATTATTAAAATGGTCGTTAATTTATTCAGGAAAGTTACCCGCCCAAATGAAAAAAAAAACTCGTATCTTTTTCAATTATGTGCACAATTTTGTTAAGTGTACTTTATGTGATGATTTCCAATGTATACAGTCACATATTTGTACTGTTAACTTTATTGTTTTAATTATCATTTTTATTGTTGTCATTGTTGTCATTATTCTCATTGTTGCCTACCAATTACGAAAGCTTCTAAATCAAATACGAATCGTACAATTTCTCAAAAACAACAAACATCGTAGAAGAATTGATATTTATTGTAACTTAAATCTGGGCCTAAGTACTGCGATAATTGTTATTGTTGATGTTGTTGTCACTGTTATTTGCTTCTTTTTATCAACTTTTTTTTAATTTTCTACATTGTTGCTTGCCGCTTAAGCTGACAACAACAATTATTATTGTTATTATTATAAAGACAACAATAGCAACAGAAAAACCAAAACACATTTTATGAAAGCAACCAACTGTTATGTTTTTTACATGTGTGTGTGTGTGTGTGTGTGTGTGTGTGAGAGCGAGAGAAAGTGTGTGTGGAACAGTGTGTGTGTGTTAAGATCCCATCTTCCGCAGACTTGAAGCTTTTTTTTCGGGGTGGCTGCACACGTCCACTTTAAGGCAACCGCTATACATAAACTTTACCTTTTTGTTTTGTTTTTTGTTGTTTTTCTAAGCCTGTGTTTTTAATGGTTCGTCGCATAACAAAAACAAAAACCACAAAGCTAGAAAATGGAAAAATTGTTTAGTTTTGTTTTTTCTCTTATTCTCTCTTTCTCTAAGTCGGTATGTTTGGCATTTGTTTGCATGGTTATTATGCGCCATCTGTAGGTTAGAGTTTTGGTTAGAAGCTATTTTTTTTTCCTTTTTATTAGCCATGGAATTCTTTTGTAGATCCTTAGAAAAAGCGCAGGATCTACTTTTTAAATGCACACATGTGTACTTAAACTGTTACGCTATCTCGTCCTGTTTTTTTAATTGGTTTTTCTTATATCAGGCTCATAGCCAGGATTTTCTATGGGGGGAGGGGAGCGAGGGGTTGTGTGATTACCAAATTTATTAACAAAAAATAAATAACTGGCCATTTCAGCCCTTGAAAGGACTTTGACCTAGCTTCTTATGATCAATTGTGTTGTGCGTGTTATAAAGTTTGTACACAATTGACCGAGAAATGGACCTACATGCTTAACGCCGACTCCGAACGGCGATGAACGAAATGTTCTTATTCTCAAGAAGCTTTACATGGCATTTTGATTACTCTCTGAGGTTTGCCATTGTCTGCAGAGAGGTGACGTCCGTACAGAAAAATTATTTTAATTCAAATAATTTTCTGTCGCTATTAATACTTATTAATTTATTTTAATAACTTAATTATATCTTCTGTTCAAAATTGAACCGGACTGTTCAAATGAAACAACAACGGTTAATTATTTTTCAATATTTATTTTATCATCTTCAATATAATCACCATCAGAGACGATACACATACTACATATATGCCAATGTTTTTTCCATTCTTGAAAGCATTGGCAGGACGATTTCGAAATGGCCTTTAGCTTCCTCTGCTAATTCGCCTTGATGACTTCAATCGTCTCAGAATGTTTTCCACGAATCGACCGTTTGAGTTTGGGGAATAGGAAAAAGTCACACGGAGCCATGTCTGGTGCTTACTGAACAATATTGACCAAGAAGCGTAAAAACAAGATTACGGATTCTGCAAATGGGTAGAGAGAGCATGACGTCATCCAGCGCTTTTGTCAGACTTTGGAGTAATTTTACTTTGGGGCATACGCCTGAATATTTTTGACGTAGAATACGTCATTCTCGAAGGTAAGTAGAGTGGTTGATAGTGATCAGGTGTCGGTATTTAGGTCACAATTAGAGTCTTTGGTGTGCCTAAAGTACTGATCGTACAATGTTGATGTTAGCACTTGTTGGTCTGCTTGATCCTCACTGGGAGAAAAATTCATTTTTGAACTCCCTAACTTATATAAATTTTACACAATTACATGAAATATAAAGCCAACATTTGATGTTTTTGTTTGCTTAAGTTTGCTACCTACTTATCGACAGTTTCCGGTTTTATCGACAAAACCATTAAATTTGTATGGGAGCCCCCCTAAGGAGTGGTCAGAAGGAATAGGTGTCAGAGGCAAAAATTTTCCTTTTGCAAAAGTAATTGGGGTCGGTCATACATATTAACCCTCTCCGGCACTCTTTTAAAGGTCATATGCTCAGGTGTATGGAATAAATAAACAAAAACCATAAAATTTGTATGGGAGCCCCCCTAAGGAGTGGTCGCAGGGAATAGGCGTCAGAGGCAAAAATTTTCCTTTTGCAAAAGTAATGGGGATCGGTAATACATATAAACCTTTTCCGGCACTCTTGTAAAGGTCATATGCTCAGATGTATGGAATAAATACAGGGTGTTTTTTTTAGGGGTTTGTTTTTCGAATAGAGATAAAACTGGCATTTTGTCGTCAAATCTGGCAACTCTAATGTCATTTATGTTCAGTTTGGTTTGCCATTTCATCATGAACAGGTGGACAAAAGAACAACGCTTGCAAATCGTGCAAATTTATTTCGAAAATAATGGTTCAGTTCGCGAAGTTTACCGCAAGCTCCGTCCATTTTATGGTCGACATAATCGTTCATCATGGGTCGTTTTCGCACTACGTTTACTTTATGTGATAATACGCATCCGCAGAGACGTCAGTGCGCACCGAAGAAACAATTGCCGCTGTAGAGCAAAATGTTGAAGAGGACCCGAATGAATCGATTCGCCACCGTGCACAGCAATTGGAGCTTTGTCCATCAACTTTATGGAAGATTTTGCGCAAAGATTTTGGCTTGCGACCTCACAAGATCCAGCTTGTGCAAGAATTAAAGCCGCGAGACCATGCAATGCGTCGTGATTTTGGTGTATGGGCCGAAAATGAGATTGATCTCGGTGCTGATTTTCATCGCAAAATTTTGTTCAGTGATGAGGTTCATTTTTGGTTGAATGGCTACGTCAACAAGCAAAATTGCCGCATTTGGAGTGAAGAGAATCCACATGAGATCCTTGAGACGCCATTACATCCACAAAAACTGACTGTTTGGTGTGCTCTATGGGCTGGTGGAGTCATTGGGCCATACTTCTTCCGAAATAATGCTAGAGAGTCAGTTACCGTTAATGGATACCGGTATAGAGCCATGATAACCGACTTTTTTGTTCCCGAATTGGATGGCATGAATGTGGATGAGTTGTGGTTCCAACAAGACGGCGCTACATGCCACACAGCGCACGTCACAATCGATTTATTGAAGGAAACATTCGATGAGCGCATAATTTCGCGGAATGGACCTGTCAATTGGCCACCAAAATCGTGTGATTTGACACCATTAGATTATTTTCTTTGGGGATATGTGAAGTCGCTCGTCTACGCCAACAAACCAGAAACGTTAGGGGACTTGGAGGCCAACATTCGTGGCGTTATTGCCGACATACGGCCCCATATGCTCGAAAAAGTGGTTGAAAATTGGACCTGTAGAATTGGCTTTATTCGAGCCAGCCGCGGCGACCACATGCCCGAAATCATATTTAAACATTAATGGCATAAAATTATCCTTCCAATAAAGCCAAATTGGTGGACATTAAAACGATTTTCTTGTGTTTTATTTCAATTCGAAGTTCTATACCTCTAAAAAAACACCCTTTATTTTGCTAAATATTTTTTAAAAAAGATTTCATCAAAAGCGAATTGAATAATTCGACGTCGTGTGTTACGACATAGTCGAAACTACTATATCTGTTTTTTTTTTCTTATTTTTATAATATGTATATGGACCTCCTAAGCCTATTGGTGCGATAAAATTTTGTCGGTTACGAATGGTTTAGGAGATAAAAATCGTGAAAGTTTAAAAAATTGGTAGTCGAAAATATTCATATTTTTATAAATACAGAAGAGTAGTTATTTTTACTTTACTTTTCCGCAAGAATTTATTTTTAATTTCGTCAATTTGTCTGAGCGATCGTACATTTGCATACGTTTTTGTTAAGCGGAAGCGCTGCGTGACGTCATACACTGACTTGAGAAAGAGAGCATTAGATAACGGGACTGCGGAACGCATAATCTTGTCTCTATCATTCTAAAATATTAATATTGTTTTTGGTCAAATTATCGCATACAATGCGTGATGTGTGACTGGTGCAATATCGTGGTGCAAAAATCATGAATTTTTCTACCATAATAGTGGCCTCTTTCGCTGATTATTTTAACGCAAACGCTTTGAAACAATCAAATAATATTGAGCGTTGTCCGATCGACCTTCACTGAACCAAATATTGTTCTTAAAATCAAAGAATCTCGTTCATAAAGCGAAATTCATTGATTTTTAAAAACTATTCATTGCCCCAAAGAACGAATTCTTTGGTTCAATGAATCGTTGTTCTTAATTTTAAGGAACAGTTCATTGTTCGTGTTCATTAAAATTTTGTTCCAGTTCTTGTGTTGTAATATCTAAAAAACCATTAGAGAATTTTATCTCAATAAGAAAATAATTTTTTAAAATATATCTTGATATTGTTTTAAAATTTTTAAGGACAGACTAACTTATTGTAACAGTTGTATGTGTCATTAATTAATCGTTTTTCTTCATAACATATCAAAGAAATAACGTAAGAACAACGATTCATTGAACCAAGGAACTCGTACTTTGGACTAATTTTATTGTATAATACATTGGGACAAAGAACTTTTTCTTTGTTATTAAGTACGTTTTTGGTTCTGTGTTGCGGAAGGAATTCCGAATGCACCACACCTTGAGAATCAAAGACATCACCTTAGATTTTGAACGACTTTGTCGTGGTTTTTTGGGTTTCGACCCATCTGGACAGCGTCCCTTTACAGATTATTGAGCTTTTTCGACGTCATACTCGTACACCAAAGTTAACATCGATAGGAACGTTACGCTGAATGTCCGTATCGACTATTAAAAGCATCTCCTGAGCGAACCTCTTTTTGAATGAAATTCAGCAATTTTGGCACAAGTCGCGCTGCAACACGTCGCATGCTTAAAACATCATGTAACATGATGTGCACCGATCCAGTCGATATATAAAGCTCGGCAGCTATATCTCTCACTATCACACGACGATTTTCGAGCATAATTTCCTTTACTTTTTTGACATTTTCATCGTTTATTGATGTTGCTAGATGAGTAGGGTGAGGCTAGTTGTCAATTGATGTACGACCCTCTTTAAACAATTTGTATCGCTCAAATGCCGGCGTACGCTATAGAGCAGAGTCCTCATAGGTTATATGCAACATTTTCAATGCACCCGGACGAGAAATTCCGGGTTTTTTTTCGTTTTGAAACTCGCAGGTCAGATTCGAGGTGAACCTGTTTACAAAGTAGTAAGAAAGAAAATATGCGATAGATCGCGCAAAAAATTAACGCCCAAGCCTATAACAGTGTTACCAGTCTTTAAAAAAAAAAAATCAAAATCATTTGCTTTATGACAACTATTGTTGTTTCATTCTCACAGTCTGGAACAATTTTGTACAGAAGATATGACCTTTTCGCACATTTGGGCAGGGGCTTCAAGACCTTATTTGAAGCTTCTGGACCGAATTCAATGACGTGCGATATATCTGATAGCGGATGAAAACATTTCATCTTCTCTCAACTCTCTTGGGCATCGACGCAATGTTGGTTGCCTAAGCCTTATATACAGGTACTACCATGGGAGGTGTTCAAAAGAGACACATGACTTGACGCCATCAACTCGTGTGTTTTCTCGGTCCACTCGGGCAGCTTACCAAACCTATCCCTTTACCATTGCCTTGCTGCCCAATAGAACCTCGCATTAATCTCCCTGCGAGCGTGTTTCCCGGCAGTTTTGAGCTATGTAAATTTAAAACAAATCTTCACCGACACTACTCTATCTTTTCACCCTCCAACGAACTATCACCCGTCTTCCGAATGAACACAATGCTTTCGCATTCATAGGGGGCATCCCCTGAGCATTGGTTAAGCCTAAAAAAAAACAAGCTCAACTATTGGCCTGACTGTTCAAAAGAGGCTATTTACAGTTTTGGAAATTTTTGAGTTAGCATTGGATTCGTTTTGGTAGGGTTAAACTCAACCTGATAATGCTTAAATTTTTGAAAAATTTTAAATAGACTATTTACAATAACAAATATATTCATTTTCATTGGGAACGTTGAAATTAATAAACGAAATTGGGTTTTTAGATAGAAATAAGACCAATTTGATAGAAAAAGTTATACTCAATCAAAGCAGTACATTTACTTTGGTAAAAACAGATATTGGTACAATCCAAGTTTAGATTTTCCATATAACATAATTGTACAATATTACTTTTTCGCTTTAAATTTCATCAAAAATAGCTATTCCCCCATTCCACACATAAAGCAAAACTTTTTTTAAAAATGTATCTCGTGCCTTTCAATTTGTTTTATTTTTTGCTATAGGTTCCTTTTAAACTTCTAAGAACACCAGTTCTTTTATTTTTTGTTATCACCATTCGTTGAAAAGTTATGGACCTTTCAATTGTGGCCATCATCTGAAAGCTTTATTGGAAACAGAATTGGGTAATTTTCAATAAATTGTATCTACGTCATTTTTTATCCGATTTTTATAAATGAGGTACCGTTTGAAAGGTATTGAAAAGTAATTTCTGGAAAAAACATAAAATTTTTTGATTTTTGATGTCAGAGTTGCCCAAATATTGAAAAAATGTATTTGCTAATTTCTCAAAAACACATTTTTTTTCTTTTTTTTTCCTTTTAAATTTGAAGGTAAATGTTACCTTTTAATTAACAAAAAAAAATAAAATTGATTATGGTGTTTTTATATGTTTTTTCGCAATTTCAATTATTGTACACATACCTTTTCATTATAAGGCACTTTATCGCCAATAACTTTCATACCGTTTAGTATATTTGCAAAATTTATCTTATTCTTCGATAAAAAAAGTTTCTTATTTGTATGAAAGTAGTATTGTCATTCCCGGTTTCGGGTTATTCGAGAAACCGGGTTTTTATTTTTCGGTTTTTCGGACTATCCGGTTTTTCGGTTTCGGTTTTTTTTAAATTGTGCATTTCGAATAACTCGAAAAACCGGGGTTTTCTGATCGGGTTATTCGACATTTTCGAATACTTAAAATTCTTAACTTTTCCATTTTTTTTTGTTAATTTCCAGCGTATAAAGTTATTTACAAAATAAAAGTTTATTTATAGAAAAATCTTCGTGATGGCAGCACTATTTTGTCTATTAAACACATCTACTAAAGTGCAACACTTAAACAGATTTACTAACTATTTGCCCAACATCTACAATAAGTGAAAGAGTATTTTCCGTTTCAACTTCAATTAAAACAAAACAAAAGAAAAAGATTGTCACCAAAGCATTTAAATTGAATTTTATTCCTCAAATATTATTTTAAACGTGAAACGAAATGTTAAGCTGTGTACTTGTTTTTTAATATTAATGGATTAATTTCTTTTTATTGTATGTTCCTTACTTACATGCAAGTCCTTACATTTTTCATACATATGTGGATTTAAATTGCTATTTTTATTTTGTCTTACTGTACTAATAAATACGCTTTATAAAATCTTTATTTAAATGGACTATATATAATAAAATAAAAAAAAAATAACTGGCCATTTCAGCCCTTGAAAGGACTTTGACCTAGCTTCTTATGATCAATTGTGTTGTGCGTGTTATTAAGTTTGTACACAATTGACCGAGAACCGGACCTACATGCTTAACGCCGACTCCGAACGGCGATGAACGGAAAGTTCTCGTTCCCAAGAAGCTTTACATGGCATTTTGATAACTCTCTGAGGTTTGCCATTGTCTGCAGAGAGGTGGCGGCCGTACAGAAAAATTATTTTAATTCAAATAATTTTCTGTCGCTGCTGGGGTTCGAACCTCGGTTTCCAAAGTTCTTTGACATAGCGGCCACGCACTTTAACCAACTACGCCACGGGCGCCACTATATACATGGACTATATATACACTAAGATAAAAAATATTAAATTTATCCAAAAACTTTTTTAATTTATCCAAAAATTTTTTAAATTTATTTAAATATTTTTTTAATTAAATAAAATTTATTAAGCACGAATTTTTTAAAATATCTTTCAAATATTAAATATTTGAAAATAAAACTATCGTATTTAAAGAAAATTTATATAAAAATATTAAATTTAAAAAACAACATATTTAAATTCAATAAGAATTAGAATTTATAAGAAGCAAAATACGCAGGTAAATGACAACCGGTGCAAGACATCCGTCAGAAAATATCGAGTTGTCACTCCACCCTACATCATTTCATCAAGCGACCACCCATCGCACTCACAAAGCATATTGGCCAAACATGCAGGCTATATTATCCTTGCAACAAAAACTAAACGAGAACTATAAGAAACCTTCAACTGCAAGAAATAAACTGCAGGAACAGAGTGCGATGCTGTTGCTGCTTGTCGGCTATTTCAGCTGTATGGAATATGTGTGTAGGTGTGTGGTAAAAATAAAATTTAAATACGGGACAAAAACGAGTTGTAAGGAAAATATTTGATTTATCCGCGTAAATATTTAAATAAAATTTATACTCAGGCGTGGATAATGTTAAAATGCGTTATTTCCCTTAGTGTATATAAAAGAAAAATATTTACGATGCCTTTTATTTTCCTCTCAATTTTTTATTAAATTTAAAAATATATTTTATTAAAAACCGGTTAACCGGTTCGAGCTGGTTATTTTTTTAAGTATTCGAAAATCCGGTTTTTAAAAAATGTTAGTTTTCGGGTTATTCGAGAAACCGGTTTTTACATTTTGTCGAATATTTGACAACACTATATGAAATTCAACAAAAATTTTGACTGTTCTATTAAAGACCATTAAACTCTAATTTAACTCTAATTAAAAAAAAAAAAACTTTTATATACAAAACAAAACAAAAAAGTTACGATGGTTAAACTAAATCTACGATAGCGAATAGCTTTGAAATTATAGGTCGCATAGCATCGGAATTCGGTGTTCTACCTCAATTTACAAGTGCCGTTCCACAGGTAAAATTTTATGGGTGTTGGACGTGGGGCGTGGCACTTTTTCAGCAGACCAAATTTTCGGTATAACTTTCAAGCTATAAGTCACACATCAATGAAACTTGGTAAGAGCGTACTATTTAGTCGCGTCCTTCGACTAGCAAAATTGAGCAAGCATTGGGCAAGGGGGTGTGACACCGCCCATATAATTCAAAAATATGATGTCGAATAGCTTCGGAAATAAATGTCGCATAACAATAAAACTCAGAATGGAATTACTATTAGGTGATGTCCTTCTATGTATTAGAAAACTGAGACAGACTTTGGAAAAGAGGGTGTGGTTCCGCCCATACAAGCTAAATTTGTGATATAGAATATCTTTGGATATAAATGTTGCACAACAATGTTACTCAGTATGGAGTTGCAACTTGGTGATATCCTTCTGGGACAGACAGGTCCTTTTGGAAAACTGGGACAGACAGGTCTTTCCATGTTTAGTGGTTTGCATGTACGTTGAGTGTTTTAACGTTATCTTTTTTGGGCCATCTTGAACACCAGAGGGCGCTGTAGTACAAATTTTTTGCAAAACCTCCTTAAACTCCCAAAACTTTCTTGCGATTATAATGAAAATTGGTATATAGTGGTTTTTGTGTACGTTTAGTGTTTTTCTGCTATCTTTTTTGACCCATCTTGAACACCAGAGGGCGCTGTAGTATAACTGTTTTTACAAAACCACCTCAAACTCCTGAACCGCTCATGCGATTAGAATGAAAATTGGTATATAGTGGTTTTCAGGTACGGTGAGTTTTTTTTTATCTTCTTTGATCCACCTTGGACACCAGATGACGCTGTAGTATTACCGCCATGCAAAATTGGCTAAATAGAATTTTTTGTTATTTTTGTAGGTAATGTTTTTATTTTTATATATTATTCAAACTTGAACTTATACGTTGCGTTTCTTAATAAATGAAGTATATAACCAGAAAATTTGGTAGCGTTATATAGAAAAATGGCTTTGCAACAGTCAAAAATGCATAAAAGTGGGAAACATTTAGCCAGTTTTGCTCGCCACTGTAGTTGCTGGGTGCAGCAACGCGCGCCGGGAATAAGCTAGTTTTTAATATTTTGGATGCTATGGGGGAACTTAAGCCCCGGAAGTGCTCCCTTTGACTTCGTGCCTGTATTTACTTAATTTCCTCTCATCTCTTTCTTAAGTGCTTAAACTTTATTTAACCTGTTGTTGCCCAAGGATTGTTGTCTAAAGTCAACATTTGCTTAACACGCTTAGCCTCACAGTTAAGTGCAATTATTTTTATTTGTATTTTATGCTCTAATTTTCATCCAGGACGAAATTGCCTAATGTTGATGTTTGTAGCTTAACTTAAACTAAATGGAAGCCAACAGATTTTTATGGCTCAAGTTGTAAAACGCGGCTTAAGTTCTATTAAACCACAAATTGCTAGACGTGACTTTTGAAGACTTTAAAAATAAGACATTTATTGAGGAAGTTTCTTAACCCAAGCTTATTTTTAACACAAGAGATAATATTTTTTCAAGACTAATATTTTCTGGAAAACTAAGAAACTTTTGAAAATCATTGTTTATAATTGAATTTCTTCTCAAGCATTTCGAATCTTAAAGCTTAAAGCACACAAGCAAACTTACTTCCGCTTTAACTCCCACAGACAAAAACATGCACAAACGCCCACACACACACACACATGGTTTTCCACATACCCAACCATATCCATAATGTTTATTTTATCTCTTGGAAGCGCTGGTATCTACTGTTTGTTGACTAGACCAGCTACGGATGTAGCTTTTTTTTTGTTTTTTTTTTTTTTTTGGCAAATGCTCAATTTTGAGGAATAGTTTTTCTATTGTTCCTGTTTGAATTTCAGTTGTAGCAGTTCTACTTGTTTTGTATTTCGAACATATCACATATATCGCTAGCATAGTTTTGCCTACCCCTCTCTCTCTCCCTCTCTGTCCATTATCCTAACATTCTGCTATTGCATTTCTATTATTCGTTATTTCTCAAGTGTTTTCTACGGGTCTTAAACAACAGTCATTTGTTCTACAGAGAGGATTCTTTCAAGTTTTGAGCTTTACATTTAATTTTGTAAATTCCAAATTGAAATTCAAATTGTGCAGAGAACATGGTTTTGTATTTATAGTTTGTGTTGTTGTTTATGTGTAGTAAAGTTAGAAATCTAGTAACAATCAGTATGGACAGGTGTATTTTATATGCAACTTACCGAATTCAATTTCTGGCTGTTGATGTCGTTGGTGCAATGTTTTAATCTGTAATATGGAAAATAATTGATATTTATTAAAAATTCAAATACTTTTAAGGGACATGATTAATACATTTGCTTATAATTGGGTTTCTTATTTTATTTAACATTTTGTTTTTTTTTATTTTTAAAATAAATCGTTCTGATAATTCTTTTTACTGTTATGAATATTGTAAAGCAAGTAAAATGGTTAAGTTTTTAATAATTCGTAGGGTACATACTGCAACATACGACCTAACCTCATCATGATGTTTCACGAAACAAGACACGGACGACAGAAAAGAAACGATCAGAACTACTTTCTTCCATCCAAAAACCGATTTCTTTTCGTGACTTTCTTATCCATAGTGTAATTTTTCGTGCTACAGAATGAAGGGGTAAATATTTATAATTCCTTAGAAATATGTATGTGAGGAACGATTGAGCTGTTTTAAAAATTTTACAGCATAGTTTAAGGCTTTTCTTAATTTTTGTCATTTTGAAACTTTCAAGAGACAATGGTTACGTCTTATCCCGCAGGTTTCCTAAAAAGTTGAAAAAGGAAGCTTTTCTAAAATACATTGACGTTGCTTGGAATTATTCCACGCCGAGTAAGGTGCTAAGATAAAAAGGTCCTTGTACAACAAAATAAAAGCCAAAATCAAAATCAAAATAAAGATCTCAAAATCAAAATCAAAATCAAATCAAAATCAAAATCAAAATCAAAATCAAAATCAAAATCAAAATCAAAATCAAAATCAAAATCAAAATCAAAATCAAAATCAAAATCAAAATCAAAGTCAAAATCAAAATCAAAATCAAAATCAAAATCAAAATCCAAATCCAAATCAAAATCAAAATCAATATCAAAATCAAAATCAAAATCAAAATCAAAATCAAAATCAAAATCAAAATCAAAATCAAAATCAAAATCAAAATCAAAATCAAAATCAAAATCAAAATCAAAATCCAAATCCAAATCCAAATCCAAATCCAAATCAAAATCAAAATCAAAATCAAAATCAAAAGATTAAATCAAAATTAGACAAGATAAAATAAGAAAACTATAAATAAAATACACAAAAATAAAATGAAAATAAAAAGGAGTAAAAATTAGTAATAATATAAAAAAATAAAAACAAACAAAATAAACAAATGAAAATACAATTTTCAATAAAAATAAAAACAAATTAAAATAAAAAAAAATATTATACTAAAAAACAAAAAAAAAAAAAAAAAAAAATAATAATTCTAAATAGATAATTTATTGAGGGTCTCCGGGAGTTTTTCGAAAAACAAGAACTTTTAAAAAATTTTCTTTAAATTTGTTTTTATTTTAGATAACATTTTTTTACATTATTAAGTGCAACTATTCAAGATTTATTCCTGACATTTTTATCCAAAAATATTTGTCGATAAGGTAGATTCATCTCAAAAATTTTTTTTCGGTTTAGTAGAGAGTTCTTGGGCGTTTGTTTAATTGTTTAATTTTTTTTTACATACATATTTTTTGATTTATAGCCTTAATTTATAACCTTAACATAACCTACGCCATTTTGTTCTAAGCCCGCCATTTTGTCAAAAATTAATATTAAAAAAAGAAACGATTAAACGCCCAAGAAATCTTTACTGAACCGAAATAAAATTTTTTTAAGGCGAATCGTCTCCAGATATCTTGCTCAACGCAAATTTAAGGTTTTTCCCGGCATTGCACTTTTCTACCTTATCGACGAATATTTTTGGATCAAAATGTCAGGGATAAATCTTGAATAGTTATACTTAACTAATGTCAAAAGTTTAGTCTAAAATAAAAGTTGAAAAAAAAATTAAAAAAAAAACTCCCGGAGGCCCTTCAAATCAAATAAAAAAGAAAAAATTATTACTAAAAAAAAAAACAAAAAATAAAAACATATAAAATTAAAACTCCAAGAAAATAGAAGTAAAAACAATAACGAAACAAACATTTAAGTCAAAACAAATAAAATAAAAATTAAAAAACAATTTAGAATAGACATAAAAAATTCAAGTAAAAGCTTAACAAAAATTAAAAATAAAATATATATAATTCCATAAAAAAATTAGAAATAAGAGTAAGACCTTAAATAAAAAAAAAATAAAAATGAAATAAAAAAAAAATAAACAATTCATAAAAATAAAAATAATATTAATAATAATATGTAAATAAAAATAAAATTAAAATAAAAATAAACAACAAAATTAAAAATAAAAGTTAAAACTAAATAAATATCAAAAATAAAAACGAAAATATAAATAACAAAAAAAAAAACAAAATAAGAAATGATAATAAATAAAAAAAACACAGAAAATTAAGAAAACAAAGATGAAAAAATGCATAAAAAATATTTAACAAAAATAAATATATAATAAGAAGTTGGACAATAAAACAATAACAAACAATTAGTAATAATAAAAACAAAATTAATAAGAATAATATGTTAAATAAATACAATAATAAAAATAAAAAAAAAAAATTAAAACTGAATAAATATCAAAAATAAGAATGAAAATATAAATAATAATAAAAAAAAATTAAAATAAATTAAAAAAAATACAAGCTTAATAAATACTAAAAATTATAAAATTAAAACACAAATATATTTAAGAAAAATAAATATAAGGTTTGTTTCATATTTATAAAACCACCCGAGATTTGTTGATATTTCCTAACGGACTGGCTGTAGGGTATTATAATGTTTTACTCAAATTAACACTTAATTGAGAGAGAACTATTTTCCTCAACTCGACTTCATATTTCACTTACGGTACTTTTGAGAGTAAAAAAACAATATTCGCTCTGTTTCATAAGTACACTTTAAAGAAACCGAAAATAAAATCATTTTAATTTTTAATTCATTTTTTTTTTATTAAGAGTCAGTGCAATTGGTCTCCCTTTTTTTAAATAACATTGAATATTTTGGTATTCATACTATCTATTAAATTTTTCAGAAAGTTTTCATCAATTTCAATCCATTTTCTGACAATAGCATATTTCAAGGTTTCCACTGGCTCGTTCTGCATGTTTTCTATGTAAACCCGATGGACCAGAATACCCCAAAGGTTTTCGATGGGGTTCAAGTCGGGTGAGCAACCTGGCCAATCCAAAATTTCCAATTTTCGCTCTGAAAACTATTTTTTTGTCTCTCGACTTACGTGGATTGATGCGTTGTCTTGTTGGATGACGAAGCTTTTTTATGATTTCTCCCTATGAAAGGGCATTAAACTCATCTGAAGTACATCAGTGTACGCTTTGCTATTCATTTTGCTGGAAGTGAACTGTACTTCCAAGCATCCAGATGAGCAAAATGCCCCCCAAGCATAACGCTACCACCGCCGAAGTTTCACTTTGAAAAATAGAGGGGTTCCTTGCGTAAATCGCGCCAATAACCTTGGAACCCATTTGGACCATCCAAATCCCATTTGTTTTTTTCATCGGAAAAAATTACCTGAAAATATTTTTTCGTATAAAAAAAACCAAACTTTTTACAAAACAATTTTCACACACATTTTTCCAATTCGTTGCCATATGTTTTTGATCAAAAAGTAGTCTTGCATCCTTATGGCATTTCATTAAACCTGGACCAGATCTTAGTTTTGAAAATTTTAAGTTGGGGCTGGTATGTGCAAGATGCGCCAGACCGTTGATCTGAAAACGGGAACCCCAGCAAAGTTAACCAAGTCACTCAAGCTTTTTTGGGAATTGCTTGCAGTCCTCAAAATATGGTGGACTGCTTGGTCATTAATCTTTTTTTTCTTCCACAATGCTTGTTTTTGCCATATCCCTCCGGATTATTTAAAAAATTTAAAACAACGTTATGACTGCGATTCATTTTGCGCGCAATTTCTCTTAATCCTAAGTTTTCTTCCGAAAAGGCTAAAATTTTCCCTTTTTCTATATCGTAAAGACTGAGTGAGACCACGTGGCATTTTAAGAAAAATATATTTTTTTCACTGATTAATTTAACAACAGCTCCTCCTACTCTGAAGCCCACGCGTTATATGACAACCTTTAGAGTGGTTTTATACTTATGAAACAGAGCTTATATTGTTTTTTTACTCTCAAAAGTACCGTTAGTGAAATATGTAGTCGAGTTGAGGGGAATAGTTCTCTCTAAATTAAGTGTTAATTTGAGTAAAATATTATAATACCCTACAGCCAGTCCTTTAGGAAATATCAATAAATCTTGGGTGGTTTTCATAAATATTACAATAAACCTTACAATAAGAAGTTGCCCAAGAATATAAAGACAAGAATTAAAAAGTGGATTAAGACAAAGATTTAGACAAGGGTTAGGACAAGAATTAAGACGACGATTAGGACAAACAATTTGACAAAGGTAAGGATAAGGATTCCGACGAGACTAGGGAAAAGAATCAGGACAGGGATCGGGACAAGGGTCATGACAAGGAATAAGATAATGCTTTGGACAAAAACTAGGACGAGGATTGCGACAAGCACTAAAACAAAAAGTGTGATATCGTTAAGAAAAGGTTAAGAAAAGGGAGATTCGGACAAGAATTAGGACAAATAAAACGATAAACAGGATACGGAACAGAATAACAACGAAAATAAAGATACGATGTCACATCAAGTAACTCCGGGTGTGTCGATGACACAGCCAAAAGCATTACTTTTTTGTAATGTTTGATTCTTAAATATTGTCCAACAAACAATAAGAATTTCACAAACATAATAGCCTCTTTCACATCTTATAACACAATAATCTCTTAAGCCGGAATATATCCTATATCTCCAATATTTGTATCGTCTTATCCCACACTATTAATAAACAATTTGACATTTCCTTCGCTCAATTCGTTGTCTTTTTCCGGTTTTGCCGGAGTGTCAATCAATAACATAAAAATGTAAATTTCCGCCATATTGATTGGGTTTATCAGCTGTCAAATTGGCAATTTTTTTATCATTCACATAAAAATAAGAAAAAAAAAAAACACAGTAACATGCATCGTTTTCAATTTTCTAACGTCAACGACTATTGCCAATGATAAAAATTTTCTACTCAACTGAATGTCTAGCCGACAGACAGACAGTCGTCGTCAATACAGGCGAAGTTCTTAATAGACGGCTAGAGAAATCGACGAGAAAACGACAAAAAGGACTGTAATCCTAAAACAGGAATTGTAAATGTCAAAATGATTGCGCTGTCAAATGAAGCGTAGAACATTTGTTTGGCATAAAGCAAAACAATAAAAATGAAAAAACCAGTAATAATGGTTCGAAAAAAAAGCAAAGGAAATAGAAAAATTGTAGATTGCAAGAGCTAAAGAATCGGAATTTGTTGAATCGCATCACAGGCAGCACAGTGCGCAAGGATTTGCTGTCAATTCACAACATTTGCAGACATTGAAAAATGGTGGCGGGTCTTACATGTGATGTTACTCTGTTGTTGTTGGAGGGTGTAACAAAAACAAAAAAAAAAAGAACAGTGCTTTGAAAAGTTTTGAAAAATCTATTGAAGTGCAGCGGTAGAAAAAAAAAACTAAAGCGGGGAAATAAAAGCAAGTTCAAAGCACTCGTGCACGTTGATGACGTAAACACAAAATGGTGGCTAGGTACAAACGTTGCTACTCTACAATGATGGCTACCGCAGCGAAATGCTGGCTGCTCATGTCAATACTCTCAAATAACGGTATGTTTTTTGCATTTTTTTTTTAACGTCCTGTCGCTAATGCTGTCAGTTTAACTGACAAAAACAGCAACCGCGACATATTGATAAAAACAATGGAGGCGGTTGCCTCAATAATTATTGATGGCATTTTAATGATGCGCAAGTTGTTCATGGTTTTGTCATCATTATCATCATCATCATCATCATCATCATCATCATCATCATCATCATCATCATCATCATCATTATCATCCTCATCATCATCATCATCATCATCATCATCATCATCATCATCATCATCATCATCATCATCATCATCATCATTATCATCATCGATTGATTAAATATTTATAATTTTCAAAATTCACGCCCCCACCAATTTGTGGGCATAAATTAGATTTAATTAAAATTTTACAAATACCGTTGATATGTTTGTGGCTCATCATCTTATTAGGCTGATTAAAAAGTGCTTCACTGCCGCCGCTATAAACCACATAAACAAACCTCTTTGTGGTGCTACTGCGCCATATTTGTAGGATTGGCGGGGTGGTTCAATTAAATATTCCAATATTGTATTCAAAGCTATTAAGTTAGGACCTACATTCTACGGTTTATTTGGCTTGAGATTCCAACTAAGCGATAAGCAACGATTTATGCATGCCATCCTCGGCAGGTTTGTGGTTGGAACATGTTTTTCATGTTATACCAGCGAAATTCACTTCAAAGCTATGGTGGTTAAACATTGATTAATCATTCCTTTAAAAAGGTTGACGTAGAGATAGACGACGACAGGCCGATAGATGAACAGAGGGGTGAGAGGGAGCTGGTTTCACCAAACATTGCATATTGCACAGTGGAGTTGAGGGCGAAAAGATTCATCCAAAAATTATTGAGGGAAGGAGAAGTTAGATTACATTTTTTCGGAAATGGCCAGTCTCTAACACTGATGACATCTACCTTACATAAGGTTTGTTTCATATTTATAAAACCACCCAAGATTTGTTGATATTTCCTAAACGACTGTCTGTAGGGTATTATAATATTTAACTCAAATTAACACTTAATTGAGAGAGAACTATTCCCCTCAACTCGACTTCATATTTCACTGACGGTACTTTTGAGAGTAAAAAACAATATAAGCTCTGTTTCATAAGTATAAAACCACTCTAAAGGTTGTCATATAACGCGTGGGCTTCAGAGTAGGAGGAGCTGTTTTTAAATTAATCAGTGAAAAAAAATATATTTTTCTTAAAATGTCACGTGGTCTCAGTATTTCCGATATAGAAAAAGGGAAAATTTTAGCCTTTTCGGAAGAAAACTTAGGATTAAGAGAAATTGCGCGCAAAATGAATCGCAGTCATAACGTTGTTTTAAATTTTTTAAATAATCCGGAGGGATATGGCAAAAACAAGCGTTTTAGAAGAAAAAAACAAGATAAATGACTAAGCAGTCCGTCATATTTTGAGAACTGCAAGCAGTTCCCAAAAAAGCTTGCGTGACTTGGTTAACGTTGCTGGAGTTCCCGTTTTCAGATCAACGGTCTGGCGCATCTTGCACACCAGCCCCAACTTAAAATTTTCAAAACTAAGATCTGCTCCACGTTTGATGAAACGCCATAAGGATGCAAGACTACTTTTTGCTCAAAAACATATGGCAACGAATTGGTAAAATGTGAGTGAAAATTGTTTTGTAAAAAGTTGGTTTTTTTGTACGAAAAAATATTTTCAATTAATTTTTGCGATGAAAAAAATGCAATTTGGATGGTCCAGATGGGTTCCAAGGTTATTGGCGCGATTTACGCAAGGATCCCATTTATTTTTCTAAGAGAAACTTCGGTGGTAGCGTAATGCTTTGGGAGGCATTTTACTCATCTGGATGCTTGGAAGTACAGTTCACTTCCAGCAAAATGAATAGCAAAGCGTACACTGATGTACTTCAGATGAGTTTAATGCCCTTTCTAAGCAGAAATCATAAAAAAGCTACGTCTTCCAACAAGACAACGAATCAATCCACGTAAGTCGAAAGACAAAAAAATAGTTTACAGAGCGAAAATTGGAAATTTTGGATTGGCCAGCTTGCTCACCCGATTTTAAACCTTTGGGGTATTCTGGTCCGTCGGGTTTATAAAGAAAACAGGCAGTACGAGTCGGTGGAAACCTTGAAAAATGCTATTGTCAGAGAATGGAGGGCAATTGATGAAAACTTGCTGAAAAATTTAATAGATATTATTAATACCAAAATAATCAATGCTATTTTGAAAAAGAGAGGCCAATTACACTGATACTTAATAAAAAAAAAATGGATTAAAGAAAATTAAAATGGTTTTATTTTCGGTTTCTTTAAAGTGTACTTATGAAACAGAGCGAATATTGTTTTTTTACTCTCAAAAGTACCGTTATTGAATTGTGAAGTCGAGTTCAGGGGAATAGTTCTCCCTCAATTAAGTGTTAATTTGAGTAAAACATTATAATACCCTACAGCCTGTCCTTTAGGATATATCAACTAATCTTGGTTGGTTTTATAAATATGAAACAAACCTTAGTAAGGGGCCAATGTATTAGGTGAGCTGTTTATTACCTACATATAAGAAAGAAGAGGCACACAGCAAATTGAAATAAATTGCTCTCTATACATAAAAAAACACAGCGATAGCTAAAGGCGCCCGTTGTAGTTGGTTGTAGAGGAGTTTTTGGATGGGATTTTCTTATAACTAGAATTGACTGATGTAAGGGCATAACACTTGCCTCAGATTTAAATTCACATGTTCCTAAGACTTCCTGTCATGCTTAGAGAACATTCTGCACATGTTTCACTTGATTATCCCTTCTTTCCCACTCAACTATCGTCCCATTTGGAATCAAGTCAGACTTGACTGAATAGTTTTAACTTTGCTTAAAGCTAAAAAGAAATATTCTCCTTAACCCAGAGGTTACACAACATCAGTGGTAAATAGACATATAATCAGAGCCGTCTTTACATTTTTTGCTGTTGTGGGCCCGTTTGAAAATGTCGCCCCAACAAAAAAAAAAAAAGCTCAAGCCTGTGTTAGATAACACGGGCGCATAGGTCAGACGTAGAATACGTTAGTCATTAACAGCCTTATTCAATAGATTTCCTTAAACAACCTTTAAACGCTTGTTTAGTTACGCACTGTTTAAAGCCCAGTATGCTGTAGAAGCGGAAAGAAACTTTCCATAAGGAATGCATTGAGTTTTTGACAGCGAAAAGGAAGCGGAATTTTTTTTTTCGCTACTTAGTACGCTGTAGAGGTGAAAAATTTCTTCAATGCTAGCAAGTACAACAACCATGTGGAGAGTTGAAATGTCAAAATTTCGCTGTCGATTATATGTCCGGGCATTTAATTGGCACCAGAATTTTGACATTTCAATAAGAAAACAGTACGACCTCGCTTTACGCAACACTCGATTATCGCAATACTCAAAAATTTATATTGTTGACTCAGTAAACGCAACTCAAGAAAAAAAAATGCACAATTATCGCAACTTCCATTTGCGTAAACTTCCATAAACTTTTATATTATTTACTTTCAGTTCTTCTTTTCTTGTAAAATACATTTTTGATGTACGAAAAATCTCTTAAAACAATATTTAAGGAAACAAAGTGCATATTTTAATACATAAAACCACAACATCTAGGATTCAGAGCCATAAAGCTTTATGTTTAGAAGTTTAATTGCGTTTCTTCAACATTAACTACGTCAACTGGCCGAATTTCTATTAGTTGTATTGAGCTAGGTCGTACTGTAGTTGGTTTTTTCTCCATACAAACATTTTTGACTCTACACTAATATTTCGGGTGTAGAATTATATGCCAAGAAATTTTCGTTTCTACAGCATACTAGGCTTAAGGCTTTACGCAGCTTCTATGCAACCTTGCTAATATTGTTATTTTTAAACATTTTTTCATTTTCTGCTTATGATTGTAAGGTTTGTGTCTGAACTATAGAAAATCTCTACAAAAATTAAGAATTCCTATGGATTTACAATGGCCGCCGCATAAAAAAATGCTGCAAAGGGCGCATATGGAGCATGTCTTTGATATTAATAGAAAAGACAAACAAAAATCATGGTTGTATTTATCATGGTTGTCGTTCGTTACTTGGTCATTATAGTTCTTCTCTTTCTCACACTGGTTCTGTGATGAACACTCAGATAATCGTACTGCTCTTACACATGATGTTATAATACATAAAATACAAAGCATATGAAAATTAATACAAAATTTGAAGGAGTTAAATTTTGATTTACTTATAGAATCAAAAAAATTATATGTAGCAATATGATTATTTAAATACAAATCAAAAGAAGAGATATTAAATATGTTACGACCATACTTGAATTTTCTTCAATGCATGCATAAAGTATTAAAAACTTACAATGAAAGTGACAAACATTTTCTCAGAATTTTGTGCTCCAGATTAACACCCCCGTATAACGTATTCTACGTTAAAATAATAAAAATAACAAGTAAGGAAAGGTTGTCATCAGTTTGGTCTGACAATGAAATATCCTAGACCTCGCCTACACCCATGCTTGAAAAATTGGTGGACCAAGCCCATTTTCAGTTAATAACTTGATATCGATCCCATATTTCTAGCTCATATACGAGGGTAGTTCCACAAGTGCAGGGTGGGCCAAAAACAAGTTATTTTTTTTTTAAATGCAATAAAATTATATCGATCCCATATATCTAGCTTATATACGAGGGTAGTTCCACAAGTACAGGGTGGGCCAAAAATAAATTTTTTTTTAAATGCAATAAAATTAACAAAATTTAATTGTTAGCCATTATTATGGCTTTATTAGTAAGAGCAAATATTCCCATTAATTATGGAACACAACGTCGTTCAATGTGTTCCTCGACTGGCTCCGAGGCGGACAATTGACATCGCCAAGACGGCTGATAACACGATTTGGGAATTTGGTGTGAAAAAGATCGATTAGGGCATGGGCTGTGTGGCATGGCGCGCCATCCTGCATGAACTAGAGGTCGTCCAAAGGCATTTCTCCAATTTCAATAAAAAAAAAGTAGGTTAACATAGCTTTTTACGAAACGTTATTCCCAGCCTCATTTCTGTAGAAAAATAGTCGAATGATGTCACCACTCCACACTCCGCACCAAACTGTAACTCTCTGTGGATGCATTCGGCTTCTCGACAAAAACGTGCGGGTTTTCCGAGCCCCAGATGCTGCAGTTTTGTTTGTTAAAACACGCGCCTCGTCAGAAGCGACGATTTTTCGTCCAAATAACGCACTGTTTGGACAGCACTCGCTTTGGAAATAAGTTTCCATTATTTCTCAACGTTGTTCAAGCGTTAAGCGAATCATTTCTTTCCGCGGAGGTATGATACTGACTTTATGTCAATATTTCGAGCGGGAAACAGCTGTCAGTGTCAAAATAACCTACGATTTAAAAAGAAACCACAAGATGGCCGTCCATCCTTTACATGACCTAACAAAGAAAAAAAAAAGATGTAAAAAAAAAATTTTAAAAAAAAATGTAAAAAAATGTCTTTATTTCTCTACTCATCACCTTTTAGCTTGATACACATTTTCCAGCAATGTTCAATAGCTTCGATACCCTGTTTTTAGTGAGAACCGTAAAGCTCCTCAAAATGCCAAATCTCTTACCACCGAGCCAGTTCTTAAATTTGGCTGCAGAAAATAATCCGAGGTATCTTAAGCTAGCGAAAAGGGTGCGTGAGTAAGCAATTCGAACTTTAACTCATTAGGGGTATTCACGATCCGGAGCTTTTTGTAGAGCTCTTGTGCAAAAGAGCAAAAGTGCACAAAAAAGAGCTCTACAACAACAAAATGACGCGTTTCTCGCAACTGACTTTTATTATGACAACTGTTGAAACGTTTGCACATAACGATTTCAAGCACGAAAAACGAAGTTCGTTTGCGGCAAAACTTTCTTTTTCGACAAATGCCGGACACAAAGACAAACAAAAAAAAAACACGTTCATCGCCAGTTTGCCGCAAACGAACTTCGTTTTTCGTGCTTGAAATCGTTATGTGCAAACGTTTCAACAGTTGTCATAATAAAAGTCAGTTGCGAGAAACGCGTCATTTTGTTGCAGGAAATTAATTTCGTTTGTCATAAACGCGTGTGATTTTTAAATTGAAGCAATTGAAAAATTTGTTTTTCCCAACTGAAAACTTCCTTTGTTTTTCCCTTCGTTGTATAGACGCTTATAATTCAGAGTTACTTTTTGGACAAATTGTTACTATATAAGCAAATCGGTAATTTGCTTAATACGCGAAGGGAGATGGTAACAGAGGTGCGATGAGTGCAATCCATAAGAAGACGGACGAACATAGGGAGAAAGATAATAAACATAATAAATAAAATTTGAAGTTGATGACAACTGAATGTTTGTTTGTGGCAAATACAAATCGCAAACGAAGTGTAGTTTGTGAATTTTTCAGTTGCGCTAAACGTAAAACTTCTTTGCGGCCGTTTCTTTTGAAGTGACGAAGTTACGTTTTACCGCGCAGGTTTCCAAAAAAGTTGAAAAATGCATTTTTTCAAAATTGATCGGCGTTGCATTGAATTGTTACTCGCTGAGTATAAGAGCTATGATTAAAAAAAATGGTACGAATGTAAAGGTTAATTCTTTGACTTCATTATAAAAACAAAATAAAAATTCAAAACGTCATTGGGACGTGGTGGGAGCTGCTTAAGCAACGCAACTGAAAATTTGTTACATGGAATTATTACTCGCTAAGTATTAGCGTTAGGATTAAAAATATGATACACTAATAAAGGCCTGTTCTAAGCCCTCAAAACAAAATTAGACAAAAAATTCCTGATGTCATGGGGGGACAGAAAGAGCCGTTTAAAGATCGACAATGACACATTCATGCAGCGGCGTTGCATTGAATTTTTACTCGTTGAGTATATAAGCTACGATAAAAATTTAAAAAGGAAAATGAAGGGTTTACACTTGGCCTTATGACTAAAATATAAAAAAAAAAATGCTGACATCATCATGTCGTGAATATAGCATATTATGTAACAGAAATGTAATATCGTTGCATGGAATTATTACTCACTCAGGAGACGTGCTACGGTAAATTTTATTTTACGACAGCATAGAAGTGTTATTACGCCTCACAACTAAAATACGGAAAAAATTCTTCTCATCATAATTTCAAGATGGCAACCACATAATGCAGTAAAAATGCTACAGCCATGAAAAAACGTTGCATGGAATTTTAACTCAGTGACTATTAGCGTGACGGTAAATTTTAAGGAACGAAAATGAAGGTGCGGACTTCGGTCACATGATAAAAATAAAAAAAAAAATTGACGGTGTCATGAGGCTCCTCAGGGAATCGCCTAATGTGACGTATATGCAACACTTTTAGGCAAAGTTAATGTACCAAGGAAAAGCACAACCCATGGATAAGCAAATAAAAAAAAGCAAAGGCAAAAACACCAACGACAACAACAACAAAAACATTAGCATCAATCAACATCAACATCAACATCAACATCAACATCAACATCAACATCAACATCAACATCAACATCAACATCAACATCAACATCAACATCAACATCAACATCAACATCAACATCAACATCAACATCAACATCAACATCAACATCAACATCAACATCAACATCAACATCAACATCAACATCAACATCAACATCAACATCAACATCAACATCAACATCAACATCAACATCAACATCAACATCAACATCAACATCAACATCAACATCAACATCAACATCAACATCAACATCAACATCAACATCAACATCAGCATCAACATCAACATCAACATCAACATCAACATCACCATCACCATCAACATCAACATCAATATCAACATCACCATCGACATCGACATCACCATCACTAAGAACAACAACAACACCAACACTACCAACAACACCAACAACAACAAAAACAACAACAACAAAAACAACAAAAACAACAACAACAACAACAACAACAACAACAACAACAACAACAACAACAACAACAACAACAACAACAACAACAACAACAATAACAACAAAAACAACAACAACAACAATAACAACAACAACATCAACATCAACATCAACATCAGCATCAACATCAACATCAACATCAACATAAACATCAACATCAACATCAACATCAACATCAACATCAACATCAACATCAACATCAACATCAACATCAACATCAACATCAACATCAACATCAACATCAACATCAACATCAACATCAACATCAACATCAACATCAACATCAACATCAACATCAACATCAACATCAACATCAATATCAACATCACCATCGACATCGACATCACCATCACCAACAACAACAACAACAACACCAACACTACCAACAACACCAACAACAACAAAAACAACAACAACAAAAACAACAAAAACAACAACAACAACAATAACAACATCAACAACAACATCAACAACAACAACAACTTCAACAACAATAACAACAACAACAACAACAACAACAACAACAACAAGAATTAAGTTGTGGTAAGAAACAACAACAATAATGAAGTTGTTGCAATTTTAAGTCAAGAATTTGGTCATGGAATAAAGCAAGAGGTTGGTCATGAAATAGGAGTATCAAACACCGTCACGTCAAAACCTAAGGGTGTGTCCACGACACAGCCCACTTCTTTTTTTTTTTTTTTGACTTCATCACTGTCAAAAGCTGCAATAAATTTGCATAATACTCGCCGTTTATTGTTTTTCCTTTCTGAAGATAATCAAATCAAATTTTCTGAAATGAAAATTATCCCAAGCGCATCTCAAAAAAAAAAATGACTCAAAAAACTGATGCCATGACCATACCTACAGATGAAACGGTTTTCGCCTTCTTTGGAGCCAATTATCCCCTTTCAGTCCATTTTTTTAACTGTTTCTTTGTCAAAGTTGGGAAGCGATGGTCCCATTTTTCATCAATGATTATGACTCGACTCAAAAACTCTCCTTTATTGCTATATAATATTTCGCAAAACACTCAATTCAAACATCCTCACGGCGTCGTTTTTGTTCCATTGTAAGCAATTGCGACAGAAAATTTTCTCAATTCGGATTCTTCAAATATTTCTAAACAACACCCTGTCGAAAAGTATTAATTTAAAATACCAGCTTAAGTCCACGATTTTATTTTCTATTTACAGGACACTGTGGATAAAAATCGTGAGTGGCATCATGTTAAGCAATATATTGTTAGTTCAAGCCAATACTTACTTTTGCTTTAAGACATACGTAGTTTTTTTTTATAAAAATCAAAGCATTTTAAGATCGTTATTTTTATGTGTTTTCCTCAAAAAACAACTTTGTCCTTGTAGGACAGAAAAACATCCTTTTTTTACCTAAAATTTTTTTTGGGTGATATTGCAACTTCTGAGACCTCTTAGAAAATGATCTAAATTTTTCGATACACCGTAATGCACAGTATCTAAAATACATAACTTCCATGTAGATGAATAAATAAAATTCTTTTTAAAAAATTAAAAATTCCCGTTATTTTTTAGCACATCTCGTATATCAGAATTGGGTATAATTTGAACTCTATGTCAAAAATTTAATCAAATCCTCTTATTAGCTTAGCAGTTAATAGACAAAATTTGTAAATACATGTTTATATAACAGATCGATTCCGTTTATATTGTACTTTTATGGCAGTTATGTCAATAAGTGTGGCTCAATTAGAATTCTTGTGGTCGTTTCAGCAGCGCATCAATAGACAGTGTCTGTTCCGCTTTTTGAATACTTTAAATACTATTATGAACTATGCATTTTAATTGTTTACAAATTGATCACTTGCATCAGTGAAATGATTAATTGCAGAAATAATTATTACTTGTTTATAAAAGTGCCAAAAATTGGCAATAAAATATTTATATACTTATGGTTTTGATTTATATTGAAGCTGAATTCGTAACAATAATGGTGAAATTTAAGTCAGCAACAGTTACAAGAGCTAAATTTATGGCAATTTTAGTCATTTTGATAGTTTTAAATAAAAAATACAATTGCAGAAGTCAACAGGTAAAACCACACACTCAGAATAATTATTTTGACATTTTTGCAAACACAGTATTTATAGGTCTTATTGAAAAGGTCAAATACTATAAACTTGCAGTCGATTCGTTGCACCGTTTCGGACCAAACTTACGGAAAATTTGATTATTGCAGTGTAAAGCCTGTGAATCGCTCGCTTAAATATCTCAATATACGCATGGTGCCATTCAAGTCCATCACGAACTTTATAGTAGGTTCTACACCTTATCTTATCATAAATTAGAAAAGCTTATTAAATCAGTTCTTCTTTGTTTTCCTTACGAAAAATAGGTACATCTTCGTGTGCTGAAGAGAGCCACCGGTGGCTATAAACCTTTTGGCATCGATGTCACACTGGATATATGCAAATTTTTGGCTGGTAAGAGGAATATAGTTTTTGACTGGTTTTACTATGCTGCTCTTCCCTACTTAAACCGTAATGTAACCTGCCCCATTAAAGTAATGAATACTTCTCAACTTGAGATAAGTTACTATATCGTCAATAAGCTTTTCAATTCACTTTTTACAGACGGATGTCATTGTAAAAGATCTTCCTTGCAATCTAGTTAGCCTGCCTTCTGTTTTTCCGGATGGTATATATCTTGTCGAAGTAAAAGGTAGTAGCCTTACTGGACCAATTGGAGAATTTAAACTTGTTTTTGAGTTAAAAGAAAACGAGTATTGGGGCAAACGAAGTTAACTGATATATGAATGGCTCATTTTAAAAGAAGTTTCAAATAGATGTAGTTATATTTTTGTCTTGCTGTTTACACTCAGAAAAAAATAGCTCGATTAACAGGGAAAGCGGTTAAATTCCATCCAACACGAGTTTCTTCAATTTAACAGTTTGAAATGTTAAATCAACAGTTCAGACCGTTAATTTGAAAAACTCGACTGTTGGATGGAATTTAACCGTTTCACTGTTAATTTCACTGTAATAAGAAAAAAATATGTTTGAATCCTCATAATATAAAAAAATATTTTGTATACTTAATTGATTATTTACTTAATGGGACAAAACTGGGTGAGTTTTGACGAGTCTATACAGACAATGCGAGTTTGAGATATTTATAGTAGTACCATCTAGCTCTTATTTACTTCAGCAATCCAGCAGTATCCAATTGAGTAAACATGCGTGGACCAAAATGCTATGAACCGCAAGGTCCGTGGATCGAATCCCAAACGACACAGGCTATTTTTTCAATTATTTTTTTAATCGACCGCCAGCTCTCTACAGACAATAGTAAAGAATAAAGAATAAGTACTCTATACAATACAATAGGCTGTGCAATAAGTCCTTCGTTTAATTGAGAAAATCGTAATATTTGGCCTTTTGTGTGGTACGGTTTGTTCAAATCTTCAGAATACGTATCGGCTTATATTTCAACATTCTCATTTGATGTAAATCTTTTTCCCGTCAGCCATCTTTTGTCTTTTTTTTTAAATACGGCGAATAGTAAAGCCATTCAAAGTGAAACTCGTGAAACTCGTTACTTTTAATGACTTGTGAGGTGGTTTTTTTTCTTCAAATTTGATCGTTTTGCCTTGATTGCATCGTTCAAACGATCCATCCAATAGTTTCCAGTCATTCGTTTTCTCTTTTCATGATAGTCGTTTAATAATGTGTCGTGAGGATCCCAAAAATATTGCCTTTATCCCAAAAATATTACCTTTCCGGTCGATTGTTGTGTCTTCGGAGCACTTCCGCTTCTGAGCACTTCCATTTGATTAAAACTATTGTTTTTTATAGTGGTGAATCCGTGTTTCATCACATCTCATTAATCAACGAACGAAATCTTTCGGATCACCGTTAAACATGGCGTAACATTGTTTAGGATCATGAAGTCGTCTTATTTTGAACGATTGGTAATGCCCGCGGCACATACAGTGGCTCAGAGCTTATTTTATGCAGAGGATACTTTCAAATTTAAGGCTGTGTAACAACGAAACTAACAGGAATATAAAAAATAATGTAGTATCATTTAAAAGGGGAAGAAGTCTAGTTTAACAAAATAAGTTAGTTTTTTGTGAAAAATGCACAAAAAATAAAAAATACTGCTTAATTTCATCTCACACCTTATTTTATGCAGTCACTTCTCTGTGTAACGTTGCAGCAATCCTGCGCTGCCTAATGGTACTTTCGTTTCCTATGCCTTCCTTTTATTTCTATATTTGCTTTTTGTTAGCTTTTTAGTGTGATTTTGTTACCTAAAGTGGCGGTTGCACAATAAGGACAGAGAAGCATCAAACAAAATGTTCAATATAACCGACCAGTGACATATTGTACGGAATATAAAGACAAATCCGAGGTTCTCAGCTTCGAAACTGGCTACTGAAGTTCAAGATGACCTGGGCAAACGGTGTAGTATGAAAACTATTCGCCGTGTCTTGCAAAAGCAGAAATTTCATAATCGAGGCAAACGAAACAAGCCGTTTAACAGCCCCAAAAACAGGCCATGTTGTCTGATTTCTGCCAAGAATATGTTTTCAAGGCCCCAGAGTATTTGAATTCAGTCATTTTCGCAGATGAATCGAAATTCAACATATTTGGTTCAGATGGTATGTTCTATGTGAGCCAAAAACGAAATACGGCGCTCAACAAAGAAAGCTTGAAAGCAATAGTGAATCATGGAGGTAACTTCGTCATGGTTTAGGTCTGTATCAGTGATCTGCAACGGGTAGCTTTTTTGTGACTCTAAGTATATCCGAAAAAAATAAGTACAAAAACCTACTCAACCCATATCGCACGCAACCCGACTCATACTCACTTATACGAAGCTGCAATGCGGCGGCTCAAATGAGTATGAGTATCCTAAATCACGAGTCGGATCGGGTAAAGTTCGGGTTTTTCGGTTCATTAATACTTATGGTCATCGTTGCCAGATTGGGCGATTTATCGCCAATTGGGCGCTTTTTTTCTTGTTTTTTCGCTTACATTTTTAGGAAATCGCCTGGCGATTTTTGTGAAAACCACGCTTTTTCATAAACTCATCTAATGTGTGTGGGAAAAATGTTTGGCAATATTGGTAAGTTGGCATTCATCTTTCTTTCCTTGCCACATTCTAATGCATTGGAACGTATTTTCTCCGTCAACAGAATGAAATTAGATATGATAACTTCAATCATTCGAGTAAAATGCTTCATGAAGGCTCAAAACTGTTGTTGCAAGTCGCTGCCAACATCCGATGATATGATTTCAAAAATGAATACATCAATGTATGATCTAAACAATACTTCGAAAATTGACAAAACGGAGGAAGAGTCTAATATGGCTGAAGTATTTAATAGAATGGAACTACGTTTTTTGTAAAAAGCTTTTATTTTTAAAGTTGCATATTGAAAAATTCTAAATAGTTATAGTCACTAAAAAAATGTTCTTTAACAATCAAGTTTCTCGTATAAAATGAAGTATCTTTTTTATAATTTTAACGTAGAATACGTTATACGGGGGTGTTAATCTGGAGCACAAAATTTTGAGAAAATGTTTGTTACTTTCATTATAAGTTTTTAATACTTTATGCATGCATTGAAGAAAATTCAAGTATGGTCGTAACATATTTAATATGTCTTCTTTTGATTTGTATTTAAATAATCATATTGCTACATATAATTTTTTTGATTCTATAAGTAAATCAAAATTTAACTCCTTCAAATTTTGTATTAATTTTCATATGCTTTGTATTTTATGTATTATAACATCATGTGTAAGAGCAGTACGATTATCTGTGTGTTCATCACAGAACCAGTGTGAGAAAGAGAAGAAGTATAATGACCAAGTAGCGAACGACAACCATGATAAATACAACCATGATTTTTGTTTGTCTTTTCTATAAATATCAAAGACATGCTCCATATGCGCCCTTTGTAGCATTTTTTTATGCGGCGGCCATTGTAAATCCATAGGAATTCTTAATTTTTGTAGAGATTTTCTATAGTTCAGACACAAACCTTACAATCATAAGCAGAAAATGAAAAAATGTTTATGAATAACAATGTTAGCAAGGTTGCATAGAAGCTGCGTAAAGCCTTAGGCTGCGAACATAGTGAATACAGTACGCAAGTCATGCATCTCTTTTACCCGAATGCGTTTTTGAGTTTCAATTGGCTCGGATCAGCAACTCGCGTCTACTACGTTCGCAGCCTTAAACAGTGCGTAACTAAACAAGCGTTTAAAGGTTGTTTAAGGAAATCTATTGAATAAGGCTGTTAATGACTAACGTATTCTACGTCTGACCTATGCGCCCGTGTTATCTAACACAGGCTTGAGCTTTTTTACTGATCTCAATATTATTTCAATAAATATGAAAATAAGAACTTTTATATATATAATACTATTAACAGCTCTCAATATTATTTGAAAAAAATGTATATAATTTTCTTTGTTTTTTCTAATATAATAAATTTCTTAGAAAAAATTGCGATTATGGCGACTTTTGTTTTTGATTGGAAGATTTTGGGCGATATTTTTTTTAAATCTCGCGTTTTTTTCAAAAAAGTTCTGGCAACACTGCTTATGGTTGTTGTCGTCTTGTTGATACTTATTCTTCTTACCCAAACAGTCGGGTTCGACGGAAATACTCAAATCACTCGGTTCATTCTGCCACTGATATAAAGCAAAGCGCAGTAGAGCGTAGCAGTGAGAATGAATGAGTCTGTTTGTATTTGCTTTGTGCTTCTTTTTCCTGAGCACTTGGAAACAGAAAAACACGTGTTCGTCTTGTGTTGTTTTTTCTTTTTGTTTATGCAGTGCTATGTGTTGTTCTTTGTTTTTATCTAACGAAACCATTAACAATGAAACACTAACACTAACAACGAAATAAAATATCAAAAACAAATTTGCAGCATAAAACTCAAACAAAATATGCGAGCGTTAGCTTTTACTTACTGTCGCTTAGAGACGTTGGCAGAGAAAAAGCAGTACTCAGAGTACATTCAAAATATACCCGAAAATACTCGGATATAGCGCCTTTTCAAGACTCTAACTCGACGCACTCATTAAATACGAGTCTGAGTGCTTCGGGTCACGCTGCGCTCGGGTATAAGTATGTACTTATACCCGAAAATATGCTAATGAGTGGAATGAGTATAAGTATTGTACATATTTTATTGAGTACGGATAGGGTAGAGAACAACAAGTCGAGTATGATTCGAGTATCCGATTTCTATCGGATACTCATTGCAGTTCTCTGGTCTGTATGTCGAATGCTGGTACTCGAAAGTTGGTGTTTATTAACCCATTTCTTCCCGAAAATAAAAATAGTGAAAAAATAATAAATTTGTGCATCAATTCCACCTTAGAACAATTGAATGAAGAAAAAAAATGTTAACAAATTTTTGTATGTGTTGCCATTTGCACCACATGCAATGTTGCGCTGGCGCAACACTGGGAGTTTTCTGGTAAAAAAATGAAAAATTTTATTATTTCGAACATATAATTTTACTAGCTGGTACCCGACGCGTTGCTGTCGTAGCGGAAATAATTTCTATCTCTATCTGAATCTCAAACTCAGTCTCAATCTCAATCTCAATCTCAACCTCAACCTCAACCTCAACCTCAACCTCAATTTCTATCTCTATCTCTATCTCTATCTCTATCTCTATCTCTATCTCTATCTCTATCTCTATCTCTATCTCTATCTCTATCTCTATCTCTATCTCTATCTCTATCTCTATCTCTATCTCTATCTCTATCTCTATCTCTATCTCTATCTCTATCTCTATCTCTATCTCTATCTCTATCTCTATCTCTATCTCTATCTCTATCTCTATCTCTATCTCTATCTCTATCTCTATCTCTATCTCTATCTCTATCTCTATCTCTATCTCTATCTCTATCTCTATCTCTATCTCTATCTCTATCTCTATCTCTATCTCTATCTCTATCTCTATCTCTATCTCTATCTCTATCTCTATCTCTATCTCTATCTCTATCTCTATCTCTATCTCTATCTCTATCTCTATCTCTATCTCTATCTCTATCTCTATCTCTATCTCTATCTCTATCTCTATCTCTATCTCTATCTCTATCTCTATCTCTATCTCTATCTCTATCTCTGTCTCTATCTCTATCTCTATCTCTATCTCTGTCTCTATCTCTATCTCTATCTCTATCTCTATCTCTATCTCTATCTCTATCTCTATCTCTATCTCTATCTCTATCTCTATCTCTATCTCTATCTCTATCTCTATCTCTATCTCTATCTCTATCTCTATCTCTATCTCTATCTCTATCTCTATCTCTATCTCCATCTCTATCTCTATCTCTATCTCTATCTCTATCTCTAACTGGAAAGACTCGTGGAAATTGATAACCAAATTTCGAGGCTATGCTACTTACAATTCCAAAGTTATTCGAGCCACACCTCCTTGTTCAATGACGTCTCAGTTTTCTAGTAGAAGAATATCACCCAATATTAATTCCATACTGAATTTCGTTGTTAAACGACATTTAGTTCCAAAGCTATCTGATATCAAAAATTTAAAGTGTATGGGCGGAGCCACACCCCCTTTTTCAAAACCCATCCCAGTTTTATAGTAGAAATATATCACAAAGTGGCAACTTCATACTGAATTTCATTATTATACGGCATTTAGTTCCAAAGCTATTCGATATCATAAATTTTAATTGTATGGGCGGTGCCACACCCCTTTGGCCTATACTGGCTTAATTTTGCCAGTCGAAAGACACGACTAAATAGAACGTTCTAACCGAGTTTCATTAATGTGTGACTTATAGCTTGAAAGTTATACTGAAAATTTGGTCTGCTGAAAAAGTGCCACGCCCCACATTAAACGCCCGTAAAATTTAACCTGTGGAACGGCTCTTGTAAATTGAGATAGAACACCGAATTCCGATGCTATGCGACCTATAACTTCAGAGCTATTCGCTACCGTAGATTTGGGTTGTATGGGAGGTTACTCAACATTTGGTGAATGAGACAAATAGATATGCTGCACAACATAATTATATTGGAAATTTGATTGATATGGCCAATATGCGACGATTCTTTGGTATATTACTGTTTTCCGGTTATCATAACGTTCCTAAGGTGCAAGACTATTGGAGCAATGAACCGACCTATGGCATTGCTATTATAAAACAAGCGATGGCACGCAATAGTTTCCAAAAGTTGAAACCGAACTTTCACATTGCAAATAACGATGAAATCGATAAAAATGACAAATTCGCTAAAGTAAGACCACTTTTTGCTCTTCTTAATACTCGATTTATGCAGTTTGGTATTTTTGAACCAAATCTTTCGATTGATGAGCAAATGGTACCATATTTTCGTCGTCATAGCTGCAAAATGTTTATCAAAGGGAAACCCATTCGCTTCGGATACAAATACTGGTGTTTGTGTTCATCGAGAGAGTATCTGTTTCAATTCCTACCATATGCTGGAGCATCCGATGCATATGATAAACAACTTGGCCTAGGTGCTAGCGTGGTTATGAGTCTACTTTCGGTTTGTGAGTATCCTAGACAACATACTGTTCATTTCGATAACTTTTTCACCGGATACTACTTGCTTTGTCTTCTGAAAGAAAAAGGATTTTGTGCAACTGGCACAATCCGCGTAAATAGACTGGTAGGCGCAGGCCTAAAAACAAACTTACCTCGACATGATATGGACTACTCATTCGACAAAGACCATAAGATTGCATTGGTTCGATGGAGAGACAATGCAGAGGTGACTTTGGCCTCGAACTATGATCAGATAGAGCCTATAAAAAATGTAATGCGATACGATAAAAAACAAAAAAAAAAAAAGAGTACCTGTACCGCAAGCCAACCTTATTGCCAATTACAATAAGTATATGGGCGGAGTTGACCTACATGATAATGCTGTCGCTAATTATAGGATTGTAAAAATGGTGGTGGCCACTTTGGGTCACCTGCTTGGACGGTGCTAGTGTCAATGCATGGAAATTGCATTGCATGATTGCTGAAAGCACCAAAAATAAGCCCATGAGTCAAATTGATTTTAAGAACTCTATAACTAAAACCCTATTGTTATCCGTCGACACAAACACCGAATCCACTTCGACTGATGAAGAGAAAGAAAGTGACGATTACATAGACCGCCAATCGGCATTGCCCAAAATAAAAGGTATGCACATGTCTGTGTGTGTAAAGCACTGCTATCGCCGATGCAAAATATGCAAGAAACATACTGCCTACACCTGCGTGAAATGTAATGTAAATTTATATGTGGGTAATTGCTTCAAAGAATACCACAAAAATTTTAAATAATTTTATTTGACTTAAAAATATTAATATTCAATAAATGAAAATGTATAAGAATAATAACTTAAATCCTAGATAATTTTATTTACATGTAGCATTAGCTCTCATATGAACTTATTTTAATTAACTCGTTTTCATAAGGAACGTTATTTAAAATTTATTTTACTAGATTTCATATCATATCACATACAAAAAATTTATTGCTCTAATTATCCCAGCGGTCGAGATCTCGACCAGCAATTTTCCAGGAAATTACAGATTTAAAAAAAAAAATGTGTAAAAATTATTTTTGGCTGACTTCTAACTAGCCATTAAAATTCCATTAAGATATTTAAACATTTATTTAGTCTGGTACAAAATGGGTTAATAAATATTAAAATTATTAAATGTCATTATTATTATGAAAGTTTTTAAAGTCACAAGTGAATGCATAAAATAAGCTGTGAAATTAAATTTAGCAGTCTTTTTTGTTCTCCTATTTTGAAGTTATTTGAATGTATATTTTTAAGATAAATTAAGTTCCTTTGTTAAAGTAGACTTTTTCCTCTTTTAAATGATACTACATTCGTTTTAAAATTCCTGTTGGTTTCGTTGTTATAGAGCAGACAAGAGCTTCCAGAGCAGTGTTAACGAGCTTTGACCCACATATACATTCTGTAGAGTTCCGCAGAGAAAAAAGAACACTTGTTGTTAGTTCACAGGTATTTAATCAAGTAAGAAAGTAAGACAAAGATAATATTCAGAGTAGTTAAATTCATAAGTACATATATAATGTAGTAGCAATTGGGTTGCCATTGCAGTTGAAGTAGCCGTATGCAAATATTTAACAAACTCCGCCTCAACCCAAATGCAATCTATTTTTAACAAAAAAAGAAAAAATTACGTTATGGAAAATGTTTACAGTGTACATGACTTATGTTGCAAATTCGTTTTATAAATTCAATCAAATTCAAAATAAACAAAATAAACAAAGTCAAAACAACTTTAAAAGCTTGCAGCAATTTTTATGTTTCTTTGTAGCTAAATTTTTAGTAAAAATGTCGGCTGCATTTTCCGATGTCGACACATATTCAATGCATATCTCGATGCCAATATACATCTCTCTGATATAATGAAAACGGATGTCTATATGCTTGCTTCTTTTGTGTACAGACGAGTTCTTCACAGCAAACTGCGCGCCTTGGTTATCGCAAAGCATTGTTGTAGCAACCTTGGTATAACAGTCAAAACCCATGTCTTTGAGTAGATTTCGTATAAAAGCAACTTCTTTCGCACCCTGGCACATCGCGATGTATTCTGCCTCCATAGAGCTAAGAGCAACAACTTTTTGCTTTTTGGACTCCCAGGCTATGAGGCCACCAGCAAAGAACAACGCATACCCAGTAAATGACTTACGATCTGATGGGTCTGATCCCCAGTCAGCATCCTTTTGTTCTGCTTTTAAATATCTAAGGACACGTTTTGCTGCCAAAAAATGTTCCTTATGCGGGTGACTATGATACTGAGCCAATTTAGAAACAACGTGCGCGATGTCTGGTCTAGTCATGGTCGCCAAATACGTAAGACCGCCTAGCAATGACTGATACTCTTTCACGTTGTAAGCAGAACAGTTTTTATCTGCACATTTATCCAGAACGGTGCCTTCCGCAAACGGTGTTTATGTCGGCTTACAGTCACTCATATTCCATTTATTAAGTAACTCAATCACATATCGGTTTTGATGTATTGTAATGCTACCACGAAGACCTTCGCGTTCAATTTCTAACCCTAAGTAGTATTGTATGGCTCCGCGGTCAACAGCTTCTACATGTTCAGACAACTTGTCAATTATAGCTTTCATGGTGGAATCTGACGAGCAGGCTAAAATAATATCGTCGACATATAGCGTGACTATATTGATCTCTTTACCATTCCTCATTATGTAAACGCAGTTGTCAGCTTTGCATCGCATGAAACCAATACCACTCAAAACAGAATTTATTTTAGTTTTCCAATACCTGCCGGACTGCTTCAACCCATATAGCGCTTTTTTCAATTTACAGACCTTATTTGGTTCCTTGCTTTCAAACATTTCCGGTTGCCTCATGTATATGTCTTCCTCGAGTTCTCCATTCAAATACGCTGCAACAATATCGACATGTTTTACCAGTAGTTTATGTTTGACCGCTAGAGCTAGTACCAGTCTTATAGAAGATTGCCTCGCCACAGGTGAATAAGTGTCATAGAAGTCTTCGCCATAAACTTGCGAGCAGCCTTGAGCTACTAGTCGCGCTTTGAACTTTTCAATAGAACCCTCTGCGTTAAATTTTGTCGAAAACACCCATTTAGACCCTATGACATTTTTTGCAGTTGGATAATCCACCAAATCCCATGTATCATTTTTTAATAACGCGCTGTACTCTGCTTGCATAGCCTCTTTCCATTGCACAGCATATTCAGACTTAAAAGCATCATCAACAGTTTCGGGTTTTGTCATCACCGCGTTCAACTTTTCAGTTACGTAAACTTTTGTTGGTCGTCCTGCCTTTTCGGTTCTAAAGATTTTCGGCCTACCTCTTTTTCGTTTACCCTGCACAAAAATCTCGTCTTCATCAGTTGAGCTTTCTAAAAGATCTTCAGCTTTGTTCTCTTCAGCAACGTTCTCATTTTCTGCAGATTTTGGGTTTTTATCATCGACTTCATTTTCAGTTTCGACGTGATCAATTTCTGCTTCGTAATTCATGTCGCGTGAGTCAACACTTTTTTCATACTCTATGAAAAATACTTCTTTACCGGATTGCTCTTTTGATGAAACTTCAACTCCGCCTTCAAAAAAGATTACGTCTCTCTTGCAATCACAATTGATCTTGTTTGCCAGTTATAAAGTCTATATCCCTTAGTCAAGTCAGCGTAACCCACAAATGTTAGCTGGATACCTTTCGGCTGAAACTTTGATTTGCCAGGTCGCTTGTCAAGCATCACTGAGTCACAACCAAACACTTTAAAATGAGAAACTGATGGTTTTTTGCCATACCAGCACTCATACGGCGTTTTTTCTTTCAACACTTTTGTCGGCGATCGGTTTCTTATATAAGTGGCAGTGTTGACAGCCTCAGACCAAAGACTTTGTGGTAAATTTAAAGATTTCAATAAGCAACGCGCCATTTCGACCAAGGTTCTGTTCGCCCTTTCGGCTATTCCATTTTGCTGCGGTGTGTAGCTTACTGTCGTCTGATGTAAAATTCCGCGTTGCCTGAGAATACTTGCAAATTTTGCATTGACGTATTCACGACCATTATCGCTCCTGATGCATTTTAATTTACACCCAGTTTGATTTTCAGCTTCAAGAACAAATTCTAGGAAAACATCCGCTGCTTCACTTTTCTGCCGCAAAAAACGAGTAACCACAAATCTTGAGAAGTCGTCAATAAAGGTGATAAAGTAGCATGATCCCCCCTGCGAAGTAACCTGCATTGGTCCGCATATATCCGTATGGACAAGCTGAAGGATACCAGAAGTTAAAACATTAGAATATGTTGGAAACGGCTTAATTTTTATTTTGCATACAGCACAGGTTTTACAAACAAAATCTTGATCCGGCTTGACTTTCAATCCACGCACCATTCCTTTTGTGCATAATTTACACAAATCTTTAATGTTCAAGTGGCCGAACCTACGATGCCAAACATCTACTTCGTTTTTGTTCAAATTGAAGCTTGCATTTACAAATTCACAACCGTTCTTTAAGAAATCTGCATAAAAAATTCCATTTAACATTTTTGCATCAAAAATGATTTTGTTATTTTTTGTCTTTATTGTTGTTTTCTTTTTGTCGAATTGCACGGCATTGCCATTTTGAAGAATTTTACTTACTGAGAGAAAATTACCATAAAGACTTGGAACAAACAAAACATCACGTAAGGAAATGTCACAATATTTTGATTTCACGTTAACCTCTCCAACCCCTTTTGCAATAACGCAATCACCCGAGGCAAGAACCACTTTCTGTTCTCGTTGAATTATCGACGTAAACATTTTCTCGCTGTTACACATGTGGGACGAAGCTCCACTATCCAAAATCCACTGATCGTTCTGTCCTTGTTGTTCACCTGCAAATAATGACAATACTGTTGCAGCTGTCTCCTTTGATTCGCACTGAGCTTGTATATGTCCCTTTTTTCCACAAGTGTAACATTTGTATTTAGCATAGCGCGATTCCTTTGGTTGATCATTTACATTTTCCTTTTTTATCTTCTTTTGGAACTTCTTAAATTTGTGCGATTTTGCAGCAAAAACCCTTTCAGTGTTGTAGTTGTTGTTGTGGCCGTTCTCTGTCACACAACGACGACGTTCTTCATCGACGATTTTTACCTTTAACTGCTCAAATGTCGGCAGGGTGTCTCTGCTTTCAATTGCGATGACAAAACTTTCCATATCTTTTGGCAAACTGCATAAAAGTAGAATACAAAGCAAATCCTCGGAAACATCAACGTTAATTTCCTTTAAGCTGTCAATTGTTGTACAAAACTCATTAAGTTGCACAGCAAATTTTTCATCATTGCTAAAACTGAAACGCACTAATTTTTTGAAAAGTCCAACTTTACGGGCAGGTCCATCCGCATTGTACAACTCAGCTAAAAAGTTCCATGCTTCTTTTGAGGTTTTACAGTTCTTTATATGAATTAATTCCGTAGACCTTACACACAAAATAATGGTAGCCAAAGCTTTTCGATCAGTGCTCATCCATTTTTGCTGATCTGTAGGCGTCGCTGATTCCTCACATTTATTAAGAATCACATCCCAGTAATCCAACGTTATAAGCAGACTCTTCATCTGTACGGACCACGTGCCATAATTATCAGTACCCAATTTTTCAATTTGTGCTAAAGAACTCATCTTTAACAAACTTACGAACTGACTTGTCCGATTATAAACAATGAAAAAATATTAAATTCCAGTAAAACCTTTAATGTGAACTTATCACACTTATTTTTAGGAATATCAAATTTTTGCGAGTCACGTGTTGGGTTCTGGGCCCATAACCTCTGTAGAGTTCCGCAGAGAAAAAAGAACACTTGTTGTTAGTTCACAGGTATTTAATCAAGTAAGAAAGTAAGACAAAGATAATATTCAGAGTAGTTAAATTCATAAGTACATATATAATGTAGTAGCAATTGGGTTGCCATTGCAGTTGAAGTAGTCGTATGCAAATTTTTAACACATTCTCATTTTGCTTTAACACAAGCGAGCTTTTAAGCTTTCATTGAAAGAAAATTGCGTGTTATTTTTCAAAAAGACTTATGCGAGTTGACTTACTATTGCACACAGTTTATATTTCAAATTTATTTTCCGAATTCTTAAAGGTTAATAAGGTAAATCCAAGCCTAGAAAATCTAATAATAATAATAGCTAAGAAAAGAGAAATTGATAAAAGTTAGAAAAAGTATATAAAAAAGATACGGGCTAAGAAAAAATAAATGAAGAGAATGGAAACGACTAGGTAAAGACAAGTATAAATTTAATGAGTCTTCTGATTTCTTTTAAATACTTATTTCAATTAAAAATTATGGATGAATAAATTAAAGAAAATTATTACAAAAACATATGTGTTGAAATAAAGTAAAGTATTGAGAAATTAAATTACTTGATTTTAAAATTATGTATTAAAATAAAAACTATGTCATGAATTAAGATAATTAAATTTTACATAAAATAATATTTTTTTCAGTGTAAGAAGACGATCTAATAGAACTGAGCGCATAAGCAAACGAGCAGCATAGACACTGACTGCTCGACGGAGAATTTCAAACTGAAGATTTCGTCGTGCTGTATGTGAGATATATTCGTGCTTTTGCTTTTGTGAATGTATGTCGAGGCAAAGCTGTTTAACACTGCACTGTACGCAGCTTGAACTTATTTCATATGTTGTATGCGCAGCGTTTTTCAGCTTTCTTTCTCGGTTCGGCAACAAGTCGGCACTATAAACGCGCCCTTAAAGTTGAAAGTATGCACTGCATAAAAGAAGCTGTGAGTAACTGTATTTTGCAACCAGCTTTTTCATAGTAAAATTTTCATGCCAAATAGAAACCACATGAAATTGATAACTTTGCAACCTCAAGTACTTCACGCACTTTCACTTTCCGATTGTCTAATAGGATGTCATGAACTCTGTCGATATTTTCTGCAGTTGCTACCTCTTTTGGGAAACCTGGACCGTGGAAATTGCAAACCTTTAGCTATACAAAAACCAGTAGCTCATTTCGGTAACTTTTGCGACAAATAGTCACTTTTCTGACGTCACACTGTTTCGTTTCAAAATACTCACTTTTGTGCTAATGTGGTTCATGATAAGAAAGACATACAAGGGAAAGGGAATGTATGAAATTGCAACAAGTTACAAAGGACTCTATATGAAGTTGAACATGGTTCTTCTACTTACTGATGTTGATATTAAATACACAAACCTTATCCACATATTGATCCGAGTATTCCTTTAATGCGGTTGATTATGTTATGATACAAATTTAATCATGAATAAATCTCACTATGAAATATTTCATATTGTGGCGTCCGTGGCGTAGTTGGTTAAAGTGCGTGGCCGCTATGTCAGCGAACCTGGAGACCCAGGTTCGAACCCCAGCAGCGACAGAAAATTATTTGAATTAAAATAATTTGTCTGTACGACCGCCACCTCTCTGCAGACAATAGCATACCTCAGAGAGTAATCAAAATGCCATGTAAAGCTTCTTGAGAATAAGAACATTTCGTTCATCGCCGTTCGGAGTCGGCGTTAAGCCTGCAGGTCCATTTCTCGGTCAACTGTGTACAAACTTAATAACACGCACAACACAATTGACCATAAGAAGCTAGGTCAAAGTCCTTTCAAGGGATGAAATGGCCAGATATTTATTTTTTTTTTTTCAAAAAGTAGGAGGTTCTCAAGTTCGTTGGTTTGTACGTTTTTTTTTTATATTGTATGTACATCGTAACTCCGAAAGCACTTGCCTGATTTTCCTAATTTTTTGTCAACAGATAGATTCCATTAACGCGGAGGTCTTTTTTAAAAAAGTGGGCGTTATTTGGCAAAGGGGTGTGGTCATATTAGAATAACACTGTATTTCGAATAGTATTGACACTAGGGTACTGAAATTTAGTACAGGGGTAGACACAATTTTTAAAAATTGCTGTAAATAAAGTGGACGTTTATATACACTACAGCGTTATTCGACAAAGGGGTGTGGCAATATTATAATATCTGCAGGTAGGTGGGTAGATTCATTAATATCTCACTAATATTGACACTAGGGTACTAATATTTGGTATGCAGGTAGGTGGGTAGGTAGAATCATTACAAAAGTGAGCGCGATTGTACATAGGGTGTGGCACTTTAAGGAAAGTACTATATATTGGTTAATATTGATACTTGGGAACTGAAATTTGGCACAGGGCTAGGTAGAATCATTACAAAGTACGATCAATAAAGTGGGTGGAATTATAAAGAGGGCGTGGCATTTTAATAAAAATTGTAAAGAGGCAGAAATGGAAAATACCCAACAAACTTTCAGGAATTAATACAACAAATTTTTCATGAACAAAGTTTCATGTTCGAAATTTTCCTCAAAAATGCTATGACATAAATATTCTCTAAAAAGGAAGACATAAAAACTTTTTTGCAAAAAAAAACCGACTTCAAAATCACTACAAACTAAAAAATAATTTTAAATAACTTTTCCCATTGATTTCTTGGTCAAATTTTAAAAGTTATTTATATACATATATTATAATATTAGAAATCTTATCACTTCCAGTTTTTCTAATTTGTTTTATTATCATCAATATATTAATTGCTTTATGAACATTAAAGCTTTGAAGTCATCATGATCTTTTACCATCCCTGCACTATTTTAAACTTTTTTATTTGATGCTATGCTGCCTTGGTGACACTGTAGTAATTTTAAAAGCTTTGTAGGCATAAAAATTCTCACTATACTGGTTTGGGTGAGCTTGTAAAGCTCATATTGTATATGACAAAGTGTGTAACAGCTGCACAAATAATGCATGCTACATTCAGCGTATTCAACAATTGCCAACTGAAAGAAAAAAATCACTAAAAAGCTTTTATATTCATAAAGTTAGTAATATTTTTATGATAATAAAACAAATTAGAAAAAGTTAAACCAAAAAGTTTTCGACTTAGTAAGGTTAGCGCCGACTTTAAAGCTTATATGTTGATAAAGTAATTAGTATATTGATGATAATAAAACAAATTAAAAAATGAATGTGATAAGATTTCTAATGTTATAATACATATAAATAACTTTTAAAATTTGACCCAGAAATTAATGGGAAAAGTTATTTAAAATTATTTTTTACTTTGTAGTGATTTTGATTTTGATTTTTGTTAAAAAGTTTTTATTTTTTGACTTTATCACTCAAAAGCTGCAATAAATTTGCATAATACTCGCCGTTTATTGTTTTTCCTTTCTGAAGATGATCAATAAAAATGATCCCAAGGGCATCTCAAAAACTGATGCCATGACCATACCTTTAGATGAAACGGTTTTCGCCTTCTTTGGAGCCAATTCTCCCCTTTCAGTCTATTGTTTTGACTGTTTATTTGTCTAAGTTGTGAAGTGATGGTCCCATTTTTCATCAATGATTATGTATCAACTCAAAAACTCTGCTTTTTTGCTTTATAATAATTCGCCAAACACTCAATTCAAACATCCTCACGGCGTCGTTTTTGTTCCATTGTAAGCAATTGCGACAGAAAATTTTCTCAATTCGGATTCTTCAAATATTTCTAAACAACACCATGTCGAAAAGTATTAATTTAAAATACCAGCTTAAGTCCACGATTCTATTTTCTATTTATAGGACGCTGTGGATAAAAATCGTGAGTGGCATCATGTTAAGCAATATATTTAGGCAATTCACAAGATGTTCTAAAGTTGTATGTTGTAAGCAAAAGTTGTATAAAAATACAACCCTTGTGAACACAATCTTGGAATTGTATGTCATATTATTTATAATTATTCAATATCTACCATTTTTTTGCCACCTTCCTGCATTTTTAAATGTAATGCTCGATTTTAGCCGCACGAATATATAAAAAGGAGGAATAAAAATATAAACAAAATCTGCTGATAGAATAGAACACTCTTTAAACATACATGGCAATGTTGTATGTGTCTTATCGCAATTTTGCATGGGAAACAACAACAGTGTTGATACGACAGTTGTAAAAACATACAACAATAGAACGATACGCCACGATACAACACCTTGTGAATTGCCTAATTGTTAGTTCAAGCCAATACTTACTTTTGCTTTAAGACATACTTAGTTTTTTTTATAAAAATCAAAGCATTTTAAGATCGTTATTTTTTATGTTTTCCTCAAAAAACAAATTTCTCCTTGTGGGACAGGAAAACATCCTTTTTTTTCCCTAAAATTTTCCCTAAACTTCTGAGACCTCTTAGAAAATTATCTAAATTTTTCGATACGCCCTAATGCACAGTGTCTAAAATACATAACTTCCATGTAGATGAATAAATAAAATTCTTTTTAAAAAATTAAAAATTCCCGTTATTTTTTAGCACATCTCGTATATCAGAATTGGGTATAATTTGAACTCTATGTCAAAAATTTAATCAAATCCTCTTATTAGCTTAGCAGTTAATAGACAAAATTTGTAAATACATGTTTATATAACAGATCGATTCCGTTTATATTGTACTTTTATGGCAGTTATGTCAATAAGTGTGGCTCAATTAGAATTCTTGTGGTCGTTTCAGCAGCGCATCAATAGACAGTGTCTGTTCCGCTTTTTGAATACTTTAAATACTATTATGAACTATGCATTTTAATTGTTTACAAATTGATCACTTGCATCAGTGAAATGATTAATTGCAGAAACAAGTAATACTTGTTTATAAAGTTGCCAAATATTGGGAACAAAATATTTATATATTTATGGTTTTGATTTATATTGAAGCTGAATTCGTAACAATAATGGCAAAATTTAAGTCAGCAACAGTTACAAGAGCTAAATTTATGGCAATTTTAGTCATTTTGATAGTTTTAAATAAAAAATACAATTGCAGAAGTCAACAGGTAAAACCATATACTCACAATAATTATTTTGACATTTTTGTGAACACGGTATTTATAGGTCTTATTGAAAAAGTCAAATACTATAAACTTGCAGTCGATTCGTTGCACCGTTTCGGACAAAACTTACGGAAAATTTGATTATTGCAGTGTAAAGCCTGTGAATCGCTCGCTTAAATATCTCAATATACGCATGGTGCCATTCAAGTCCATCACTAACTTTATAGTAGGTTCTACACCTTATCTTATCATAAATTAGAAAAGCTTATTAAATCAGTTCTTCTTTGTTTTCCTTACGAAAAATAGGTACATCTTCGTGTGCTGAAGAGAGCCACCGGTGGCTATAAACCTTTTGGCATCGATGTCACACTGGATATATGCAAATTTTTGGCTGGTAAGAGGAATATAGTTTATGGCTGGTTTTACTATGCTGCCCTTCCCTACTTAAACCGTAATGTAACCTGCCCCATTGAAGTAATGAATACTTCTCAACTTGAGATAAGTTACTATATCGTCAATAAGCTTTTCAATTCACTTTTTACAGACGGATGTCATTGTAAAAGATCTTCCTTGCAATCTTATGAGCCTGCCCTCTGTTTTTCCGGATGGTATATATCTTGTCGAAGTAAAAGGTAGTAGCCTTACTGGACCAATTGGAGAATTTAAACTTGTTTTTGAGTTAAAAGAAAACGAGTATTGGGGCAAACGAAGTTAACTGATTTATGAATGGCTCATTTTAAAAGAAGTTTCAAATAGATGTAGTTATATTTTTGTCTTGCTGTTTACACTCAGAAAAAAATAGCTCGATTACCGGGGAAAGCGGTTAAATTCCATCCAACAGAAGTTTCTTCAATTTAACAGTCTGAAATGTTAAATCAACAGTTCAGACTGTTAATTTGAAAAACTGGACTGTTGGATGGAATTTAACCGTTTCACTGTTAATTTCACTGCAATAAAAAAAGACTATGTTTGAATCCTCATAATATAAAAAAATATTTTATATACTTAATTGATTATTTACTTAATGGGAAAAAACTGGGTGAGTTTTGGCGAGTCTATACAGACAATGCGAGTTTGGGATATCAGCAATCCGGCAGTATCCAATTGCGTAAACATGCGTGGACCAAAATGCTATGAACCGCAAGGTCCGTGGATCGAATCCCAAACGACACAGGCTATTTTTTCAATTATTTTTTTAGTCGACCGCCAGCTCTCTCTAGACAATAGTTAGCCTTATAGAGTAAATACTCTATACAATACAATAGGCTGTGCAATAAGTCCTTCGTTTAATTGAGAAAATCGTAATATTTGGCCTTTTGTGTGGTACGGTTTGTTCAAATCTTCAAAATACGTATCGGTTTATATTTCAACATTCTCATTTGATGTAAATCTTTTTCCCGTCAGCCATCTTTTGTCTTTTTTTTTAATACGGCGAATAGTAAAGCCATTCAAAGTGAAACTCGTGAAACTCGTTACTTTTAATGACTTGTGAGGTGGTTTTTTTTCTTCAAATTTGATCGTTTTGCCTTGATTGCATCGTTCAAACGATCCAATAATGTAACAAAATAGTTTCCAGTCATTCGTTTTCTCTTTTCGTGATAGCCGTTTAATAATGTGTCGTGAGAATCCCAAAAATATTGCCTTTATCCCAAAAATATTACCTTTCCGGTCGATTGTTGTGTCTTCGGAGCACTTCCGCTTCTGAGCACTTCCATTTGATTAAAACTATTGTTTTTTATAGTGGTGAATCCGTGTTTCATCACATCTCATTAATCAACGAACGAAATCTTTCGGATCACCGTTAAACATGGCGTAACATTGTTTAGGATCATGAAGTCGTCTTATTTTGAACGATTGGTAATGCCCGCGGCACATACAGTGGCTCAGAGCTTATTTTATGCAGAGGATACTTTCAAATTTAAGGCTGTGTAACAACGAAACTAACAGGAATATAAAAAATAATGTAGTATCATTTAAAAGGGGAAGAAGTCTAGTTTAACAAAATAAGTTAGTTTTTTGTGAAAAATGCACAAAAAATAAAAAATACTGCTTAATTTCATCTCACACCTTATTTTATGCAGTCACTTCTCTGTGTAACGTTGCAGCAATCCTGCGCTGCCTAATGGTACTTTCGTTTCCTATGCCTTCCTTTTATTTCTATATTTGCTTTTTGTTAGCTTTTTAGTGTGATTTTGTTACCTAAAGTGGCGGTTGCACAATAAGGACAGAGAAGCATCAAACAAAATGTTCAATATAACCGACCAGTGACATATTGTACGGAATATAAAGACAAATCCGAGGTTCTCAGCTTCGAAACTGGCTACTGAAGTTCAAGATGACCTGGGCAAACGGTGTAGTATGAAAACTATTCGCCGTGTCTTGCAAAAGCAGAAATTTCATAATCGAGGCAAACGAAACAAGCCGTTTAACAGCCCCAAAAACAGGCCATGTTGTCTGATTTCTGCCAAGAATATGTTTTCAAGGCCCCAGAGTATTTGAATTCAGTCATTTTCGCAGATGAATCGAAATTCAACATATTTGGTTCAGATGGTATGTTCTATGTGAGCCAAAAACGAAATACGGCGCTCAACAAAGAAAGCTTGAAAGCAATAGTGAATCATGGAGGTAACTTCGTCATGGTTTAGGTCTGTATGTCGAATGCTGGTACTCGAAAGTTGGTGTTTATTAACACATTTCTTTCCGAAAATAAAAATAGTGAAAAAATAATAAATTTGTGCATCAATTCCACCTTAGAACAATTGAATCAAGAAAAAAAATGTTAAAAAATTTTTGTATGTGTTGCCATTTGCACCACATGCAATGTTGCGCTGGCGCAACACTGGAAGTTTTCTGGTAAAAAAATGAAAAATTTAATTATTTCGAACATATAATTTTATTTATCCAAAATATGTAAAGTTGTTGATTTAATTAAAATAGATGGCATCACTCGTGATATTTTGAAAAACACTCCGTATGAAGGTGAACCTGACATTTCTGGCATATGTAGATAGTTCAAAGAACTAAGAGATAAGGAAGCGGTGAAGTTGAACAGAAATTAAGTATTAAACAGGGCCGCATGAGGTTATATTGTAAATAATGGCGAAAACTTTTTGGCGTTCAGACGTATTTTTATTATTTAATTTTTATTGTATTTGAAATCATAGATAATTTAAAAAAAAATGTCAAAAATACGGGACAAATTTTGTACCGGCAGGCACTTAAAAAATGCAAAATACGGACGTCCCGTGAAATACGGGAGATATGGCACAGCTAGTCATTCGGCTCATTAGCATATTTTTGGGTGCAAAAATGTGTACCGGGTAAGCTAGTATTTAATATAGGATATCACTGTCATATATATATTTTTGACCGGAAAAATAAGTCATATTTTAACATTTATTTTTGACCGAAAAAATAAGTCATATTTTAACTTCTATTTTTAACCGAAAAATAAACATATTTTTTACCGAATAAATAAAAGTATATAATAAAAAAAACAAAAACAAAACAAAAAAATCGATAAAAATAACCATTATTTATCGACTGATTTGAAAAAACTTATAACAGTTACGGTCCCTGATTAAAACTTATCTTCAATAAAAAAAAAAACTAGGGCCCTATTGCTTACCACCCTAACGAATGAATGCGCTCATGAAGCTGAACTTGTGTTTTGACAGAAGCTCTTGCACATGACCGTATATGGGCACCACTACATTTAAAGCTTCTGTGTTGTTTCTGTGTTTGTCTTTTGTCTTTGATTTGTTGTTGCGTTTTGTGTTGCCTTTGCTCTCATACTTTCTCGCAGCGCTCACAGAGCGCTCTCTGCCATAGCCACACATGACTCATGCACACAAATGGCGGGAAACCAACAAACTATAAAGCAAGATTACCTGTGAAATGAAACCTACTTATTATGTGTTTTTTTGTGAACTTTCACACAACTTTTCACGGCACAACGCATGCTTATTTAATTATTTATTTTATTTATGTTCCTTTTAATACAATTTATAGCGATGACAATCGCTAATTATTTAATATTTTAATTTTTTTTCACCACGCATTTTTTTGTTTTGCTGTGCAAGAGCTTATGTCAAAAAATCATACTCTATCTCGCTTCCTCAATTGAAGAAAAATCCTTCTACACACGTATAGTATGTGTGAGTAGAACACCATTTCCTTATATTTTATTTCTATGAGATAAGTAGTTTGACTTTTGCAAATCTTGCATCTCCTTGCATTTTCTTCATTGCGCATTATTGTATGGTCAGTTCTGTCCTTCCTTATTTGTTCTGGCACTTTGTTTCTGCTTGGGCGTCCACGATTGATGTTTCGAATTTGAAGGTTTACCTCTAGATCCGGTTCTTCAGCTTTCAAAAGACATAACACAATCTGAGACCTGAAATCAATTTGACTGACGGTAGAGCCTGTTGATAGCTGGTACATTTTCCAGGCATTGACAACAGCACTGTCAATTCCATTGGTGAATAATGGCCACCACCATTTCTTGCCTCTAGTTCTGATTCTGTAGTTTGCAATGCCATTGTCGTGTAAATCCACACCTCCCATGCCTTGATTGTACTGATGGATAACAATTGGTTGAGGGACTATGTTATGCTTTTTTTCCTTCCGGTTGTATCTCTTTACATTCATTATTGGCTCAAGGGTACCAAAATTGGTAATAACTGTTACAACAGAATTGCCATGCTACCTAACAGCGAATACTTTGTTGTTGTCATCAAATCTATAGTCAAATGTCCCTTTTGGTTTTTTCGCTAAGGTCTTGGTTGTTTGAAGTGGGCAGGAAGCCACTCGGTTTTCTCTCACTGTACCAGCTGCAAAGAATTTCATTTCTGACAACAAGGTAATAAGATAATAGCTTGTGAATAAATTATCCAAAAACACGAGATGATTTTCAGGATCATGAACAACTTTCAATAAATTTGTAACAACTCTTTCACCTAGACCCAGATTATCATTCATTTTCTGTGAAGCTCCACCATAAGGGGTTAAATTGATGCACATATGCTTTAGCTGAGGCTATACACCATAGTTTTAATCCAACCTTACTGGTTTCCCTCTTATGAACATCTTAGAATGACGTCCAAAATATGGCACCATCTCTTCATCAATCGATATCTTACTTACTTACTTACTTATCTGGCGCTTACAACCGTAAGTTGGTTTTGGCCTCGTATAAGAAATTGCGCCAGCCATTTCTGGTCTGCGCTTGCTGGCGCCAGTTGAAAACACCAACCGTGGTCAGGTTATCCAACACCTGATCCTTCCAACGAAGATGTGGGCGTCCTCTTCTGCGTTGACCACCACCGGGCACCGAATCAAATATTTTTTTCGCTGGAGCGTCGTTTTCCTTTCGCTCAACATGCTATGTCGATGTCAGCGTACAGCTCATACAGCTCGTGGTTCCATCGAATTCGGTACTCGCCATTGACGCAGATTGGACCGAAGATTTTACGAAGGATCTTTCTCTCGAAGGCTCCCAGAGTCTTTTCATCAGAACTGCTCAACGTCTAGGTTTGTGCTGCATATAATAGGACGTCGAGAGAGGGCAATTTATGTTTCACTATTTGTAAATTTCTTTTCCGCAGCACACAATAAACAAGCAAAAAATTTAAATTTGACATTTTCTTGTTCTTATTGATGCTTGTTCTTATAATGCTCGAAGAAATTTTTCCAGCACACTTCGAGCTACTTTCGAGCTCGAGAGAGCGCTTTTATGCTTGTTCTTCTTCTTTCTTTTGAGCTCGAAAAAGTATGGAAACACACTCTAGCACATTGCAAGTTACTACAATCGAGTACGGATTATTTAATAACCTTATTTTTTCCAACATCCAAAGTAAAAGTTAACAATACCAAACAGCTGTTTTTGGCATACACGATTAATATTTTAAATATATATAAATCTAATTTGATTGTAATAATTTTATGATTTACAGAGATGGGTAAATCCGGAGCAGAATATATGCGAGATTACCGGCAGAAAAAAAGTGAGGAAAAATTTAAAGTTGGAAAGGTAAAGCAAAAAAAAAAAATAATTCAACTCAGCGCAACAGGGACTTGCGGAATGTTTTTAAAAATTTTCAGATGATTTTAATCACTAAAATGTTTTGACGTAGAATACGTCATTCTCGGAGGTATGTAGGGTGGTTGATAGTGATCAAGTGTCGGTATTTATATAACTTTTTGAGCCTTTGGTGGGCCTAAAGTACTGATCGTACAATGTTGATGTTAGACTTGTTGGTCTGCTTGATCCTCAATGTGACAAAAATTCATGTAAGAACTCTCTAACTTATATAAATTTTACACAATTACATGAAATATTAAGCCAACATTTGATGTTTTTGTTTGCTTAAACTTGCTACCTATTTATCGACAGTTTCCGGTTTTATCGACAAAACCATAAAATTTGTATGGGAGCCCCCTAAGGAGTGGTCGGAGGGAATAGGTGTCAAAGGCAAAAATATTCCTTTTGCAAAAGTAATGGGGGTCGGTCATAAATATTAACCCTCTCCGGCACTCGCTTAAAGGTCATATGCTCAGGTGTATGGCATAAATATACAAAAACCATTAAATTTGTATGGGAGCCCCCTCAGGAGTGGTCGGAGGAAATAGGTGTTAAGGGCAAAAATGTTCCTTCTGCAAAAGTAATGGGGGTTAGTGATACATATAAACCCTTTCCGGCACAAAAACCATAAAATTTGTATGGGAGCCCCCCCTAAGGAGTGGTCCGAGAGAAAAGGTGTCAAAGGCAAAAATGTTCCTTTTGCAAAAGTAATGGGGGTTAATGATACATATTAACCCTTTCCGGCACAAAAACCATAAAATTTGTATGGGAGCCCCCCTAAGGAGTGGTCAGAGAGAAAAGGTGTCACAGGCAAAAATGTTCCTTTTGCAAAAGTAATGGGGGTTAGTGATACATATTAACCCTTTCCGGTACAAAAACCATAAAATTTGTAATGGAGCCCCCCTAAGAAGTGGTCGGAGGGAATAGATGTCAACGGCAAAAATATTCCTTTTGCAAAAGTAATGCGGGTCGGCCATACATATTAACCCTCTCCGGCACTCTTTTAAAGGTCATATGCTCAGGTGTATGGAATAAATATTTTGCTAAATAGTTTTTAAAAAAGATGTCATCAAAAGCGAATTGACTAATTCTACGTCTTGTGTTACGACATAGTCGAAACTACTGTATCTTTTTTTTAACCAGGGTTATTACCAAGGCAGACAATGGCAAACCTCAGAGAGTAAAAAATGCCATAAAAAAAAATTGAGAACATAAGCCGTTCGGAGTCAGCATAAAGCTTGTAGGTCTAGATCTCGATCATTTGTTTTCAAACATTTCCCAAGAAGCTCAACACAATTCATCATAAGAAGCTCGGTCAAAGTCCTTTCAAGGGCTGAAACGGCCATTTCGTTTTTTTTTTATTACCAAGGTGAGGTGTCAGATGTTACATATCATATGCGACTTCTGCAAGGCTCGCTTGTTTTTTTATAAAAATCACAGCATTTTAAGATCGTTATTTTTATCTGTTTTCCCCAATAAACAGCTTTGTCCTTGCGGTACAGGAAAACAACCTTTTTTTCCCTAAAATTTTTTTGTGTGATCTTGACAATCCAATGCAACTGTTTGAGACCTCTTAAAATATGATCTAAATTTTTCGATACGCCCTAATGCACAGTATCTAAAGGACATAACTTCAATGTAGATGAATAAATAAAATTCTTTTTAAAAAATTATAAATTCCCGTTATTTTTTAGCACATCTCGTATATCAGAATTGGGTATAATTTCAACTCTATCTCGAAAATTTAATCAAATCCTCTTATTGGCTTAGCAGTTAATAGACAAAATCTGCAAATACACGTTTATATAACAGATCGATTCCGTTCATGTTGTACTTTAATAACAGTTATGTCAATAAGTGTGGCTCAATTAGAATTCTTGTAGTCGTTTCAGCAGCGCATTAATAGACAGTGTCTGTTCCGCTTTTTTAATACTTTAAATACTATTTTTTACTATGCATTTTAATTATTATCAAATTGATCATTTGCATCAGTGAAAAGATTAATTGCAAAAATCATTATTACTTGTTTATAAAGTTGCCAAAAATTGGCAATAAAACATTTATATATTTATGATTTTGATTTATATTGAAGTTGAATTCGAAGCAACAATGGCGAAATTTAAGTCAACAACAGTTACTAAAGGTAAATTTATGGCAATTTTAGTCATTTTGATAGTTTTAAATAAAAAATACAATTGCAGAAGTCAACAGGTAGAACCACATACTCACAATAATTATTTTGACATTTTTGCAAACATTTACAGGTCTTATTGAAAAGTTCAAATACTATAAACTTTCAGTCGGTTCGTTGCATCGTTTTGGATAAAACCTACGGAAAATTTGATTATTGTGGTATAAAGCCTGTGAATCGCTCGCTTAAATATCTCAACATACGCATGGTGCCATTCAAGACCATCACTAACTTTATAGTAGGTTCTTCACCTTATCTTATCATAAATTATAAAAGCTTATTAAACCAGTTCTTATTTGTTTTTCTTACGAAAAATAGGTACATCTTCGTGTGCTGAAGAGAGCCACCGGTGGCTTCAAACCTTTTGGCATTGAAGTCTCACTGGATATGTGCAAATATTTGGCTGGTAAGAGGAATATAGTTTTTGACTGGTTTTACTATGCTGGCCAACCCTACTTCAACCGTAATGTAACATGCCCCATTAAAGTAATGAATATTTCTCAGCTTGAGATAAGTTTCTATATCGTCGATAAGCTTTTCAATTCACTTTTTACAGACGGATGTCATTTTAAAAGATCTTCCCAGCAATCTTATTAGCCTGCCCTCTGTTTTTCCGGATGGTATATATCTTGCCGACGCAACAGGTAGTACCCTCACTGGACCGGTTGGAGCACTTAAAGTTGTTTTTGAGATAAAAGAAAAAGAGTATTGGGACAAACGAAGTTAACTGAAGAATGAATGGCTCATTTAATAAAAAGAAGTTTTAACTAGATGTAGATGATGAAAAAGAAGAAATATAGCTGATTAACAGGGAAAGCGGTTGAATTCCATCCAACAGAAGTTTCTTCAATTTCTTCAAAACTGTCTGAAATGTTAAATTAGCAGTGGACTGATTAAGTAAAACAGTTATATTATCAACAGTTCACTGTTAATTTGAAAAACTCAACTGTTGGATGGAATTCAACAGTTTCACTATTAACTTCACTGTAATAAAAAAATTTGTGTGCTTGATTATTTAAAAAATTGATTATTTACTTAATGGGACAAAACTGGGTGAGTTTTGGCATGTCTGTACAGATAATGCAAGTTTGCGATACTGATAGTAGTACCATCCAGTTTTTACTTATTTCAGCAATCCAGCAATATTCAGTTGAGTAAACATGCGTAGTGGCGTCCGTGGCGTAGTTGGTTAAAGTGCGTGGCCGCTATGTCAAAGAACCTTGGAGACCCAGGTTCGAACCCCAGCCAGCGACAGAAAATTATTTGAATTAAAATAATTTTTCTGTACGGCCGCCACCTCTCTGCAGACAACGGCAAACCTCAGAGAGTAATCAAAATGCCATGTAAAGCTTCTTGAGAATAAGAACATTCCGTTCATCGCCGTTCGGAGTCGGCGTTAAGCATGTAGGTCCATTTCTCGGTCAATTGTGTACAAACTTAATAACACGCACAACACAATTGATCATAAGAAGCTAGGTCAAAGTCCTTTCAAGGGCTGAAATGGCCAGTTATTTAATTTTTTTTTTTTATTTAAACATGCGTAGACCAAAATACTATGAACCGCAAGGTCTGTGGATCGAATTCCAAACGTCACAGACAATTTTTTTCCATTACTTTTTTAATCGACCGCCATCTCTCTACAGACAATAGCAAACCTTAAAGAGTAAATACTCTCTACAATACTGTTCAATAAGTCCTTAGTGTAATTGAGAAAATTGTAATTTTTGGCTACATCACTTCTATATATTTTGTATGACACGGTTTGTTGAAATCATCAAAATACGTATCGGTTTCTATTTCAATTTCGTCATTTGATGTAAATCTTTTTCCCGTCAGCCAACTTTTGAGATTGGAAAAAATAATAGTCGCTGGGGACCATAAACATACATATGAAGAATACGGCGAATAGTAAAGTCATTAAAAATGAAACTCGTGAAACTCGTTACTTTTAATGACAAGTGAGATGGTTTTTCTTCTATAAATTTGATCGTTTTGCCTTGATTGCATCGTTCAAACGGTCCAGTAATGCTTCATAATAGTTGCAGGTTATTGTTTTCCTTTTTTCATGATAGTCGTTTAATAATGTGTCATGATTATCCCAAAAAGTTTGCCCAAAACCGTTCCGATCGATTGTTTTGCCTTTGGAGCACTTCCACTTCTAATCACATCCACTTTGTTCAGTTCAAGCCATTGTTGTGCATAGTGGTGAATCCGTGTTTCATCACATCTCATTAATCAACGAACGAAATCTTTCGGATCACGGTTACACATGGCATAACATTGCTCAGGATCACGAAGTCGTCTTATTTTGAACGATTTGTAATGCCCGCGGCACATAGAGTGTCTCACATCTTATTTTATGCAGAGGATACTTTTCAATTTAAGACTGTATAACAACGAAACGACAGAAGAGAAGGACGATAATACCAAAGACAGCTTCTACGAGCGCCTTGAAGAGGCCTATGAGCGCAGCCCCCGCCACGACATAAAAATCGTGCTTGGTGACTTCAACGCCAAGGTGGGAAAAGAAAATATCTTTGGTCCAACAGTCGGAAAGTTCAGCCTCCACGACAATACCTCCGATAACGGAATGAGACTGATTGACTTTGCCGCAGCGCGAAACATAGTCGTTAGTAGCACTACATTCAAGCATCTCGATATTCATAAAGCAACTTGGCTGTCTCCTGATCAAAAGACGCGTAACCAAATTGATCACGTTTTGATTGACGGAAGGCACTCTTCCAGTGTTTTAGATATACGCACGATCCGTGGTGCCAATATAGACTCGGATCATTATCTTGTCGCAGCCAAGATCCGTACACGCCTGTGCGCAACGAAGAATACGCGCAATCCAGTACTACTACTCGACTCTCACTCCTGCTTCAAGAAAGCACTCCTCCGATCGACGATATATGCCCGCAGTGGAATCACATTTCCCACTCTATGCGTACGGCTGCCGAAGAGGTGATTGGCTATCAACGCCATCGCCGAAACCAGTGGCACGACCAGGAGTGTCGCGACGCCTCTGCAGAAAAAGACGCCGCCTACAAAGCCACCCTGCTGTCGGTTGTAACGCGTGCTGCTAAAGAGCGATACAAAGAGAAGAGGAGGGAAGAGAGACGCATTTTCAGGCGAAAGAAAAGGGAAGCGTAAATGCGTGAGTGCGAGAAAATTGAGATGCATGGTGACAGGAATGAGGTCTGAAAATTTTTCGAAAAAATAAGACGCCTAGCCGATGGTTTCAAGACCGGGGCCTCTTCCTGCAGGGATGAAAATGGGAATATAGTGACAGATATCCAGAGTACACAGATGATGTGGAGGGAACACTTCTCTAGGCTTCTGAATGGTGACGACGACAACAATCCCGCTAATAGAGATGATATCCCGGAAACCCCAATAGTGGACGAGAGCGTTGAAGTTCCGCTGCCCGCCCATAGTGAATTCTTGAAAGCTATAGCTCGGCTTAAAAACAACAAACCCGCAGGAGCCGATGGCTTGCCTGCTGAGCTCTTCCAGAATGGAGGCGAAGCTCTATTTAGCCATTCATGAGCTTCTATGCAGAACATGGTTGGAAGAATGCATTCCAAACGATTGGAACCTCAGTGTGCTCTGTCCAATCCACAAAAAAGGTGATCCCACAATTTGCGCCAACTACCGTGGGATAGCCTTCTTAATATCGCATATAAGGTCCTGTCGAGCGTATTATATGAAAAACTGAAGCCCATCGTAAACCAGCTGATTGGACCTTATCAGTGTGGCTTCAGAACTGGCAAATCCACCATAGACCAGATATTTACGCTACGACAAATCTTGGAGAAGACCCTAGAAAAACATATTGACACACACCATCTTTTTGTCGATTATAAAGCCACCTTCGACAGTCCAATAAGGAATTATCTATACTCCACCATGTCTGAATTTGGTATTCCTGCAAAGCTCATCCGTCTTTGCAGAATGACACTGAGCAACACCAGCAGCATAGTTAAGATCGGGAAGGATCTCACTCCTCCATTCGAAACCAAACGAGGTTTCAGACAAGGTGATTCCTTATCGTGCGACTTTTTTAACCTGATGATGGAGAAGATCATCCGAGCTGCTGATTTGAGACGCAGTGGCACGATATTCTACAAAAGTATTATGTTGCTGGCGTATGCCGATGATATCGATATCATTGGCCATAATACGCGCGAAGTCAGCGCAGCATTCTCCAGATTAGCGAAAGAGTCGAGTCGAATGGGTCTTGCAGTGAGTACAGATAAGACGAAATACATAGTGTCAACAAATAAACAGTCCCAGCGTCTTGGAAACCAGGTCACTGTTGACAACATCTCCTTCGAGGTTGTTAAGGACTTCGTCTACCTGGGATCCAGCATTAACTCTTTCAACGATGTCAGTATTGAGATAAAACGAAGGATAACTCTTGCCAACAGGTGTTACTTTGGGCTGAGTAGGCAATTGAGAAGCAGAGCCCTCTCTCGACGTCCTATTATATGCAGCACAAACCTGGACGTTGAGCAGTTCTGATGAAAAGACTCTGGAAGCCTTCGAGAGAAAGATCCTTCGTAAAATCTTCGCTCCAATCTGCGTCAATGGCGAGTACCGAATTCGATGGAACCACGAGCTGTATGAGCTGTACGCTGACATCGACATAGTTAAGCGCATTAAAATCGAGCGGCTCCGGTGACTAGATCATGTTGAGCGAATGGAAAACGACGCTCCAGCGAAAAAAATATTCGATTCGGTGCCCGGTGGTGGTCAACGCAGAAGAGGACGCCCACATCTTCGTTGGAAGGATCAGATGTTGGATAACCTGACAACGCTTGGTGTTTCCAACTGGCACCAGCAAGCGCAGAACAGAAATGGCTGGCGCAATTTCTTATACGAGGCCAAAACCGACCTACGGTTGTAAGCGCCAGATGAGTAAGTAAGTAAGTAAGTATAACAACGAAACAAACAGGAATATAAAAAATAATGTGGTATCATTTCAAAGGGGAAGAAGTCTAGTTTAACAAAAGAAGTTCGTTTTTTGTGAAAAATGCAGAAAAAATAAAAAATACTGCTTAATTTCATCTCACACCTTATTTTATGCAGTCACTTTTTTGTGTAACGTCACAGCAATCCTGCGCTGCCTAATGGTACTTTCGTTTCCAATGCCTTCCTTTTATTTCTATATTTGCTTTTTGTTAGCTTTTTAGTGTGATTTTGTTACTTAAATTGTCGGTTACACAATAAGGACAGAGAAGCATCAAACAAAATGTTCAATATAACCGACCAGCGACATATTGTACGGAATATAAAGGCAAATCCGAGGTTCTCAGCTTCGAAACTGGCTACTGAAGTTCAAGATGACCTGGGCAAACAGTGTAGTGTGAAAACTATTCGCCATGTCTTGCAATACCAGAACTTTCATAATCGAGGCAAACGAAACAAGCCATAAATCAGCCCCAAAAACAGGCTATGTAGTCTTATTTCTGCTAAGGATATGTTTTCAAGGCCCCAGAGTATTGGAATTCAGTAATTTTCGCGAATGAATCGAAATTCAACATATTTGGTTCAGATGGTATGTTCTATGTGAGGTGAAAACGAAGTACGGCGCTCAACAAAGAAAGCTTGAAAGCAATGGTGAATCAGGAATGTGGCTTCGTCATGGTTTAGGTCTGTATGTCGAATGCTGGTACTGGAAAGTTGGTGTTTATTAAAACAACAATGGATACATTTAAGTACCTTTAAATCCTCAAGAACCATTTGTTGCAGAGTATCGAGGCTCTGGGTGTAAAAATTCAATTTTAATTTTACCTGGATAACTATCCAAAGCACAAAGCGGGTATTGTGCAAACCTGGCTATTATACAACTGCCACACTTGATGACGCCGTCAGCTCAATACCCAGACCTTAATATTATTCGAAATGTGTGGTCTATATTAGAAAATAATACACGGAAACATAAAATTTCAAACGAGACGTCATGAAAGAGGCACTGAAAACGGAGTGGAAGAATATTTCGCCTACTATTACACAAAAACTGATCGCATTAATGCCAAAAGTCTTTGATTTATTGTAGACAACAAGGGATATCATATTAATAAATATTAAAATTATTAAATGTCATTATTATTATGAAAGTTTTTAAAGTCACAAGTGAATTCATAAAATAAGCTGTGAAATTAAATTTAGCAGTACTTTTTGTTCTCCTTATTATTCGACATGAGCTTCCAGAGCAGTGTTAAACAGCTTTGCCCCACAAATACATTCTCATTTTGCTTTAACACAAGCGAGCTTTTAAGCTTTCACTGAAAGAAAATTGCGTGTTATTTTGCAAAAAGACTTATGCGAGTTGACTTGCTATTGCACACAGTTTATATTTCAAGCTTATTTTCCGAATTCTTAAAGGTTAATAAGGTAAAAGCTAAATTAAGGTAAATCCAAACCTCGAAAATCTAATAATAATAATAGCTCAGAAACGACAAATTGATAAAAAATAGAAAAAGTATATAAAAAAAGATTCGGGTTAAAAAAAAATAAATGAAGAGAATGGAAACGACTAGGCAAAGACAAGTATAAATTCAATGAGATAAGTTCAGTCTTCTGATTTCTTTTAATTACTTATTTTAATTAAAAATTATGGATGAATAAATAAAAGAAAATTATTACAAAGACAAAAATACGTGTTCAAATAAAGTAAAGAATTGAGAAATTAAATTACTTGATTTTAAAATTATGAAAACAAACAAAAAAATTAATTAAAATTATGTATTAAAATTAAAATTATGTCGTGAATTAAGATAATTAAATTTTACATAAATAAAATAAAATAATATTTTTTTCAGTGTAAGAAGACGATCTTATAAAACTGAGCGCATAAGCAAACGAGCAGCATAGACACTGACTGCTCGACGGAGAATTTCAAACTGAAGATTTCGTCGTGCTGTATGTGATATATATTCGTGCTTTTGCTTTTGTGAATGTACCCAGTGGGCAAAAGCAGGACTTCGAAGCGCTACTTGCAGGCCTTCATATGAATTTTGAAGACCTTCCGCACTCATATCCAAGCCCATTAACTTTTTTATATGAAACTAGCAAATTTTCTAGGCCTTCCTCTCTCGCGACTCTAAAGAGGCCTGCCAGAAGCTCTTTTTTGAGAATGCATGTTAAAAGACCTTCTTTATGAGGGCTTATAAAAGCACTCTCAAGTTAACTAAAAATAAAAAAAAAAATGCAGTAAACTGTTTTTTGTTTTGCAATTTCTATTTTGAAGTGAAACTTTCTTAGGTCACTTTACTTCATTTCGTCACCCGATAGAGAAGAAAGATATGTTTGATAGTAGAGAGAATGAGAGAAATATATATAGTGTATATATGTATATGACTGAAAAAACTTCTTTGTCACCGCTGAGAGTCAAACCTGTGACCTCAAGATTTCAAAAAACAACGCCTTATCTATTGAGCTAAATCCTTCATTCAGGAATCTACTCTACATACCAATTAATTAAATTGCTGTAGATGCCCAGCGGAAAAATAATTTCAGAGTTGTGGACCTCATATCTAATATATAAAATTCTTCTGTCACGGGGTGCGTGATCGAACTCCTCCGAAACGGCTCGACCGATTTTCGTGATCCTTAGCGAGGATATTAGTCAGGGGTGAGAATCGAACAACATCTATTTTTCATCCCCCTAAAATAAGGGGGCGTGGCACCTCCCATACAACCCAAATCTACGGTAGCGAATAGCTCTGAAGTTATAGGTCGCATAGTATCGGAATTCGGTGTTCTATCTCAATTTACAAGAGCCGTTCCACACGTAAAATTTTATGGGCGTTGAATGTGGGGCGTGGCAATTTTTCAGCCAAATTTACAGTATAACTTTCAAGCTATAAGTCACACATTAATGAAACTCGGTTAGAACGTTCTATTTAGTCGTGTCTTTCGACTTGCAAAATTGAGCCAGTATAGGCCAAAGGGGTGTGGCACCGCCCATACAATTAAAATTTATGATATCGAATAGCTTTGGAACTAAATGCCGTATAATAATGAAATTCAGTATGGAGTTGCCACTTGGTGATATATCTGCTATAAAACTGGGATGGGTTTTGAAAAAAGGGGTGTGGCTCCGCCCATACACTTTAAATTTTTGATATCAGATAGCTTTGGAACTAAATGTCGTTTAACAACGAAATTCAGTATGGAATTAATATTGGGTGATATTCTTCTACTAGAAAACTGAGACGTCATTGAACAAGGAGGTGTGGCTCCGCCCATACAAGCCAAACTTGCGATATCGAATAACTTTGGAATTGTAAGTAGCACAGCCTCGAAATTTGGTTATCAATTTCCACGAGTCTTTCCAGTTAGAGATAGAGATAGAGATAGAGATAGAGATAGTGATAGAGATAGAGATAGAGATAGAGATAGAGATAGAGATAAAGATAGAGATAGAGATAGAGATAGAGATAGAGATAGAGATAGAGATAGAGATAGAGATAGAGATAGAGATAGAGATAGAGATAGAGATAGAGATAGAGATAGAGATAGAGATAGAGATAGAAATAGAGATAGAGATAGAGATAGAGATAGAGATAGAGACAGAGATAGAGATAGAGATAGAGATAGAGATAGAGATAGAGATAGAGATAGAGATAGAGACAGAGATAGAGATAGAGATAGAGATAGAGATAGAGATAGAGATAGAGATAAAGATAGAGATAGAGATAGAGATAGAGATAGAGATAGAGATAGAGATAGAGATAGAGATAGAGATAGAGATAGAGATAGAGATAGAGATAGAGATAGAGATAGAGATAGAGATAGAGATAGAGATAGAGATAGAGATAGAGATAGAGATAGAGATAGAGATAGAGATAGAGATAGAGTTAGAGATAGAGTTAGAGATAGAGATAGAGATAGAGATAGAGATAGAGATAGAGATAGAGATAGAGATAGAGATAGAGATAGAGATAGAGATAGAGATAGAGATAGAGATAGAGATAGAGATAGAGATAGAGATAGAGATAGAGATAGAGATAGAGATAGAGATAGAGATAGAGATAGAGATAGAGATAGAGATAGAGATAGAGATAGAGATAGAGATAGAGATAGAGATAGAGATAGAGATAGAGATAGAGATAGAGATAGAGATAGAGATAGAGATAGAGATAGAGATAGAGATAGAGATAGAGATAGAGATAGAGATAGAGATAGAGATAGAGATTGAAATTGAAATTGAGGTTGAGATTGAGATTGAGATTGAGATTGAGATTGAGATTGAGATTGAGATTGAGATTGAGATTGAGATTGAGATTGAGATTGAGACTGAGTTTGAGATTCAGATAGAGATAGAAATTATTTCCGCTACGACAGCAACGCGTCGGGTACCAGCTAGTTTTTATATACATTTTGTTCACAAGTTATCAAACGGCGTAATAGCAGAGCGGTAAAGCGTTTGACTATAACGCCAGCGGTCCGAGTTCAATGCTCGCTTGTGACAAAAAATAAAATTTTCTCGCTTTGCTTTTATTTATGTTGTTTATAGGAGAGCGCTGTGCTCTCCTTGGGCTAACACTTTATGATATGTTTCACTTCTTTTATGTTTTGCGTTGCACGGAAATAAAGAATTTTTGAGCCCCATCCATAGGAAGGGCTTCTAGAAGTGCTCATTGGTACAGCGATATTAGGAGGTATAAAGATGCCAATAGTATTCTTCTTTTGTTAAGGCCTAGTATAATTGCCCACTGGGTATTTCGAGGCAAAGCTGTTTAACACTGCACTATACGCAGCTTGAACTTATTTCATATGTTGTATGCGCAGCGTTTTTCAGCTTTCCTTCTCGGTTCGGTTCGGCAACAAGTCGCCAATATAAACGCGCCCTTAAAGTTGAAAGTATGCACTGCATAAAATGAGCTGTGAGTAAGTATATTTTGCAACCAGCTTTTTCATAGTAAAATTTTCATGCCAAATAGAAACCACATGAAATAGATAACTTTGCAACCTCAAGTACTTCACGCTCTTCCACTTTCCGATTGTCTTATAGGATGTCATGGACTCTGTCGATATTTTCTGCAGTTGCTACCTCTTTTGGGAAACCTGGACCTTGGAAATTGCAAACTTTTAGCTATACAAAAACCAGTAGCTCATTTCGGTAACTTTTGCGACAAATAGTCACTTTTCTGACGTCACACTGTTTCGTTTCAAAATACTCGCTTTTGTGCTAATGTGGTTCATGATAAGAAAGACATACAAGGGAAAGGGAATGTATGAAATTGCAACAAGTTACAAAGGACTCTGTATGAAGTTGAACATGGTTCTTCTACTTACTGATGTTGATATTAAATACACAAACTTTATCCACATATTGATCCGAGTATTCCTTTAATGCGGTTGATTATGTTATGATACAAATTTTATCATGGAATAAATCTCACTATAAAATATTTCAGTTGATATACATATTTAAAAAATATGTTCATTGTAATACATACAATAGTATGTTAATAATATATTCGTATATAGTATATCATTGAAAATTAATTGAATAAACAAGCAAAAACTTTTCTCACCATGTTCGAACATAGTGAGAACTTGAAGCGACTCGAGTCGCATACTTTAAGTTACAGAAATATTTCAGCTGTCGTATTCCTAGGAAAATAGAATTGAAACATTCGAAACAAGTTACCGATTTATCTCATTTTATTACAGAAACAATGCAAGTGACAATGACGTCAAAGTGAGAAAATCTGGTGAGAAAAGTTACAGAAATGAGCTACAGTTTGAATAACATGAATATTTGACAGCTGCGAAATGCCAGGGCTGCACTTTTCGAAAGCCAAAACTATTAATCTTTTATTTATGGCGAATTTTCAGTATTTATTAATAATGGTTCAGAGCATTTGTATTAAATTTTGTCGTTAAATGTTATAAAGTCCAACAAAGTCTTCGAAATGTTAAATATTGCTTCTGATGAATCTGCTATGAATAAAACAAGAGTTTACGAGTGGTATAAGCGTTTTCAAATGGCCGTGAAGACGTTGAAGATGATGAGGGTACGAGAGGCGTAAGTCATACATTCGTGAAAAAAGTGAAAGAATGGATTACGCAGAATCAAATATTGAAGTAATTGTTGATGGTTTATCAATTGGCTTTGGTCATGAAATTTTTTTAGATGTTTTGGGTATGCAACAAAAATGTTACATCAAAATTTGTTCCAAATGTGTTAAATTTCGACCAAAAACATCGGTGCATGGAAATTGCTCAGGAATCGAAGTCAAAAACTATGCAGAACTTTTAAAACGTATCAAAGCAGGTAATGAAACATGGATTTATGGTTATGATGTCGAAACAAATGCGCAACAGTCCCAGTGAAGGCATTGTGAATCGCTAAGACCACAAAAGCTCGACAAGTTTGATCAAATGTCAAGGTTATGTTCACTGTGTTTTTCGATTTTAATGAGATTAAAGTTCACCATTAGTTCTTGCCATGTGATCAAACTGTCATTAAGGAATTCAACCTACAAGTTCAACTCAGTGTGAAAACAATTCATGGCTTTTGCAGCAAGTTTATGCAACTGCTTGTTCGTGAATTTTTGACAAAAATCAACACAGTAATTATGCCCCAGCCTCCTTATTCGCCAGGCATAGAGGCTCCGTGTGACTTTTTTCTGTTCCCAAAATTAAAAAAAAACTTTAAGAGCCGTCGTTTTGCAAGCATAGATGAGATTAAAAGTAGATCACTGAAAAAGCTCAAGATAGTTCTAATGTTATTCTAAAGAACTAGTTCTAGAAGAAAGTTCTAGCTTTGGGGATTGGAAGAAGCGCTGGCATAAGTACATAATATCAAATGGGGACTACGATGAAAGAGATAACTTCAGTGTAGATGAATAAATAGAATTATTTTTAAAAAGTAAAAATTTCCGTTATTTTTTAGCACACTTCATATATGGGAATCGGGTACAATTTCAACTCTATGCCAAAAATCCAATCAATTGGCTAATTGATTGATTTCACACAGATCGATTTCGTGCCTGCTCTACTGTGACAACAGTTCCATCAATAATTATTGTTAAATTAGCATTCTTTTGGACTGTTCCGCTTTTTAAATACTTTAAATTATAGGCATTTGATACAAAATCTAAAATCGCTTCATTGTGTATTATTATGTATTTTAATTGAAGTCAAATTGGTCATATTCATCAGTGAACTGAATAAATGCAGAAATCATGTAACTTGTTTCTCTAAAATTGGCAATAAACATTTACATATTTATGATTTTGATTTATTTAGAATTTGAATTAGAAGCAACAATGGCGAAATTTAAGTCACCAACAGTTACTGGAGCTAAATTTATGGCAATTGTAGTCATTTTGATGGTTTTAAATAAGAAATACATTTGCAGCAGCAGACAGGTCAGATAAAACTATATACTTACAATAATTATTTTGACATTTTTGTGAACACGGTATTTATAGGTCTTATTGGGAAAGTCAAATACTATCAACTTGCAGTCAATGCGTTGCATCATTTCGGATAAAACTTACGGAAAATTTGCTTATTGTGGTATAAAGCCTGTAAATCGCTCGCTTAAGTATCTCAATATACATATGGTGCCATTGAAGACCATCACTAACTTTATAGTAGGTTCCACACCTTATCTTATCATAAATTAGAAACGCTCATTAAATCAGTTCTTCTTTGTTTCCCTTACGAAAAAAGGTACATCTTCGTATCCTGAAGAGAGCTACCGGTGGCTACAAACCATTTGGCATCGATGTCTCACTGGATGTGTGCAAATTTTTGGCTGGTAAGAGGAATATAGTTTATGGCTGGTTTTACTATGCTGCCCTTCCCTACTTAAACCGTAATGTAACATGCCCCATTAAGGTAATGAATATTTCTCAACTTGAGATAAGTAACTATATCGTCAATAAGCTTTTCAATTCACTTTTTACAGACGGATGTCATTGTAAAAGATCTTCCTTGCAATCTAGTTAGCCTGCCTTCTGTTTTTCCGGATGGTATATATCTTGTCGAAGCAAAAGGTAGTAGCCTTACAGGACCGCTTGGAGAATTTAAACTTGTTTTTGAGATAAAAGAAAAAGAGTATTGGGACAAACGAAGTTAACTGATATATGAATGGCTCATTTTAAAAGAAGATTCAAATAGATGTACACAGATATATTTTTGTCTTGCTATTTACACTCAGAAAAAAAAATAGCTCGATTATCAGGGAAAGCGGTTAAATTCCATCCAACAGAAGTTTCTTCAATTTAACAGTCTGAAATGTTAAATCAACAGTGCTTTGATTTAGTATAACAGTTCTTTCATCAACAGTTCAGACTGTTAATTTGAAAAACTCGACTGTTGGATGGAATTTAACCGTTTCACTGTTAATTTCACTGCAATAAGAGAAATCTATATTTGAATCTTCATAATTAAAAATTATAAAATAAAAATGTGTGTGCTTAATTGATTATTTACTTAATGGGACAAAACTGGGTGAGTTTTGGCGAGTCTGTACAGATAATGCAAGTTTGAGATACTGGTAGTAGTACCATCTAGCTCTTACTTACTTCAGCAATCCAGCAGTATCCAATTGAGTAAACATGCGTGGTTCAAAATACAAGGTCCGTGGATCGAATCCCAAACGACACAGACTATTTTTTCAATTACTTTTTTAATCGACCGCCACCTCTCTACAGACAATAGTAAATCCTAAAGAGTAAATACTCTATACAATACAATAGGCTGTGCAATAAGTCAAACGAACGACTTATCGATTTAATTGAGAAAATCGTAATATTTGGCCTTTTGTGTGGTACGGTTTGTTCAAATCTTCAAAATACGTATCGGTTTATATTTCAATATTCTCATTTGATGTAAATCTTTTTCCCGTCAACCATCTTTTGAGATTGGAGAAAAATTACAGTCGCTGGGAACATGTCTAAAGATTACGGCGATCTTTAGAATAGTCCCGATCTTAACTCTATCGAAAATTTGTGGGCTATTGTAAAAATAAAAGATTGGGAAAGTACCAAAAAGTGCCTGATTATATGGAAGAACTTTGGAGCAGAGTTCAAACTGAATGGAGAAATATTGCGAATGAAATTTTGGCAAATTTAGTTGAAAGTATTCTGAAACGTGTGGAAAGTGTAATAAAATAGGCAAGGGTCTGTGGACAAAATATTGAAAGTGTAATATTTAAAACCATGTTTTACTAACGGGTAAAAATGTACTGAATGAGTTTGTTTAAGTTTTTTAAAGAATTTCTTTTTGTTTTATTTGTCATTTGTTTTTGACTTTTATGTGCAAAAGCATTTTATTCTATAATGAAAAGAAATTAACTCGCTACAAAAACTTATTTTGTGTCCACGATACAGGCCACTTATTTTTAACTTTGCCAAGAGTTTTTCAATAAAAATAAAAAAAACTCAAGAGAAAAATATTGATATTGACATGGTCGAATGCAAGTATCAATAATTACACAGGTTTACGAAATAAGGTCAACTTTTGGACCTGAGAAGACAAAAGTGGTTCTATATGTACTTTCGCGCGCTAAATTCAAATCCGAAGTCCGTTTTTCTCTATCAGGTCAAGCTTAGGAGTTATTTTATAGTCTTCATTGTCTTTTGTAGTTTTAAATATATCAGCCTGCAAAGTTCAAAAATTTTAAAATTGTCAAATTTTTTTCATGTTTACAACTTTGTTTCCTTACATTTATTTTCAAAAACTTTTTTTTGTACGATAAATATCTTATTAGCTTTAGTAAACTTTTTATTTTTTGCCAATATCTTTGACAGTTTATGAGTAATTTGGAAAAATCTTAATTTTATAAGTGATCCCATGGTTGAATAAATAAGGTTGTCGCATGGGTGAGAGCGAGTTCCCATAAATGTCAAATCGAAGTTGACAGCTCATACAAAATCTGAAAACGGAAATTGATAACATGAAAAGCCGATGAAGTTGTTGTTGTTGCTTTGCATTGATTTTGACAATTATGGGTACTGAGAAGAGAGTACAATCAGCCACGAGACAACCTTATTTATTCAACCATGAGTGATCCCAAAGGTTTCGTTCGTTGATTAATGAGCTGTGACGGATTCAAATCGAAGTACTTAGACCAGAAAGTGCTCCTAAGACACAACAATCGATCGGAAAGGTTTTGGGCAATATTTTTAGAATTCTCACAACACATTATTGAAGGAATATCATGAAAAAAAGAAAAACAATGACAGGCAACTATTATGTAACATTATTGGACCGTTTGAATGATGCAATCAAGGCAAAACGATCAAATTTGACCTTGTGGCTTATAGTATTTTGGTCCAAGCATGTTTACTCAATTGGATATTGCTGGATTGCTGAAGTAAATAAGAGCTGGATGGTACTACTACCAGTATCTTAAATTTGCATTTTCTGTACAGACTCGCCAAAACTCACCCAGTTTTGACCCATTAAGTAAATAATCAACTAAGCACACACATTTTTATTTTATAATTTTTAATTATGAAGATTCAAATATAGTTTTCTATTATTGCAGTGAAATTAACAGTGAGAAGGTTAAATTCCATCCAAAAGTCAAGTTTTTCAAATTAACAGTCTGAACTGTTGATAAAATAACTGTTTTACTTAATCAGTCCACTGTTAATTTAACATTTCAGACTGTTAAATTGAAGAAACTTCTGTTGGATGGAATTTAACCGCTTTCCCTGTTAATCGAGTTTTTTTTTTCTTTCTGAGTATAAACAGCAAGACAAAAATATCACTTCTATTCGAAGCTTCTTTTAAAATGGGCCATCCATACTTCAGTTGACTTTTTTTTGCCTCCAATGCTCTTTTTCTTTTATCTCAAAAACAAGTTTTAATTCTCCAGCCGGTCCATTAAAGGTACTCGCTATTGAGTCGGCTAGATATATACCATCCGGAAAAACAGAGGGCAAGCTAACTAGATTGCAAGGAAGATTTTTTATAATCACATCTGTCTGTAAAAAGTGAATATATATAACTTTATTGACGATATAGTAACATAGCTCAAGCTGAGAAATATTCATTACAGTGATGGGGCAGGTATGATTACGGTTGAAGTAGGGCAGGCCAGTTGAGTAAAACCAGTTAAAAACCATATTTCTCTTACCAGCCAAAAATTCGCATATATCCAATGTGACATCGATACCAAAAGGTTTAAAGCCACCGGTGGCTTTCTTCAACACACGGAAATGTAACTGTTGTTCGTAAGGAAAAAAAAGGAACTGGTTAAAAACTGGTTTCTAATTTATGATAAGATAAGGTGTTGAACCTACTTTTAAATAAGTGATGGGCTTGAATGGCACTATGTGTATGGTGAGATACTTAAGCGAGCGATTTACAGGCTTTATACCACAATAAGCAAATTTTCCGTAGTTTTTATCCATATCGATGCAACGAATTGACTGCAAGTTTATAGTATTTGACTTTTCCAATAAGACCTATAAATACCGTGTTCACAAAAATGTCAAAATAATTATTGTATCTTGTTTTACCTGTTGACTGCTGCAAATGTATATATTATTTAAAACTACCAAAATGACTAAAATTGACATAAATTTAGCTCTAGTAACTGTTTTTGACTTAAATTTCGCCATTGCTGCTTCGAATTCAACTTCAATATAAATCAAAATCATAAATATATCAATGTTTTATTGCCAATTTTAGACAAACAAGTTACATGATTTCTGCAATAATTCAGCTCATTGATGAATATGGCCAATTTGACTACAATTAAAATACATAATAATACATTATAAAGCGATTTTAGATTTTGTATCAATTGCCTATAATTTAAAGTATTTAAAAAGTGGAACAGAAGATGATTGTTAATTTGATGCTTAACAGTTCACAATAATACTAATTGAGTCATAACACAGGTATGTACGGTTTTCCACCAGAGAGGACGAAAGTGGTGCTATATGTATTTTTGCGCGCTGAATTCAAATCTGCAGTCCGGTTTTCTCTATCAGGTCGAGCTTAGCAGTTATAAGCAAAATTAAATAAAAAACAGTTCTTTTACTGATAACTGCAAAATTTCTAATTGTCTAATCCAATTCTAATTGTCTAAAAAGGTTTTATTCATAAATACTAGACCTAATTATAAATGTTTACAAAAATTCATTGTCTTTTGTAGTTTTAAGGATATCAGCCTTCAAAGTTCAAAAATTTTAAAATTGTTAAATTTTTTCTTGTTTGCAACCCGGTTACTTTGTTTCCTTCCATTTATTTTCAAAAATTTTATTTTGTACGATAGAATATCTTATTAGCTTCATTAAACTTTTTATTTTTTGCTAATATCTTTAACAGTTATGAGTTAGTTGTGGGGCAAAACTTGCTGTATACTTTTGCACTTATTTCGTTCTCGTTTTCGCTGTCGTTCTCACTTTCGCTTTCATTGTCACTTTCGCTTTCCGTTATAGCACTACACGCAAAAGGGTTTGTATCGTAACCCATCGATAGCATCCTTCGGCCGGACTGATCTAGGTAAAATTTCCATACAACTACAAGGTAATCTTACTTTTAGACCTCATTTGCATGAGGAGAGAGAAAAAAGTTCGGCCCAGACGCTTGCTTTGTATTGTGACGGGTTTTTCATGTTACCACAATAGAGATCCGTTATATTTTGTAGTATTCTGCGAACTGTTGTTTTCGAGACAACTGAAATTTTTGTTCTTCTCCATATAGTAATTGAACATCATTGAGTGCTATTTGATAAAATTTGGATAGGCCCATGATACAATTATACAAGGTAGGAGTGACAACTTGCTTTTTTCTCACCAGTACCTTGCACCGACTGTCATTTGCCTGTATATTTTGTTTTCTATTTTCTTTTCTTCTTTTTTTGTTCTCTAATTTATACTATTTTTGACAGTTGGCATAAGACGAAAGAAATGTCACTCCTACCTTGTATAATTGTGTCATGGATAGACCAAAGGCAAATTTATTATTATTTTTTTTTGCGCAAAAATAATAAATGCTGTATCACATCGATTTTGGTAGGTAGTTGATTTGTTTTTAACTCGCGTGAAATGAACTGCATTTTCTTCTTTAATAATATTTTTTACAGTGAACTATTTTATTCAAAACCTCACAGTTAAATTAAACAATATTATTCGAAAGTCTAAAAAAGGTATTTATTGACTACTTTTAAAAACTGTGCTTAAATCCATTTCTAACATTTTTGTATACATTAAATTAAATTTTGTTTTCTTAGTTTTTGTGATATAAACTTTATTTCAAATTCATCTATACGATTTCAATACGTTTACTCTTAAATTTTAACAAATACAGACAATCTGACTAATATCCGACGGCATAAAAAAGGCCTATAAGGATAAATTATTGACAAAAATGAAAAGCAGCAGTCAGCACCTTTCCGATGATACCTCGGAATTGAAAATCAGGGAAAAGATGGAGGAGTTATACATATTTTAATAAAAATTTAAAAAAAGAAAAAATATACATAAAAAATCACTGCAAAAAAGTAAATATCTTTTTTATTTTTTGCAGAACTCTGTTATTCTTTGATTAACACTATTTGTGACAATTTTTGATGATATTTTTGTACTAAAAATATCATGGCAAAAAAATTATCCATATATAACGCGATTTTGAGAGGTTTTTCGTACCATTCTAGCTAGCTGACGGCTATCATTAAAGCCGAAATATTTCAACCATTATCGTGTAGTTTTCCTTGGTGTTGTGAACGTGAGCAAGCGGGACAGATGGCTTTGTATTACCGTCGTGGAAGAGAACAGCTTTGAGACTGTATGTTGAGCCATCTATAAACAAACGCCATTCATTTTTATTGTACGACTAGAGGACCCGGCAAACTTCGTCCCGCCCCGAATTAATTTTTTTATTGAAATAATTCCGAGCAATCACGATCCCACCCGAAATTAATTTTGTATAGAACATTCACGATCGATAACAAATGGTGCCAATCGTATTTCAATTATTGATTGAATGAATCACTCTAATATCCCTTATTTACACGGAATGTAAGGAGGTTGAGGGAATCACATGTCAGATCAATTCAATGCTTTTTGATAGACAACATTAGCAAAAGTAAACAAAGATGGAGGCTTTCCAATACGCGAACATGTCATATATTGTAAGCCATGCAAGAAGCTTGAGAATTCAAGATTAATAGTTATAGACATATAGCTATACATAAATTTTTTACAAATAATTTAAGACATACATTGTTTTGCACTAAAATTTATTTGCGCAACATTTATATTGTTTCCATATAATTTTGTGAGCGGAATTTCCGTCCGCTTATTTATATCTAAAAAACTGAATGCACCTCCATGCTACAGGTGTAAAATAAGCTGCATTTGCATAGTCTACTTGCTCTTTCTCTTTATATGATCGTAATGCTTTGCGCTCCATTATCTTGATATACATTATATATTATGTTTTTACTCGTATGTTCTTTTTATTCTTAAGGTATAATATTTAGTTTAGATTTGATTTAATCCAGCACACAGTGCCATAATTAATTACAAAGATTGGCCTTGTGATTCATTGATTGAATTCTTGGAATGTGCACTTCCTCGCCTTTGAATTGGCCTACTCAAATGCGTTCATCTTTGCTTGAAAAACATTATTCTTGAGTTGCTTCGCGACCAATTCTGTTCCCTTGCAGAATTTGGATTGATTGAGGCTCCGAAGCATGATAATAACAGATCCAACCTTCAGTGGTACATTATATGGTGGTAATCCTTGCAAACCAATGAATTCAGAACACTATTCGTTAATTGGTTGCTTCGTCTGGACACAAACAACTGATTTGAACGAATGTAATTGTGCAGAAATTGCATTTTGAATTATGAAATTAAAATCGAGTTTTTTTTTATTTTTTTATTTTTCCATAGAAAATGTATGGAACATCGATTTTTCCGAGAAAATTCCAATTTTTTTTGCTGTTAAAAGCTACCTTGTGCGGAAACGAACACAAAAAACAAAAAACAAAGAAAAAAGGGTTCTTATGTATGCCACTCTGTTTTGTTTATATATGACACTTATTCGGACATGACAATCTAATTGTTTTCATTATCCGTCACTCGCTGCTGTGTGGCTTACACGTGTATTAGCTCGCCGAGCATTTGACTGACTTCGTAGACCTATGTCAGGCTCGTCCCCTCCTTGGAGTTGTAATGAACACTCAAAGAACTAAAATATAAGGAAGTGGTGTTGTCTACACATACAGTGTACGTGAACTGTGGCCAATTTCGTAAATTGAGTGAGCGAGACAGAGTGTGTTTTTTTGACATTTCTGAGCGATCGTCAGCTGTTCACAAGTCTTCTCAGTAAAAAAAAAAATATTCGCGCCAATTTGATGTGACCACAGTTGTCACAACGAAATCACTGCTTCAGGGGCGCATTATTTTTTCACTCTTTAACACACTTTTGGGGCGCTTTTGTCTTCAGCAAAGTTTATAATATATAATTGTTATTTTTAATTTTTTTTCAGATTTCCGCATGTTTTGGATCTCAAATGATATTATATTATATTATTATATTATTATTACCCAATGAAATATCCAAAAAAAAAAAGAAAAAATTAGTGGTGTGGAAATATAATAAAAACAAAACTATACTATCATATTTTTAAAAACCCTTAATTTATAATAATTTAATTATTTTTATAGTATATGTATAATTAAATTAACTCCAAAATCAGTAAATTTAACACAGAATCTATTGTATATGTGATTCCTTGGACCTTCTTTAACGATCTTACCGAATACGGCCTTGAGTAAAATAATTCTGTATTACAACACAATTTTCTTTTTATATATTAGGTCTTTAATTATCAAACGTTTTATTAATACCGTAAAAATCTAAAAAAATATTTTATGTTATTCTAATCAGAAACAATTTGAGCCTTCTTTTTCGACGTAACCGAATACGGCCCTTTGAGAATGTTTATGTATTTGTGTCAACCAACACGAATAAGAAAAATACCACACTTTTGTGCAATAACATCACTTCTTTATATCTTAGTTCTTTGTGAACACTGTACGACACGAAAAATTACCAACTTCAATTCTTTCGATTCTTTTCCTTCCTTCCTTATTTTCTTTTTTCCTACACCACATCAGTATTGTGGAGAACAAAAAAAAATTATTAAAATCGGCCGAGCCATTGCCGAGTTTTAGCAAGGCTAACGCACGGCAATTGATAATTAAATATTCAGAAAATAGAACATAAAAACGCGATTGGTTTTTGTCTAAGAAAAATATAATAGGCTGCTATAATTCGATTTCAGAAGATTGTGCTGTCATATCATTTTATTGCAAATTCTATTCGGAAATTTTTGTAGTACATTTCAATTTGAATAAAAATAGTCAGCTCAACCGTCAGTTTTGAAGCCATGAGGTGGTCTAAGGCTCGATCCTCACAATGGGCAAACAAATAATATTTTTTTTAAAATTTTTTTTATTTATTGAAATGACAGCTTTTGTGTTCTTTTTGGAGTAAAAAGTGAATATGTTGGAGCTTTCTTCAAATAAGGTTTTATTAAGTGCTTAAATTAAATTTATCAACGAAAAAAAATTGAATGAAATATATTAAAAACAACGGAGTTATTTTCATCGAAAGCAGGAAATACGAATTTCTGATAGTTTTTTGTTATTCTAAGGAAACGATGTTATTAGAAAAAGACGCTGTACTAAAATATTGTGCAATTTTGAAGATATGTGAATGCTTTTGGTGTTAAAATAAGAGAATTTTCTTTTGATTATTTAGACGAAAAGTTTCGCTAGTAAAAGTACGCTAGTAGGATAATTTGCGATTCTTGTAAAGGGGCGGAAGAAGGAGCGTGGTCAAAACTAAGTATGCTGTAACCTTATCTAGGATTCAGTTAATGTGTGTGCAAAATTTGAGTGAAATCCGTTCAGCCGTTAAGATTTGTAGGCTATTTAAAATAGTCTGATGTGGCAATTCCCATATAAAATGACCAATTTCGATTTTTTCGATTTATCCGCTGTTCCTTCGAGTTTTTCGTAATTTTCTTTTTTTCTAAACCTCATCTGTATTAAGGCAAACAATACAAAAAAAGAATTATTAAAATCGGCCGAGCCGTTTCTGAGCCTTAGCAAGACTAACGCACACGCATTTCATTTTTATATATAAGAAGAAGATTGTTTCATCGCTTAAAATAAACCGACTTCATTATTGCAATAACACATCTTATAATTTTTTGTGAAATATGGCATCAACTCTTTATTTCATTTTCTATTAAAGGTAACTTTCACTTTTCTGTCGATATATTTATTTTCATTGTTTCAAACGCGATGCTAACGTCTCGGACGATATCACTTTATTCAGCTTGCGAAAGTAAATGTTTTTCGTCCATGACAAATTCACTGCCACTACTTATACATTAATCTGCAGTGGGAGAGTTCGTGCTGCGACAAATGGGCAATCGATCATCTTTGCAACGTGGAATTGGCTTAGACACGGAAGAAACTTCGGGATATTTCCAGCTCTTCATATTTTTGGAATTCATACCGATTACGTTCGTCAAGCAGAAGTAACAATCATCCGTGTGGTTTTTCGGTTCTCTCCTAAGCATCGGCAATGAAAATGAAAAATATTTTTTGTCGTCTATCGACCATTTGTACAGCTTGGTTCGACATGCGTTACAAAACAATTTCGGAACCCATGGCTTTTCGGAACTCATGAAAAATGTTTTGTTTTTGACGTGACGAAGTTACGTTTTACCGCGAAAGTTTACAAAAAAGTTGAAAAATGCATTTTTTCGAAATTCATCGGCGTTGCATTGAATTGTTACTCGCTGAGTACAAGAGCTATGACTAAAAAAATGGTTCCACCGTAAAGGTTAATTCTTTGATTTCATTATAAAAACAAAAAAAAAAAAATGCAAAACCTCATCAAAAAGCGGTGAGAACTGCTTAAGCAACGCAACTGAAAATTTGTTACATGGAATTATTACTCGCTGAGTATTAGTGCTAGGATTAAAAATATGATACACCAATAAAAGCCTGTTCCAAGCCCTCACAACAAAGTTAGACAAAAAATTTCTGTCGTCATGGGGACACAGAGAGGGTTACTCAAAAACCGACAATGCAACATTCATGCAGTGGCGTTGCATTGAATTTTTACTCGGTGAGTATAACAGCTACGATAAATGTTTAAAAGAGAAAATGATGGATTTATACTTGGCCTTACGACAAAAATAAAAAAATTTTGGTGACGTTACCAGGTTGTGAAAATAGCAGCTTATGTCACAGAAATGTAATATCGTTGCATGGAATTATTACTCACTCAGGATACGTCCTGCGGTAAAATTTCTTTTACGATAGCATAGATGTGTTATTACGCCTCACAACTTAAATACGAAATAAATTCTGACCGTCATAATTTCAAGATGGCAACCATATAATATAGTAAAAATGCTACAACCATGAAAAAACGTTGCATGGAATTTTAACCTTGTGACTACTGGCGTGACGGTAAATTTTAAAGAACGAAAATGAAGGTGAGGTCTTCGGACACATGATAAAAATAAAAAATAAATTGACGGCGTCATGAGGCCCCTCAGGAAAACGCCAATGTGACGCATATGCATCACTTTTGCTGGATTAATTGCATACTGCTAAGGCAAAGGAAAAGCACAACCAATGGAGAAGCAAATAAAAAAAGCAAAAGCAACAACACCAGCTACAGCAACAACAAAAACGTTAACATCAACATCAACATCAACATCAACATCAACATCAACATCAACATCAACATCAACATCAACATCAACACCAACATCAACATCAACATCAACATCCACATCCACATCAACATCAACAAAAACGTTAACATCAACATCAACATCAACATCAACATCAACATCAACATCAACATCAACATCAACATCAACATCCACATCAACATCAACATCAACATCAACATCAACATCAACATCAACATCAACATCAACATCAACATCAACATCAACATCAACATCAACATCCACATCCACATCAACATCAACATCAACATCAACATCAACATCAACATCAACATCAACAACAACATCAACATCAACATCAACAAAAACGTTAACATCAACATCAACATCAACATCAACATCAACATCAACATCAACATCAACATCAACATCAACATCAACATCAACATCAACATCAACATCAACATCAACATCAACATCAACATCAACATCAACATCAACATCAACATCAACATCAACATCAACATCAACATCAACATCAACATCAACATCAACATCAACATCAACATCAACATCAACATCAACATCAACATCAACATCAACATCAACATCAACATCAACATCAACATCAACATCAACATCAACATCAACATCAACATCAACATCAACATCAACATCAACATCAACATCAACATCAATATCAACATCAACACCAACATCAACATCAACATCAACACCAACATCAATACCAACACCAACATCAACATCAACACCAACATCAACATCAACATCAACATCAATAACAACAACAATATCAACAAAAACAACACCAACAACAACTATAAACACCGTCACGTCAAAGCCTACGGATATGTTCAGGACACAGTTCAAAAAAAGTTCCAAATCTTTTTTGATATAAAATTCTACATATGTATCACATAGTTTTATGATGCAGTATGACGGCATAGGATGATACGGTATTATATGGTATGATATGATGGGTTTGGTGTGATTGTTTGAGTCTGAAGTTGTTCTTATTTATCATAATAATATTAAGCTTTTCGAAATTTTATTATACCAAATTTAATTTACTCTTGCCATTATATGAAATCAGACTTTTTAAGTAAGACTATTTTAAGGAGTAAACCACTTAAAAATGTCTTCTTTTTTGGGTTAAAGTTTCACTTATACCGTGATTGGGTGTCAACACATATATTTTTTTTTTTTAAGAATTGCGGATAGTTCTTCGTGAATTTTTCATATGATATTTTAAAAATCCAAGCTGAGAAACAAATAAAAATATTAAAAAAGTCTTAAAACACAAATGGTTAATACCAAATTAAAAAAACAAACAAATGGTTAAGACCAAATATTCCAAATATTTAATAATGAAATTAAATTGAAAAATAAAAAGGCTTACAGGAAAAAAAAATTTTTAATTCAAACAATGAATTAAAATTAAATTAAAAACGAAAAAAAAACCAAAAAAATTAAAAAAAAAAACAAAAAAGTAAAAAAGACACCGTTTCGATAGTATTTTAAGTTCTATCTTTTGATATCTATATTTATCGTAAACTTCTAAACAAAAATTGTTTTTCAATTTTTTTCTATAAACTATGAAAATAACCTTTACTATTTTAAAAGTTTTCGTCTTTTTTTGTAGCAATTCATAAAATAGTAAATTATAATATGTTTCTTGGATATCAATTATGTAATTATAAGCATTAATAAGCAAATTTGAATCACAAATTTTTTCAAAACATTTCCCAGTCACACTCCTCCCATAAATTTGTAATATACCAGATGAAAATTTTTACCGGCGCTACTAAAGTTATGCATGTGCGCAATTATAAGAACTAGGATCGCCTGTGGTCGAAATTCGACCCTACCAATATAGATTTCTCACTTGTTTTTTTTTTTGTTTTTATTGAAAATGTTTTTGTTGATAATGCTGCTCCTTCTTATAATAACATTCTTCCACTAAGTATTCGGTCCATGCAACAATCCTTCAGTTTTTCTCCTGTAGTTGATGGGGTTCCCAAACTTGTCTTCATTGATATTCTTCTTCTTACATTTGGTCTAATAATTGCCTTACTTCCAGTCCAAGCTCTTGTTTTAATCCATGTCCAAATTCCTGACCTTATTCTTGTTCAAATCTTTTCCTAATCCTTTTCCCACTTCCTTTTCAAATCTTTATCCTTATTAAATTCAATTCTTTGTTCTTTTCCTTGTTCTATTTCATGTCTGAATTGATCATAAGAAGTTAGGTCAAAGTACTTTCAAGGGCTGAAATGGCCAGTTATTTATTTATTTTTTTATTTCTATTTCATGTCCTTATACTTTTCTCAATCTTGTCCCAATTATCGTTTTGTCTCAGTCCTTGTCGAAGTCATCTTCCCAATTCTTATCCAATTCTATACTCTAATCCTCTGTTCCAAATTTTGTACTACTCCTTTTCTTATTCCTGGTCCTAATCTTTGTCCAAATCCTTGGTCTCATCCTTTTTCTAATCCTTGTTATAATCCTTGTTCTAATACTTGTCCTTATTTTAATTTTAATCAATTGTAATTTTTTTTTTAATTTTCTACTTTTTTTTTGCTTTTGCATTTGGTACATTCTGCACCGAAAAAAAAATAATAGTAAAATCACCTAAGTCGGTGATACAGCCGAACTTTGCGAAGCGTTTTTCACTAAAAATAAAAAACAAACAAAAGAAAAAACGATATTGATATGGTAGAATTTCGACCACGGGCAATACTAGTATTAATAATTATGACTCGATTAGTAGCTTGTGAACTGTAAGGCATCATTTTCTGTTCCACTTTTTTAATTCTTTAAATTATAGGCATTGATATAAAATCTAAAATTGCTTCGTAATGCATTATTAATTACGTATTTTAATTGTATTTAAATTTGTCACATTTATCAGTGAACTGAATAATTTCAGAAATCATTGCAACTTACTTACAAAATTGTATAAAATAGACAGTAAAATATTTTTATGTTTTCGGTTTTAATTCATTTTGAAGTTGAATTCGAAGCAACAATGTTCAAATTTAAGTCAACAACAGTTACTAGAGCTAAATTTATGTCGATTTTAGTCACTTTGATAGTTTTAAATAAAATATTCATTTGCAGCAGTCAACAGGTAAAACTAGATACTTACAACAATTATTTTGACATTTTTGTGAAAATTTGGTATTTATAGGTCTTATTGAGAAAGTCAAATACTTTAACCTTGAAGTCAGTTCGTTGCATCTTTTCGGATAAAACTTACGCAAAATTTGCTAATTGCGGTATAAAGCCTGTGAATCGCTCGCTTAAATATTTCAACATACACATAGTGCCATTGAGGCCCATCACTCACTTCCTTGTAGGTTCTACATCTTATCTAATCAAAACGCTTATTAAACCAGTTTTTCTTTGTTTTCCTTACGAACAACAGTTACATTTCCGTGTGCTGAAAAAAGCCACCGGTGGCTATAAACCTTTTGGCATCGAAGTCTCACTGGATATGTGCAAATTTTTCGCTGGTAAGAGAAATATGGTTTTTGATTGGTTTTACTCTGTTGGCCATCCCTACTTAAACCGTAATCTCTCATGTCCCATTAATGTAATGAATATTTCTCAACTTGAGATACCTTACTATATCGTCATTAAGCTTATATATCACTTTTACAGACGGATATTATTATAAAAGATCTTCCTTGCAATCTTGTTAGACTGCCCTCTGTTTTTCCGGATGGTATATACCTTGCTCATTTAATAGGGAGTAGCCTTAATGGACCGGTTGGAGAAATGAAACTTGTTGTAGAGATAAAAGAAAAAGAATATTGGGGCAAACGAAGTTGACTGAAATGTGAATTGCTCGTTTTAAAAGAAGTTTCGAATAGATGTAGTGATATTTTTGTCTTACTGTTTAGACTCAGAAAAAAAAATAGCTCGATTAACAGGGAAAGCGGTTAAATTCCATCGAACAGAAGTTTCTTCAATTTCTTCGAAACAGTCTGAAATGTTAATTTAACAGTGGACTGATTAAGTAAAACTGTTATTTTATCAACAGTTCACACTGTTAATTTGAAAAACTCGACTGTTGGATGGAATTTAACCGTTTCACTGTTAATTTCACTGTAATAAAAGAAAACTATGTTTGAATCTTCATAATATCAAATAAAAATTTGTGTGCTTAATTGATTATTTACTTAATGGGACAAAACTGGGTGAGTTTTGGCGAGTCTGTACAGACAATGCAAGTTTGAGATATTGATAGTAGTACTATCCAGCTCTTACTTACTTCAGCAATCCAGCAGTATCCAATTGAGTAAACATGCGTGGACCAAAATGCTATGAACCGCAAGGTCCGTGGATCGATCCCAAACGACACAGACTATTTCTTCAATTACTTTTTTAATCGACCGCCACCTCTCTACAGACAATAGCAAACCTTAAAGATTAAATACGTTTTAAGTAATTAAGTATTGTAGAGAATACAATAGGCTATTCAATAAGTCCTTAGTGTGATTGAGAAAATCTTAATTTTTGGCTACATCACTTCTACACTCGCGCTCACAAAAAAACGCCGAGCTTCGTTTTTAAATTTTTGTTCTCTTTGTTATAAATAAATTTCACAAGTTCCGTTATTTTTTAATTGTTGTTTACTTTATTGATTCAAAGTCTTAAGCAGTCAAAAAAAATGTTTATTTGTAAAAACATTTTCGTCATAGTTTTAAGAGAAAATATTCTCTTTTGTTTTTTGATAAAGTCACTTTGTATGGGAGGTGGGTGTGGTGGGGGTTAATTTCATACACAAAGTACAAGTTATATATCAAAGTTCATATGCAAAATTTCAAGTCCATATATTAAGTTTTGGAGAATTTAAAGAAATTTTACATTTTTGGTAAAGTTACTTTGTATGGGAGGTAGGCGTGGTTTTCATTCGATTTGGTTGAATTTCATACTCAGAGTGTATATTATATATCAAAGCTCATACGCAAAATTTTACCGTTTCGATAAAGTCACTTTGTATGGGAGGTAGGCGTGGTTATGATCCGATTTTGCTCATTTTCGAACTTGACCTTTATTTTTTAGATAAAAGCTTAAATATCGAGTTTCGTGATGATAGCTTGAAAATTACGGCTCTAATCTTGACGACAGACGGACATGGCTAAATCGACTCGGGTGGTGATGCTGATCAAGAATATATATACTTTTCTATACCTACCACGCCTCCTTATGGGCGTTACAAACGGAGTGACAAAATTAATATACCCCGTTTACGTTTTTTAAACGTAGGGGTATAAAAATTGGTGTTGATCTGTGTAGTATTTAATTAAAAATTTTGAAGTTTTCATATTGATGATGATATTGACGAAAAAAACAAAAAATAGATATATTAGTGTATAAACAACAAAACCTGAACAATTTTGATACATCGCAGAAAGTAGGTTGTCATGAGTTCTCAGTAAGAAGATTCCTTTTGAAATTTGAAGAAACCGGCAGTCTGGAACGCTTTCCTGGCAGCGGGCGACCTAGAAAAACAAACAGTCGCGATGACAGGTAAATAATGCGTATAACTCTGCGCGACGGGTTTAAGACTGCTCCAGAAATTTCTGCAGAATTAAGGACAGTACATGAAATAAATATAAGCACCGAAACTGTAAAGCGTCGCCTAAAAGAGGTTGGTTTAAAGGCACGAAAAGCTGCTAAAAAGCCCCTACTAACAGTGAAAATGCGATCGCTCAAATTGGTACAAAGAAAGAAAAGATTGGATGTATAACGACTGTGCTCGAGTTATTTTTTTAGACGAGAGTAAAATAAACCTTATTGGTCCCGATTCTGGGGTCATGGTCCGCCGCAGACGTAACGAGAGATACAAAGATGAATTGGTTCAAAGTTCAGTGAAGCCTTCTCCATATGTTATGGTGTGGGGAGCAATTACTAGCTATTGTGTTGGAAAAATCATGTGTCTGGAAAATTCTGTGAACTCCTCTGCCTACATAAATATCATTAATAATTGGTCGATTCCGCACCATGCCATCGACCAAGATCGGTCACTATCTCCTACGCCTGATTCGAAGTATTTGATTATATGGGTAAGAAATTTAGTACTCATAATTGTTTTTCTATTTAAAGGTCATTGCCTATAACGAAAATTTAGGGATTCAGTCGCTGCCATGGCCCGGAAATAGCTCCTATCGAGAATGTTTGGGCCATTCTGAAACGTAAAATTCACGGAAATAAGCCCACAACCATTTCTAAACTTAATGAAATAATATATGACACCTGGTACAATGAAATATCGGAAGAGTTTATAAAAAATCTGTACGATAGTATGACTTCCCGCGTAGCAAGTGTCATTAAGGCCAAAGGAGGCCATTCCCGTTATTAAAACCCGTTTTAAAGCAGTTATTTTTAAAGATATTTATTTTATCCAACTACATACATGCTTTCATAACACAAAATATGTTTTCCTTGAAATAGTTTTTTTTCATTTTTTATTGCAAAAACGGTCATTTTTTATTGTACGGTGCTTTATATTCGAGTAAGAGCTTTTAAGCGTATCATTACTTTATAATACAGAAAATATTATATGAATTCAATAATTTTATGTTAAAAATTCTTTAAAAACCTTAGAGTGGTTTCAAAATACACGGATAAAGTAAATTTTTCCTTATAAAAATATAAACATAATAAAATATATTCAGCTTCATATAAAACTAAGAAGTCGGCGTTTTTTTTTTTTTTTTGAGCGTGAGTGTATACATTTTGTATGATACGGTTTGTTCAAATCTTCAAAATACGCATCGGTTTCCATTTCAATTTCCTCATTTAATTTACATTTTTTTCCCGTCAGCCATCTTTTGAGATTGGAAAAAAGTAATAGTCGCTGGGGACCATATCTGAAGAATACGGCAACTAGAAAATCCATTCAAAGTGAAACTCGTTTCTTTTAATGACTTGTGAGATGGTTTTTCTTCTTCAAATTTGGTCATTTTGCCTGGATGTATTGTTCAAACGGTCCAATAATGCTTCATAATAGTTGGATGTTATTGTTTTTCTTTTTTCATGATAGTCGTTTAATAATGTGTCGTGAGAATCCCAAAAATACTGCCCAAACCTTTCCGGTCGATTGTTGTGTCTTGGGAACACTTCAACTTCTGAGCACTTTCACTTGGTCCAGTCCAAGCCATTGTTTTGTATAGTAGTGAATCCGTGTTTCATCACAGCTCACTAATCGACGAGCAAAATCTTTCGGATCACGATTAAACATGGCTTAACATTGCTTAGAATCACAAAGTCGTCTTATTTTTAACGATTTTTAATACACTCGACACACATTTTGCAACCAGATATTTCATACCAAAATTTTCATGCAAAATAGAAACCACACAAAATGGATAACTTTTTAGCCTAAAGTCTACATTAGTAGACTACTATTAATAGTACTACTATTAATTAATCAACTACTATTAAGTGGACTCTTCGTGGTGGACAACGACCAGACAGGCCATAAAAAACTAAGTAGTCGCGATGAGTCCATTCAAATATGGAAAATCAAGAAACAGCCTCGAAACTTGTGTCGTAGAGGTTAACGAGAACCTTTCTGTTAAACACAGAGGTCATGTTATGTTAGTAACATCATGTTATGGGAGTGTTTGAGTGCAAATGGAGTTGGCAATATTCAGTTCATAACTGACGGAATGAACCATCAGAAGGTACATACATACCTTACAAATTACAAAGGACAATTTAGAAGCAAGTGCCGAAAACCTTGGGGCTTTTCGGTCGTTACATATTTCAATAAGATAACGACCCGAAGCATACGGCTCAGAATACTCGATGATCCTTCTTTGATTCTGTAGAATAAGCCAAATATTTAAAGAACACTTCCTCGGTCGCCAGGTCTTAATCCGATCAAACATTTATGGGCGGATTTGGAGCGATATATTCGAAAGCTTCCTTTAATATCTAATGGACAATTTAAACGTGTTATAACAGAAGAATGGGCAAAAATTTCATCAGAAAGAACTCGGAAGCTTGCTTTGTCCATGACAAATCGCATAAAGAAGATTATTGGACTGAAGTGATATGGCCTTATCACTTGTTAAATTTTCATTTTCATTATATTATTATTATTTAAAATTGAGTTCTGAATACTTTTGTGACCTGATAAGTATTTTGACGTAGAATACGTCATTCTCGGAGGTAAGTAGGGTGATTGATAGTGATCAGGTGTCGGTATTTATATCACTTTTTGAGCCTTTGGTGGGCCTAAAGTACTGATCGTACAATGTTGATGTTAGCACTTGTTGGTCTGCTTGATCCTCAATGCGACAAAAATTCATGTTAGAACTCTCTAACTTATATAAATTTTACACAATTACATGAAATATAAAGCCAACATTTGATGTTTTTGTTTGCTTAAACTTGCTACCTATTTATCGACAGTTTCCGGTTTTATCGGCAAAACCATAAAATTTGTATGGGAGCCCCCCTAAGGAGTGATCAGAGGGAATAGGTGTCAAAGGCAAAAATGTTCCTTTTACAAAAGTAATGGGGGGTCAGTCATACATATTAACCCTCTCCGGCACTCCTCTTAAAGGTCATATGCTCAGGTGTATGGAATAAATAAACAAAAACCATAAAATTTGTATGGGAGCCCCCCTAAGGAGTGGTCGGAGGAAATAGGTGTTAAGGGCAAAAATGTTCCTTTTGCATAAGTAATGGGGGTCGGTGATACATATTTACCCTTTCCGGCACAAAAACCATAAAATTTGTATGGGACGCCCCCTAAGGAGTGGTCGGAGGGAATAGGTGTCAAACGCAAAAATTTTCCTTTTGCAAAAGTAATGGGGTTCGGTCATACATATTAACCCTCTCCGGCACTCTCTTAAAGGTCATATGCTCAGGTGTATGGAATAAATAAACAAAAACCATAAAATTTGTATGGGAGCCCCCCTAAGGAGTGGTCGGAGGAAATAGGTGTTAAGCGCAAAAATGTTCCTTTTGCATAAGTAATGGGGTCGGTGATACATATTAACCCTTTCCGGCACAAAAACCATAAAATTTGTATGGGAGCCCCCCTAAGGAGTGCTCGGAGGGAATAGGTGTCAAACGCAAAAATTTTCCTTTTGCAAAAGTAATGGGGGTCGATCATAATATTTACCCTCTCCGGCACTCTCTTGAAGGTCATATGCTCAGGTGTATGGAATTAATATACAAAAACCATAAAATTTGTATGGGAGCCCCCCTAAGGAGTGGTCGGAGGAAATAGGTGTTAAGGGCAAAAATGTTCCTTTTGCATAAGTAATGGGGGTCGGTGATACATATTTACCCTTTCCGGCACAAACACAATAAAATTTGTATGGGAGCCCCCTAAGGAGTGCTCGGAGGGAATAGGTGTCAAACGCAAAAATTTTCCTTTTGCAAAAGTAATGGGGGTCGATCATAATATTTACCCTCTCCGGCACTCTCTTGAAGGTCATATGCTCAGGTGTATGGAATAAATATACAAAAACCATAAAATTTGTATGGGAGCCCCCCTAAGGAGTGGTCGGAGGGAATAGATGTCAAAGGAAAAAATGTTCCTTTTGCAAAAGTAATGGGGGTCGGTCATACATATTAACCCTCTCCGGCACTGGTTTATAGGTCATATGCTCAGGTGTATGGCATAAATATACAAAAACCATTAAATTTGTATGGGAGCCCCAATAAGGAGTGGTCGGAGGAAATAGGTGTCAAAGGCAAAGATGTTCCTTTTGAAAAAATAATGGTCGGTCATACATATTAACCCTCTCCGGCACTCTTTTAAAGGTCATATGCTCAGGTGTATGGAATAAATATTTTGCTAAATATTTTTTAAAAAAGATGTCATCAAAAGTGAATTGAATAATTCTACGTTTTGTGTTACGACATAGTCGAAACTACTGTATCTTTTTTATTTTTTTTTTTTTAAATATTTTAAAAATGTACTTATTTAGATTTTTATTGTTTGTGCTAAATAAAAGTTTATATATTGCATAAGCAATTAGATTTATTTTTATTTAAAAGTGGTTTTTATAAAACATATGGTAAGATATATGTATGTATATGAGCATGGATTTATAAACTAACAATTCCGAATACTTTTGTGAGGCACTGTATGTGTAAAAAATATTTTTAAGAACTGAGCGATGGTATTGAAAGCGGTAGATGTCTCTTTGTCTCAATCGATACCTTCCTTGCGAATGTAAGATCCAGACATATTCCTTATCTCAGCTCTTATCCGAATCGTTAACCTTATATTTGTCCTATCTGTCTAAAGTTGTTTCCTAATCCCTATTCTAAAATGTGTCATAATCCTTTTTCATCAAGGTTAACCTTGACACAGGGTGCATCATAAGTAGATTAGAACTCAGTTACTAATGTAAAAGTGTTCTCTATGTCAAAATAAACTTCCGGGTAAGTTTGAGCGCATATTGGCAGAATAAGTAGGACCTTAGTAGCTTGAGTGGATCACAGTGAAAAGTCATGCAAGACTACTGATAAGCTGGAGTGGCGGCCAACGAAACAGTTTGTCTAGTCTGCTGTGTGATTTACTCTATACAGAGCCGCTGTTGTTGTTGTTGGTTGTTGTCTTCATGTTGTCTTGTTGTCAACATACTTGTCCTAAAGCTTAAATTTGTTTTCAGTAAAAATAATGAAAGCTTATATTCAAATTTGTGATATTAGATACCTGTAGAGGTGATACTATCGAGCAAGTACGAATTCCATACAACATTTCATTGCATTTTTGTTGCATTAGCTTCTAACTGCATGACCTGAAGATGTCATAACTAGTTTTTTATTTTTGTCGGTAGGCTGTCGGTATTAATCCTCCACTTTTGGTTTGTAACATTAACCGTTCTGCATATATTCTACGATAAATAATTCTATGCAACGACATTCATGATTGATGCATTTCGATGCAGCGGCTCTCTCCGTGACCTCATGACGTCATGAATTGTTTTTATTTTTTTGCCATGAGGACCTCTACTGGCGTTTAATATTTTTTACATCTATCATCTATCAATCTTTTATGATTATGAAAAATACTTTATAACCTAAAACTTGTCAAAAGTAAGGTCAAAGATCATCTTCATGCCACACTATAATTAGGCTTGAAACCGTTGCGCATACACCTGAAATAATTTTCAACTTCAAAATGGCTTTTTAGCCCACTGTTCCACAGATGATTTCATTATGTTACCTTTATATATAAAAATGTATTTCTTCCACATACAACTTGTCGAGTATATCAACAAACATGCAAACTCTGCTACTCCTTGAAATGGTCTTCTAACGGTAAGTTAGAGTTCTTTGAAATTCCTTCAATTTATGCAAAATTTTTCGACTCAATTCAATTCAAAGTAACTTTTCCACTCTGTCAGTTGGTTTTCCTCTTCAATTTTATTATGAGAAAGTTCAACGCTCCAACCAGCCTATCCCCCCACTCAATATAACAGAACTATAACTTCCGGTAAACATCATTTATCAATGATTTCCTTAGCAAATCCCACAGCACACTCACACTTGCTTGTATGTATACACAACGCCCTACTCAAACCATTTCATAGCTAGAGCGTCTTTGAATTGCGTGCATTGGTCACATTAATAATGTTGTTGTTGTTATTGTTGTCGTTGTTACTGCTCTTGTACTGCCGGCCAGTATTGTTTGGCCTCTGACCGACCAGACAGACTAGTTATAGAAGAGCACGTTACGGGAATCTCTTTAGTATTTCGCTCACGTGATGCAGAACTTTGGAAGTCTTCCCTGTTTGTTTTTTTTCTATTTTATTCAGAATGAGTTTAACTTTTAATTGGATTCAACACCAGCTGACGTTGTGTGGGCTAGAAAGGAATGTGAATTTGCTTTTTTTCGGACCGTTATTTGTTTGACTTCTGAGGCAATTCAAGTGTTGTTAATTGTGAGAGCTTCTACCAAAAATAAAACCATGCATGTATGAATTAAATAAAAGTGATGTTGTTTTTAAAGTGTTGTTGTAATAGTGAAGTTAAAAGAAGAACTACCATTGTCATTATTTCGTAGGCAACTCGTTGAAGTTGCGATATGGAAATATTATTTAATCTGAATGTAGTTGTGATGTCGATAGAATGTTCAACCTCGATATTGTAGCAATATCAAAATTTTAATTATTCTCAAGATCATGGCGATATTAAAATTTCATACAATCGCGGTATACACACAAAGAAAAGAAAAGTTTATTGCTAGTTTGCCGCAAACGAACTTCGTTTGTCGTGCTTGGGATCGTTATTGCAACCTTTTCAACAGTTGTCACAATAATAGTCAGTTGCGAGAAACGCGTCATTTTGTTGCAGGAAATTAATTTTGTTTTGTCATTAGCGCGAATGATTTTTAAATTGCAGCAATTGAAAAATTTATTTTCTCCAACTGAAAACTTCTTTTGTTTTCCCTTCGTTGTATAAACACAACGCTTATAGTTCAGAGTTACTTTTTGAAGCTTTTGAATAAACTTATTGAATCACACAATGCCAACACCATAAAAATAAAAAGTCAGCCGTTTGTTCCTCTTGGTCATTTAAAAATTCAGGAAAACCACGGTCAAAACATGGTCCCAGCCCAGCAAACATTATGACTCTTAATAGACTCTTTTAAGACTCATTTAAATGAGTTTTTATCGTCATAATGGGTTAAAAAAAGACTCTTTTATGAGTACATTTTCGTAGGTTATGGGCTTCAAAATATGATTCATAATAATGACTGCTTTATGTCTTATTTTGGACTTAAAATTAAGACTCTTTTAAAACTCATATTTAATACTATTTTAAGGTTAATAATAAAGACTCTTTAAAGACTCATAATAAAGACTCTTTTAGAACTCATATGAATTAGACCTTTTGGACTCAAAATGAAGACTCTTTTGAGACTCATATTTAATACCCTCTTAAGACTCATAATAAAGACTCTTAAAATACTCATAATAAATACTCTTTTAGAACTCATATGAATCAGTCTTTTGGACTCAGAATTAAGACTATTTTAATAGCCATATTTAATACTCTTTTAAGAATTATGTAATGGAATCTTTAAAGACTCATAATAAAGACTCTTTCAGAACTCATAGTAAGTAACAATGAGCCGTTTAGGTTGAAATATATATTTTAGATGAAAATTTATTCTAAATATTTTATAATTGAAAAATAAAAAAAAATACAAAAATATTTTTTCTAAACATTTCAAATAAAAAGTAATTGTAGAAAAATTAAAAGTTAAAAATTGCACTTTGCCATATTCGACTCGACTTCATTCGATTCTGCAAGCTCCTCAACTGTACACTGAACGACTAAACGATAAATTATGATTTATTCGAGCATTCACTTCGAAAAAAATATTCACATTCTCACAAATTACTATCACATTACAAATTACAGAGGATGACCCGTGATGGTCAGACATACATATGCACCAACGTTTTCATATATTAAGAAGATAAAAATATAACTTTAAAGTTTATAAAATTCTCTCAGAACCTAATTGTCAAGTTCTCATAAAACACTTGTATATAAGACTCTTTTATAAGGCCTTATTATAATTAGCATATATCATGCAATATAAGTAACTATAATCCTTTTGTGAGCCTTTGTTATGAACAATCATAATACCGTCTTATTAAGGACTTTTTAATGAGTTATTTTTATGAGAACTCATAAAGCAAGCATAATATTGACTCTTTTAAGAATCCTATTTTTAAACAGTCATTTTACTATCCTATCAAAGACTCCTTTAGAAGTATTTTAATTGCGTACTCATAAGATATGCATAAAAATACTCTTAATAGAGTCTTATTTCTTAGCAATCATTTTACAAACATATCAAAGACTCCTTTAGGAGTCTTTTTATTGCGTACTCATAAAACACGCATAAGAAATACTATTTTTAGAGCCTTATTTCGAAGCAATCATTTTACAATCATATCAAAGACTCCTATTTTTATTGCGTACTCATAAAACACGCATAAGAAATACTCTTGTTAGAGTAATTTTTTTTTTTTTTTTGAGGCACTCAGAAAATGTTTGCAGAGGTGTAGAAAGGTTGCATGCCGCGAAACAAATAAACATTCTATACACACATACATACTTCATACAATACATCAAGTCGAATTGTGTCTCATTGAAAGTGTAGAGAGATAGAGCGGAAAAACTCCATATAAAAAAACAAATTCCTGAACATGTTTAAGGTGGTCAGTAAAAATTAACAAAACTGTGTTGGAGTAATTCACCACATCAAAACACATTTCAACATATTAGATTCTACTCCAATTGGGAATTAATGTGGTGAAGTCATTTGTTCTTTTGTTTTAAGCTCGGACTAGTATGTATGTAAGTATATGTTTTTGTTTGTTTATTTTTTGTTGTGTTGTGCTTGCTGAAAACAAAGAACAGAGAATAGAGAAGAGAGCATCATGGAGTTTATTGAAGCTCTCGCAGCATTGTGGATGATTTCCTAAAAAATTTTACACTTTATTTAAAGATACTTATTTTTAAAATATCGTGAAAAAAATACCCCTATATCCCTTTGCAGCACAAATTTGATATTTTAAAACTTACTTCATAAAAATCGGACCAGTACTTTTGGGGTTTAGCGGCAACAAAAAATTTACACTTTAATTAAATATAATAGCATAGATAAGATATATTTTTAAGTTGACACCTGAATATTTGTTTGAGTCAAATACAACCCGCAAACGAATTGTAGTTGGCAAATTGTTCAGTTGCGGTAAACGAAAAATTTCTTTGCGTGTAGTAAAGATATCGAAATTTTATTCAATCTCGATATACCCAGCTAGCATTTTCAATCGTAGACGACTCTACCGCGATAGGACCAGGCGATTGAATATAAATCGTCCACGATGTCGTATTCCGATCGTGCAAGTTCAGTACAACGGGAGAAACTGTCTCAAGCCGGCGACTCTTCCATTTGAGTCGTCTACGATGCGCCAAAAAGAATCGCTGAAGATTCTTCAAATTATCGCCAAGACGATCTTTAATTTATCCTAAATTCTACAAATAAAAAGGATTGTTCTGTATTGTTCATTTTTTTTTTATTTAAAATAAAATCAATTCAATTATTTAAAAAAAAAAAATTGTTTGATTAGAAAAAAATCTATATTAATAAAAATCATTTTCTGTTTGTTTGACTACAATACAAATCTTAACGGCTGAACGGATTTAACTCAAATTCGGCTCACATATTACTTGAATCCTAACTTAGGTTATGGCATACTAAGTTTTGACCACGCCTCTTCCGCCCCTTTACAAGTAACGCAAATCTAACTACAAGCGTATTTTTTCAAGCGAAAATGCTCGACTTATTAATTTTAAGAAAATACTGTTATTTTGATACCAAAAACGTTCACATATCTTTAAAATTGGACAAACTTCTGGTACAACGTCGTTTTCTAATAACATCGTTTCCTTAGAATAATAAAAAAAACCATAAGAAATTCGTATATTTTACTTGCGATGCAAATAACTCCGTTGTTTTTGAATATATTTCATTCAAATTTTTTTCGTTGATAAACTCAATTCAAGCACTTAATAAAAACAATTTGAAGGGTACCGTTATTTTAGCGGATATATTTTTAATATGTATTTCAAAAAAGGTCCAAAATATTGACTTTTTACTCAAAAAATGACACAAAAGTTGTTTTTGTTGTTAAAATTATAAAAACTCAAAATTGCATTTTTGACTACCTCTTACATGACATAGCGTTTTATAGCAAAAATGCTTCCAATTTCACAGAAAAATTTATTAACTATTTCTGTCATCAAAAAACATGACCCAACCCCCAGTGATTTTTTAAAGAAATTAATTTTTTTTAAAAGTTGTTTTTATTCTTTTTATATAATAGTTAAGCTCAAAGAATAATTTATGTGAAAAAATTATACCAATATCTCTTTCCGATCAAAAGTTATCGCGATAAACATATTTTTTTTTAGACACAAACCAATCTGTTTTTCAAATGCTTATCTATTAATAAAAATCATTTTTTTTCTGTGAACATTAAAACTACTGGGAAACTGTAACGGGCAGTGGAAAATGACTGTGGTGTCAAACTATGAGTCTAAGAAAAGTTTTTAATACACCTATTATGTCCTTATATAGTTGCAGGGTGCAGCAACGCGCGCCGGGAAAAGGCTAGTATATATATAAAATACAAATTATTTAGAAGCCAAATCCCCCTTCTTTGTTCCATCATCCTTCTTGGTCCGATCACCTTTCCTGAGCCGATTACCAGATGAACAAAATGTTGTTGCAGCACTTTGTTAATTCTTGCAGCGTCAGTTTTAAATTTTAATTGACAAACATCTTAAAAGAGAAAAGCAAATTAAGAAAATCTAAGAGTATAAAATAAAAAGTACTTGCTTGTTATAATTCTCGAAATACTAAATTCCTGGATGCTGGGCTTTTTATTTGTTCCAAGCCATCTCTCGAAACCAGCCTCGGCACGTATTCACTACTTAACGACTGAGTTGAAATAAAGCAAAAATCAGTTGTTCAAAAAAAGCAAAAACCAATTGTTCTCTATAAACTTTTCTTGTTCTTTATAAAGAACACAAAATAGATTCGCAAAATCATAATTTACAAGCGTAAAATCCGATTGTGGCAAAAGAAAAACATACGTCAGTCAATCATCAAAATGAGTCACAAAAATACCATTCTCAAGAGTCTTATGCGAGTTTTGGCATCTAGCACTCTTTAAATGCTCGCCAAGATGCGTGATCCACGATTCACTCGTCCAAAAATGGTCACAACGACTCGCAATAGCATCATTTGGAAAACCAAAATAAAATTCTACTTTAACAATCGTCTGGACGATTAAAAAAAGAAACGCGAAATGATCGCCCTCGTCATACAATCTTCCAAACGCTAGCTGGGTAGTTAACGATAGGCGGTTTTGTATGGAAAGCAACCATTTCTCGATATCCTTGTGATATCAACTCGAAAATAGATAAAATGGACTTTAAATTATAAGCAATTTTATATAAAAACTAAAATCGCTTCATTACGAATTATTAATTGTGTATTTTAATTGTTTTCAAATTGATCACATACATCAGTGAACTGAATAATTGTAGAAATTATACAATTTTGTCTTTAGACAAAATTGTCTAAAATTAACAATAAAACATTTATATATTGATGATTTTGATTTATATTGAAGTTGAATTCGAAGCAACAATGGTCAAATTTAAAACAGCAACAGTCACTAAACCTAATTTTTTGGCAATTTTAGTCATTTTGATAGTTTTAAACAAAATAAACATTTGCAGCAGTCTAGAGGTAAAACAAGATACTCACAATAATTATTTTGACATTTTTGTGAACACGGTATTTATAGGTCTTAGTGGGAAAGACAAATATCATAAACTTGCAGTCAATTCGTTGCATCGCTTTGGATAAAAATTACGGAAAATTTGTTTATTGCGATATAAAGCCTGTGAATCGCTCGCTTAAATATCTTAGTATTCACATGGTGCCATTCAAGCCCATAAATTACTACAAAGTAGGTTCTACACTTTATCTTATAATAAATTAGAAACGGTTATTTAATCATTCCTTTTTGTTTTCCTCACGAACAGTTACATTTCCGTGTGCTGAAGAAAGCCATCGGTGGCTACAAACCTTTTGGTATCGATGTCTCACTGGATATGTGCAAATTTTGGAGTGGTAAGAGAAATATGGTTTTTGACTGGTTTTACTCTGGTGTCAAGCCCTACCTAAACATGAATCTCTCATGTCCCATTACTGTAAGAATATTGAGATGCGATTCTATTTTGTCAGTATTGCGTTTATATAATCACTTTTTACAGACGGATGTCATTTTAAAAGATCTTCCTTGCAATCTAGTTAGCCTGCCCTCTGTTTTTCCGGATGGTATATATCTTATCCATTTAATAGGGAGTACTCGTAATGTACCAATTGGAGATTTGCAAGTTGTTGTAGATGTAAAAGAAAAAGAGCAATGGAGGCAGAGCGTGGTCAACTGAAATATGGATTGAAATAGATGTAGTGATATTTTTGTCTTTCTTTTTAGAGATTATTTTATAAGCGCTAGAGAGAAGAAGAGAAAAAAATGTTTAAATCTTGATTTTATCCTCCTGGGACCCAAGCAATAAATTTTTGAATTCAAGCAGTTAAGTTTTTTGGAATGACTAATTGATTTGATGTTTTACAATTTGAAATTGTAACATACCAATTTGCTTATATAGAACAATTTGTCCATAAAGTAACTCTGAATTATAGAAGTTGTGTGTATACAACGAAGGGAAAAACAAAGGAAGTTTTCAGTTGGGAAAAACAATTTTTAATTTTTAAATTGTAATTTTAAAATAATTTTTATTAAAAAAACGAAATTAATTACATGCAACTAAATGACACGTTTCTCGCAACTGAACAATTATTATGACAACTATTGAAACGTTTGCAAATAACGATCCCAAGCACGATAAACGAAATTCGTTTGCGGCAAACTGGCAATAAATGTTTTTTTTTCTGCATGTACAAAAAGGTAAAACTACTGTTTAATCTGTGAAAAATTTAAAACGATTCCCAGAGAAGTCGCCAGCAGTTTTAATTTTTTAGACAACTGGGTGAAAATGGAAGAATTGAAGAAGCGTGCCGCCATCAAATACTTTCATTTCATAGGCTTAACACCTCTTCGAATCAAAAAATGAAGTCAGAATTGAACTCTATCTTCTTCTACATATCCAAAGGATAAACAGTGGGTTCCTGAATTTAAGAGTAGTGCACGAGCACTAATGATGAACCGATGCCCCAGTGAGGTCTCAACTGTCGAAGGGTTTAAGAAAATATATAAAAACTTTGTAGAAAACCTCAAATTGAAGGTGAAGGTGAGCGCTTAGACTGCTGGGATGTTTACTGACATTTGTGCCAATTGTATCAACCGACAATTTGGTACTGTTCAAGCGAAGTTTCAGAGATTTTGCATTGAGTTATAACTGTTGACGAAACATGGTAAAGGCCGATCAGAATTAATAGTTTTTTAATTAAAAAATTTTCTGTGTCAGCTTTGATTTGAACCTCGGCCCTCGTGGATCGTAAAATTAGCATCGAATGATCGACGCATTTTAACGCATTCGACCACGGCTACCAATGAAAATAAACAGTTGTCAAATCAATGGACTGAAGCAGTTGCCCAAAGAAAGCAAAAGGTCTGCAGAAACTAATCCCAAAATTTTTGATCGATAATAATGCAACATTCATGCAACGGCGTTGCATTGAATTATTACTTGGTAATTATATGAGCTACGCTCAGTGTTTAAAAAGAAAAATTAAGAATTTATAATTGGTCTTACAACAAACATTAAAACAAAATATCTTACGTCGTCAGGTAGTGAAGATAACAGCTTATGTATGTACATAGCAGAAATGTAGTATCGTTGCATGAAATTATTACTCACTTAGAAGACGTGCTACGACAAATTATATTTGAAGACAGTATAGATGTGTTATTACGCTTCACAACTAAAATATAAAAAAAATTTTATTGTCATGATTTCATGGTGGCAACCACATAATGCAGTAAAAATGCTACAACAATGAAAACCCGTTGCATGGAATTTTAACTCTGTGACTACTGGCGCAACGATAAATTTTATGGAACGAAAATGAAGGTGAGGTCTTCAGACACTTGATAAAAATAAAAAAATTCATGCAGCTAAAGCAAAATAAATTCACCACAGAAGAGCAATGGGGAAGGAAAAGCAAAAACAAAAGCAAGAGAAAAAGCAAAAGCAAAAACGAAATTAAAATCAAAATATAAAACAAAAGCAAACACAAAAGCAAAAGAAAAAGCAAAAGAAAAGGCAAAAACAAAAGCAAAAGCAAAAGCAACATCATCAACATCAACATCAACATCAACACCAACATCAACATCAACACCAACATCAACATCAACATCAACATCAACATCAACATCAACATCAACATCAACATCAACATCAACATCAACATCAACATCAACATCAACATCAACATCAACATCAACATCAACATCAACATCAACATCAACATCAACATCAACATCAACATCAACATCAACATCAACATCAACATCAACATCAACATCAACATCAACATAAACATCAAGATCAACATCAACATCAACATCAGCATCAACATCAACATCAACATAAACATCAACATCAAGATCAACATCAACATCAGCATCAACATCAACATCAACATCAACATCAACATCAACATCAACATCAACATCAAGATCAACATCAACATCAGCATCAACATCAACAACAACAACAACAACAACAACAACAATAACAACAACAACAGCAATAACAATCTAAAAAGCTCTGACAAGCTTAAAATAGTTGTGATTTCAAAAGTTTTTTCGTGGCAACCAACAGGTTACAAACAACAAAATAAAATAATGAAACCTGACTATAAAACCGGAAAAGAACTAAGATATGGATAAGGACAAAAATTTAGAAAAACCTAAAAGACACCTTTCCAAACAAGGAAAGGGATGCGGACAAGGTTTAAGTCAAGAATTTGGACATACAGGGTTGCCCATATTCGACGGACCCATCTGGCAACGCCATAACTTTTGACAGAGATGTCAGATCGCTTAATGACATACCGCGTTTGAAGCGTCAGTTCAAGCAGATTTTTACCATGGAACAATACACGCCACGCGAGCGCTCTGAAATAGTTGAAATTTACATTCAACAGAAGAAGTCAATTGTGAAAACTCAACGTGCTTTTAAAAACTTAAAAAATGTGAGAAGTGCGCCTTCTAAGAACAACACGAAGAGGCCAAATAAAAGTCGACCAAGGCGATCGGCCGAGAATATCGCTGCCGTACGAGCCAGTGTTGAGAGGTCCCCAAGAACATCCCAAAAACGCCATTCTCAGCAGTTGGGCATGGCTCGGTCCACTTTACAACGGATTATTCGCGTTGATTTGCATTTGTTCCCGTACAAAATTCAATTGACGCAAAGATTGTTGCCTGCGGACAAGCCTCGTCGATTGGAATGGGCCCAAAGAGTCATCGAAATGGCCGAAGATGACGAGCAATTTTGGAACAAAATTATCATGTCCGATGAAGCCCATTTCACATTGAATGGGACCGTAAATAAGCAAAATTGCCGTATTTACGCCACTGAAAATCCTCAGGAGATTCAAGAAGTGCCTCTTCATGACGAAAAAGTCACAGTTTGGTGCGGCGTTAGTGCGAAAACGGTCATTGGGCCGTTTTTCTTCCAAAATGAAAATGGCCATGCTGTTACCATCAACCAGGAGCGTTATCGCGACATGATGACCAATTTTGTGATGCCAATTATTCGTCGAAAGCGTATGAGGCAGTTCTGGTTTCAACAAGACGGCGCTCCACCGCACACAAGTCGCATAACAATCGATTTTCTGAAGAATTTGTTTCCGGGCCGTTTGATGTCGAAAAGTGGTGATTTGGACTGGCCACCGCGTTCGCCCGATTTGACGCCGCCTGACTTCTTCTTGTGGGGATATTTGAAGTCAAAGGTTTACGTTAACAAGCCAAGGACCGTAGAAGAGCTCAAGGACAACATTCGTGAAGAAATAGCCGCTATTCCGGCCGAAATGTTGGCGAAAACGATGGAAAATGCTGCAAAAAGGGCACAATACGCCATCAACGCCAGAGGCGGCCATTTGAGAGATATCATATTCAAAAATTGATGTAAACAAATCTACTTGGAACAAATTAAATGATTAAGATTGCCAACCGCCCAATTTTTATTTTTTTCTTTGATTTTTTTAACAAAAACATGGGTCCGTCGAATATGGGCAACCCTGTAGATTAAAACAATAGTTTGGACATGAAGTGGGAAAATTATTAGGACAAATAAAAAAATAACGGAAGGATGAGGATAAGCTTGGGTACAAAGAAAAGGATAGGGACAAAAATAAAAACAAGGAGGAAGAAACACTGTCCAAGACACACCCAACTCTTTATTTTTATCGGGCTGGAAACTTTTTAAGCCACCTACGTAAAAAATTATGCTGCAACTGGATAGAGATTTCGAGTATTTTGAGATTCATTCATTTAGGAACAACTCATTATATTTTGCGATTTATAAGCAAAAAGCTCGTTTAAGCTCATTTATGATAAGAAACGTTATTGTATCTATTTTAAGTTTAATCTTTAAAGAATATCTTACACAAACTTGAAAATTTTGTGACAAAAAAAAAAAAAAAATTAATTTTAATTTTTTTCCGAAATGTAAAATTTCTGACTCGACAAAAGAAAACAAATCAAAACAAGTTCCAAGCAAATATTTATAAACGAAAAATTACAACGCAAAAACGTTCTCAGAACTCTCGCTGTTCGCCAAAACTTCGCTTGTGGTTCAATGGCTAAGAATCTTCTGTTTTACCCCTACCAGAATCTAATAAATTTCTTTCATCACCCAGCCTCTTAAAGACGTTAAATCAAAACTTTTTTAGATTTCAACCCCAATTCTCGTTGCTGAAAATCCATTAAGGCAAAAAACTGAACGTTGACGCTTAATGCTACATAATGTCCAAGTTAACTTTTACTTGTAGCAAAAACAGCTCTTACACACACATACATACACATAAACAACAACGTTGGCAACAATGGGTTAAAACACAAAAAGTCAACTAATGCTTTTTTCACACAATTACAACAACAACAACAACCACATTCCAACAATAAGTAAGAAAAACATATAAAAATCAAACAACCTACAAAAGAAAAAAGGAAGGATTCAAATGGGACGTTTTCACTTTCTCAAGGAATAACAGTCAACATTTAGCATATCGTCGTCCGCGGTGGTCCTGCGTGTTTCTAGCTTTTATTGCAACTCAAAGAAACAAAACATAACAAAACAAAAAGCAACAAGAAGAAAATACAACAAAATAGTAGGGAAAAACTTGGCTCATATATCAAAATCAGAAACTTTGTGGAAATGCTTGTTTTTTCCCTATATTTGTTTTTTTAAATGGCACAAATTCTGCTCCTTTTTATGCTACTCCTTTATTTTGAATCAAAATGTATGATTGTGTGTTGTTTGCATTTTATAGCTTTTCATAAAGGGGAACTTTTGATTTTAATGGGTAGCGAAATGAAATGAAAACCAAGCCAGCATTGAATGCGTGTGTGTTTGTGACATTTCATGTAAAGATGTGTGCGTACATGTGTGTGTGTGTGTGTGTGAATGTTAACAACACTGCAACAAACACATTAGCATAAAAATAAAAGCATTTTCAACTTATAGCGACGCATAAAAGTCCTGAATGGAAGTCCTGAAGTTTTTGTGTAGCCTGAGGGGCAGCATGCATCATCAGAGGGAGAGAGAGTGGAAGGAATAACATTTTATTGCATACAGCGTCATTTATATTATTAAATGTGGCAGGCAGGCAGGCATTCCAAGAAAATAAAGTGTTTATTGTTAAAAAGGATATCAACATGCAGAAAAGTCTCTGATAGCACGCCAAGCAGGAAAAGGCAGATATTGGGCGATAAGCTCTTTTATTTTTTTTTTTTTTTTTTTGACATTTTGTTGATGTTCCTTTTGTTATGTTCATCGTTAGTCCGATTGTCTTATGTAAGTTTTCATGAACTCTAGGAAGTATCCTTAACCTGAATGTGTGAAGATTTTCACTCATCTAGTCATCTTGTTGATGTATCTACAGAGAAAAGTCACAAGTAGAGGAGATATGTTAAAGTTTTCACTGAAATAATTTCTTTAATTTTTATTTAGAATCTCCTTTATCTTTATCAAGCTAAGCTGAAATAATTATAGAAGCAAAACAGAAAAAAAATATAGTAAAACAATTTGTTTTCGTCCTTAGAAAATATTTTCATTTTACTGCTTATGGCAGTCATGCTTTCATACGGAACTATGCTCTAATGCTATACGCGGTGAATTTTTTATAAAATATCTGCTTTCATTCAGAGGGAGAAACATTATAAAATTAAGGACGGACTAAAGAACCCTTTTACTTAACTTTTCAAAATGTTCTATCATGTCCTACGTTAGTTCCGCGACACTTCTTTTGATTTTCGTCAATATTTTTGCGCAGATTTTTGATGGAATACTTCTCATTTCAGCCTCGATGCAAACAATTCTCACCGATATTTTAAACTTTAGGCTTATATAATGTTCCTTAAAGCAGCTTGAGCCATAGAACTTAGCAGGGTTTCATTTAGTTTTTAATCTATGGGAGCTATGGAACGTAAAAGGAGATATTGTGGGTATGGTATTTAAACATAACATAATTTAATATAATACAACATAACAAAACATAACATAACATAACATAAAATAATATAACAGAACAGAACAGAGCCGAGCAGAACAGAGCAGAACAGAACAGAACAGAACAGAACAGAACAGAACAGAACAGAACAGAACAGAACAGAACATAAAAGAACAGAACAAAACAGAACAGAACAGAACAGAACAGAACAGAATAGAACAGAACAGAACAGAACAGAACAGAACAGAACAGAACAGAACAGAACAGAACAGAACAGAACAGAACAGAACAGAACAGAACAGAACAGAACAGAACAGAACAGAACAGAACAGAACAGAACAGAACAGAACAGAACAGAACAGAACAGAACAGAACAGAACAGAACAGAACAGAACAGAACAGAACAGAACAGAACAGAACAGAACAGAACAGAACAGAACAGAACAGAACAGAACAGAACAGAACAGAACAGAACAGAACAGAACAGAACAGAACAGAACAGAACAGAACAGAACAGAACATAACAGAACAGAACAGAACAGAACAGAACAGAACAGAGCAGAACAGAACAGAACAGAACAGAACAGAACAGAATAGAACAGAACAGAACAGAACAGAACGGAACGGAACAGAACAGAACAGAACAGAACAGAACAGAACAGAACACAACAGAACAGAACAGAACAGAACAGAACAGAACAGAATAGAACAGAACAGAACAGAACAGAACAGAACAGAACAGAACAGAACAAAACAAAACAAAACAAAACAAAACAAAACAAAACAAAACAGAACAGAACAGAACAGAACAGAACAGAACAGAAAAGAACAGAACAGAACAGAACAGAACAGAACAGAATAAAACAGAACATAACATAATATAACATAACATAACATAACATAACATAACATAACATAACATAACATAACGTAACATAACATAACATAATGTAACATAACATAACATAACATAACATAACATAAATTAACACAACATAACTTAACATAACATAACAAAACATAAAATAATATAACTTAACAGAACATAACAGAAATTGACAGAACAGAACAGAATATAACATAACATAACATAACATAACATAACATAACATGTTTTGGTTCAACAAGTTATGTTTTGCCTACTAACTGTGTACTACGAGTAACATGCCCAGTATAAGTTAGTTTTTTATGTTTAGAAATGTCTTCCTTTGGCACTATGTGCCAATTAAAACAGTTGGTTTTATTTATTTGGCACTATGTGCCGATGTTTATTGAAGGGAAACCGTAGAAGAAGTGACTTAACTACTAAAACAAACTTAGCCTATATTATAATAATTTAGCTGCACTTCTGTTGTTGTAGTAGTTGTTGTTTTTGGTATTGCTGCTATTGTTATTGTCGTCGTTGCCGCTTCTGCTGTTGTTGTTGTTGCTGCTGTTGTTGTTGTTGTTGTTGTTGTTGTTGTTGTTGTTGTTGTTATTTTTGGTATAGCTTTGACTCCGCTGTTGATGTTGTTGTTTGGTGCTAACTCAGCGTTTGTCAGTGTGGGAACGTTATGCGCGACAGAATCGCGAAAACGTCACGTACCGTACTCGAATTACAATTAGAGCGGATGCGTGTGTTAACTGCTCCCCCCTTTAAGAGGAGCCGTCCCCGGTTTCCTTTAAAACTCTTTCTAGGGCTATGACGTTGGGTCTACATCCATAGGCACTGGTCGAGGATATGCGTTCGTTACTCTTCGGTAATGGGGTGAATTATTAAAGCCATGATTATTAGGTTTTGGGAAAGTGCCAGTTTGGTTTCGATTTTGGTTTATAAATGACTGTGCAAAAAGGGATCGTGCCTGGTTTGATTCAAGCTCTTGGGCAAGAGCCAGAGCTGTTGGCATGTCTGTTGGTCTGGAGGAGAAAAGAATGTCACAGAGAGGTTTGTTAAGTCCCGAGATGAACACTCGAAGGGCGTCTTGTCGGTACTTATTATTAAGGGAGTTTATCAGTTCCATATTACCGTAATTTGTCATAATGTTTTTGTTTACTATTAATGATAGTTTTCGTTCCACGTCGTCGTAGAACTGGGAGATTGTGCGTTGCCCTTGCCTTAAGGTGGACATCTCCTGCTCTACCAGGTATATGGGTCTCTTGTCGGCGTATGTGAAGTCTAGACGAGCGATTATGGCGTGAAAATTTAAAATGGTATTAAAGGATGACAAAACCATGTTTGCTGAGCCCACCACCTTATTCCTCAGAATGGCAACTGCCTGGTAGTGCTTGGAACTACCGTCAAAGTCCTCAAAAAGTTTATACGCAGCATGGGCAGCCTGCCTCCATGATACGTAGGTGGCTCTATCGCCACTAAACTCTGGTAGCGATTTTACTAAATCGAGTGATTCCTCACATTTGATGGTCGGGTTAATCGTTACTGGTTCGTATTGAATAACGGTCGTCGGTGTCTCTAGGGTTTTTAATCTAGCGGTCAACTCGTCGACAGAACTCTGAAATTCTCGTCTTGTTTGTTCCGTTGCTGCCCTTATTGCGGCATTTACAATGGCTTGAAGAGCTTGAGGATCCATTTCAATCGTTACAATTTTTTATTAACAATTATTTATTATCTTATTTTTCAGTTATTCTTTCTTCCTCCAACAATTAATTGACTGAGATTTAGTAAAAGTACAATGGGTTTTTTAAAAAACTTTTTAATCAATTTTAAAATTTTCCTAATAAATTCAAAACATTTGGAAGAATTAAATTATTATATTAAAATTACACTTACATATAAAGTACTCTAATCATCATTTTCTTTTTTTCCCAGGTACGTATCTTTTGTTTTAATCTGTGTGTTGGTAAGTTCAATTTAAGTTCCGTTTTTCTCGAACAATTTTTTCTCTTCTATGTCTTCTCTTCAATGTCTCTTCTATGAAGAATCTTTGCAGTTTTTTTTTCACCTTTTTTGGTTTTTTTCACAAAAAAAATTCGTTGAGTTTTTTTAAATTTTCCACTATTTAAAAATATTCCAATTTTTATAGTCACTTGACACAGGCTATCTGTTTTTTTACAATTTGAAAGTGTTTATATTTTTAGTAGAATTTTTTCGCTATGCGAAAATTTTTTTAAAATTTTTTCAAAAGCTTAAATTTTTTTAATTTGGCAGTTTTTACTTTTTTCCACTATGTGAAATTTATTTAAATGTTTTCAAAAGTTTTTCACTTTTTTCAATCTTTCACCGTTTTTTCCTTACTTTTTTTCACTATGTGAAATTTATTTAAATGTTTTCAAAAGTTTTAATTTTTTCAATCTTTCACCGTTTTTCCTTACTTTTTTTCACTATGTGAAATTTATTTAAATGTTTTCAGAAGTTTTCACTTTTTTCAATCTTTCACCGTTTTTTTCTTACTTTTTTTCACTATGTGAAATTTATTTAAATGTTTTCAGAAGTTTTCACTTTTTTCAATCTTTCACCGTTTTTTTCTTACTTTTTTTCACTATGTGAAATTTATTTAAATGTTTTCAGAAATGTCACTATTTTTTCATGTTGGTGAGTCCGAGCTCACGGCCACATTAATCTTAATATAAAGAATTTTTGTGGCCCCACGTTGGGCGCCAGTTAGTTTTTTATGTTTAGAAATGTCTTCCTTTGGCACTATGTGCCAATTAAAACAGTTGGTTTTATTTATTTGGCACTATGTGCCGATGTTTATTGAAGGGAAACCGTAGAAGAAGTGACTTAACTACTAAAACAAACTTAGCCTATATTATAATAATTTAGCTGCACTTCTGTTGTTGTAGTAGTTGTTGTTTTTGGTATTGCTGCTATTGTTATTGTCGTCGTTGCCGCTTCTGCTGTTGTTGTTGTTGCTGCTGTTGTTGTTGTTGTTGTTGTTGTTGTTGTTGTTGTTGTTGTTGTTATTTTTGGTATAGCTTTGACTCCGCTGTTGATGTTGTTGTTTGGTGCTAACTCAGCGTTTGTCAGTGTGGGAACGTTATGCGCGACAGAATCGCGAAAACGTCACGTACCGTACTCGAATTACAATTAGAGCGGATGCGTGTGTTAACTTATACAAGCCAACGCATAACATTGCAACTGCCACAGTCTGCTACAACATCCACTCACGCATCTGCAATAACAACCACAACAACATCAAGCAAAATTTATATCAGCATGCACTGCATTGTTATAATTCATAGCATGTTAACATGAAACCATGATTAAGATGTTGAGTTTTGACATTTTTTGGCACGACACGAAGGTATAATGTCGCTGGTTATAATAGACAGAACGGAGCGTTGGGAAATGTCACTTTGCAATCTATTACATGAGTTTCTTATGTGTGTGGTTATAATAAGATGGAGCGCAGCGCGACGTTGAGATCTAAAGATTTTTGATTTTTCTGTTGCGATACTTATAATCAGCGCCTAACCCATCTCTTTGCAAGAGAACAAGCAATTATATATTTTAAGCGAACTATTGAGAGTGAATGCTGTTTGGCCCAAACTTCAGGCATTGGTTCTAAATACAGGATGGTCTAAAACTCACTACCCCATTTTAAAAAGTGCATAATTTTTTTATTTGTTAAAGGCAATTTTTTAATTTTTCATTTTATTTCAGACATAAAAATTTGCAGATTTTAATATAAAGGGTGTTTTTTTTAGAGGTATAGAACTTCGAATTGAAATAAAACACAAGAAAATCGTTTTAATGTCCATCAATTTGGCTTTATTGGAAGGATAATTTTATGCCATTAATGTTTAAATATGATTTCGGGCATGTGGCCGCCGCGGCTGTTTCGAATAAAGCCAATTCTACAGGTCCAATTTTCAACCACTTTTTCGAGCATATGGGGCCGTATGTCGGCAATAACGCCACGAATGTTGGCCTCCAAGTCCCCTAACGTTTCTGGTTTGTTGGCGTAGACGAGCGACTTCACATATCCCCAAAGAAAATAATCCAATGGTGTCAAATCACACGATCTTGGTGGCCAATTGACAGGAAATTATGCGCTCATCGAATGTTTCCTTCAATAAATCGATTGTGACGTGCGCTGTGTGGCATGTAGCGCCTTCTTGTTGGAACCACAACTCATCCACATTCATGCCATCCAATTCGGGAACAAAATAGTCGGTTATCATGGCTCTATACCGGTCTCCATTAACGGTAACTGACTCTCCAGCATTATTTCGGAAGAAGTATGGCCCAATGACTCCACCAGCCCATAGAGTACACCAAACAGTCAGTTTTTGTGGATGTAATGGCGTGTCAAGGATCTCATGTGGATTCTCTTCACTCTAAATGCGGCAATTTTGCTTGTTGACGTAGCCATTCAACCAAAAATGAGCCTCATCACTGAAACAAATTTTGCGATGAAAATCAGCATCGAGATCAATCTCATTTTCGGCCCATACACCAAAATCACGACGCATTGCATGGTCTCGCGGCTTTAATTCTTGCACAAACTGGATCTTGTAAGGTCGCAAGCCAAGATCTTTGCGCAAAATCTTCCATAAAGTTGATGGACAAAGCTCCAATTGCTGTGCACGGTGGCGAATCGATTCATTCGGGTCCTCTTCAACATTTTGCTCTACAGCGGCAATTGTTTCTTCGGTGCGCACTGTTTGACGTCTCTGCGGATGCGTATTATCACATAGAGTAAACGTAGTGCGAAAACGACCCATGGTTAACCGAATTAACTGCTCTGATGGACGATTATGTCGACCATAAAATGGACGAAGCTTGCGGTAAACTTCGCGAACTGAACCATTATTTTCGAAATAAATTTGCACGATTTGCAAGCGTTGTTCTTTTGTCAACCTGTTCATGATGAAATGTTAAACCAAACTGAACATAAATGACATTAGAGTTGCCAGATTTGACCACAAAATGCCAGTTTTATCTCTATTCGAAAAACAAACCCCTAAAAAAAACTCCCGTTACTTATAAAGGGCGTTTTTTTCGCAATTTGTTTTTTCATTGTAAATTTTTTGACACCTCAGGGGTCGTTCATAAATTACGTTACCAATACCAACAGCAATAATTAATTATCTATATGTAATTATTAAGATAATTACGTTATCTATATCAACAAGTCACAGACTTTATGGGAGGGAAAGTTAACATTCAAGCAGAAATCGATCAAATTTCAAAAGTCAACCAAACTTCCAAAAGTGAAAAGAGACGCTGTACACTTGGAGAATATAATTTTCCACAATTAATGTAAGAAAAGTCCATAAATGAAACCATAATATTCAATTTATTTTTTGTTTTTATTGCTTTGTTTTGAAGTTATTATAAATATAATTAGGGTAGGGATTTTTAGACCATCCCGTAGAAGAGTAAATAATAAACCTTTATTATACCCTCGAGACAGAACATGACTGTAAATAAAAATATACCTATTCGATGTTCCTTCGCTGATCCTGGACCGGCTAAATCATACCACAGATTTTCAGAAAACTCCTTAACAACATATTGTAGCTTTTACAATAAAAAAATAACTTAAAAGCTTTTTCAATTGCTTTTCAACACTTAGTATCTCTCAATAACGATACAATCAAAAAAGTAAAAAATATATTTTCAAGACTGGTTGAGACGAGAAAACAATCGCCTTTAAGTGCAGGGTTAAATAAACATATTTGAAGATTTTTCCAATTAGGACATATTTACAACAATTTTCAAGTGCAGCGGAAATACGAGTATAACCACAGGAAAACCATCTTTAATGTAAGTGCAAATGGCTTCTTTTATCTTTTTGATAGAGTATTTATTTAGGTGCGTGGCCATATTTTTAAACTCTACTTGTACTGAAGAAGAAAAATAAATATATTTATAATGTAAAGAGGCAAACAAAACATTAACATGTGAGAGAGAAGAGTTAAAATGGATGTTATGTTCTTTTTAACATAAAATATACATATGTTATATACAGTGATGGACAAAATAATAGAAACGACAAGCCCTTTAACATTTCGAAGAATGGTATTAAGTCTTAAAGCAAACAATATGTACACAAAAGTTGGATATTGGTACTCTATTTTGTTAACGCTTTTGCGCATAATTCGGTAAAAATATCAGTAGTGTAAACCCTTAAATCAATGAACTCGATTTCGTATTGAAAAAAAAGATAGAAATGCATTCTACTTTTGTTAATAATATTGAATATACAAGTATTAAATAATTGTAATACCGTTTAGATTCTAATACCGTTTAGAAAGTGTAAATAATTTTTTGTGAAATTCGATTTTTCGCACCTACTTTGTTTAGAATGAGAAGTGGAGTGCATTGCACAGATGTTGAGTGCCAATTCATCCGAAAATTAAGAAATTAAAACAAAATAAAGTGTGGAATTGCAGAGTTATTGAAGTATTCAAAGAAAAAAAATGTATTCTGCTATTAATTTTGAACTAAAGTAGGAAAAACAAGGTAGAAAAGGAGCAACCTATGCAAACGTTGATGTATTGTTGATTCGACAAACTAATTTCTTTCATCGGAAGAACCCATACAAATGTTAAATGCACCAGTAACCAGGCACACAATACGGAATAGATTAATAGAAAATGATTTTAAACCACATTCCGCAAGAAAAGTGATATATGAGCAAAACTTGAGCAAAACAGAAAATTCGCAACAGAGTAGCTTTTTCAAGAAAGCATCTGATACGAAAAAATTGGAAAAACGTGTTGTGACCAGACAAAATAATGGTGAATTTATTCGGATCCGATGGAATGCCCATCCGATGGAATGGGGTAGTTTTTCCTCGTCGGGCGTAGGTCTAGTCCATCTAGACCACCAACCAAGGGTGGTTAAATTTGAAGGGCCGATGTTGAATGTGAACCACACCTAAACGTCAAGCTTTTTTCTGAATTTCATTTGAAATTTCTCAATTTCAGACTAATTCAATTTGAACCATGGAAAGATACACAATCGAGCAAAGCCTTAAAGTTATTCAGGCTTATTATGAATATGGGCTTTCAAATCAAAATGCATATCGAAGAAAATCATCTTCAGTGATGAGGCACATTTTCACCTCAGTAGATTCGTCAATTAGCAGAACTGCCGCATTTGGGCGAATGATAATCCAAGAGTGATTGTCGAAAAACTAATGCACCCACAAAGAGTGACTGTTTGGTGCGGTTTATGGGCTGGCGGCATCATCAGGCCGTATGTTTTTCAATGGTGTTCGCTATCGTGAGATGATAACGAACTTTTTATGGCTCGAATTGGAAGATATTGATGTGGCCGATATGTGGTTTCAACAGGACGGTGCCACTTCCCACACAGCTAACGAAAAAATGGCTCTTTTGCGCGACAAATTCAATGACAGTGTTATCTCACGTGGTGGCGATGTCAATTGGTCGCCAAGATCATGTGATTTGACACTGTTGGACTTCTTTCTTTGGGGTTATTTGAAAGAAAAGGTGTACGTCGATAAGCCAGCAACAATTCAAGAGCTAAAGGGTGAAATAGGCCTCAGAGTCATCGAAAATTTGGACCATCGGATGGAGGTGTGCCGCCGAGGTTGCGGCGGCCATTTGGCCGATATTTTGTTCCATATATAATTGAACCATACTTATATTATCATAATAAAAAGAAATTACAGTAATTTCCTAAATAATTTGTGTTTTATTCAAAACCAACATCTGCCCTTAAAATGTAACCACCCTTTATATTGGATTAAAGGTAAAATGTGGGCCACAGACCATGGAAATATATTAAATAGCATAATGCTGCCATTTTCCGATGGAGAAATGCAGTTAAAATGTGTGGTTATGCAAGGTAACGATCCCAATCACTCCTCGCAACTGGAAAAAATGGTTCCGGGACAATGGCATTAATTTATTAGAATGACTATTGCAGTCACCAGATCTTAATCCAATTGAACACCTTTAGGAGATCTTAAAAAATAAAATAGCTGGCCATAAATCCAAAAACAAAAAAGAATTATGGAAAAAAAAGTGCAGAATGAGCGGTATGCTATTGATCCCTCAATTTGTGACTAACTGGTGGATTCCATGACCCGTCGGTGCATTGAAGTTCTAAAAAACCGTGGTGCTACAACAAAATACTAAAGTTAAGCTAGTTTTCAATATAAAATTGGTAGATTTTAAGAAAAAAGTGTTAGTATGTTACTTTTAGTATTTTATTTCAATTATTTTTTCAAAGGATAATAAATGAAATTGTTTTTTCTTTTGTTTTATGAATTGCGTGAAGCTGATATTCTCTTACAGCCGTGTTCATAAAAATACCTAAAAATAGTTTTAAAACGTTCAATAGTCAAAAAGCTTTTTAATGTTAAAAAGTCTTTTAAAATTTTGTTATTCATAAAACTGTTGTAGCTGCTTTGTAGTTAAAATAGGAACACTTTCGATTTGAAGTGGGAAGAGTGTCAATAATGGTTTGTGTTTTTGATAAATTCAATGACTTTTCATTTATTTGTCACAATTTTGTCAACATTTTGGTGTTTAAACATCAATATTTTTTCGAAGCTATCCTCTGAACTGAAAAAATTTTCATTTTATTATGTTATTTTGTAAATATTTTGAAATGTTTTGACAAATTTTCTTGTTTTTATTTTCTTTTTGTTTTGAATTTTTTATATATTTTGAATATATTTTTTTAACATATTTTCCAAATTTTTGATATATTTTTAATTATTTTTGACAATATTTGTGCTCAAATAAGAACAAATAATTTTAAAAATGCTTTATGAGGGGTTTATTCATGATGCAAAAAATAGAGGTAGATGCAGACCTGACTGTGCTCACTTTTAATACTGCCGTAACTGTCAAAATCCAAATAAAAAAAGGTGTTTGTTTACATTTAATTTCTATGAACTTTTTCATAGCTTTGAGATTTTATATGCGTTGTCAACTTCGTGTTGACATTCGCGGCAGTACGCTGTCATCTAGCGAGTCTACGTGTATTTATTGTATCATGGGTTTATTGAACGTTCAGCCATTTTTAAAAATCTTCTCATTTATAAACAAACATTTTCTATAATTTTTTTGACATTTTCTTTGTTTTTGATATATTTTGAAACAATTTGATATATTTTTGACATAATTTGTGCTCAGCTGAAAACAAAATAAAATTTAAAAATGCTTTATCGAGGGTTTATTGAAGGTTTCACCCATGGTTGAATAAATAAGGTTGTCTCGTGGCTGATTGTACTCTCTTCTCAGTACCCATAATTGTCAAAATCAATGCAAAGGAACAACAACAACTTCATCGGCTTTTCATGTTATCAATTTCCGTTTTCAGATTTTGTATGAGCTGTCAACTTCGATTTGACATTTATGTGAACTCGCTCTCACCCATGCGACAACCTTATTTATCCAATCATGGTTTCACCCATTTTTAAAATTCTCTCATTTATAAAGCATTTAAAAGAGACTTTTAACGCTATTGAACGTTTATGAATAATGTTTTTCAATTTTTTTTTTCGATTTTTTCCTTATGAAGGCTTTATAAGAGGTTCATAATTTTTTATGAATACAGCCGTTAATCTTTAAGTCATACGTAAACTTTGAAACAAAATTCATCACACAAAAAAAAAAAAAAAAATCAAACAAAAGAAAAACATACAAGCCGTTTCTATTATTTTTTCCATCACTGTATATATATAAATTTTTTTTTTTTTTTTGTGAATATAAGTTGATTTCTTTAGATGTCTGCTACTCTTTTTGCTTGGCCGTCCGGACATCCTAGAATTTTAAATTTATTTCCGACAACTGTTTAATTATCTTTGGGTCTATGAAATGCCATCATAAAATTAGCAGCCCAACTCAAAGGCACTTTGGTTGTCATTGTTGTGGCTTTACGTCGATATTATGAATCATAAATTATGCTATGGGCCAGAGTCTGTAGAAGATTTACAGCGGTTTTTTTTTATGACTTTCTAGCATAATTATTAATGACTCCTAGTGGAAACAACAACTTCTGCAAGTTGCAAGAAGATAATTTTTCGACTTAAGGACGGACAAATTTTGTCCTGCTTTTCTAGTAGCTGTTTCGACTGCAGCCTCTCTGTTGCTCGTCTTCATGCCATTAATAATCTCAACACTTTTCGACCCATTAACTACAACAGCCCACTTCGTCAGGGATGCGCGCATTCTTTTGAATGGCAGACTACTCGTAGATACTAAATGCTAGATGCTGGATGCTATTGTGTTGAGATGGGATGAGCACCGTTGATTCCAAAATAAATGCACATTCGCTATGATGAGCAACTGAGGACTGAGTGTTGCTTCCGTGTTTTGCACTTTTAGTAGACATGCCTCTATCTAATTTTTTCCCGCTTTAACTTTACGAATGAAATTTGACGCTATTGTTGTTGTTGTTGTTGTTGTTGTTGTTTTAATGGCAGGCCCCCCCATACTCGTTGATATGTTCAAACCTGGTGAAAATCTTGGCTGCCGAGCACATGAATGGGTCTTAAAACTACAGTTTAATGTGGCAGAAACTAAATGGAGTCGATGTGGCAGCTGCATGAAACTCCAGACGTGTATTTCGTGGGTCTGCAAGCAAAAACACATGTAGAAGTAGCCACCCTAAATAATTTCAAATCCCACTACCCCTCACCCCGCCCACTCGCATTAGTTTTAAAGCTGGGTGAAGCATGCAATCGAAGTGTAGAAAAGTTTTATTTCTCCCAGGACTCCAAGACCCGTTTATAACAGAGTAAAAAGCAGCTCAGCTTTGTGTACATGAAATCAGTGGAGAGAAACGTGGCTTGGCTGCTGGCTTAGTGTGTGTTACCAATGTGAGTGTGTGTTTGTATGCATTAACATCAGGCAATATTTCAGATATTGAAAGGCGTCATTGCACTATGGGATAGCTTGTATCTTGTAAGAACTTTAGAAAAACTAATTTTTAAAAGGTGGATATTTTTAATTTTTTATTAATGATTCAATTGGTTCGGCAAGATAAAAACGGTCTTTTACTTAGACCCAAAAAAAAAAGTTCAATGCTGTCAAATCACATGATCTCGGAGAGCAATCAACGTCGCGGTACGTGAAATGACGAGTTCTGGAAACTTCTAATGCAGTGGGGCCCAAGAAATTTTAAGTGCGGGCCAATGCTTTAAAAAACAATAAAAAAAAACAAAAAGTTGCTCATCGTTGCGTTTGGCTAAAAATCAAACAAACCCAAAAAACAATTACAATGCAATAAAATCAAATTTCATGAAAAATTATTCGACATACAAGTAACAGGACAATCAGCTTCAGCATCGACCTCATCGAGCGTGCGTTTTTTTACTTTGGCTTTCCATGCATTTGTTTTTGTAAAGTTCGCTGGAAAATGTGCTGATCACTAAACGAGAGCGGTTTGTGTTGTTGTTTTTTGCAGGCGGTCTTTGAATTGACTCATCGCAAAGTCAAAATTAAGATAGAAAAAAATTTGTATGAAGGGCCGCGCGGGCCATATGGACCACTACGTGGGCATGTTTGTTCTAAATGGTTGAATTTTTCTCAACTGTCTATCAAAATCTAGACAGTTTTCTATCATAAGAAGCTAGTTTCTATCTATCATAAGAAGCTAGGTCAACGTCCTTTCAAGGGCTGAAATGGCCAGTTATTATTGTTTATTGTTGTTGTCTATCAAAATGTCATGAAATTGGTTGTCATTTAACAGTTATAATAATTATTTAGCGAAAACACGTGTTCATTTGATGTTGAAGTACAAACATGGAATAAAAGGTGGTCATTAAATTCCACACAAAACTTGGTAAAAATGCATTAGGAACATTTCGATTGATGCAACAAGTGTACAGTGATGATTGTGGAATAGTTATTTTAGAGTGGCACACACTTTTTTTGAGAGGCAAAAAGACGCTGGAGGACGATGCCTTAAATGATCCAAAAAGTACGTGATTTTATTGCAGAAGACCGCAATGCTTCAGTGAGAATGATGGAAGAGCCCTTAAACATCAACCAAGAGACTATTCGGATAATTCTACTCGAGGATTTGGGAAAAACAAATAGGTATGTTCAAAATTTGTTTCACACACATTAAATGATGATAAAAAATTGGTGAGGTTCTGGCATTCCACAGACGTCGTTGCGGCCTCAAGTAGTAATCCAAACATCATGAAAGCAATTGTTACGGGTGATGAAAACTCCAAAACGATCCAGAAACTAAGCTTCAAAGTGCGGAATAGGAGCAAAAAAAATATCACAAGCCAAAAAAAAAACACAAAAAGTTCCTTCAAAAATTAAGAAAATGCTCATCACATTCTTCGATAGCAAAGGAATTATCCACAAACAATTCATTCCAACAGGTCAAACAGTAACTGCCGCATATTATCTTAGAGTTTTTAAGTATTTGATGTCCAAAATCCGTCGAACCGAATATGGCGATCCAGAAAGTTGATGCACCGAGTCACACAGCACTCATTGTTCATCAATTTTTTGGTTCGAAATCAAGTGAGTGTATAAGATCATCCGCCGTATTCACCTGATTTTGCCCCATGCGACTTCTCTTTGTTCCCGAAATTGAAAATAAAGTTGGAAGGATGCTTTTTTAATGACATTCCGACCATCCAAGCAGCTACGACACGAGCACTGGAGACAATCCACCAAAATAAGCTAGAACGGTCATTTGAATCACGATTGAGTCGCTGTAACAAGTGCGTTGAATCAGGAGAAGAATATTTTTAATAAAACACTCAAAAATAAACGAAAATCGTGTTTTACTTATGTTTTCTAGATCCTGTCTGGGATATTATTTGCAAGGTTATTTGCTGACATAAGGAGATCGATGGTGTGGATTTGGAGTATAGTTTTGCATTGGATAAAAAAGGCACCTTATAACCTGAAAATATGTGGCTAATCGAGTGGCTTCTATTCAGGAAAATTCAGAGATAAAATATTGGCGACATGTCAGTACGAAGGAGAATCCCGCGGATCTATTAAGTCACGGGTTGTCACCAGCAGAATTCATAGACAATAGATTATGGTTGTATGGTCCGGATTTGGCTTGCATTCAATAAATGCAAGTGGCGCAAAGACAAGTTTTTGGACAGAGAGCCATCAGAGTTGAAAGAAGAGATGAGAGTTTACACAGTTTCAAGGTTTGAGCCGATGGTTAGTACACATGTTAAGGGGATTCAGGAAAGAGTGTCTTTATTGGCATATAGTAGAACGTAAGAGAGGACAGTTAATATTCTGGCATATGTGTTCCGTTACATGAATGCATTACGAAAGCCTTATAGAAAACGAATTAGATTGAGAATGGGCAGAATTGAAATGCCAACAGCAGAGAAAAGAAGCATGGCTATGAAATTTATTTTAAGAAAGACACAAGAGGAATACTATAATGCTGAATTAACAGCGTTGGAAAGAGGACAAAACATAGCGGAAAGAATTAAGATAGAATCGTTGAAGGCAGTCATAGACTATAAAGAGTTATTGCGGGTTGGCGGCAGGCTGAAGCATGCTGAAATCGATTATGAGATGAAGCACCCAGTGATACTGCCTACAAAATCGTCGTTCGCTTCAGAGATAATAGAGTCAGTTGATAGACAGACAAGACACTGTGGTGCACAGGTGATGATGAAAATTATTCGGCAGCGTTACTGGATACCAAGGTTAAGAAATTCTCGGAGAAGTACGATTCATAATGTGTCATATGTGCACGTTATAATGCAAAAATGGAACAACAGATAATGGCAGATTTACCATCAGATAGGGTACAGGTGGGGAAGGCTTTTTTACACACGGGAGTGTATTTCACTAGTCTATTTGAAATAAAAACAGTGTGTAAAGATACAGTTAGGTCACGGAAAGGGAAGTGCTGGATAGCAATTTTTGTGTGCTTGAAAACACGCGCCATCCACATTGATATTGTGACAGATTTAACATCACTTGCTTTCAGTGCATGTTTTGAAAGATTTATTGGACGAAGAGGTAGATGCGAAAGACTATAAAGCGACAATGGTACAACTTATGTGGGTGCCAACAGAGAAATGAGAAATGCATTGGACAGTTGGAGCAATCATGAGGCTCTAAGACATTTAGCTAGTAAGGGGACAGAATGGAAGTTTATGATTCCAACTGCACCACATCAAGGTGGTATCTATGAAGCAGCAGTTAAGTCGATGAAATATCATCTTGTCAGAGTAGTTGGACAGAAAGTCTATATATATATATATATATATGAACAATTATTAACACTTATTTTCACAGATAGATGCGATATTGAATTCGCGTCCAATACGTCCCATAAGCGATGGTCCGAAAGATATACAGGCATTGACCACAGGTCATTTTCTGTTATGAAAAGAAAGACAAGAAATGTTGAAGCTCTTCTGGAACAGATGGCAGACAGAATACCTTACAACGATACAAGAGAGAAAGTAATGGAGAAAAGAGAAGGAAAGTCCAAAGGTCGGACAGCTTGAACTACTCAAAAGAGAGAATTATCTACCGGCACACTGGGCAATGGGAAGAATTGAGGAGTTGATCGAGAGTAATGATGGAAAGGTCCGTTCAGTTCTGGTGCGCACGCCTACAAATATACTCAGAAGAGCCATACAGAAGTTTTGCATTGTACCAGTTGAAGCAGAGAGAATATAAAATTTATTGTTGTTAATATCATGTATTTACTATAAAAATATTTATCGTTGTAATGTATATATTTAATTGTAAACAAGGAGATGGATAGGAAAACTGGCGTTTTCGGCGGCAGTGTATAAAACTCATTTATTGTAATTTGTATTTGTATCATAAATAAGTTTTATTGTAGTTTTGTCGCATTATGATTGACAGACTTCGGAGACTATGTCGACGACAGGCGGTCAATCAGTTGCAAAAAGACCATCAAAGAGAAAAGATTTCAATAAATGTCGGGTTTTTTGAGCTTCGGCTTTTTTCCCGACAAAAAATAAGTGTGTGTTTTTTTTTATTTGATTAATTAAATTCTTAAATTCACTTTTGTTGTGAACAAAGGTTAACCTTGACACAGGGTGCATCATAAGTAGATAAGAACTTAGTTACTAATGTAAAAGCGTTCTCTCTGACAAAATAAACTTCCGGGTAACTTTGTCCGCATGTTGGCAGTATAAGTAGGACCTAAGTAGCTTAAGTAGTGGATCACAGTGAAAAGTCTTGCAAGACTACTGATGAGTTGGTGTAGCAGCCAACGAAACAGTCGGTCTAGTCTGCTGTGTGATTTGCTCTATACAGAGCCGTTGTTATTGTTATTGTTGATTGTAGCCTTCATTGTCTTCATGTTGTCTTTTTGTCAACATACTTGGCCTTAAGCTCAAAATTGTTTTCAATATGGAAAATGACAATAGTAAGGGAAGTCGGGGTATTCACACTTATTTTGGTCAAAAACTCGCAAAAAAATTACTCTTTCTAAAAATTCCAAAGCTTGGTTTTGTAGTACGGAAAATAACTTTCGTTTTGATATCAATAGTTTGATCAATTGGAGCAAAAAATCTGATTTAGATATTTTAAAAAATATCGGGGAATTATAGGGCAGTTTGTAAATCGATAAAAAATAAAAATTATTGATGAAATTGAGCTTAGCATGAGTCGAGTCGATAAATTGATTGAAACTATCAAGCATTACTAGGGAAAAAAATATATATATATCCAATAATACCCCGTGTCCAAGAATACCCGTCTTCCCCTACTTCTTTCGGTTTCTTTGGAAGTGAGTGTAAAAGTTTTAGTATGAAGTCTTTTTTTTTCAAAATTTTACAAAAGAAAATACAAAAAATAAGGTCTTCCTTTCAAAGTCTCTCCCAAACCGATCAACCTTGTTATTTTATTATGGGTTTTTTGTTTATTTGTCATAGTTTTGTTAACATTTCCATATTCAGTCTTTCAAAAGCTTTTTAAGCTTTTCTCTGCTGTAAAGTAATTGAAATTTTATTTTCTCATGTATTTTTTTTTTTTTTGTAAATTATTGACATTTTTTGACAAATTTAAGTGTTTTATTTTTAATATTTTGAAATTTTTTTCTAATGTTTTGACATATTTAACAACTTTTGTAAATAATAGGTCTGTTCACGTACTTTTCTAGTAAAAAAATTTAAAGCGTCAAAATTAATGAAATTGAGAGTTAATTAATTTAGAGCGGCCACACACTGCAGACCTTTAGTCTGCCGATAGTTTGATGCTAAATTGGTCGCAGCCGACAAAGCAATTAATTAATTTGTGATAGGTGTGCACACTATACACGGATAGTTTGCCGATTGCGGGGTTGGATTTGCGAAACATTCTCATGGGGATTTTCAAAATATTTGATTGCCTTAAGTTTTACAAAATTGTGGGCCTTGAAAGGACTTTGACCTATCTTCTTATGATCAATTGTGTTGTGCGTGTTATTAAGTTTGTACACAATTGACCGAGAACCGAACCTACAGGTTTAACGCCGACTCCGAACGGCGATGAACGGAATATGTTCTCGTTCTCAAGAAGCTTAACATGACATTTTTGATTGCTCTCTGAGGTTTGCCATTGTCTGCAGAGAGGTGGCGGCCGTACAGAAATATTATTTTAATTCAAACAATTTTCTGTCGCTGCTGGGGTTCGAACCCGGGTCTCCAGGTTCGTTGACATAGAGGCCACGCACTTTAACCAACTACGCCACGGACACCACAATAAAAATTTGTTTATCATATCATTTGTTTATTAAAACTTGTTTATCCCTATTTGCAAACTATACAATAATCCGCATCCATTCCAATAATCCAGCCAAAAGTGGCAAATTTCTATAAAAAAATTAAATAGCCAACAAAAATAAACAAAATGTCCACCGGTGTGCAAACTATTTGATCGGCTAGTGTGGGGACTTCCCACTTGCCAGCCTGCAGATAGTTGACAGACTTTAAAATCAAATGGAAATCTGATCTCCCATTTGATTTTATATTTGGATTTGATTCAATCGTTAGACGTGCGCACTTTCATAACGCACAAATCAAACTGTCGTCATACTATAAGTCTGTAGTGTGCGGCTGCTCTTAAACACTAAAAAAGTAAATGAACGCTTTTCTGTTAAAGCAATGAAAAGTGTCAAATCTGCAAAGAATTAAAAAATAAACAAAAATGTGTGCTAAATTTTTGATAGAAGTTATTTTAAATGAATTATGTGAAAATAACTAGGTCTCAATGTCCTTTGGATGGATACAAGTGATGAAGAAGATGTAAGTGTATGTAAGATGTAAGATGCAAGTAAAAAAGCCTCGGAATTGCATTAAAAACTATTTGGATGAAGTGGTACCTTGCTGTAGTGAGGACGAGTTCAAGAGGCATTTCCGAGTAAGCCGAACCCTTTTTGGCATGCTGCGTAAGTTATTTGGGGATAGGTTTGATCTATCCATCTCAACTGTAAGCGTAATCATAAACAGGGCAATAAGATTCATAATTGGCTTAGCTCGTGAGGTAATTAGCTAGCATTAAACGAAGGCTAGCAGCGAGTTTTTTAAAACTAAAAAAGGATTTCCAGACATGAAGTGCAATGATCACCAAAATCATTATTGTTAAACGACACAAAAATTGCGTCAATGCCGTCCTCAGTGGTTTGCTGCTGTTGTGCTGGAGCAAGAAGCTGCTAACTTAAGGTTCTAAGGTAAATAAAAAGATTTAAATATCCTTACAATTTTAATAATTGCTTTAAATACAAACCAATTCGCAGCCTTTCGTAGTTTCCCGAAGAATACTCAAACAACAAGTTCTGTGCATGATTCAATAATAGAAGGTTATTCGTATTTTTTGTCGTATGCTTAATTTGACAATTAAAAAGGTGTTGACAATCGGCCAACAGTGTTTTGTGATATTGGAGAAAAAGGGTATGTTTCAGTGTTTCGTTGTGTAGTTTTTTAGTGAAAAAAGAAGTTTTCAATGGTTTCTTGCCAGGCTAAAAAGAAAAAAAATTAAAAACAAAAACTGAGAAAATGAAGAAGAAATGTCTGAAGTTCGAGAAGATGGAGAGAAGAAAACTTAATCTCGGTGAAGAAATCGGGTCAATAGGACTTTGTTGTTCATTCACTTGGGTTGATCAAATTTCGCAAGGCAGCTTGTATAAACGAAAGCTACAATTTTAATTGGAATAAAAAATGTTAAAGATATTTTCAGAAAATACAACGGAACGAAAATTTCACCAATTTTAACTATTTAGCTTTAGCAATGCTAAAGGTTCTATATAACGTTCAGCTATCCGAAAAATTGTCAAAATGTTTTTTAAATTCCGTATTAACAACCGAATACGCAACCTTAACAAAAGACCATTGCAACAAAAAATAAGACAAGGAATTGCAGGAAACAATAAGCTACTAAAAAATAAATTATAATATCACTCAAGTTATCTCTCAAGTAATTTATGCAAAATTTCTACCTGTACGTGAATTCTTTTTTTAAATTTATTAATTTTAAGAACAACACTTAAGTTTCTTATTATTTACGTTAGCTAATATTGTACTTTAAGTTATATTTTGTAACATTAATAATAAGGCTGTGTGCTGTTCGGAAACTATTCACTTGGATGATGAAATTTAGACAGTCTGAATGAGAATATTTGACACTTGTGAGGTGAATACGACTGCCAAAAATTCATGGGGCCCAGGGACTAGTATACATTTTAACAATCGGCAAGAGAATTTTATACACAAACAAAAATTGAAAAAAAAACCCTTGTGAGTTAAAAATATAATAGTTAAAAATATTATGCTTCCGAAAACATAGCAACCAGAAGTGGTAAATATTTGCGTAAAATACTGTTAATTTTCAGTATATATTAACAATTTTGCAAAATTAATTAAATTCTTGCGCTATTTTAGATAAAATCTTGCGAAATCTAAAACGTCAAAATTTCTAGTTGTCAAAATTTCATTGTCCTTTTGGCACAGCAAAAATTATAATTTTATTTCGACACACAGAAATTGTATACAACTCAGTACATTCTTTCCTACCACGAGTGAAAAGTTTCTGAATATAGAATATAGTAATATTTTGGCACCGTAGCAGCAACACGCAAGAACCTTTCTTTTTATCAATTCAATTTCATCAGCTCATCAATTTAAATGTTTATTAATGCAAATAAACTAAATATTTAATTTTTATTTTTTAGTATTTTTATTTCTAATATATATATTAAATGAGTTTTTATTGAAGTTAAGTAAATAAAAATAGTTTAGCTATTTAGCTAAAATAGTTATTAACGCACAAAGAAAACGGAGTATTAAAAGTAGCAAATCAAATTAATTGTACTCAATTCAGTACCAAATAGTATGTAATTAAGGCAGCCGTGTGCTTTTTTCGCTCAAATTGCATTGCTTTCATGCTCTCATTTTAAAATAAGCATACCAATTAGAGAAACCGTCAAAAATACGAATATTATTGAATCATGGTCCTGTGCATGGTATAATAATATAAGGTAGTATTGACAGTTGCTTGGGCAACGACCATCTGTCAAAAAAAAATGTCTAGAAAGAGAGCGTTCAATTATTTCTTATGTTTTCGCCATTGTTTATGTTTCAGCGCTTGCAAATAACCAAACATTTTCTTACTAAATATTGCCTATTTTATTTAATCAATAGTGAATTATTATTACTACAACGAAGATAACTTGTGAACTTTGTGTTATTAAGTGCAAACATAAGAAAAAATGTTGAAAACGTTCAAATGTAGCAACCTCAGCAGCTGCAGATGCATATGGACGAAATTAAAGAAGTTTCCAATTATTATTAAAACACCACGGCTGGAAAACGTTAAACACATATCACACATAATTTTTTCACAACTTTCATTATTATAATTGTGTATTTAACGCACATATTTTGCGGAATTTATTTATTTTTACATTCGTTTAATTCTTGTTGCACGAACAACTGTTTTTGACAGATGGTCGTTGCCTTGGTGCTGAGAAAATCTATACTTGTCAATGCTACCTCTATAATTGTATCATGGTCCTGTGTAATCATTTTTAACAACAAAAAATTAAAACATATTTAAAATGAAAAATTATTGATTTTATTGTCAAAATAAGCTGAACCTACAGACTACCATTTGACAGTTTTCAGTTTTTTACAACATTAAACCACAGTGCAGCAGTGACATATTCAACATCCCCAACGTCTATGCAACCAAAGGTGCGTAAATGTTAGGCAGGGCAGGACGACATGGCTATTAGGACACAACAGAAGCGTATCCTGCGTTATGTTTTGTATTCTTCTTGCCGACCGAACATGTTGTCCGTCTATGTGTTGCCATAGAAACACCCTAAATTATTTTGAAATTGGAACATTTTCTTGTTGTTTTCCAGCTTTTCTCTTCTCCAACAAATGAAGTTTAATATATGACGGAGCTCTATTTGGCAATGGCTGCTTTGTGCCGGAAGCGAACAAAAGCAAGAACAAAAAATATAAAATAAAAAAAGAAAAAAAAATAAAAGAAAAATAATAAACACTAATAACAACAAATACAGTTGTATCCTTAAATGTATTGAACCGTGACACATGAGAAACTAAATATATTGCTTCGTTCATTCTTGACTAATAAGTTAAATATTTGGTGCTGTTTGTGGGGTGGGGGGGTTGAGGGTGTTGGGCAGTTTTCTTTATAATCTTATTACTCAAGCAATCCTAAGAACTCCTTAGAAAAGGGGTCAGTGGTGGCATGATACACCTCATTACGCTAGCTTTTATGGTTTTTATTCTTCCTTTATATCAGCTGCTTATGACGCATGTTCTCAAGCTGAGCACCTACGTTTTTTTTTTTATGTTGGCAATAAAAATTTAATATAGCCAATAACAGTGGAAATAATGGAATTGTTATCAAACGAAGTAGCTAGGTACGCGCTCATAAAGAAGCAAAAGCTGCTTTAGGAGCAGGGGGCGAAATTTTTTTTATGAGTCAAAGATTTTATGATTTTCTGATAGGAATAGAAAATTTCAAAATAGAGAGAAGAATACAAGATTGCCTCGAACTAATTTTTATTCTTTTTTTTTGTTAAAGCTTAGTGACGGTTTTTATAGATTGCTGTTTTATTTCTTTTTTTTCAATAAATTATGTTAACATTTTCATATTCTCAAATCCATATTGAAAACAAGTTTTAATCTTATGTTTTAATATTAGAGTTAAAACTTACGAATAAAAAAACTTGATTCTAGAACCTGGAACAAGACTTTAACAAATTTTTTCTTAATTTTAGCAATCGCATAGAATTATTTTAGTATTCAGCAAATTTTTCTCACTTCTACTAATGTTAGCATGCTTATGATTCACAAGATGTTTACATGAAAACATGTTTAAGATGGTGCGGATTGACAAACTATGGCATGATTCGAAGGCGCAGTGTCTTATCTGTTACTGTACTTGGAAACATTTAAACGTGTACAAGATATATTTAGTATATTCGAGTAGTTTTTTTATGATCAGTTATCCTACATTCTACATTTTTGCTGAAGGATTTTCATTATAATAAGAAAGTTAAGTTTTTAAAATCAAGTAAAACATTCAAGTATTTAGAATATTTTTTACTTGAATCAAGCAAATTGTTCTCAATTCAAGGAAAATAAATTTCTTAAATCAAGCAAAATTTGCTAGTTTTCAGTAAATTGTTACTTGAATCAAGCAAATTTTTCTCACTTCAAGCAAATATTAGCCTTGAATATAGAAAAAAAAAATATTCTTAAGTTTTAAGCAAATGTTTCTTGAATTAAGCATTTTTTTCTTTATGTCATGTGTTTTAAATTTGCTCAATTCTAGCAAAATAATGCTTGAATTGAGAAATTTGTGCTTGAGCATAGAATACTTGATTTTTTTTTTTCTACGTGTAGGATGTAAGTTAAGAAAATGAAACGGAAGTGAACTGAAACTGATATAAACATTACTCTACCAAGTAGTAAACGGAAGTTTGATCAAATTGACTTTATTTCAAATGCATTGCTACCTTACAGTGTATGCTGAAACCTGAGTAGGTTTACTGCATAAGACGCTTGAGTAGAAAGAGAACACACAGAACTGAACGAATTTACTGCCTATGTTATTACGAAAACACAATTCATTTCCACAAATCAATGAATGTTTTGTCCTTTTTTAGATTTTAGGTCTTGAAAGGACTTTGATCGAGCTTCTTATGATCAATTGAGTTGTGAATGTTATAATATATTTTTACACAAATGATTGAGATACAAGCCTTCTTTTTTTCATACCGACACCGAACGAAAAATGTGATTGTCATTCAGAAGCTTTACATGACCTTATTTACTCTCTTTTGCTTTAGTCCGAGCTTCTTCAAATTATGTTGTGACCGATGAACTGGACTTACTAGTTTTATGCTGACTCCGAACGGCTAATGTGCATGTTTTCAAGAATCTTTACAGGGCATTATTTACTCTCTGAGGTTACCCATTATCTGCAGAGAGATGACGGCCGATCAGAAAAATGTATTTCAATTGAAAAAATTGATGTTATAATGGGGACGATATGATGGTTTGGTTTGGTGGGGTGTATATTGTATATTGGGTGGTGTATATTATATGATGATATAGTATTATGGGTAAATACTTTTTTTACGATCGGTTAAAAACTGGTGAAGTTATACAAAAAAGATCGTTTTGGGTAGATTTTGGTCCACTTAAAAAAATTGTTTGATGGTACTAAAATCTCTCAACATTAGCTTTAAAGTGAAGGACGGTCTTTGCAAACTTTTTTTTCCATAGGAGGTGACCAACATACATACATACAAAACATACAAAAAATTGTTTGATGGTACTAAAATCTCTCAACATTAGCTTTAAAGTGAAGGACGGTCTTTGCAAACTTTTTTTTCCATAGGAGGTGACCAACATACATACCACATACCATTTGTTATATGAGAGAGATGGATGAGATTTGAGATGACAATTATGATGGCTACGGAACGATGAAATAGGTAGTGTAATGATATGGTATGACAGTGTGGTATGATGGGTTTGTTATAATGGGTATTGCATGATTCTTACCTTCTTACAGTATAGTGAATATATTATGATGGGTATCATGTAATGGATGGTAAGTATGATGGATATTGTATTGGTTGTATTGTATTGTAAATAAATAAACGTTGTATGAAAGACAAATCACTTGATTATTTGTAAAAATTTTATTGAGATTGGTGCGTCGTGTTTAAAGTTTTTACAAAGCAAAGATGAGTGATATTTAAAAAAAAAAGAAATTAATTATATTTTACAATTTTACTACGACAAAAGGAAGAATGCATCACAAGTATGTGAAAATATTTGTGCTGTTAATGGTGAAGGTACTCTATTACAATTAACTGTCAGGAAATGGTTCGCTCGTTCGCATTCAGGAAATTTTAAAATGAAAGGTGCACTTCGTTCTAATCGACGTATCACCACAAAAGTCGGTGAAATTATGGATAAGGTTCGAGAAACTCGTAATGTGAATTGTTGCGGCCACAAAACTGTTTAAGACCATTTGCATAAAGTTGGGTTTAAAACGAAGCCCGAGGCTTGCTTACCTCATGAACAGTGTTGCCAGAATGGCAGTTTTGCCTGCAAATGACAGTTTTTTTAACTCTGAGCAGTTTGGCAGTTAAAAAGACAAAAATGCAGTTTTTCCATTATTTATGCAGTTTTTTAAGGTAAAATGCAGTTTTTATGAAAATATAAAACCTTATGTAGTTATCATAAATTCTCTTTACCAAAACATTCATTATGGTTCAATTGCTTTTTTAAAGCAGCCCTGGTTTAAACTTTAACAGCAGTTTTAAAAGCTCCCTGCTTTATACTTCAGCAGCAGCTTTAAAAGCAGCCCTGCTTTGAACCATAAAAAGTGAAGTGTTAACGAATTTTCAATATAATTTCAACTAGCTGTCGACTTTTAATATCGACTTTTTGTTTTGTAAAAAATCAAGAAAAAAAATTGGATGAAAATTTAATGTGTATGTAATTGAATTTGTATTGAAAATTCATTAAAACTTCATGTTTTATGGCATAACTTCTGAACACTTCAAGAGAACATCTTTATTTTATATCATTGGAAAGGTAATGGAACGTAAAATAAATGCAAATAATGAAAATGAAAAAAAAAATAGGGCGCCTGTCGCTGGTATTTTAAATAGTCTTATATTTTTCCCTTAAAGTAGACGTAGTAACCTTTTCAGTCATATCCTACTTGCGAAAATCGGATTTAAATTGATTGAGCTGTGTTGTTCAAAAAAGACCCCATTTTGGCCGCGAAAAATTATTCTAAAAATTTATAACTTTGGATTTGGTTTTCTAATCAAGATAAACCAATCCAAGAAAAAGCCAAATTGGAGATGGTCAGTACACCTGACATTACGTTTCAATGTGAAATAGGGGATATGTAAAAAAACATTAATTAAAATTATCTGAATTACTTCTATTAAAAATGATTTCATATGTGAAAAAAAAATACACGAATCTTTTTATATATTAAATACAACCATAAATTTTTTTATAATTTTATATACAAATGACGTTTTTTATAATGGCAGTTTTCGTGTCCAAAATGCAGTTTTTTTTTAAGATTTAGCAGTTTTTTGAAAAAAAGATCTGGCAACACTGCTCATGAACTTAGTGCAAAAAATGTAATAGACTGAATTTTCAGCTACGATTCGTTGTTGAAACGAAACGATATCGAGCCATTTTTGGAACGTATGGTAACAGGTGATGAAAAGTGGATCACAAACGATAATTTTGTTCAAATATTGTCTTAGTCGAAGGTGAAGCTCCAAGAACGGTGTCAAAGCCGGGATTAATGACAAAAATTGTTAAATGGTTAATCATAAAATGGTAAAATGGTTGAATGGTTATGGTCGGTATTATGGTATGCGCAGTTTTGATTGATGATTGTATGCTATGGATACACAAAATGGATATGGATATAGTATGAAATGATGGGTATGGTATGATTTGTATTTATATGATAAACAGGGTATGATGCGTTTGGTAAGATGGATATGATCTGATGGGTAAGTATGCTAGTATTGTATGGTGAGAATAGAAAGGTATTATGCGTTGGATAAGATGAGTGCATATTCGTATGATAGGTATGATGTAATGCATTAAGTTATATGGATATGATATAAGGGCCTTCTATGATAGTACGGTATGATGGTTATAGTATGATAGGTATGGTATGATGTGTTTGGTTATGATATGATGGATATGATATGATTATGATATAATGGTTATGATATGATGGATTTGATATGATTATTATATAATGGTTATTAAATGATATAGTAGATGTGTAGAATTGTGGCGGCCGTGGCGCAGTGGGTAGAGTGCGTGACCCATATGCCAGAGAACCCTGGTTCAATTCCATTTTTTCAATTGAATTAATTTTTCTGTTTGGCCGTCATCTCTCTGCTGACAATGACAAACCTCGGAGAGTAAATAATGCCTTGTAAAGCTTCTTGAGAATATCCGTTACACCGTTCGGAGTCGGCACAAAACTATTAGGTCCAGTTCTCGATCAATTGTGTTCAAAAATTTTATAACACGCACAACATAATTTGATCATAAGAAGTTCGGTCAAAGTCCTTTCAAGGGCTGAAATGGCCTGTTTATATTTATTATAGATGCGTAGAATGGATATGGTATGATGGATATATGATATGGGAATATGGAATGATGATATTGATATCATACTTATGGTAAAATGCGTGCGTTAATAGGTATATTTTGATGGACATGGTGTGATGGTCAGGGAATTATGGGAAATATGGGATTATGGTATTGTATGACAGGTGCTGTGATAATAAGTATGGTTTCGTAAGTTTTGTATGATGGATATGGAATAGTGGTGATGATATATGGAATGGTATAACATGATGGATTTGAGTCTGATAATGTGGTTTGAAATATATGGTATGTTATATTGAATATTCTATAATAGGTATTGTATTATGAGTTTTGTCTAATGGATATTATTTTGTGGTTATGATATGTTGAGATGGTATTATATGATGGGTTTTAGAATGATAGCGTGGTTTAAAGTGTATGGCTTGTTATTTTGGATATAGTAGATGGATATAGATGGATAAGATATGATTGGTGTCGTAAGGCTTGATTAAAATTAGTTTGAGATGGGTTTGTTGCGATAAGTTTCATGTGATGGATGATTAACTTTTTTCAAAATTGTATTAAAACAAATGTCATCTGCTACGAAATGGAAATTTTTTGTCGTCAAATTCTTCTTTACATAGTAAATTATTGGACCACTTAAAGGTCTTTATTTTTTGAGGTCTAAATTTCACTTCTGTTGTACTTGGTTGCCACTAACACACACACATTTTCTTTAAATTAATGAAGAGATCCTAATCACGGTTGCGGCATCTTAATTTTTTCAAAAAATCAGTAAACTTAGAAAATTGGGATTCAAGGCCAAAATATGCTTGAGCCATCAAATTAGAAATTTTTGGTCGGTTAGAAGATAATAGATAGTAGAAATTGGTAGCAGATAGTAACGAAATAATACGAATACGACTTAAGAAAAAAGTTGAAGAAATTATGTACAAGCACCTTTTGTTAAAGGCGGGGTTGCATAAATTCATACCATCACAAAAAAAAAATATCGAACATATTGGTTGGAGTTATAACTTTATTGTACAATTCTTTGTCAATATCTGAAGAGTTCTCAGATTATGAGGGCGAAAAATATCAAATTCGTATTTGCTCTTATATTGGCGGAATATGGCGTGAATGGTGTGAAGAAATAACGTTGTTGCAGGACCCTACTGTTTTTTGGGTCAAAAGATGATTTTATGTCTAAAACTTTCTTCTAAGACTATAAAATTAAATTGTACCATGACCTACAGAATAAGCTTTGTATATGTGACTTTTCTTATAATATCAAGAGGATAAATAACCCAAAGAATAATTTTTTTACTGGATGGCAGCAAGGATCTCTGAAATTCCATTCAAAACATTTCAACAGAGAAGGAAATAAGCCCGAGAATAATATTTTTTCACTGGATGGTAGCAAGGTTCTTTGATAAACCGTTCAAGACATACTAAGAGGGAAGGTATATCGGGTCTGCCTAAAGTAATTCAGTTTGCAACTAGAAAGAACTACTTTATTGTTATTCTATACAATTCAAATGAAGCGAACCCACTTTGCCCCTATGAAATACCGAGTGGTTGAGAAAACGTTCTTGCGAATTACATCTTTTCTTCGAAAGTCATTTCCACTCAAGCTAGTTGTAATGAAGAGAGAAAGCTTTAAGCCACCCAACAAACCGACGAACAAAGCATTTAAAAATTTTATAAAATGGAAGTTGAATTGAAAACACAACCGTTACTTGCGCGTATCGGCATTTTGACATACATATATATTTCCTATGCTTGTTCTTGTTTTGTTTAAGCAATCCTCTTAAACACTTTCATCGAATGCTGAAGAAAGCTTTTGTTTCATAGTGAAAGAATTCCATTAAAATTTATGCCACAAACGCCCACAACCATTGAAGTTCTTTGTTCTTCTGGTAAAATGTTGGGATTTGACGAGGAAACGAGAAAATATAAAGAGGAGAATAAAAGCAAAAACCATCAGAGCCAACACTTGCACCTGTCCTTAGCATTTGTTTTAAGCTTATAATTTATATGCTTCAGCAAGCAATAAAAACACCAACAACAACAACAACAACAGCATTAGCAGGGACTCGTATGTAGCATGTTTGTGTAAAAATAATGGCTCATGTCTAAAATGTGGCACACTCTCCAAAAAGTAGTACATAAAAATTGGACATGTGCTCCCACATCCACATCTTCATTCACAGACACACCCAGCCACCCACACAGAGGACATGCCAGGACATGTCGGGACACTTAAATTGTGCATATTGTATGAAGAACACGTTCCAACGGAAGAAGCAAGCCGGTTTCTACTACAAAGGATTAGGAAGTGTTGGCATGATGAACAACTGTCTGGCTGAGAGGTAGCTGCAGACCTTGGGCGACGATGCGGATGAATTTTTGTTTTTTTTTTTTTGTCCCCATTGCTGCTATCTTTGCCATGTGAGTTTTCAAGTGGATGACCATTGGACGTACGCATTGGAAGAGACAGTTTTAACTTGCTACTTGTAACGATTTTGGTCAGCATGCCTTTCACGTCGTCGTCGTCGTCGTCGTTATGCAGGATTCCAGCACTGCATGCGACAACAATAGCTAACGACCAACTCAACATGACTTCCTCGATTGGCAACTGTCTTCTCTGCTAACGCTGCCACAACAGATAGCGTGACTGCTTGTTTGTCTGTGTGTCTCATCCCAACGGGTTTATCCTTTATCCTTCCTTACCTGATTTTACTGTTGGTTTTGCAGCATGATTTTTCAAGTGGTTACATCTTCTTTCCGAGCAGCAACTTGTACTTATGATTTTAAGCATTTTTAGCATAGATATCCTTAACGGATGCTACCGCATCTACCTGACAGCCCGCTAGGAAGTTGTGAAAGTGAAAAATGATAACATTTATTGGACATTCTACTATCGCATGGTGTGGTAGGGATTTTCTCATTTGCACTTGAAACTTGAGTGGCTTTTTTTGCTTGGTCCTTTTTGTCCCTGTTCTTGTAATATCTTTTCATCTAGCTGTCGTTCTGCTGTCCTATCTGCCTGCTTGTCTTTGGCATCAATTGCGAGTTGCGCTATGCACACAGTCAGCTTGGATTTCTTGTTCGGCTCAATTTTGTTGGTTGACAAAAAAATTGTTCAACTTTGCAAAAGTTGTTCGCCTTTCGCCTCTGTTGTAAGACTTGGTGTTCACCGTGCTGTTATCCTTGATTCTTGATGTCCTGTTCTGATTGGGAAGTGAGTGCAGATTTTATCTGTTGCCTAGAGCCAAACTTAATGAAGGGAAATTTCCTTTTTAAGTTGACTTTCATTGACATGAGTGGGGAAGTGGTGCAAACAGAAGCGTTTTATATCGAAAGAAACGGAATTTCTTATTAATCTAAATGATTGACAATTTATCAGATTTTATCGTTTTAAAACGGTTTAAACGCTTTTTTAGTTTGGCGAACTTAAATGGAGGTTAGGGAGAATTTCTTTTGCTTCTATTAGGAGCAGTTTTTTTCCTGCATATTTAAATCTTAATAAGGATACAAAATAACGAAGGTGAAAAATATGCTTTGGCAGCTCTGTTTTTGTTAAAGGTTAAAACATTTTTGTTGGTAAAATTAAATGCTTAAAATTTATGTTATTGTTATGTTCTTTACATAGAAGACGTAAAAACATAAGGAAACATAAGGAACATGATTCAGTATGTTTCCAAAGTATACTTATGAAACTTTTAAACATTTTTATAAGTTTATAAATGAAATATAATAAAAAAAAATAAGTTGAATTTATAATGGACACAACCGTAGGTTTTGTCGTGACAGCCTAGTTTTGACCTTGTTCTTATTATTGTTCCACACCTTTACTTTACTCCGAAACTTGTCCGCATGCTTATCCTTAGCCTAATAATTGTTCTACTTCTTGTACAAGCTCTAGTTTTAATCCATAACCAAATTCCTGACCTTATCCTTGTTAAAACCCGTTTTCTAACCCTTGTCTCAATCTTTGTTCTAAGTTTTGTTCTTAGTGTGTCCAAATTCTCGTTATATTTCTTGTCCCATTTCATGTTCTTATTATTTTTCCGATCTTGTCCTAAATATGGTTTTAGGTGTGTGTAAATATTTGTACTAACCTTTGTCACATTCATTGTCATAGTCCTTTTCCCAATCTCTATCTTAATTCTTATTTTAATCCTTGTCTAATTCGATACTCTAATCTTTATACAGATCTTTTTCCTACTCCTTATATTATTCCTGATCTTAATCTTTGTCCAAATCCTTGCCCTCATCCTTTTTCTAATCCTTGTCTTAATACTTATTCAATTCGTTGCTCTAATACTTGTCATTATTTTTATTTGAATTCTTCTTTTTTTCTTTTTTACTTTTGCTTTTGCATTAAATGGGTTACTTAGAAGTTCTCCAAGAGACCACATGACGCGATTAACGTGCTTTTATTTCTATCATATGAACGAAAACTTTATTCTCGTTCCATGAAATTTACCGTAGCGCCCTATAGTTACGAAGTTTTTATTTCACGCAACGCTTTTTCATTTATGTTACATTTTTAATTCTCAAAGCTGTTGCTTACGTGATGTCCAGGTTAAAAAAAAATTTTTTTTTTTAATTTTCCTGGTAGCACTTCTATTCAGCGATTTATATTTCCCTGCAACAATATTGCATTTTTGTTGCTTAAACTGCTATCTTCACTTCCTGACGATGTCATAATTTATTTTTTACTTTTTCGTAAGGTCAAATATAAATCCTTAATTTCTGTGGACTTATATGCCATGATGGCTAAGAACCAGCCTTTATTGGCTTATACTATTTTTTCCCGTAACACCTATGGCGCGTTATAATTCAATGTAATAAATTTGAAATTTCGTTGCTAAGGTAACTCCCTTCGTGGCCCGAAGAAGTCTTTAATTTTTTTTTTATTTTTATCATAAACACAAGGAATTAACCTTTTCTTTCGTTTCATTACCTTTATCATGGCACCTATACTCATTGATTAACAATTGGATACAACGGCGATGCATTCTGGTAAAATTCTTTTTCAACTATTTTGGGAACCAGCGCGGTAAAACGTAACGTTGTCACATCAAAAAATGTTGTGTGGTCTCCGCGCACGTTAACAGTCAATCTTCTCCCGAAAAAAGTGAGTTGAGAAAAAAAATGTTCTTCTATTTAATCCGAATGGGTTTGCATTTTACTATGCTTTATGATCTCACTTCCATTTTTCTTAAAATTGATAACATATCATATCTTACATACCATACTTATCATTCTATATTCTTCAAACCATAATCTTACCACAAAGCTATACAACAGTGTCTACTTATTTGTGGGCATATTGCATGAAAATCCAGTGGAAGATTCAAATACGAGTGCTCACAACGAAAGCTACGGCTACAGGCCGATAAGTTTGCAGGAAACAATAGAGAAGTTCGCGTTTGGCTTCGGGTCTTTTAAATACAACGCTCCATAGGACCTTCTATGCGATATTACGAAGGCTTATTTCACGGCAATTGACATCACAATTTTTATGAATAGGGCGGAGAACGATCAATAATTTGGAAGCCATTCTTGCGACCATATCCGGGATAGAAGCCCGTGAATACATTTACAAAAGATGAAGAGCTTGATAGTTATGCCATCTTTATCTTAGGTATGCAAGTTGTCAAGAATGAAACCTCAACGAAGGGAATATCATCTCTATTGGCTGAATTGGTGTCAAAAGCCTTTCAGAAGCTTTAAGAAGTTTTCCCTCCACAAAATCAGTTGAATCTGACTAATATATACAACACTAGAATCCTAGAAACACTAGACTAGTTTCTAGTCTCACAGGTAGAGGTACCGGTCTTAAAACCTTCGGCAAGGCATCTAATCTTTTCGAAAGATTTTCGGGCTTCTTCGTTTCTTTCGCCAGGCATCACAATTTTCTCGTACTCATGCTTCTCTGCCTCTCCCTCTCCCTCTACCTCTCCCTCTCTCTTTCTCTCTGTCTCTCTCTTTCTTTCATTGTTCTTCCTGAAAAAGTTTTCTTCCTTTTTGCTGTATCGATCTATGAACCCTTTTACATTGATCAATAGTTGACGGTCAACTCTTGCATTTGTCGATGAGAGACGCGGTCATCAACGTGAGAGAGGGTAAGTTTAAAAAGGAATAGCAAAGAATTGACTTCAATTCTTGACCAATGTAAAAGGGGTACATAAATGACCCATAAATGTCAAAACGAAGTTGACATCTCATACAAAATCTGAAAGCAAAAATTGATAGCATGTAAAGCCGATATAGTTGTTTGATGCTTTTTATTGATTTCGGCAATTGTGGGTACTGAAAAGAGAGTGCGATCAGCCCCGAGACAACCTTAATTCATCCATGAAAGTGGCTGTCACCCTGTGCCATAAAGAGCTCTCTCATTTCAAACGTATTCTTATGCTCTTTCGCTCATTCGACAAGCTACATATGGCGAAATAGCATTGTTTCGGATGATACGAAAATGTTTTGTCTCACTTTGACTTTTCAGTTCTGATGACCACTGCTCTACAACCAAATGTAGGATGGCTTTATAGGTGGAGACCTTCTTTTAACGATTTTGTCGTCCAATTTGTAAATTGCGTATCTTTTAACTGGAATTTGACTCACATTTGTACAGGTGGGCAAGTCAATCCCACTATTTAATACAATCTTTGTTAGATAACAGTAAATATTCATTCCAAGTGGAGGCAGAGTTTATTTTATATTCAATTCCATTTCATTTTCTGAGCTTACACCCAGGCCATAATAAATTTCACTTAAAAAAATCTACTTAAGAGATATTAGGCGTGCACTTTCCCGGTAAAGTGTTCCAAACAGGATTTGAAAATGGAAATTTGGAGAAAATTCAAGCGTTTCTTGACTTGTTACTCATTTTTGTAGTTTAAACCATGGTTGAATAAATAAGGTTGCCGCATGGGTGAGAGCGAGTTCCCATAAATGTCAAATCGAAGTTGACAGCTCACACAAAATCTGAAAATGAAAATTGATAACATGTAAAGCCGATGAATTTGTTGTTATTGCTTTTCATTGATTTTGACAATTGTGGGTACTAAGAAGAGAGTACGATCAGCCCTGAGACAAACTTATTTGTTCAGCCATGGTTTAAACAATTTTTTCAAAATTCAGAAGGCACTACTCTCAAAAATAATAAAAATAAAACACTCTCATTTATATTTTTTCGAGTGTAGCTTAGTCTTTGCACCAACACCATTAACACAAGACAGGTTAGTGGGATGCAAACTGCAGGTAACACGAGTAGCAAGCAATTAATTGCAATTATTTTGACATAATTTCATGCATACCAATGCTGGCAATGATCACCAGCTCTGACTGGCTATCACATGACATGCTAGTATTTTATGAATACCAGGTAAGGCATGAAAATAATAATGGCAAAATATGTCACAAATGTGAGCATTTTAACAGATCGATCGGTACGATATGAAAACCAACGTAGCAACGTTTTGTGTCAGATGCACACTTAAACGGGTATGTTAAGGATGTGGGATAGACGTACTCTTCGTATGTTTGTTTGTATGTTTGTGCATTCAAGTTCAGAAAAAAACAAGGTATAAAAGTGAAAACAAACATACCTACAAATAAATTGAGAATTAAAATGCGACAGGTATGCGTATTCGACTAGGGTACAGGATCACGTTTCATGCTGGACCCACAACTTGCCATTGTTAGCAACTGCGCTGGTTAACAATTCAGTTTCTTTTTTGTATTTTCTTCCTTTTGCTTACGTGTCTTGATCGATTTATAAGTCCGAAACGACAAAGAAAAAAAACCCTCAAGATCAGTCAGTTAGGCAACGTAGTTACATGGGTAGGTACGACTACGTAGGTATCTACTTATTATGAAAGACAAAAACGCGATATCGTAAAAGCATTGCAAAGCAGAAAACAAAGAGGGGGGAGAAAGAGAGAAGACAACAAAAAGAAAAAAAAAAGGATCAGCAGGTGGCATCTGCGCGAACAGCAAATCAGATAAAGTATCTAGACAGTTGCGCACGATCGTTATTTTATGGGTTGTTTTTTATGAATTTTTTTGTTTTTCTTTTGTTTTTGTTTGTTTATTGTTATAACTGCGAAGTTTGCACCTGCCGTTATAACGACTGTTAAATCAGGGAACAACAAACGAGCAGATTTGAGGAAATCAAGCGTCCCAACAATTCGAAACCTGATCACCAAAAAACGACATATGTTCAGCGTTATCAAGCTGGGCACAAACAAAAAAAAAGTTTAAGAAGATGACGATGAAGATGATGATGATATTCACGATGACGATGGAAGAAGTTGCTTGAAGTGATGAAATAATGTTGAGGGCATTGAGGATTTTAGTCTTAAGTTGCTGAAAGTTTAGGCGAAGGTTGTCAAGTTTATATTTCTTTTCTTCTCCTTCTTCTTCTCTCTGCAGTTCATCAACTGTACGTCGCGCCTTCTTTGTATAACGATCTGTTGCATCTGCAACCTCAATTTGCGTCCATTTCGTGGGATCTGTGTGAGCGTGTTTTTTTCTTGTTGTTGTGTTGTTGTTGCATTTCGTGCTTATTTTGGCCAAATTAAAGCTGAAAATGTTGCGGTTATCAGTGGCTGACTTTATTACGGGAATTATTTAAAATTAGTTGAAAATATTATTGTTGTTGTTGTTGTTGTTGTTGTTGTTGTTGTTGTTGTTGTTGTTGTTGTTGTTGCTGAATTTTTAATGTTGGTTTTGAAAACAGCAGCTGCTGTAAGTTAATTTATTCTTTTTGGCATCTTGCTGTGCCAAGAAAAAATTCGCGTCTAAAATTTATTAAAATCAATGGTCGTCAAGGAAGAGGCAGACCGTTTTTTCAAGTTGAAGTTTAAAGATTTAACACGATATTTTGGCGCGTTTTTGTTTTAAGGAAGCTTTCTTCACTTTGTATACAATTTATTTAAATTTGATATTTTTAATGGTTGCTTTATTCAATAGATGAAAAATTTCCACTTACCTCCGAAATTCCTCAAAGAAAGATATGTATGTTGGAAAAATCTAAGAAGGAGAGAAGAAGAGAATTTATTAATATTTATGAATTGAATAAATTGTATTTGTATTTTATTTATTAAACTTGTATATTTGTATAAAGATTAGGGAGCGTGTCCGTGAGCGTGTCTTTGTGAGCGTAATGTTTAGAAAGAAAGGCTGCAAATATATTTAACCGCTTCCATCCACGCGGGCATACGTTTCGCTGAGCTTTTGAAGTGAGATCTCATGAAATTTATGGGACTGCTCATGTGACAGCTCACGAGCCGTACATGGCAATGAAGGGAAAGAATGCAAACAAGGCAGATGAGAGGAAATTTAAGCACTAATTTTCTCCCTGATGAATTTTGGCTCCCTTTGAATTAAACTCCCTGGCGAGTTATTGGAACTGTTATGATTTCTGTGTATACCTTGAACAAAAATCAATGATTCCAGGACAAATGAGTTCTACTGAATTTCTCTATGTAACATGTTGGAGCATTGGACCTTATTTAACATCCAACAGTTCAAGGAAATATGAACTTAGTTCATAGAAACTCTTTGAACAAAAATCTATGTTGCTGTTCACTTAAAACATGATGGTTTACATGATTGCTCACTTATAAATGTTTGGTTTCGTGTACTCTTTGGCCAAAATCGATGATTTTATGGATACCAACAGGCTATCGAATAATTTTCAATAATATTAAATTGGACTAAGAAAAAATTTATGATTCTATAGTTAATAAGTTCCACTGAGACTCTCTATGGAACTAAAAGTCATTGAAAATTTTTTGGGATTTAAGGGCTCCTTAGACAAAACCTATAGTTCCGTGGTCAATAAGCTCAACTGAGACTAAAAATGACACTAGTTGGGTTATAGAACTTTTTTTAAATCTGTAGACTTTTTGGAGGGAAAAATTACGATTCTTTGCTGAATAGAATCCACTGAGATTATATGGGGAACTAATGAGACCATAGTCGCATTTTTTAATTCAGTGGACTCTTTGTATGAAAACTTTTAATTCAACTCCCCTGCCAATAGGTTTAACAACATAATTCAGTAGTCAATAATGATTTTTTTACGAAAATAGTTGTGAACTTTTATAAATTTTATTTTAATATTAGATGTATAGATTTATCATTGAAATAGTTTTAAATTCTATGAACTCCTAAGACAAAATCTATGATTCTATGGGCCGTAGAGTCCACTATTACTAAATACTCAATATAATAGTTGAAGACACTCAATATAATATTTTAACTTTTTCGAGCTTTTTCATGAACTTTTTCTGTGAACTTCTAGAGAATGATGATTTGATGATTTCATGTCGAATAGGATCCACGGAGACTATATGTGGACCTAATTGGATCATAATAACTTTTTGAGTTTTGTGGACTCCTTATTAAAAAAGTAATAATCATATTGCAAAAAGGTTCCGCCATGAGTCTTTCTTGTTTGGGTCACTTGTGCGATTTTGGGTTCGGTTGGCTTATTTACTAAAATACATTGATTATCTCAAAGTAAAAAGGTTCCAAACAGAATATTCTTGTTGGGCCATATAAATTTTTAATGGTTTCTGTGCACTTCTGGGCTAGAAATTATGATTTCCTGACCTATGAGATCTACTGAAACTATTGCTGGAACTAATTGACGCAAAAATACAGGCACATTTTAATATTTAATTTTAGTTTATGAACATAATTAGATCCATACATAGTAATAGTATATCCTCTTGTTTGGAGAATCATAGATTTTGTATAAGGAGACCACGGAAGCAAAATAAGTAAGGTTGATCCAACTAGTACCAACTACCGAACTACTTATAGAAGTATACTATTGAAATCTATTGGTCCACCGACTTCGGAATCATATATATCTATCCTAGAATTACTTATAGAGTATACTGTTGAAATCTATTGCTCCACCGACTTCAGAATCATAAGTTTCTATCCTAGAAGTCCACAGAAGTTAAAAATGTTCCTATGTACTATGTAGTTGCATTCGAAACCCTATGAAAAGTATTGGCCATAGAGTCATAGTTTTTTGCCCAAGGAGTAGATTGGTTTTAAAATTTTCAAATGAATCTTCTACTCGTACCAAAATTATATTCAATTTATATTCATATTTATATTAATATTCATATTCATATCCATATTCATATTCATATTCATATTCATATTCATATTCATATTTATACTCATATTAATATTCATATTCATATTCATATTCATATTCATATTCATATTCATATTCATATTCATATTCATATTCATATTCATATTCATATTCATATTCATATTCATATTCATATTCATATTCATATTCATATTCATATTCATATTCATATTCATATTCATATTCATATTAATACTCATATTCATATTCATATTCATATTCATATACAAATTCATATTCATATTCATATTCATATTTATATTTATATTCATATGCATATTTATATTCATATTCATATTCATATTCACTTTCATATTCATATTCATATTCATATTCATATGCATATTCATATTCATATTCATATTCATATTCATATTCATATTCATATTCATATTCATATTCATATTCATATTTATATTCATATTCATATTCATATTCATATTCAAATTCATATGCATATTCATATTCATATTTATACTCATATTAATATTCATATTCATATTCATATTCATATTCATATTCATATTCATATTTATATTCATATTCATATTCATATTCATATTCATATTCATATTCATATTCATATTCATATTCATATTCATATTCATATTCCTATTCATATTCATATTCATATTCATATTCATATTCATATTCATATTCATATTCATATTCATATTCATATTCATATTCATATTCATATTCATATTCATATTCATATTCATATTCATATTCATATTTATATTCATATGCATATTTATATTTATATTCATATGCATATTCCTATTCATATTCAAATGCATATTCATATTCATATTCATATTCATATTTATACTCATATTAATATTCATATTCATATTCATATTCATATTCATATTCATATTCACTTTCATATTCATATTCATATTCATATTCATATGCATATTCATATTTATATTCATATTCATATTCATATTCATATTCACTTTCATATTCATATTCATATTCATATGCATATTCATATTCATATTCATATTCATATTCATATTCATATTCATATTCATATTCATATTCAGATTCATATTTATATTCATATTCATATTCATATTCATATTCATATTCATATTCATATTCATATTCATATTCATATTCATATTCACATTCATTTTCATATTCATATTCATATTCATATGCATATTCATATTCACATTCATATTCATATTCATATTCATATTCATATTCATATTCATATTCATATTCACATTCATTTTCATATTCATATGCATATTCATATTCACATTCATATTCATATTCATATTCATATTCATATTCATATTCATATTCATATTTATATTCATATTCATATTCATATTCATATTCATATTCATATTCATATTCATATTCATAAGAGCTCATATTCATATTTATAAGAGTTTCACACAAATGTTTGCGTTCCCGTGCTCTCATCTATCTTATATTTATCCATAAGACGCACTAAGTACTTTTGAGATGTAATTAGTTTCTCGTATTCCCAATTTTACCGTGCAGGGATTATACTTGGAAGCACTATCAAAGCAATACGTAGAAAAATGTCATCTAGGGACATGCTTTATTTACATTTATGCTCAAGGATACTGATAAGGGATAGTTGTCGCTCCAGATGGGGGCTTGTATCAATATTTCCCAAGTCGAGAAGAATAGTTAGGATGAACCTGGCCTCCATATGAATCGAAATTGGGGTCGCAGTTGAAGTGGACTTGATGCAACCGAATTAGCAAAGCTCCGTTTTGAGTATTACGCATCCATATGTCAGTGTAGGTCTTGGAGTATTCAGCTTGTACTTTTTTTATGCTGAATTCCCAATTCATCCTTATGTTTTTCTTCATGTTCACAAGGAAGCTGTGATTCTCCTGATGATGCGGTCTGTTTGTTGATTCTGAAAAGTTTACTATCCAGGACGACACCTAAATATTTGCCGAAAAAGCAAAAATCTTATGTTTTTTCCCATGCCTGCCTAACCTCAGGTTTTGAGTTTTCGCTACTAAATTGAGTTTTCACCACTTTGTTAATGGAGCAATATCGCTCATTTGAGAGTTTTAGGAGAAATCCTCCTTAAACACCATCCTTATATTGCGAATCTGTCATTTTACTCTCAGAGCTCTTCCGTATGGTAACTGCTAAGCTATTAAAACTGTCACTTCAGATTTTTTCAAATTTAAAATTTGACAAATTTTCATTTTATTTATAAGCATAAATCTAGGCCATCACATCAATTATGCAAATGGTTTTTTGCATTTTTCCTACAGCTTTTTCTATTATCAGAACATATTGAAAAAAATAAAAAATAATGAGACCACAAAATATCCTTGTAATGGCTTCCAACAGAACTGGCTGCAACCAACTTGACAGAGAGAAACAAGTTAAAAACAACATGTCACATTATAATAAAAAATAAAAAAACTAATTTAATCTCAACCAGAATGTCAAAGTTAAAAGCTATTCTGGAAATATTTTGCATTGCATGCATTAAATTGTTATTCAAGTATTTTGCGACTTAAATTTCAACAAGTTTTCCAAGAATTTTTTGAATTGTCATCGCACAATTAAGGAAATAAAAAACAAAAAAAACAAAAAAAGAAAAACAAAAAATACTCTTTACTTCAAATGCAGCGCTCAAAACCACTTCTTTTTGACGACCTTCCGCTTGACAGGTCGGTTCTTTGACGACTTTTATTTTTAATAATACATACACTAGAAAAAAATATGCTAAGCAACACTACTAAGACGAACTATAAAGTTTTATGAGCAATGAAAAATTTTAAATTGGGTTTATTTAGTACTTTTGAAGGTGCTGGGGACTTTATAGTTAGGAAAAATGAAAATTATGACGTGAATTTTAATATTAAATTAAAAAATACGTTTTACCGCGCAGGTTTAAAAAAAAAGTTGATAAAGCATTTTAAAAGATGAACCCGCATTGCATCAAATTGATATTCAATGAGGATAGGTGCTATGATAAAAGTAATGAAACGACAGTAAAGGTTTATTCTTTAACTAAATGACAAAAATTAAAAACCTCATCGGGACGCGGAGGAAGCTGTCTAAGCAACGTAACTTCAAATTTTTTATTGTACATGGAATTATAACGCGCCATAGGTGACACGGCAAAAGAAATTACATGCCAGTAAAAGCTGGTTCATAATCCTCATGACAAAAATTTCATAACATCATGCGGCCGCGGAGAGAGCCGCTACAAGATCGAAAATGCATCAAACATGGTATTATTACTTGGTGAGTAGTTATATGCGACACCATAAAGGTTTATGTCTTAAAACCTTCGTCATTATTTCAAGTCGCGAAAGTAGCAGTTTATGCAACAGAAATGCAGTATTGTTGCAGTATTACTCGCTGAATAGAAGTGCCACGAAAAGTTTTATTTTTAACAGCAAAAAATAATGGTTTTTTGATCTCCTAACAAAAATGAAAAAGGACCCACGACTCCACGGAGGCAACCGCTTAATGCAGTAAAAATGAAAAAACGTTGCATGGAATTATAACTCCGTGACTACTGGCGCTCGGTCACATGGAAAAAATAAAAAAACATTAATGGTGTTATGATGCGTTTCAATATTCATACCTGAGTACACCACATACAAAAGCAAGAGCAAAAATATAAAAATAAAACTAAATTATAAAAATAAATTAAAATTAAAATAAGGACAAGCAAAAAATCAACGATTTTTATAAGCAAAAGCAAAAAATAAAAAAGAAATAAATTAAAACTAAAATAAAGACAAGTATAAAAGCAAAAATAAAAATAAAAATAAAAATAAAAAAAAATAAAAATAAAAATAAAAATAAAAAAAAATAAAAATAAAAAAAAATAAAAATAAAAATAAAAATAAAAATTAAAATAAAAATAAAATTAAAAATAACAATAAATAAAAATAAAAGTACACTTTTCATTTATGTTATGAATTTTTATTTTTTAGAGGCTAGTATCTACTATAGTATCTAATAGATACTAGCCTTTAAAAAATAAAAGTTCATAACAAAAATAAAAGTAATTAAAATTAAAATTGAAATAAGGACAAGGATTTTGATAAGAATTAGAAAAGGGATGAGGCCAAAAAGTTGGACAAAGATAAGGATCAGGAATAGGATAAGGATTAGAACTAAGATTTGGACAAATATAAGAGCATGGAATTGGACAAGGATAAGAACAAAAATTCAGACCAGGATTGGGACAAGGACTCTGACAGGGATTGGTACAAGCATTAGAAAAAAAATGTACACTAAAACAATATTTAGGACAAAATCGGGAAAAGAATAAGGATTTGGACATATAAGGAAAAGAAGTGGGACAAGGATTAGGAATGGAACAAGCATTATTCGAACAAGAATAAGGTCAGGAAGTTTGGCATGTATTAAATGAAAAGTTTGAACAACCAGTAACACAATTATTAGAACAAATATAAGTCAAAGGATAAGAATCAGGACGAGTTTAGTAAAGATACGCTTTCATAAGAAATCCTAAGGATATTTCCACAATACAGCCAGCTTCTTTTCATATTAAATTTCTTTTAGTGTACCTGCCACACGACAGGGCTGCATAATTTCTCACTTCAACGTCAACGTGAACGTAAAAAACATTTCAAGTCAACCTCCTCTTACCGCCACTCCTTGTCCGAAATGCTTTACTTTCCGTTTATTCATTCATGCCTTGAACTTGAGCTGAGGCGCCTTTAACACTTTGGGGTGGGTTGTTGAATATTTGCCTTGGAAGTGTACGTTTTGCAAGAGTACAATACAAAATACGCCTAGCACGGAAACATAAAAGTAATCGCAGGGAAAAGGGAAAAATGAAAACGCAAAAAAAAAGCAGAAATACTAGAGCAAGAAAGCGGATCGATAAATCGAAAATGGATTATTGTGAGGCGCTGCAAGTTAAGAATGTTAATGAAAGGCTAAGCTTTTTGTTAGATTTTATATCCCTCTATCCGGTGGTTGTTATGTTGTCAATTGCATTTAAATGGATTTAAGGAAAAGAAACTGGCTGGCTTCGCGCCTCTTTGTCCTCGACTAATACTGTTTTGTACATTTTGCAAATCTGCGAAGGCGTTATATAATTGGATCTAAAAATTTAATATGACACAGCTTGCGGCAGCATTAAGGGAAGATTTTTGCAAAGTCAGAAAATTCAACAATTGTTGAGCAAAACCCACGTTTTTAAAGGCACAAATATGAAAATATTAAAGAATTCTTAGAAACAAATAAGATACTTTGCTACTTACAAATATATATGAAAATAAATTGGGAAAAATAATGAACATTTATACTAAGTTAATAAAATTCAATTTTTATATAACATGTTGATGTAACCGTCAGTTGAAGTGAAACATACAGGTTTGAAAATCCCAATTTCCGTCTTGAAGTTCGTATAAAATAAGACTATGACTGAAGTTAACTTTTAATATCAATAACGCAGTTCAACAAATTAAGACCTTATGAATGCAACCGAGTAACCATGGCACATTTTTGAAAGAGGACGTGGCGCAGACCATTTTTTGTGAACAACGTAGGAGCCCAGCATGTCGGATTTTAAGCTTTGAAAGGTTGTATGAAGCATAATCAATTTTTACTCTTATCTGAGAACAGTGATACCTCCCCTTCCCAATCCCCATTTTCGAAGATATTTGTTATAAATTGTCAAAATACTACCATACAACATTAAACATTGAAAGCAATTCATGGTTTTTTCAATATAAAAAAAAACAAAACGTTATAAAAAGAATATTCCTTAACAAATTATGGAGATTTCATTGTAACAAATTATGTTGATGAGTCTGTTCGTTAAGATTTTTACATTAAATTTAAATTTTACAAAAATTATGATGTACTTTTCAGAATCTGAAATCAAACCACAGTTATTCTAAAATTGCCGATTCCATGCACTATATTCTTGTTTGCCATATCCACCATATTGGAAAGGTCTCCATAATTGGAAATTATGGGGCCAATTATGGGGCCACTTTCCCTATCGTAGTATCAACCACAATATATATATTATTGTTTTGTCCCAATGCTTTCAGTGATTTGACACGATCAGAAACTCGTTTTGATTCAGAGTCATTAGCTTGGAGGGCCTTTAATGACATTTGATTCTGTAAAAATATGATATGTGATCCCATAGGTGTGATCAAGCGGAAATATTGCCGAACACAAATCTCAATGACATATATAATCGCTTGGAATATCCTTGGAGTATAACCCATTGCAAGGGATTTTTGGAAACTAGAACCGTATTCTTAAATTTCAAGTTAAGATCCAATAGCATCTCATAATATTTAACCTACACCTCTTCCACTTTGAGAAACTTAGCTTTGGGAGCTACCAGAGTCAGAGTTTATTACGAAAGGAATTTTGAATCCTTATGTGTTGTAAGAATGTTCATGTGACACTTATTTCCCGAATCCCGACTGCACTGTAAAACGCCTCTTTGCTGATCTTTAATCTTTAAACGAGGAAGTTCCGGTAGTGCATCCATAGAATCAGTTGTGTAAGGTTTCACTGCACAAAATAATGCCAACACATTGCATTTTTCGCAGCTATCACTATCACTATCACTATCACTATGACTATCACTATCACTATCACTATCACTATCACTGTCACTATCACTATCACTATCACTATCACTATCACTATCACTATCATTATCACTATCACTATCACTATCAATGAAAATTTGAAATAAGGACATTTTACAAAACTAAAGTGGGAAAAATGCCGTTTCCAAATTTGATCAAAATCCATATCCTTGTACCTGAGAGAATTCAGTTGATGGAAAATGCAAAATTTCGGATGCTGAATCTCCTCGGGGTTTTCATTATTGAGCTTTCATAATAAATAAAAGTCTGAAGCCGACCAGGCAAAGCATATCACGAAGAACAGACTTAAAAGGAATCTCTGCTCCATAAATGTGTATACAAATATGGTGCTCTTCATATACGAGTAAAAGGATAATTCAGGTAATACTTAAAAATCATTAAAATAAATAATTTGAAATTTAGTTCTTATTGAACACTGACTAAATATACTCTATTTTATCTAAACATTATGATATAAACTAGCTTTTTCCCGGCGCGGGTTGCTGAACCATGCTAGTTGCATGGATACATAATGGATAACACTAAGGGAAAAAATATTAAATTTATCCAAAAACTTTTTTAATTTATCCAAAAAGCGAGTCATTTTTGCACCAATAACGCATTTGAATAAATCGACTACGTAAATATTTAAAATTTATTTGAATACTTTTTTAATTAAATTAAATATTTTTTAAATCTTAATATTTTTGAATACGGCCTTTTTCATTATTTATATTGAAAACGAGTTATTGAGCTCTAGGCCAATCATAGTCAAAGCTGTTGTGATTGGCTCTATACAGAGCCGTTGTTGTTGTTGTTGTTGGCTGTCGCCTTCTTTGTTCTTCATGTTGTCTTGTTCTCAACATGATTGGCCTAGAGCTCAATAACTCGTTTTCAATTAAATTAAATATTTAAATATTTAATCAGAATTAATAAAAAATATATTAAAATTATGCACGAATTTTTTTAAAATATCTTTCAAATATTTACTATTTGAAAATAAACTATCGCATTTAAAGAAAATTTATATAAAAATATTGAATTTAAAAAAAAACATATTTAAATTGAATATGTTATTAGTGGTTTTATGGTATTATTTTCTTCATATTGCGTTCATCAAATGCCATTGCCTGTATAATTTATTCTCGCTTCACTTTTTTCGTTCTCTAATATCTAACATAGTTGTATGTAAACATAGTATGTTTGACAGTTGGTGCAATATTAGGGCACCAACTGTCAAAAATAGTATAAATTAGAGAACGAAAAAGTAATCTACAAAATATATTTAGGTCGAAGCAAATTAAGCAGGTAAATGACAACCGGTCCAAGATGTTCTTGAGAAAACACCAAGTTGTCACTCCACCCTACATAATTTCATTTCGTTGCCAAACATGCATACTATATTACTCCTGAAACAATAACTAAATGAGAACTATGAGAACTATAAGAACTGCAAATGCAAAAAATAAACTGCAGAAACAGAGTGCGATGCTGTTGCTGCTTGTCGGAGTATGTGTGTACGTGTGCGATGATGTTTCTGCTTGCTTGTATGGAATATGTGTGTACGTGTGTGGTATAAATAAAATTCAAATACGGGAAAAAAACGAGTTGTAAGGAAAACATTGGATTTATCCACGTAAATATTTGAATAAAATTTATACTCAGGCGTGGATAATGCTAATATGCGTTATTTCCCTTAGTGTACATATGGATGCATAATAAGTATATTCAAAGCTTTTCTTAGACCCATAGTTTTACACCACTGTCATTTTTTACTGCCAGTTTCCCAGTATTTACTGCCAGTTTCCCACTGTTACTTTTACTTCCAAAGATATGTGATGTTACAAATTTGAATTGTATGGGAGGATCCACACCCCCTTTTAAAATGCTCATCCCAGTTTTCTAGTAGATGGACATTATCCAGTTTTAGTACAGTTGCCGACAGTGAGCATACAAAATTAATTACCAAATTGCAGCCTAATACGGCCAAAACCATAGGAAATATAGCATTTTTATTGATTTGTGGGCGGTAAAGGGGGGTGTGGAAACCCATTTTTAGTACAGTTGCCGACAGTTAGTATACAATTAAAATTACCAAACTTTAGTCTAATACCACCAAAACCTTCCGAGACATAGAATTTTTATTTATTTGTGGACGGTAAAAGGGGTGTGGCAACCTATATTTAGTACAGTTTCCGACAGCTAACAAACAAAATGAATTACCAAATTTTAGTATAATACCACTAAAATCTTCTGATATATAGAATTTTTATTGATTTGTGGGAGGTAAAAGGGGGTGTGGCAACCTATGTTTTGTACAGCTGCCGACAGCAAGTAAGCAAAATTAATTATCAAATTTTAGTATAATACCACCAAAATCTTCTAATATATAGAATTTTTATTGATTTTTGGGCGGTAAAAAGGGGGTGTGGCAACCCAGTTTTAGTACAGTTGCCGACAGTGAGCAAATTACAAACCAAATTATAAAATAAATTACCAAATTTTAGTCTAATACGACCAAAACCGTAGGAAATATAGAATTTTTATTGATTTGTGGGCGGTAAAAGGAGGTGTGGCAAAAATACGAATCTATCAAGCTCAAAACTTTTAAAAATCGAGGACATCACCCAATTGTAATTCCATTCTGAGTTTTATTGCTATGCGAAATTTATTTCCAAAGCTTTTCGATGTCATATTTTTTAATTATATGGGCGGTGCCATACGCCCTTGTCCAATTCTTGCTCAATTTTGCTAGTCGAACGATGCGGCTAAATAGTACGCTCTTACCAAGTTTCATTGATGTGTGACTTATAGCTTGAAAGTTATACCGAAAATTTGGTTTGCTGAAAAAGTGCCACGCCCCACGTCAAACGCCCATAAAATTTTATCTGTGGAACGGCACTTGTGAATTGAGGTAGAACACCGAATTTCGATGCTATGCGACCTATAATTTCAAAGCTATTTGCTATCGTAGCTTTGGGTTGTATGGGAGGTACCACGCCCCCTTGTCTAATGGTCCGTAAATTTTTTCCAAAACCTTCGCGTAACAATTACGAACAAACTCACAGAAGGAAGTATCCAATTTGGTCTAGTCGTTTTCAAGTTTTAAGCATCCGAACGAACCACGATGCATATACGCACAAACACATGTTCAAATGCCTATAACTTATGAACCAATACACATACAAAGACCGTTTATAAAAACCTTCGTATTGACGTCACCTTGCATGGGAAATTTCCAGAAACAAAATCGGTTCACGCATTACAGAGAACATCAATTTCATACACAATGCAACTTATTTTTATACGTATAGATTTTTAAAACTGATTGTTCTCCAGCAAGGATTAGTCACAGCTTTATTTTTTCATATCGACCTTCCTCGTATGAATCATCATCTAACTATAGTAAAAGCCTTTTTTTTAATAAATATCAAAAGTTTCATTATGCGATATTTTTTATTAAGTAAAAAGTAAATTATTCAGTTAAAGTTTATTTTCTAATTTTATTTGATTAGATAAATATTTATTAAATGCATCTCCAATATATTTTTGCTTCATATTTTTAATTAATTTAAGATTTCTAATTGAAAATTCATGTCGTATTTTAAATCTGTCACAACTGTCTCAAGTTAAAAGGTCTATCAATCCAAAAAACGTCCAACTTCTTCAACGACTTTAATCAAATCAAGCTCATTCACACAATACAATTCCAGCTAGCGGCGCTTATATGACAAAATTACAGCTTCACACCGGTCGTTATGTGTAAGCATGTATATTTGAATATCTTTCTGTAGATATGAATGATTGTAACATACAGAGGGACTTTATAATTTCAAAAACAACAACAATGGCAAAAATTTCATAAAAGTTGCAAAACTCACGCCGTCATCGATGTCGTCGTCGTCGACAAGAAGCAGTCAGTCGCCCCACGTAGCATAAAGTTTACGTGAAAATAATTTGCATAAAACCGAAACACAGCCAGCCAAGACATTTCGCAAAAATGTCAAAAATTTTCGCATATCCTTATCTTAGTTTCATGTTCTTATTATTGAGCCAAGACAGATAAGCAGGAACCAAAAAAGAAGAGGGGGCACAAAACAAAAAAGCAAATAATGCAAATTTTCCCAACGCATTTTATTAATAAAATTTTAACTTGCATAAAATAAAATTATTATATCTACCCACTTTACTCATTTCATATATTCAGTATAAGCCAAGTTTGGTTATTGTTTGTGTTTCACTTAAAGCCAGTTGTTAATGGTCAGCATTAACAACAAAAGCCCGATAATGTTCCAGAGTAAATATTGTCCTTTGCAACATTTAATGGAATAATTTAAGGGTGCTCCTTCTGTGAATGAAACTTGTGACTACTTGGCGAAAATTCGTGAATTGGATTTCATCACGCAAAATGCAAATATTGGAAATGTGCTTGATATGTAGATTTACTAATACCGTGACCAGAAACTTCAAAGTAGTGTAGATTTTCAAGGATCTGTTGATCCTTTCAATGACTTAGTTAAAATTAAAATAAACATAAAAATAAGTGGTTCTGGTATTGTGGTTATAAGTGGTTCAACTCCAAGTATTGTATGTTTTTAAAAAGCATCCGTGACAGTGGAAAAGTTGACGTCTAGGAAGTTTAAGTATAAAACAGGTTTTTTTACAAAATTATAATCTTTAAAAACCTTCTACTTGATTTTTAAGAATTCCAGGAGTTAGAAATCCAAAGTTTTCATCTAAAATTTTACAAAACGACAACTTCGACTTTGACTTCAATAACGGTAAAAACAACGACAACGATAACAGCAGTAACAATAACAACACCAATAACAACACCAATAACAACAAAGACAACGACAACGACAACGACAACGACAACGACAACGACAACGACAACGACAACGACAACGACAACGACAACGACAACGACAACGACAACGACAACAACAACAACAACAAAGACAACGGCAAAGACAAATTCAACGACATCAACAACGACAGCGAAAGCGACAATCGACAACGACAACGACAACGACAACGACAAGGACAACGATAACGATAACGACAACAACAATAACAAAGACAACGGCAAAGACAAATTCAACGACAGCGAAAGCGACAATCGACATCGAAAACGACAATGAAAACGACATCATCTACGACATCGACAACGACAATGACAGCAAAAACGCCAACGAAAACGACATCGACAACGGCACATGACAACGACAGCTAAAAAAAACCACAATCGACACTACAGTCAACACTCGACAATCGACACTCGACAATTGTCACTTGACTATCGACAACCGACATTAATATTGACAACGACATCGACAAAAACAAATACAACGATAACGACAATGGAAACGACTGCGACAACTACATTGACAACGCCATCTACATCAACAACGATATCGACAACGACAAAGACAACAATAATCTAGGCATCACAATGACAATGACAACGACTTCGACTTTGACAATGGCAACGATAATAATAACGACAATCACACTGATATCGAAAACGATGTCGATAATTTGTGTATTTTGAATTTTCATTTAGGAAAAAAGGTCACTGCAACATAAATCACTTAGGACAGAATTTATCTACGGTTAAAAAACAATATGTTGGGAATAATAAAAGATATTATAATTATTATAAATTCTTATAATTATCATAATACTCCTTTAACAACCTTTTTCTAAAGCACTAAAGGAATAAAGTGCTTTAGAAAAATCTAAAATAGAATCGCATCGTTCGATACGCACCCAGAGCTTTTTAAGTTCCAAATATTAAGAAAATCACAAAAGCCGTACAAGACCAATTGTATTGTAAGATATGGTTGTTTTGAAGTATTGACTCTGATGAAATTTGAGAGAAAAATATTTCACCCTTAAATTCCAATTCAATTGAGCTCCAGTATCGTTTTTTACTCTCGACCAATTGGGCAATGAACTCCAAGAGAACGGCTCATAGAGCAGCGGTTGGATGCATTTAAATATGTTCTGAAAATGTAGTCTAAGAGCATGATACAATTACAAGGTAGGCTTATATTGGAGAGCAGGGTGCGCTAGTTGTCAAAATCAGCTGATAGCTTTTAGTTTTTCTTTGTTGTTGTTGTTGCATTTATCGTTTGACATTTGTGGCTTCTACAGCTTTGTTGCTGCAAAATTTCACAATTGAGCAGCCATTTTAAAATGAGCCTACCTTGTAATTGTATCATGGTCTAAGAGTAGCTGGATGGAGAGCGCAACTAACGATTGAATTTCTAAGAAGTTAGTGCAAGAAAAATTTTTCCCTCACTCGCATACTTGTGAAAACTTATTTAACGCTCTTTTATTTATATACATACTTATTTAAAATTATACTTATTTTAAACTTATTTTAAAATTACACTTATTTTATACATACTTATTTTAAAGATTTATTCTCGTGAGAAACAGAACGCCTTGATATTGCTTTCCTCAGAAGTATTATAGAAGCTGTTTGGAAGCTGCCTAAGCTTCCATAAGATTCTTCGTCTATACCTTTTTAAGCACTCTAATGTGAGTATCCTCTCTCACATAAACAGCCTCGCTCTCACGAGACAAATAGAAACTGCTTCATTACAACCATAGTGGAGTTCACACTCATATGAACAGCTCTGCTCTCAAAAGTAATAAGAAGCTGTGTGAAAGCTTACAGATATTCGATAAGGTGCGTCGCTAGGTACATCAGCGAGGTAAACAAAAAATAAAACAAAATGTTTGGTAATTTTTCCGATTCTCAGAGAGTTCAGATAGGCTCATCGTCTTAAATTCACAAGAGAAGCATTTTCGAGCGTTATAGAAAACTATAATCCGAAGACCTCGATAAATTACTTTGCAAGAGCTTTTCACAAAGATATCAAAATAGGTGCACTCACTGAAATGTGAAAATGGTATTCACATTGAATGTGAAAAGCAAATTTGGTGAAAGGAAAAGAAAAAGTAAAAAGAAAATTTGGAAGTGTTATCGAGGGACAAAATTTCTTATCTGTATTCACCAATTTCTGGCGGCCGTGGCGTATTGGGTAGAGTGCATGATCCATACGCCAGACAATCCTGGTTCCATTTCCTTCTGGCACAGAATATTTTTTCAGTTGAATAATTTTTCTGTTCGGTTGTCACCTCTCTAAAAATAATGGCAAACCTCAGAGAGTAAATAATGTCATGGATAGCTTCTTGAGATCATGCACATTAGCCATAACACGAACAATACAATTTGATCATAAGAAATTCGGTCAAAGTCCTTTCAAGGGCTGAAATGGCCAGTATATTTTTATTTTATTCACCAATTTCTAAGAAGTTTTTGAGGTGAAAACCTCTAAGAATTTAAAAAATAGGTTCTGTTGGATGTTCTATTGTAAGTTGGGAAGTGGATAAAGTGGAATAAACAGAAATTGAGGCTAATGTTATGGTCTCGTAAGAAGATCATAACCGAAGAAGTTCCAAACTAACACACAAGCTCCTATTAAGCTTACGGAAAGCTATGCAAAAATTAGTTATAGTCTCTATATCACTTCTGTAAATGCTCGTTAAGATATTTATAAGGGCCTAAAGGTAAACTTTTTTAAGTTTTATCGAAACCGTTTTCTGTCAATGCTGAAAAAATAAAGAAATAATCAATATTTGTTTCAGAGAACGTTCGGATTTGAACCCACGCTACGTCGCACGCTTGATCAGATCATGGTTATCCATTCGACTAAAATTTAGTCGCTAAATGTCGAATTCAAAAACTCGGCACATCTTACGCTCAGAGTGGCTATCCACTTGGCCATATTATATTATTTAGAAATAAGCATCAAAACTTAATTGAAAAGCTTTTGGAAACGAGCTTTTACTACAATTGTTACACTTTTCGTAATGGAGGAAGTTAGCTTTCAGTCGCAAGCTCCGTAGAAGTCGAATCGAAGCTTCAACTGTCGGATCTTCAAATTTATTAACTTCATAAAAGTTTGTTTCGTTAAAAGCAAAAATATTGAATAAAGTTAGATCTACTGATATGACCAGCTATGGCCAGAGAGCGCTTTGAAGGCGTTGAGAGTAATAATTGAGAGCAAAGGCTTATGTGGCAACACAAAATGCAACAACAAATCAAAGACAAAAGACAAACACAGAAACAACACAGAAGCTTTAAATGTGGTGATGCCCATACCCGGACATGACCTTTAAAAAGTACACTCAGAAGTTATAAAAACATGCAAAAAAATTAGCGAAAATTGCAAAAACCTTAGAAATTATGTCAAAGTCTCTGGTAAAATACACTGAAAGAATGAAATCATGAAATGTAGAAAGCAATAGATAAAAAAAATCAACAAGTTTGCAAATAAAGATCTAGAAAAACGAAGAAAGTGCAGAGCTTTAAGCACAACCACTTAAAGAAATTACACTGTATAAAATTTTTTTTTTTGAAACGTAAACGACAAATATGCAAATAAAGAACGGAAATTGCTTTAAAAATTGCTACAATAATTGTTCCCCTGCTTATCAAGTAAGAACAAAAAAAAAAGAAAAAAATGGACAAATCTTTCAGAAAGTTGCAACACTTTTATTATCCTTTTAAGTGGCTACGGCTGCAGGAGTTGCAGCAAATATACATGAAAATGTGACTCAATCGTTTTGTGGACAACAAGTATAGCACACGACATAAACAGTAAAAACAACAACAAAAACAACATCCAAAGTAACAACAACGACGAGAACGACAACTAATGCTAAGCAAGACCACCGCAGCAGTTAAATAAAAGGGCAACATTGGCGCCACAAAAGGTAACCCCAAAAATAAAATGGCGTACAAACCGCAGTCAAGCTGTTTGGATATAAAATGTCAACGAAAAAAAGAAGCTAAACAAAAACACTGCAAGAATGCAGCAAAAAAACAAAAACAACTACATCAACAACAACCGCAACAGTAACAACAGCAACGTTTAGCAATTGCAACAACTTGTGAATAAGCGATGGGTGTGGCACAGCCTTTGGGCGTTTAGCGCAACACACACTAAATATGCTTAAGTCTATTACAACAACAATTAAGTGTCACCCCTTTAAAAATGCGCCCTTTTTTGAGCCCCCTTGTTGTTCTTTTGCTAGTGCTGCTTTGAACAGTAATAGTAGTGAGAGTACTCATATTAGTAGTTGTTGTTGTTGTTGTTGTTGTTGTTGTTGATGTTGTTATACTTTATCTTCTTGTAGTAGTTGTTGGCACGTAGCAGACTTGAGATCCATCGTCTGACACCTCAAACGCAGTGCTGCCAACTCTTGCCTAGTTCTACGTAATGCTGAATGACTACGCTTAACGACGACGACGAGTACTGACAACTGACAGAGTCAGTTAGACGTAGGGACAGACACACAGACATACAGACAGATAGTCACAATGACAAACATGTGAGTTATGCTAACGAAAGGATTATGGTTTGTTGTGTTTTTCCTTTTTTTATTTGTTTTCTTACATTTTATTATGTCATTTATACTATTTACGTATTTTTCGCCTTATGTCTTTCAGTCCCCCTTAGCGCTGCTCTTAGTCGAAAAACTACAACAATTGCTACATCTACAAGCGGCTTATAACACTTGTTATGTTGTTATGTTATTATTGTGCTTCTATGTTTGTTATGTTGTTCTATTGTTTTGTTGTGTGTTGCTGTTATTGTCGTAACATAACCATTGCACGCTTTGTTGCATTTTTGGCTTAGACCGCATTTGCGGCAAAAATAAAAACGAAAAAGAAAAAACAAAATAAAGTGCAAAGTCTGTAAAATGTATGCGTTGCAAATTAAATGAAATAAAATTGTAATCGGTTTAAAAAAAATGGGGAAAAAAGCTTTCCCCAAACAACATCTTTCACTGTAAGCCACATGGTTATAGTAGGGGCAAAAAGAAAAACCCAACGTATTATTAATGCTAAATGCTTACGTTATGATTTATGATGTTGGCGCTAAAGTATTATGTTGGTCTGAATGAAGAGGGTTTCGCATAGTTAAGGTAAGTTGGGGAAAAATGAGTCTCACAACAGTTGAACCTTAAGAGTGGCTTAGCTTTTGAGCAGATTAAAAGTTTTATTAATTAATGTTGGCTTTATATAGGTCAAAAACAAGCTGCATACCTACCGTGTATATACTGCAAATATATATTATAAGGCAAAAGGCTTAAATTGTAGTTTTACAAATTCTATGCAACTATTATTAAGTCAAAGGATTTACTTTGTTTAAAATTTTTTTATTTTTTCTTTGAAATTTTTCAAGTTTTTTAATAATGTTAACAAAAAAATTAGATCCATAATGCTAATTTTATAAAATGTAAAACGGTAACCCTGATGGTACTATGTACTTAAAATTCAGAAATGTTCCTTTTTAAAACCGATCGTATTTGAGAATGTAAAGCAGAGAAGGGCGCGAACCTCAAATTTGAGGAATGACGTAACATTTTTGTATACACATCAGTGTTGCCATTTTAGCTATTTTGTAGCTAGATTTAGCTTTTTTTTCTCATTTAGCTCCAAAAATTGTGTTTTAGCTCCTAACTACTATTTTAGCTTCTTATTTTTCTAGTTTAGCTATTTTAAGCTACTACTATTTTTGGTTAACAAATGCAATATTTTCATAATTTTGTGACATCTCTTACTTATACATGCGATGAAATCCAATGGAGAAAACTTCACACTTATCCAAGGATTAAATTATCGTCTTCTATTGATTTTTGGATAGAAGTAAGAGAATGGAAGGGTGCTTTAAACAAAAACTCTTTCTCTGATCCTTACTAAATTCGTTTATTATTTTTTACTTTTACCGCAAAGCAACGCTGAAAAAGAGAACTTTTCAATAATGAGTCTTATAAAAACAAAACAAGGAAATTCAATTAAATTGTTAATGTCAAATTCCACAGTATGTTAAGCCCATCATTCGTATCACGAAACAAGGCTTGAACGACAAAAAAGAAACGATCAGCACTACTTTCTTCTATATATAAACCTACATATTGCTTATCATTAGTAAGCCTATTTCGTGATACAGAATGAAGGGGTAAGATATCTTAAAAAATAAACAAATGTTGCCACGATTACATTATAAATGACGATCTCGTAAAATTTATAGAACGGGAAGATATTTACAAAGATGACGATTCTGATAGTTCAGATAATAATAGTAATGATACTATGGAATTTGAGATCTGAACTGATTGTATACCCTACAAAACTGTGCCTGAATATAAATATCAATACATACATATATGTATTTATTTAAAACTACGCTTTTTGGCCTTTTTCTTGTAATTAATTTTTGTTTTAATTAACACATAACCGTTTTAAAAAAATTATTAGTATTTTGAAAGTGTATTTTACTGATCAAAATGTACCTTAGCATATTAAAATATATTCCTTTTGTTGTTTTTATTTATGTACACAAAATTTTAAAAAAAAATTTAGACTGAATGAATAAAATATAAATTGTAACTAAGTTGTTTTTAAAAATTAGCTTCTTTTTTTAGCTACAAAAAAATTGTTTTGCTCTTTTTAGCTACTTTTTGCAGCATTTTTAGCTACACCCTCAAAAATTTTCTGGCAACACTGATACACATACTGCAGTCAGCGTTGATCAGCAGAGATCAGTATCAGAGATAAAGAGATTGGAAACTTCGGCAAAAAGGAGATAGCTGTATGCTAAAATGCAGTCAATACTAATGCAAATGTTATAAATGTGTTAGTAAAATTTCAATGCAAACTCACCCCTCTCGATGGATTCTCGATGAATTCACCCCTCTGGATGGACATGAGCGCTGGTGAATATCTCACTTTCGACAGCTAAGCCACCACTGTACACATAGGGAAAAGCTAGCTTACAATGTTTGTTCAAACAAATTCATGCATTTAAAAATTAGAACAGAGTTTTTAAAACAAAGATATAGCTGTTCTTGAAAGAAATTGAATTATGTTTTTCTGTTAACAACACCACTTGTAAATAGAACAATTTTTTTCATTTTCAATTCAATTTTTTTCTATCAAAAATATTTTTGTCTATTATCGAAGTAACTCCACAAATTAGATTGACAAAACTAACATTTCTATGTTAACAAAAGTTCTTTATCGACTATTATCAACAATATTCTTGCTTAGCTAAAAACAATTTTCTTTTAAATATGGAAGACTTTTTTGGGTGTAATACCTATTTTTGACAAATATGAGGTGAACTCACATACACAAGACGTGATTGCATAAAAAATTGGAGAAGAAGCATTTTTAGCTGTCAAAATCAACAGAATTCACAATAGAAAAGAAGTTTCCCATCTCATTATCTCTGTCAGTATGCTACGAAACTTCAAGCAAGTAACGTCGCGTTCGTCTGTTTCGCTTTTTTATATGATTTTTTAGCTTTCAGTGTAGCAAGCTGAGTGCGACACATATACATTGACATAATGTCGGTGTGTGGTGTGCCCATCTCCGATGTAAAGTTAACGTATCTTAAGCCAGTGATGCAAACTCAACCGAAGAAATACGAACATTCTGTAATAAGCATGAGCACTAAGGTGTGTCACCAACAACATTTCAAAAGACCGCCCCTCATTTGAAAGTTTATATTAAAGGGGTTTAAGTAAAAAATAAAAAAAAATAAATAACTGGCCATTTCAGCCCTTGAAAGGACATTGACCTAGCTTCTTATGATCAATTGTGTTGTGCGTGTTATTAAGTTTGTACACAATTGACCGAGAACCGGACCTACATGCTTAACGCCGACTCCGAACGGCGATGAACGGAATGTTCTCGTTCTCAAGAAGCTTAACATGGCATTTTGATTACTCTCTGAGGTTTGCCATTGTCTGCAGAGAGGTGGCGGCCGTACAGAAAAGTTATTTTAATTCAAATAATTTTCTGTCGCTGCTGGGGTTCGAACCTGGGTTTCCAAAGTTCTTTGACATAGCGGCCACGCACTTTAACCAACTACGCCACGGACGCCACGGGGGTTTAAGTAACACACAAATTTTTTCCTGTGGTTTTCCTTTAGTTGCTGCTTTGCTTGTTGATATGTTTTTTTATACAATAATAAATTTCTGACTAAACGGTTGCAGCAATTTTTTTGACATCTAGTATCAAGATTCTCCTGACTCAAGATTAAAAGATAGGCTAACAGAAGTTTAAAAAACTTATGACTCGATAACGCCTGATTGACTGGATCGATTTTAAAGAAATTTGGTATAAAAACGAAACCAAACGAAGCTGAACCGAAGACTAGCGAACAAACCCGAAGATAAACGAAGTCATTTCGAAGGCAAACGAAGATGAACCGAAAGCTAAATACCAAAAACGAAGCCAAACTTGATCGAAAATTAAATTCGTTGTAACTTTTTTTCTACGAATGAAATCAAAAAGTTTCTTCACAAAAGTTTACTGGTTTTCTATGAACTTTTATTTTCTTAAAAAATAAGTTTTGGGGGACTAAGGAAATAAGCCGAAAGTTGAAATATTTAGTCAATGATGGAATCGGAGGTAAAAATGTTGTTAAAACGAATTGTTGTCCTTATTGAGATATATCCAACAACATACTTTTACGATCGGTTAAAAACTGATGAAGTTATACAAAAAAGACCATTTGGGACAGATTTTGGGTCCACCTAAAAAAAAAATGTGTGTGCTACTAAAACCCTCTTAACATAAGCTTTCAAATGAGGGGCGGTCTTTTGAAATATTTTTTATTTCTATTTCTACGAATGAAATCAAAAAGTTTATTCACAAACGTTTAATTATTTTTTTTCGAACTTTTATTTTCTTAAAAAAAAAATAATTTTTGGGGGTACTAAGGAAATAAGACGAAAGTTGAAATATCTAGTCTAAGATGGAATCGGAGGTAAAGATGTTGTTAAGGGGAGATACGCAGTCAGAACTTTTTTTTTTCAAAAATTTTTTGCATTTTCTTAAAGCCTTAAGTCTCAAGAATATGTGGTGAAAATATCAAGTCGATATCTCAAAAAATAACAAAGTTATAGCCTACTAAGTGAACCGCCTTCTAGAGCGCGCAGTGCTGGCGCTTTTTTTCAAACGCGTTTTTCTCGAAACCATGTTTTCAAAGTCGGTGACCAAGATTTCTCAAAGCTCAGTGAAGCGATCGTTTTGATTTTTTTACAGGCTTATTGTACACATAATAATCTCGTACTTGTCATAGGATTTTTTTTTTTTAGCTTCGTTCATTTTTTATACGCAAAACTATGACGAATTTTTGGTCGAAAATCGTTTTTTTACGTTCGAAAGTTCGCCATTTTGTGAAAAATCAATATTTTCAAAAACGGCTATGACAAGTACGAGTTTTAAGTATCTACTTTAATAATATATTTCATTATTTTGTTTCAGATGAATTAAGAAGGAGCAATCTTGGTCACCGCATTTCACCTTTTTTTCAGAGCGCTCTACAAAAACTGCTGTATCGACCTTAATATTAAATTTTTTTTAATAAAAAAAAAACTAAAAATACTCTTGAATGTGTATATTTTTAGGTATAAAAACCCTCATTTAAAAATATCCAATAGGTTTCCTTAAAAAAATTCACAAACATGACCTTTTTTTCGGCCTCTGGCTGCGCTGCTCCCCTTAAGACGAATTGTTGTCCTTATTGAGTTCTATCCAACGACATACTTTTACGTTAGGTTAGAAACTGATGAAGTTATGCTAAAAATACCATTTGGGGCAGATTTTGGGATCACCTAAAAAAAAAATTTGTATGCTACTAAAACCCCCTTAGCATAAGCTTGTAAATGAGGGGCGGTCTTTTGAAATATTTTTTTTTTCCAAAGCTGGCCACAGCTTAATTAAATTGAAATTTTAAACACAAGGGTTTACAGGGGCTTACGGGGACGCTAAGTTCGAAACTGGAATCAAAAATGAAAACTTCCAAATGTTGACTCAAATATGGCCCCCATACCGAAAAAAATTTCTGAAATTACCAAACGATCGACACTAAATCTAACAAATAGAATTTTTCGGGGTCTGTGATTAAGAATTAATAAAACCAGGTTTTTAAATTCAATTTGATTACCATTAGCATTAGTAAGGACGAAGAACATAGGAAAAAAAAAAAAAAAAAGAATAGTTTGAATTTTTTAAAGCAAAAATGTTTGCTTTTACTACAAGCAATAATTTTTAATTTTCTTCACTGCTTTTATTTTGTTCTTCACTGCTTTTGAATTCCCTAGAGCTATTGGGGTCAGACGGTAAAAGCATACCCAGAGTCTGGGGAGGAAATTTGCATTTTTTAATAGGCACTTTTCTCATTATTTTAAGTAAGGAATCTAAGGTCAAGAGTAGTTTGTTCATTTCATCGAAATTACATTCTATTCTGTAAAATTTACGTGAATAATACTTTTGTGAAGATAGCCCAAAATCTTCATCCCAACTTTTTGCTCAATTCCCCGCAAAAATTTCTGAATGCTGAATTCGCCGCAATGAAAAAAAATAGGTGTTTGATAAATTTTTTACAACAGAATGTAATTTAAAACACAAATTAGACTCATCGTCAACAAATTGCTAACAATCGTCCTTCATACCGTAAAATGGCCTGTGGTTATGAGATGAGAAAGCTGTAAAAGTCAAAATTGAAAAGCGATTTGCTTGAAAATGGACAGATTACACCTTTATACTGTCAGAAAAAAATTGCAATTATCCTGTTGGTCGTAAAAATCGTCCTTCCTATGGCTAAATTGCATGAAATGAGTTGCTAGCAATTTTGGAGTTTTTCTTTTTTGGGCAAAACGACAAAAGAAGTAGAAGATGAAAAGTTCTCTTCCTGGATTTTTGCTCAAAATTGTAGCTTTGTACGGAAAATAATATGAAGACTATGCTCAAGTTCCGGTCTATCGTCCTTGGTACTGAAATTTGTGCCGTAATGCGAAAAGATGTAATTTTTGTATGAAAGTCCGATTTCCACACCCCGAAATTTTTCAAAATCACCCTGGAGTTTTGAGAGGTGAGAGCTTGGTGTATAAGGATGATTTCGTTTCTTCGTCTCTAACATATTTAAATACACAAAAATCACATTTTTATTGAATTTTACTGAAATTACTTCCGAAACATGACGAAGTATTTTGTGGATTGTTGGTGACATACTCCTATGTACCATCATGGATTTTGATGTTTGTTTTTACTCCAGTTGATATTGTTTCTAATATTATTTTAAATCTGGATACTTACTTACTTACTTACTTATCTGGTGCTTACAACCGTTGGTAGGTTTTGGCCTCGTATAAGAAATTACGATAGCCACAAAACGTAGTCAGGTTTTCCAACACTTGATCATCCAGCGAAGATGTGGGCGTCCGCTCGATTTTAATGGGCTTAACTATGTCGATGTCAATGTACAGCTCATATAGCTCGTGATTCCATCGAATTAAGTACTCGCCATTGACGCAGATAGGACCGAAAATTTTACGAAGGATCTTTCTCTCGAAGTCTCCCAAAGTATTTTCATCAGAACTGCTCAACGTCCAGGTTTGTGCTGCATATAATAGGACGGGCATGATTAGTGACTTATAGAGCGTGAGTTTTGTTCGTCGAGAGAGGGCTCTGCTTCTCAATTGCCTACTTAGCCCAAAGTTTTTTAATGCTCTTAACTATGTCGATGTCAGCGTACAGCTCGTGGTTCCATCGAATTCGGTACTCGCCATTGACGCAGATTGGACCGAAGATCTTACGAAAGATCTTTCTCTCGAAGGCTCTCAAAGTCTTTTCGATCAAATCAGAACTGTCCAACGTCCAGGTTTGTGCTGCATATTAAAAAACGGGCATGATTAGTGACTTATAGAGCGTGAGTTTTGTTCGTCGAGAGAGTGCTCTGCTTCTCAATTACCTACTCATCTCCAAAGTAACACCTGTTGGCAAGAGTTCTCCTTCGTTTTATCTCAATACTGACATCGTTAATGTTGGATCCCAGATAGACGAGGTCCTTATCAACCTCGAAGGAGATGTTGTCAACAGTGACGTGGTTTCTAAGATGCTGGGACTGTTTATTTGTTGACACTATGTATTTCGTCTTATCTGCGCTCACTGCAAGACCGTTCACTGCATTCGACTCGACTCTTTCGCTAATCTGGAGAATGCTGCACTGACTTCGCGCGTATTATGGCGAAGATATCGATATCATCAGCATAAGCCAGCAGCAAAATACTTTTGCAAAATATCGTGCCACTATGTCTCAAATCAGCAGCTCGGATGATCTTCTCCATCATTAGGTTGAAAAATTCGCACGATAAGAAATCACCTTACCTGAAAACTCGTTTGGTATCCAATGGAGGAGTGAGATCCTTCCCGATTTTAACTGTGCTGCTGGTGTTGCTCAGTGTCATTCTGCAAAGACTGGTGGAATTTTGGTGGAATAAAGATGATTCTTTATTGAACTATCGAAGGCGGCTTTGTAATTTACAAAAAGATGGTGTGTGTTGATTTGTTTCTCTAGGGTCTTCTCCAAGATTTGACGTAGCGTTAATATCTGATCTATGTTGGATGTGCCAGCTCTGGTTTACGATAAGCGTCACTCTTCCACGTAATAGGCTCGACAGGACCTTATTCCGACCATATTCAGCATAGGAGCTCATGAATGCATTTAAACTGAACTTCGCCTCCATTTTTGAAGGGCTCAGTAGGTAAACCATCGGTTTCTGCGACTTTGTTGTTTTTAAGCCGAGCTTTCAAGTGGAGCAGCGGAACTTCAACGCTGTCGTCCACAATTGGGGTTTCCGGGATATCATCTCTGTTGGCGGGATTGTTGTCTTCGTCGCTATTCAGAAGCCTAGAGTAATGTTCCCTCTATATTTTGTGTTAGCCGATGGTATATTCCATAAGTTCTTATATAGCTAATTATATTGTAAGACTTCTAGATTCCTCTATAGGGTCTTTTTGTATTTCATCTGTCATTTTGTATAATACTCATTTATTTCAAGAAATTACCTCTTTCAAACCACAAAACTTCGTAGAGTATCATTCATTACTGATGCTTATTGTTATTATTATTTAAAATAAATTTTCATGAAAGCTTTTATCCAAACCACTTTATAAGAGCAATTTATTGTGCCCCTAGGTTTTATGATAAATACTCAAGTAGCATTAAAAAAAATATGCCAAAAACTGTCACATGCTTCAAACAACAACATATTAATTATGCCTATTAAACTTTTTTGAATAACAAACATTGTAGGTGGTTGATGCTCATCAAACAACGCATACCAACGGTTGGTTACCCTGGTGACTACAATTAAATGGAGTGATTTTGTTGTCAAATTTTAATACTACCACCAACATCAACAACAATAGCGATGAGATTTTCGAAGTTTAACGCTTGAATAAGCAACATTATTTTCCGAAAATGCCACACAAACACACAGACCAAAGTGCCCCCACACTACAGAAGAGGCGTATTATTTGCACGATGTGACGATTTAATTGTTGACAAGCATAAAAATAAAAACGTACCAACTCTTACTTAAGAGCAATGGCTACAACAACAGCTGCTATTAGGTAACATTATTTAAAATTTTTGGTAATTAATTTAATCTGAGGAAACAAGAGCAAAAATAAAAAAAAAAATTAAAAGCCAAAATTACAGAAAAAAAAGAGAAAATATGTTGCAAAAGTAAAGCCAAGCCAAGCCAAGCAGAGCAGGAAAGTAAGTAATTTAAATGTTAATTAGAAGAATAAATTTTCACATCATGACGAAACAAAAAGAAAAAATAGAAAAAAAAACAACGAACAACACAATAACAAAAACGTGAGAAAGGACTTAACAAAGTCCAAAGTGTAATTATAACAAAATGTATCATTTTTATGCTACCCAACATCTTTTTTTCCTTCTGTGGTAGAAAGGGCAAAAAGGGCTGGTCACACTAGCTGCTAGTCCAGTGTGAATCGAACCCACTACGGACAGGGGACGAAAGCTGTGAAAATTACTTTGGCACTTTTGAGCATGATTAAATTGTACATTTCCGGTTCCTGCTGTCGTGGAAATTATGCTGTTACTTTCCTTGTGCTGCTTGTCGATGTGACGTGGCAACCATTTCGTGGAAGAAATGAGCGTTGATAAGGAACCGCAGAGAAAGGATATTAAATAACAGCATAGCAGGAAGAAGCAGCAGATAACGACGTGTGAAACCAAAACTAATTATTAAGGTGTCATCGTCATGAACAACATGGCATCAAATGTTATCGATGCCACGATGATGATGATGACGATAGTGATGACGATGGTGATGAGTATGCTGACGATGGTGATGATCATGATGATCATGGTGATGATGATGACGTTGGAAATGTGGATATGGATGGGCTGCTTATATATTATAATTTTTCCCACAGCACCAACACCCTGTTAGTGTTTCAAGCTTGATTCCTTGGCGGCTGCTCCTTCTATTTGCTCAGCCATTAAATCAGCTTCAAATGCCAAAACAAACTCAGTCAGCGTTGCCACCCTGCAAAACAAACTCCCTAAATTGCTGCCGCTGCTCTGTCTGGCACTAAAGTTCAGCAGCCTGCCTGAACTTGAATCAATGGCCTTTGCCAAGCTCTGAAGCTTGGCGTGATTTTTTTTTTTGCTTCGTTTTGCTTTATTTCTTTTTGTGTCTTATTTTTTTCTCTGTCTCACTTCCTGCTGCAGTGATCCGCCATCGTTCATCGTGCAGTGTTGCCAATGCGTCGTCGTAAATTTCACTGTAAAGTAATCAAATAAATGACTGCTCCCAGGTGTTCGTTTTCTTGTCTGCTAGCTTCTTGCTTTTTCTTTCCCTGCTGCTGCTGCTGCTCCTTTAATGTATTTGTTTATCTTGCATTTTTTTTCTATTTCATGTCAGTTGTCGTCTCTGACTACTCTAGCATTCTGTGTTTTGGTTTTTATTATATTCTGACGTATTTAATATGCCTTCTAGTTGTACCTCCCAGTTGTACCTCCCAATTTATTTTTTTCTTTTTGCTCTACCGAGCCACGTTAATGTCTTTACATATTTACGCAATTTCTTATTCTAATGAGCAGCAATTTGTCGATAGAACAGCATGAGTCCTATTCAATGGCATTACTTAAGCGGTCTTTAGATAAAATACACCTCATTTTTGGTTTTACAGGGTTTTGCCAAAATATTGATTGAGTTGGTGTGAAAACGTTAAATTCTGTTTGCTTCCTTTAAGTGCCCACTTCGCATGTTCCTTGTGGGCTATTAATAAAGTCTTGAAACTTTTTTCTGCCATGTCTTGGGTCCTTAGATTTTGTTTTCTGGAACAATGGTTGGGTGAGTAATCTTATGGTAGAATTAGGTGAAATTCTTTAAGATTGCTTTGAAACTTGAAAAATTAAATCAATTCACCATTCAATGATGAAATCTTTCAAATTTCCCAATTTTGATCTTATATCAAAATATTCAAAAATTACAGAGTGAATTAAAATTACCAAATTTTCTAAATAGGTATTCACACTGACTTGGGTAGTTGGGTTTGGGTAGATTAATTACTTTTGATAATTGCGAGCACCCTACATTACAATTGAGTACTTTTGACAAACATTTGTTTGTAAAGGTATTCGATATCAAAGCTTTGTCTGGTATGGGCGGTGACACACCCACTTGTTTAATGCTCTTCCCAATATTCTAGTAGAAGGACATTACCCAGTGGAACTCCATTGTGAGTTTCAATGTTATGCGACTTTAATTTCCATAACTATTCGATGTGAAAACTTTTGCATGATTGGGCGGAGCCACACCCCCTTGACCAATATCTGTCCAAGTTTTTTAGTAGAAATACACCACCAAATAGTAACTCCATTCTGAATTTCAATGTCTTGTGACTTTTACTTCCATAGCTATTTGATATCAAAAATTTTAATTATATGGGCGGAACCACACCCCCTTGTACATGTAAATCGAGGCCGAATACCTAATTCCAATGTTGTGCAATCTATAATTCCAAAGTTATTCGGTATTGCAGATTTGGGTTGTATGGCAGGTTCCACGCCCCTTTGAACAATGCTCGCTGCATCACTTGTAATTTGTAAAAGGCCTATTTTTGCAAAAGGTGGTAAGATGGAAAAAGTACTCAATTTTGTAAAGAGTCAATCTACCAAACAAGTCAGGGGATCAGCTAGAACAGACATGCCCACGTAGTTGCCCGTATGGCCCGCGTGGCCCTTCATATAAATTTTTTTCTATCTTAATTTTGTCTTTGCGATGAGCCAAAATCAAAGAAAACCTGCAAAAAAACAACAACATAGCCCGCACTCGTTCCGTGTTCAGCACATTTTCCAGCGAACTTTACAAAAAAGAATGCATGCAAAGCCAAAATAAAAACACGCACACTCGATGATGCGATGCTGAAGCTGATTGTCCCGTGTGACTTGTGATTGACTTGTGTGTCGAGTCATTTCTCATGCAATAGAAATTAAGTCCTATTGCAGTGCACTGGTAGTGTACTTAATTTCATGTGATTTTATTGCATTGTAATTGTTTTTTTGATTTGTTTGATTTTTTGTCAAACGATGAGCAACATTTTGTGTTTGTTTTTTTTGTTTTTTTAAGCATTGGCCCGCGCTTAAAATTTGTTGGGCCCCACTGAGCTAGAATATATTGGTAGATGAGTACTTGGGTACAACTTTTCGAAAACAAAATGTACGGCATTTGCCAATCTACCCAACTATCCGAGTCAGTGTGAATACCCCTAATGTCTTTATTATGTTCAACAAACATAATATTTCGAACGTATTTACAAATATCTTATATTTTGGCCGATATGAAAATTATTCGCTTTTTTCAAATTAAAAGTTTGTTCACGATTCACTAAATTCAAAATTTTCGATTCTTTGACGTTAATAAAGGGGGCAGTCTGGTTCTATTTTCTTCAAAAAATCGATTTTCTAAAAAACCCAGTTCGATTTTTTTTCTAATATATAAATTAGGTACGATTAGAAATAGTATATAACATATTATTTAAGTCGCCGAAATGGAGAAACGAAAAACGTTTTTCTCGAAACAACGTTTTTCGCTCTCCTTGACTTGATTATGAAAAAACTATTCAACCCATCGGGCTAAAATTTACACATTACAGGACATATGTGTACTTACACTGTTTCAAACAATTGTTCGTACACAGCAAGTCTTAACAGTAATTTGACTGTATGAAGAAAAATATTCAATCGAATAAAACGAAATAAGTTTTATATAAATTATTTAAATTGACTTCTCCTGTATAAAGAAAACAAAGGTTGTCCCATTTTTATTTTTAATGTAAAAAATGTACAACCGATCATACTTCTGAAAAGAAACCGAATTAATTGCCCTTACACCAATAGAGCGTTCTCCGTTTCTTGTTCGTAAATAGTATTTTTTATTGTTCCGTTATTTTTTTAGTAAAATTGTCTCTTCGTTATTTTCTTTGAACGTAGTTCTAATGTCTTATTCGTTCCGTGCACTCACTTTCAAACAAATATTAAGAGTAACAGTCATAAGAAAATTCCAGTGGACATAAAAGTATTGATGTTCTTTGGGAGAGATATCGAAAACTATTTCCCTACCTCATTTTTCTGTTCAATATGTGATTGAAAACTTTAAGCAAGCCGGAATATACGAGACTTATTGAGGAAGAGGACGAAAAAGAATCTTAGAGAAACATTTGGAACGGAAGATTGAACATATGGTTAAGGAAAATCCCAAAAAAAAATAAGTGCTCTAAAAATTGCCGCTGATATTGGAAAATATGATAGCGTTGCCGTAAGTCCCCAAACCATTCAAAATTTCTTACATTTAGTTCAGTATAAATCGTGTGTTCCGCGAAAGAAACCTTTGAATACCTAGGAAAAATGTGACACTATTTTTGAAATGTGTCAAAAAATATGTTGGAAAGTCAGACGACTTCTGGAAAGCAGTTATTTTTACAGACGAAAGCAAAAACAATATTTTTGGGTCCGATGGCAGACGATTTGTGTGGTGAAAAGTAAATATTGCTCTCCATTTAAAAGCTTCAGTCAAACACAGAGACGGATCTGTAATGGTTTAGGGTGCGATGTAAGATGGAGGCGTGGGGAATTTGGTTTTTGTGGAAACTACAATGGGAAAGACATTATATTTAAACATTTTAAAACAAAATCTTCAAAATTAGCGCAACGAACTTGGGTGTAGGAAACGATTTTTGGTTTGTACATGACAACGACCCAAAACATCCCGACTTGTGAGGGAATGGTTACTTCACAATGTAAAGGAAGTGATTCTGCACCCTCCCCAAAAGCCTGATCTTAACCCCATAGAATATCTATAGTGTATATTAGAACAAAAAATACGGTAACGCACCCTAATTACCAAACATATGTTAAAAGATGTAATCATGGATGAATGGAGGATAATTGGTTCTGTGACATCAGTAAGTGAGAAGTAATTTAGCCGTATAAATGCAACAAAGTTTCAAGAAGATTATTTTGGCAAAAGGGTTTTATCTTCGTGATTGAAAAATATATTTAATTATATTTATTTTAAGTTTTCTTATAATGTACGGAGAATTTTTTTGGAGTTTTGTTTTGAGGTGTTAAAAAATTTTACATTTTTAAAATACAAGTATTGCAAACAAATTCGCGCTTATTTTTCAATTATGATGAGAACATACAAAGATTCCTTAAAAAAATATATTGCAAGTTACTCGTTTTCCATAAACGGGCACATTTCTATTGATATCCCATATGTGCGGACAATTGCTTGGGACAGTGTACATCTCATAATAATATTATAAATATCTATAAGTATTTAACGTTTTTTTGATGCGACCTAACAACCTAACGTAAAATTCAAAACTCCACCATTTCGTTTTGTTTTTTTTCAAAATACTTGGTTTTACTACAGGACATAGCGAGTATATTTTAATATGAATTTTTAATTTTTTTGTTTCAGACTTTCCAGAGCTGAGAAATCATGTCAAGCAGTTTTAAACAGGATTGCCTTAAGTTGGCCCTATCTCCGCCATATCTATGTTAAAAACATAAAAACAAAACAAACAAACATTAATGTATAAAATTTAGCAAATTATAAAAATAAACTTTTCGATGAAAAAACAAAAACAAAATCATAAAAATATGCCCAAAAGAACCAGACTGCCTTTATAATTTAGAATTTGCAATTCATTAACGACTCATTTTAATCAATAAGAAAACGATCGTCAGTGAATTGTGCCTTCTTTCGATCGGGAATTTGAAAATGAATCGAAAACGAAGCTCAAAAACGAAGCTCGAAAACAAATATATTGTTCGAGATCTTAACATTTGGCTTGTTGGTATACTGCAAGCCTAGCACGAAAGAAAGTATATAATTTAAGACCACCTTTTACATTTGAAAATTTTTATAGTGAAATTTTTTTTTTATAATAATAACTAACAGTATTGGAAACATACTGTGAAATACAAAGCAAATCTACTGAGTAGTTTTTTTTTTGTGCATTTTTTTATGAAGGCAAGTCAGGCACACAATCACGCCAAACGCACTATTTGGTGATCTACCTTGTTGTTTTTGTTTGCTTTTTTTTTCTTAAAATTTTGTTTTAATTTTGTTTCAAATAAATATCATTTATAAAGTAAATAAATATCAGTCAATAAAGCCAAAAAGGGGATATTCCTCTCCCGCATATCCAGCGCCCAAGCGAGGGAAGATATCCCCAAAAACACAATTGGGCTTGGCTCTCGTACCTAAAACAAACATTTTCTTAGACCAAACATAAGAATTGATGCCAGAAAAAAGCGGTAGCTCGACAAAACATGAATGAAATGTCTCCTCCTTAATATTTTCGAAATACGAATTCCCATTGCAAACTGAGTTTATTTTTTTACTCATTTAAGCGTTTCCATTAAATTTTGTAATTTTCAAGATAAAAAAAAACAATTTAAATTTGGCTTCCACAAAATACGAGTAATAATGGTTCGTGCGTCAGTCAACTTTTATGCTATTCTATCACGTCGAAATTCAAAATAACCAATTGGCACGTTCCAATTTGAATACTTTTAAAACGGCGGCGTCCTTTTTGCCTCCTGGGAACAGTGCATGCTAAAAGTGTCCCCTCCGTATATGAAAAACGCTCGAGAAAACGAAAGAATTATAGAAAGCACCAGGGAAAGATCAACTTGCTCCAACGTATTCCGAGTCCAGGTAATCGAAAAAACTTTTTCATTAATTTGTGAACAAACAAACAGAGATCAAACACGATTTTGATGTGTTTGATCTCTGCCCCATCCGTAATGCAAATTTTCTCAGTTTTCATTTCTTTCTTGTTTAAGGAAAATTGACCCGTGGGGCAAAAGAAGCTAATAAAACTCGGGAGATTGGGGAAAAAGCCGAGAGGAGAGAAAAAGTAGCGCCATACCGTTTGTTTTTTTTTTTAGATTGAACCAAGGATTTCAGGTGGAATACCTATTCAATCAAGTCTGCCTTGGTTCGAAATGGGGAGATAGATTAGTGGGAAGGAAAGGGCAATCAAGTGAAACATTTGGTGGAAAGCCAAATAAACATGTAAATTTGAATCAGAGGCAAGTGTTATGCCTTTACCTCAGTCAATTCAAGTTATAGACGCTCGGACCCCAAAACAATGAACCGGCGCGAATATTCGAATTGCTCCAGGTAAGCAGAAGTATCTCTTATCATAATGAACTTCTTTAAATAAACAAAATACATTAAGTGTCTACGCGTAATGCCCGATAATAGTGAAAGTCAACAGGGAACCTTGAAAAATGCAAATCTTGTGGAACCCTAGGAGGAAACAGTTCTTTTTAAGTTTTTGAACCGATAAAAACTTTAAATCGCCATTTTCCGCTGCTTTTATTTTTGTAAAATATTCTCAACAGAATATCCCCGTTTTGACGTTATTGACCATATACTTATACTGCACACTAAGGGAAATAACGCATATTAGCATTATCCATGCCTGAGTATAAATTTTATTAAAATATTTACGTGTATAAATCAAATGTTTTCCTAACAACTCGTTTTTTTCCTGTATTTGAATTTTATTTATCAAGAAATTTTATTCATTCCATACAAGCAAGCAGCAACAGCATCGCACACGTACACACATATTCCGACCCAACGGGAAAATAAAAAGCGTTCCTAGAAATAGCGCATCTTATGCGCATTTTTGATGCGCTTTTCAGAATTCAGAGTTTTGAAGGTCATATATTTATATACATTTTGTTCACAAGAAATCAAGAAAGGAAATATTAGAGCGTTAAGACATTTGACTGTAATGCCAGAAGTCCGAGTTCAATCCCCGCATGTGACAAAAAAAAAATTTTTGTCGCTTTGTTTTTAGTCCAAGTGCTCGGTTCTCGCTACGTTTTGTTATTTACTACAATGAGAGCGAAGCGCCTACATCTGATGACATGCCAATGTTAAAAAAGGCTATATCCACAAGGAGAACAAAGCGCTCTACTGCTTTTTAGGAGCGCTTCAAATGCGCTAATGAAGCGCTCGGTTTCCTGCTAGGGACAAGCAGCAACAGCATCACACTTTGTTCCTGCAGTATATTTCTTGCAGTTGCAGGTTTCTTATAGTTCTCATTTAGTTAAAGTTGCAAGGGTAATATAGCCTGGATTTTTGGCAATTATGATTTGTGAGTGCGATGGTGATTGCAATGCATGATGAAGTTATGTAGAATGGAGTGACAACTCAGTATTTTCTCAAGAACATCTTGGACCGGTTGTCATTTTCCTGCATAATTTGCTTCTTATTCTCCATCTTAATTTTTCTTTTTATAGTTTATTATTAGAGAACGAAAAAAGAAAATAAAATATACCATCAAATGTTATTTGATGGACGCAGCTGGTGGTTTTTTCAATTGAATTAATTTTTCTGTTCGGCCGTCACCTCTCTGCAGACAATGGCATTTGGATTTTGACATTTGGATGCTACAGTTCTGTTATTTTTTAACAACCCTCTTAATTCTAGTACCGATGATAGTGGCATTACTTTTTAACATATTTCTGTTTTTCTTTTTGTTTTTAGATAATGCTCCAAAATAACAACCAACTTTTTTTTCTTGGTATACTTTGAAGTGACATACAAAAACAACAACAATTTTTTAACAAAGTTGGATATTTTATCTATTCAATAAAAAAACAAACAGTTTAACGATATCTTTTATAAATTTTGTGCAATTTCATTTTAAAGTACAATGCAAAAATCATGTTAGTTTTAACTTTATTGTTGGTAATTGAATGGGCCACACTCAATTTTGGGATGCTTAGTAATTATCTTACACAAAATAAAGTATATTTTTTATAATGAAGTCTTCTTTTGCAAAAATATCCTTGTTGCAAATATTTCGAATAGTTGAAAATTCACCTTTTACCCAACAGTCTGATGCACGAAAAACCTCAACTTGCATCCAGCACTTATTTAAACTTTCCCATGCTGATGTGGTCGTGTGCCGAACGTACATTTCCCCCAAAGGTAAATTTGTTGCTATCCACATGGGAACATGCCCTTTGAACTTTAACATTGCAATATAATTAGTTCGTTTTAGTTATTGGCTAGAATGCTGTTTAAATAAAATGTTGGAGAAAAATACAATTTAAAATTCAGTTGCAGTCATAAAGTTGCTTAAAACTTAGTTAATTAGCTAGAGGTAAGAAAATACTTATATTTTTGAGAAGAGTCAGGCAGAGGTGAGTTTACAATGCTCGTAAGTAATTACTTAATAAACTTAAAAAATATTGAACTTTTTAAAATTAAAAAACTTTATAGAACTGCTTTTGCACTAATTCATGAAGAGTTCGAGAGTTAGAAAAACGGTGAGTGGAGAATATATCAAATGTTTTCTATACATCAACTCATGTTACAACCATACCATAAAACAGATCAGAGCTGTAAAAGTTTTAATTCATTTTCACTTTTCATTCTCCTCTATAAATGTTTAAAATCTGAAATCCTTTTTTGTATCATTCAAAGTGTGAACTCTTTAGGTTTAAGCCTTTATGCTGATTAAAATTGTTTTCAAAACATGAATTGCAAAATGTAAAGAATTCACACTGAAATTTTAACGAATGCAGCCACCGATGCACAGTGCGCTTTTTTCGATTTAAGGTTTTGGGTTTTTTTTTCGACGTTTGGGTTCATTTTTTAAATTTCATAAAAAAATAATTTCATTCGCCAGATTATAAAACATATATTATGAATGTGATATTGGAAACTTGATGTATTGTATGTTTTTTTTTATAAAATTCGTCAAAGTTGAAACATTTTTAACAAAAATAAGCTTAATAAAACCCAACAAAAGAGAGTAATTTTTAAACAATAATAACTTCGAGCACAAAGTATATTTCAAGATTTTGTTTCTTGGATTTTTTATGTTTTAACCGGCATTTAATTTATTAAAAAATACAATAAAAAATATTAATAAATAAAAATAGAAAAATCGTAGAAACATGACTGCAAATTTTTCAAGAAATGAAAATTTAAGTAAAATTTAGTAGAAAATATCTAGCAAATATAGCATAATTAAAGTCAAAGGCTATAACTATCATAAAATATAGTACTTCTTCCTTCTGTTTCTGTAAAAACCTGCTGCTTCTAGCTGCCACTAAGAAAAACCACTTCATTTGAAAAAAGTCTTAAAAATTAAATTTTGCCCTAAAACGCACTTGTTTTCAAGACGATTACAACTGTAATTTTCAAGCTATCATTACGAAATTCGATATTGAAGCGTGTATATAAAAAATAATAATCAAATTCAAAAATTAGCCAAATCAGATGAAAACCACGAATACCTCCCATACAAAGTGACTTTATCAAAACAGTAAAATCTCTTCGAATTCCACAAAAATTAATATAAGGACTTGAAATTTTGCATGTGAGTTTAATATTTAATATACACTCTAAAGATGAAATTCAACCAAATCCGATAAAAACCACGCCTACCTTCCTTATAAAGTGACTTTATCAAGAAGGTAAAATCTCTTTTAATTCCACAAAAATTAATATATGGACTTGAAATTTTGCAAATAAGCTTTAATGTTTAATATGCACATGAAACCACACCTACTTACCATATAAAGTGACTTAGTAAAAAAACAAAAGCGAATATTTTCCTTTAAAACTTTGGCGGAAATGTTTTTACAAATAAACATTTTATTGGCTGCTTAAGACTTTGAATATACTTTGGTTCGGCCCTGGGGGTATTTTAACTTCGGTCCAGTGGAGAATCATTTCTTACCATATATTATATATTGTTTTGTTTTTAAAATTCATCAATCATTTTGGGAGGTTTATGTAAAAGTGGGCGGTAGTGACATTTGAAATATTGATATGAAGCTACCTACCAAATATCAATGAAATGCGATGTACGAATCGAAAGTTATGTCATTTTAAACCATTATATACATGAATTTTATATGGGAGGTAAGCGTGGTGATTGACCGATAATGCTTATTTTCAATACTAAACAGCGTATTAATAATAGTAATATACACACCAAGTTTTATTCGCTTTGATTTCTCTTCCGTAATCATAATCTTCCGTAATCGTAATTTTAGCACAGATGGACAGATGGACGATCGGACGGACAGACGGACACGGCTTAATCGACACAGGAGGTGAAGTTGATCAATAGTATAATATATGTGTGTACCGGAGATGTCTTTTTATCTGCGTTATACATGCATACTTCCCATATGAAGAGGCCTTGTATGGGAAGAGGGCGTGGCAGTTGACCTATAATTATAATTTTCAGTCAAATTACTTTATTTGGTATCAAAAGTATTGGTACAAAATTGAATGACTTTAGCTTTTATAGTTTTTGAGATAATTGCAAATGTCATCCTAAAATTGAAAAAAGCGCACTGTGCGATGGCTTCAGCCACGATGGATGCAACCATCGATAGTTGCAGCCGAATTGAAATTTTAGTGAATGCAGCCGGCGATGGCTTCAGCCGCAAAGATTTGTTGTTGCGTCTGAAGTTGTTTTGTGTGTATTTGTGTATGCGTGTGTGACTGTTGGGCACAGTGTTGCCATATTTTTTTAAAAAAAAACTTTAATTTCCAGAAAAAAAAATTGTTTTTTGTTGAAAAAACTTGATATTAAAAATTAACTAAAACATGTGTTTTTAAAATTTGTGCTTTAAAATTTTTGACAATTCGCTTTGTTCTCTCGTTGTCCCGTTATTTTGGCCACTTCATTTCTCAAGAAAATACGGAAGACTTGATCGTCAACTCTGAAGCGTCAAGTTTAAAAAGGAATGCCAAAAATTAACCGGCAAGACACGACGAAGGGAAACCGACACAAAAGAACAGAAATAATGATAGCAACAATAGTAGCAACAGCGCTGCCATATAAATAAACTTTGAAAAGGAGTGAAAATTAGTAGTAGCAGCTTCAAATGGTGTTTATGTTACTACAACTTATGTTTTTGTAGTAACATACAATTTAGTTTATCTATTTGATTCATAAAACTAAAATTGAAAGCATCGTTTTAATCGTAAAAACTTGAAAAACTGGGTAAAATAAAATAAAACTTTATTTTTTAGGGAAAAACTTGAAAACTTTCTACCCTCTCAAAAAACTGGCAAAACAAGTTTTATCTGCACACATGGCAACACTGGTTGGGCATGACTGTGATGAGTTGCCATTGGCTGATATCATGTATAGAAAAAGTATTATATACAACAAATTGTAGAAGTTAATTTTTATACATTTTGTTAATAATATTTATTGTTAATAAGCACTTTATTATTCCAGAAAATGTCAAAGGAAAGACAAAAGCATATCACTAAGATAGGCTATCGAAAACAAATGACAACATAAATGGAAAATGCTGCTTTATATTTAGTAGTATTTCATGGGAGTAAATAAAATGTCCAGTGTATCAGAGTTGAAAAGAATGATAAAACTGAGTGCATTCATCAGATTTTCTAAGCCAACAAGAATGGGATTGATATAACCATAAGTCCCATTCCTTACAGAGCATTGGGTGTGCATTCTTTTCTCTTCAAAGAATGATGAATTGTGCTTCTGCAATTCATTAACTCAACAGAAGCGTAAGATTGCAATCTGGTTGATGCATTTTTTGAATGCATTAAGAGTGTGTGCATTCCGAAATGATTCAATCCTTTTACAGCTCTGAAACAGATGGTGTCAGTGATTTTTGCAAAAAAAAATGTATATTATGACGAAGCTCATTTTCACATTGGCGGCCATGTTAATAAGTAAAATTAAATTACACGCCCGTAAAAGCTGGTTCATAGCTCTCATGACAAAATTAGTCAAAGAATTCATGACGTCATGCGGCCGCGGAGAGCTGCTAACAGATCGGAAATGCGTCAATCATGGAAATAATATGCAAAAATCATGGAATTATTGCTCGGTGAATATATTGCGTACGGTAAATGTTACAACACAGAAAGGAAGTATTTATACTTGGCCTCAGAGAGTAAATAATGCCATATAAAGCTTCTTGAGAACATGCACATTACCTGTTCGGAGTCGGCATAAAACTAGTAGGTCCAGTTCTCGATCAATTGTGTATGAACATTTAATAACACGTACAACATAATTTGATCATAAGAAGTTCGGTCAAAGCCCTTTCAAGTGCTGAAATTGCCAGTTTATTTTATTTTTTTTTATTTCTTCAGAGTCAGTGAGAAAAGCGTTAATTTGTATCGATTTATTTTGTTTACAGAAACACTTTTCAAAAAGGTTCTATCGGAAAATGTGATCGGAAAATGTGACAGATTATCGATTTGAAACGAACGAATAGAACAGAAATCAATTCAAATTCTTACAGAAACGGTGTTGGTGAGTGTGACGTCAGAATGACGTCAAATCGATAATATGAGTCGGTAACTGTGATCGATACGAGTTACAGAAACGAGCTACAGGTAGCGAAATTTCACGTTTTCGATACACCAATTGACCACCAAGAGCGAACTATTGAAGTCGCCATCGCCGAAATAGAGCCCAAATAATGCTAAAGAGTGATTGCACATTTCGAAAAAAAGGATTTAGGTCTGCCAACTAAACCCAGGCAGACATACGAAGAAATTTTGTTCGATACCTACATAATATCCTTGTATCTACCTTATAATTCAGTAAAAATTTAAGAGACATCCAAACGGTTTGTTTTATTCAAAAATTTATCGTAGTCCCGTACACAATCGTACATAGATTGTTGCTACACCCGTTTTAACTCTGTCTCATAATTAATTAACAGTTTTTTGACATTAATGCCATGCTTATAAACATAACTGTGAGAGTAGCTACCCGAAATACAAAATTTCCATTTTACCCAGAATATAGCCCTAAACTAAATTTCTTTTTTTGTGTTTTTTGTATTTGTTGTTTTTTTTTTGTTTTTTGTTTCATTTCTACTTGTATACTGCAGCAGAGAGCGAGTGACTCCAAATAAACTTCAATTGGAAGTTGCAGCAGCAGCATTTATAATTAATGCAGCATAACCAAGCTCGCTGTAGCCAAGCGTTGTTCTGGGTTGCTGGCGGGCGTTCTATGAAGATCAGGCTATATTTAAATTTGAAAATTTATAACGTTTCGTTGTTTGTTTTTTTATAATTTTTTTATTTTTTTTTATTTGTGAGCCTTAAATTCGAATCTGAAACGCTGAATCGGTCGCTTATGCTGCTTGTGATGTTTTAGCTGTGGAATTTTTGCACATCCGCAAACTCTTAACTGTAGCAAATAAGCAAAAACAAAAAAAAAAAAAACAACAAAAAAAAAAGAAACCAAAAATTAAATGAGAAAGAAGTAGCTGCAGATAGAAAAGATAGAAAAGCATCTATAATTAGCTGTAAATGTGCACAGCTCTTGCCGCTAATTCAGACATTTATAGATACGAAACTATTTAAATAAGCTGCATGAGTTGAGCGGAAATATGCGGAAATAAGAAAAGGGGGTTGGAGGGAGGGCGGTCGATGACACTCAATCTTCTGCACTGAATTCATTGCTACTGGAATTAAAAGCTATTTTTATATTTGAATTATAAACAACTCTTTAATTTTCTGAACTTTATTTAAACGTTGACATCTACTAAATTTTGTTATAAACTTTCAATTTCTATAAAATTTGTATTTATTTCAAATACACAAATTAAAATCTTTCTCTCTTTGCTATAGCATACATCATCTATGCGTAGCCATTATTCCCAACAGCTCCTGCCATCGCTGCTAGCGTTGACAAAATATATTCATTTAATAAGATGCTAATGACAGCTTCTCACTTGTAAACAAGTTCTTCTTTTTTTACATATACATATGTTTCGCTCTAAGCATTTTCGAGCAGATAGTTCTACAATGACTCTGTCGGAAAACATGTGGAAACGCATGCATTGTTTGTTTTTGCAACAAAAACTACATTAGCTGTATTCTCATTATCTCCATCTATCTATCTATCTATCTATCTATCTCTTGGTATGTATTCGTGCTTGTGTCATTGATTCGTTTTTGTCTGTGTATTCAGGATACTTGTGCAAAATGGTGTGAAATAGCGCTCAAGGATATGCTTCTCATTATCTTTTTAGCGCTCACTAATTAATCGACAAAATTAAGACTTCGCATTAATTGCATAGCTCGAGGCGCAAATGAGGGATTCAATTGCAAAGTGCAAACTTTGAATTTATCTAATTCTTGAACATTTCTTGATAAATTTTGTACAACTTAATCGAGACGTGAAACCATTTTATATGCAGACTGTTAATTTAACGATTGATTGGGAGCACAAAGAATCAATTAAAAAAAGGCTATCAATTCACTTTATTTTCACTGTTATTTTAGTATAATTATATAAAAAAAGGATTCAGTTGCTTTTTTCATGAACTCACCCGCACGTTTTGAAGTGCCAATGTGTCTTTATCCTCGTTCTTATTCGTATTCGTATCCTTTTTCTTATCATTTAAGTTGTTCTCATTATTTTCCAATTCTTGTTTATAATCTTATATTTGTCTTACTCATTATCCTCGTCCTTGTATAAATGTTTGTCTTAATCCATGTCCAAATCCTTGTCCCAGTCCTTGTTCCACTTCTTGTCGCAAGCCATGCGTCTATCTTTCGCCTTATTCTTATACTTAGCTTTGTTGAAATTCTTATCCCTATTGAATGTTTGTCCTAATCCTTGTTCCCGCCCTTTTTCTAGTTCTTGTCCTAATTCTTGTTACAATCCTTATTCCAAAATTTTGTTCTTATCCTTATCTAATTCCTGGTCGTTTTCTTAAACAAATGCTTGTCCTCATCGTTTTTTTTTAATCCTTGTTTGGATTTCAATTCTTGTTCTAATACGAGTGAGTATATGACCTTTTTTAATTAAATAATTAATAATTTTTATTTCTATTTAAATTTTTTATGTTTGTGTTAATTTTTACTATAATTTTAATCTTAATTTTTTTATTTTCTTTTTTTTCTATTTTCATTTAATTTGAATTTTTTGTTTTTTTTTATCTGCTTTTGCTTTTCATTTACTTTTAAGTTTGCTTCTCCTCTTGTGTGGTACATTTAAATTTATCTCAGCGCCATACAAGGATGGCGCATTAACGTTATATAAAGCGGTTCCGTTAGTAGCCTCATGACGCCCTCAATGTTATTTTTATTTTTACCATGTGGCCGAAAACCTCACCATTATTTTCGTCCTATAAAATTCACTGCAGAGGTTATAGTCACGGAGCTACAATTCCATGCAACGTTTTTTCATCGTTATTATTTTTACTGCATTAAGCTGTTGCCTCCGTGGTGTAATGGCGCCAACATTTTTTTTTTTTTTTTTAATTTCGTTAACAGAATAAAGGCTCTATCTTTCTTGTCATAAAATTAAATGTAACATAGCACCTCCACTGAGCGAGTAATAATTCCGTGCAACATTATAACATTTTTGTTGCGGCTCACTACACGGCTTTATGATGTCATATATTTTTTGTCTATTTTCTGTCATAAGGGCTAAAAGTCTGCCTTACCTGAAGTATACTTTTTCTTAGCGTAGAATCTATACTATAATTCCATACAGGGTTATCCATTTCATGTTTTAAAAAGTGCAGCCCTGGCCTTTGGCAGCTGCCAAATTTTTAAATCATCCAAACTGGTTTTTGTAGAGTTCAAAGTTTGCCCTTCAATATGGAACGGTTAACACCAAGCAAACGAGTCAAAATTGTTAAGTTGTTCTCAACAACAAAATTGCTGATTTTTGGAAGAAAATGTTCTTCAGCAATAGTTGGATACGTACATTTCGCGCTAGTTGGATACGTGAATAAGCTAAATTGCCATATATTGGGTTCTGAAAACTCCCAAGCGATTGTGGAGAAGCCATTGAATTCGCAAAAAGTGATTGTTTGGTGTGTATTATTGTCTGGTGGTGTCATTGGTACGTATTTTTTTTATAACGATTAAGGAACAACCGTTACAGTCAATTCTGAGCGCTATGGCCGTATGTTAACCCACTTTTTTAAGCAAAAATATCATATTTACCTCGTACTATCGAATAACCCTCAAATTCTTGAGTAATTAAAAGCCAGTATTCGGCAAGTCAGTGGCCGAATTGTGCACAAAAATTATCGAAATTACCTTAAAAGGATTGAGTGGCAAAAAATCCCGTGGAGGACATTTTGAACGATATTGTATTCCATTTTAATGTCGATAAAGTTTCCAAAATTGCTCTAAATTGTGGACTAAAATTACACTTTGAAGTCCAAATATTATAACGAATATTATAAAAAATTCTATCGAAATCTGCATTTTTACTGTGTTTTTTAAACTTTACTTTCTTACTTTAAAATGGATAACCCTTCATTACAAATTTGCAGTTTCGTTGCTTAAGCAGCTCATTCCGCCCCAATGATGTCATTATTTTTATACCGCCACCCAATGAATATACTTTGGAATATACTTTGGCATCACATTAAATCCAAAAAGGTTTTCTTCCAGTACTAATAGTTGGATCCTAGACTTCCTAAGTTCATGTGGAGGTGATAAATTGTTCTAGCCGAAATTGAGGAGTCTTCCTGGAATGGTATTTTTCTAGCTTTATCGCGAATTTCATGTTTTTTTCATGTTTTCAGATCCTCAGTAATTTGCGATAAGAGAGGATCGTCATGTACATGTTCTCAAGAAGCTTTAAACTGAAACAGAATTAAAGCAATTGGTCGGCCGACGACGTTTTCAAGCAAAAGAATTCATGAAAACGTCTTGACATAGACGTACAGAGTGAAATCTTCGGCTGACAATCGCGACGAACTCCGACCAACTTCGTTACCAAAGTATCTTTCTATTTTTTTCTCTTTGAATGTCGAACCAAGCTATTGTTCCCATACGAGTATTATTGCTAATCATTGGGTACGTTCACTGCTATTTCGTTAACTTTATCTATCTTTGACATTTATTTATTACTAGCATGCCCGTTCCCAACGTTGCTTGGGAGTATAAATATGATATAAAAACATATTTTCATATCTCTACGATATATTGGTCTTATGGCAACACTGCAGCACGAATTAACTGAGTGCATGATACAATTACCAGGTAGTATTATTCGCTGAAAATCAGCTGTGGAAAAACTGTCATTATGGGCATATAGTGTCAAAATATAGCGAGTAGGTGCAAACAATGTTGCTTATTGTATTATTGGAAATGAAAATAGCGCGATTTTTATAACAATTTTTCATATATATATTTTAAAAAATTAAAACTTTTTTTAGCGGGTTGAGCACTTTTTGGTAAAGCGTAAAACAATTGAATCGCGATATCATCATGTTGCTTACATCAAGAACGAATTTTTTTCTTTATGTTTCGAGCGTGATACATACATACAAATATACATATAAGAACTTTTGCGCTATGGCGGACACTGCCAACACAGTTGTACTTACTTTTATATTATACAACTGTGTACAAATATATACTAACCTTTTTAACAATTTGTTGGTGTTGTTGGGTTTTGTTGTTATTGTTGATGCAGTCTTCAAATAATTTTTAAGGTTTACATGAGGGAGTCTTAATAAAATAAAGATGAATACTTCAATATAATCATTCCATTATATTTGTATTAAATATAAAAAAACAAAGCAAAACCTAAACAGAGATATAATTTCGTCATTAATCATTTCCTTCTAAATATTTAAAATGATTGGTTTAAGTATAAAAAACAAAAATATCTCCTTTTACTTCTTGCTGTGATTGCAATACTGCTATTTGACACTATATGCCCAAAGCAAAGAGTAAAAGTAGCGATTAATACTACCTGGTAATTGTATCATGACTGAGTGCAACTATCCACTCAAAAACCCAGCGCGGTGAGTTGTAGAATCTCACCTCTCTCTCTCAACAAAGAGCGTAAGCTATTGTTTGCTGTTATTTTGTGCTGCTTATACAATGGCAGCATGGATTAAAATGCATGAATTCTTAAATAATTAAATAAAAAGTTTTACTAAAAACGTAGTACCCCGTAGCAGGGTCGCTTATTATAGCAATTGAATAGTGAAAGAATTATTAAAATCGGTTCAGCGGTTACCCCGTGATTGAACGATAAAAATCCGAGAGAACCCTTTTATATAATAGTATAGATAGATATAGATGTTTATGTTATGGGGTAAAACGGGGTAATTTGACGCCCTTCTTTTTTATTGGTTTAATTTCATGACTCTGACCATAAATCACATCGTACTGACTTTGCAACTTTGATTATGGAACTTTCGATCAAAGACTCTTACAATGTGGGGCATACCATTTGCAAGTTATAAGGGATTTGCCTCGCACCAAAAATTTGGGGTAATTTTACGTAGCCGATGTATTTAGACGCACAATCATTTTCAGTGTATTTCATGAAAATTCAAGTGAAATATACGAAATAATATCTATATATTAACAATAATCGTTTATGTTATATTCGCGTTTTTATTTAAGGTTGGCTTTATATGAAGGATGGATGAAGACTTTCAATAATGAAAAATAGAAGGTGCCATTTCAACATTTTGACTCCAAAATAATAAAACCGTGGGCATTAACAGTAAAACCAATATTTTTAAAAAATTCTGTGAGTGGGATGAAATGAATAAATAAAAAAAAATAAACTGGCCATTTCAACCCTTGAAAGGACTTTGACCGAACTTCTTATAATCAAATTGTGTTGTGCGTGTTATTAAATGTTTGAACACAATTGATTGAGAACTGGACCTACTAGTTTTATGCCGACTCCGAATGGCTATAATGAGCATGTTCTCAAGAAGTTTTACAAGGCAATATTTTACTCTCTGAGGTTTGCCATTATCTGCAGAGAGGTGGCGAACGAACAGAAAAATTAATTCAATTGAAAAAACTTTCTGTGTCTGATAGAATTGAACCAGGGTTCTCTGGCGTATGGGTCATAACGCACTCTACCCTCTGCGCCACGGCCGCCAAATGAATACCGAAGTAAAAAAACACAAAGTTTGCTTAGTTCTATTGTAGACAAATAACTAAAAGTGTTTAGGTTACTCAACCCAATATGGCGCACTATTTAAGCCCTATTGTGACATTACTCACTTTTTGCATAGTGTTACCGTATCTAATTGGTTACCCCGTGCGCCGATAAGCCCCTTTCTCCCCTATTTTATGCCTCAAATCACAATTGTAGTATGTCCAAAACGAAAAACAAAGCTAAATACATAGTTCAACAATGGCTATTCGCTTCTGGATTATGGATCGACGGTCGATAATCACTTTGATTCTATTTTAGCTCATACGCGACTTTATTAACACTTTTATAGTAGGTTTGCCATTGTCTACAGAGAGTCAACGGCCGATCAGAAAAATTAATTTCAATTGAAAAAATTTTCTGTCAGATAAGATGCGAACCACGATCCTTTGAATTTTGAAGAAAACCAGTTTGTAAACAGCATGGGTCAGAACTATCATGTGTAAGTAGTAGATGATATAAAAACAATAGGGTGTTTTGTCGGAAGGCATTCAACCATTTGGAAAACATATCAATTCAAGGTATACATAAATGCTTATATTAAATGAAAGAAAATTGAATTAAAAGTAATTTGTTTTTAATTTCATCCGCCCTGGGTCGTTAGTAAATGTAGCTTTTTTAAATGTTTATATTTTATAAAATTTTTTTGCTGAAAGCTAGTATTATCAGATGAGTTCCCTACAATCAGAGAAATAATTACACCAATAAACGAAGCACATTTGTTTGAATATGAAACCAAGCACATTTGCTTTTCAGCAGAATAACAATTAAGACAAATGTGCTTCCATTCGTCATAATATCCTAAATTATCTTCTATTTAGTCTATATCATTAACCGTGGCGTTTTGCTACTAACATTGTCATGGTTATGGGTTTAAATCACGTGCTTTATTCCTCTCAATTATTTTTTTTTAATTTTTTTTTATTCATGTTTTTATTCATTTACTATGTTTTTAATGGGTTATACCCAGCCAGGAGGCCAAAATATTGTTATTTCATTTTCGCGATAGTTATACTAATATTTAAGTACACAAACAATTTCAAATTTACCCGATGAATATTCTCGAAGTTATAGGTACATTTGTAAACAAAGACGTGTCGGAGTATCTTTTTCAGAAATGCGAAACTTTTCTCACTTTGTTTTGCTCACTTTCAAAGACCCAAAGAGTGGCTTGCTGCGCTGCCACCTGTGATGATGTCGTAGACGTGTTTGGAAAGAAATCCGCTGTATTTTTCAGTATTTCCCTGCAATCGACAGGAGCAGCCTTTTATTAAGCAATTGTCAAATTATAGGGTACCCAACGGAAACAAATCTTCCTGACGCCTAAATGCTCATGTAAAATAGAATGTATGCTAGTTCCACTTATGCCCAGGTATGACTTCATGTCACGATATGTGACATGCCGGTCTGCTTTCAACAGTTTACGCACACTATCGATGTTTTCTGTCACAACATTCATTCTTGGTCAACCTTCACGAAATTTGTCTTGTAGAAAACGACAACTACGTTCGAACTCATAGAACCAACCTTTTACAGTCGCTGGATGTGGCGATTCATCACCAAAAGTCGAACTAAGTTGATCGATGCATTATTTTCTTATCAATCCATTTCGAAAATGATAAAAGAAATCATCACCCGAAAATGTTCACGCTGAAACGCAATTTCAAACCACTATAAAAAACACAATAAGCAAATACACCAAAACGATGTGACAAAGTTTATGCCAAAAAATGTCAAATTTTCGAATTAAACTGTCAAAATTCATCTGACAATAGGTCTGTTCCCGTACTTTTTGGGCTAAAAATGGTAAAACTGTCAAAAAAGTGAGAGTAAGGAAAAATCTCTCAAAAATATTGAAAAACACAAAAAAGTACGGGAACGCTTTTTGGACTAAAATTGTGTTAAATGTCAAATAAAATCATTTGTTCGGTGTGTAGCATCGGCAGTGCAGATGTCATGCTAAAGATTTTTAACAATATTGGAATGAATTCTTAAATTAACATTTATATTTAGTTTCCACACAATTTACCATGTTTTTTGGTTTCCATTCCAAGAGTTTTTATTTATTTCAGAGAACTTTTATTGTTTTGCAATTTCTTTGCTAACATGTTTACTAGAGCACCCATATGTGCAAAGGTGTTTTTTTTTTTGCTCCACCAGCATTTTCTAATAGAATGAGGATAAAAAATAAGATCTGCATCAAAAGACGGGTATCGTTAGTGGAAAATAGCCAGCCGGTTTTCATTTAAAGCACCAAAAACGGGCTTAAAATTGCTTGAAAAAAGCTCAAACAACTTTTGCTCTGTAACTTTCTTAAAAAAAGTTAACGGTTTTAGTTTTTTTTTCATTTCGACAACCAACTAAACAGGTAAGACTGTTCTTGCAACTTTTTTTATGTAGATGCGATATTTGATGGTGTTTTTGAAGATCAAACTCAATTTTTTACTTAATATTTATGTTCTATTTTTCTTAAAAAAATTCCCAAAAATCATAAAAAAATCTGCGAACTGATAGAACTATATCATCATGAAGGGAATTTATTGAGGTTTAAGAAATTTATGACTTTTCATTATTTTTTTGCGTTTCACCCATGAACTGAAGTCTTAAAGGCAAACAAATGATTTTTATTTTTGCTTCATTCAATGGAAATCTTTCAAATGTAAGGTATATATTATACGTGTAAATTTTTCGAAAAAAAAAATTTTTTTTTTATGTTTTTTTATAGTTTTAAGAATATACATACACATTTTTAAATCGGTATTTAAAAAAAAACAGAAGTTATAACGGTTTTCGTTAACCTATGTCTAAGCTCCATACAACAAATAAAAAACTTTAAACGCGATTTCCTTGAAACTAGTTTTTTTAAAATGGTTCGATAGATAACTCGAAATCTATTGGTTCAATTTCAATGATTGTTTTTTTTGCATTTTGTTCGTTATTTTTTTCTTTAAGCGTCCCCCCTAAATTCAAGTATCTATTTTATTTTGTTTTTTTTATACAAACAAAAAAGCGCGCAAAAATGTATCGTTTTTTCGAACTTTTTACTTCAACTTCCGCCATAATTAAAATACAACCCCGGGGGTCTTGTGTAGGGGGGATGCTTAATATAAGGTCTATGCCTTAACCCTATTCATGTGACGCTATTTGAATAACGTAAACTGTCACGGTGTGACTTAGAGACACTAATACAAAAAACATAATTATTTTATTGGAAAAAGAAAGTTTAATACAAAATATCGTTCATGGAGGATTAATTTCTTTTATTAAAAAGAAAAATAAAATTATTTATAAGTAATGTGGAAATTGTTATTAAGCTATTAATTTGTAAATTTAAGGCAAACTACACTTTTCTGTGAATGCTCGTTACTCATGGGTTTCTGACTATTACCACGGAATTGCTTAGAAAAGCATCCTTTTTTATAAGAGGAACAGTTAAGTTGACGCCTCTTCTTTGGATATATTGTTTTCCATTATCACGTCTTTTGCAAATACCAGTGTCTTAGAGTCACTACGTGACAGTTCATGTTATTTTTTAATATTTTGTGTAATAGGTAAATATTATAAAAACATAAAAAAAAATTAATTGTATATTACAGAAACAGAATGACCAATAATAAAATATATTTAACTTATTTTGCTTTAAAACAAGTTTTAAATCATTTATATTGGTTTGAAATTGAATAGTGACGCAAAGACACAGCCTGACATGAATAGGGTTAAAGTTTTTTATTTGTTGTATGGAGCTTAGACATAGGTTAAGGCGGTCGGTTCTCATTCAAAACCCGTTTTTTGGACCCTTTTTAAAAAAATTCTTATTTGAAAACGCAAAGAATAATTGAAAACTTTTTTTATTTATTGTATTACAAAAGGTTTAAAGTAAATAAAAACATTTTTTTTGCCTCGATACGTGGGCTGTTCAAAAAGTAATGAGACTTCAAAGTTGGTGGTGAAAAAAAAAGGTGTCGTCACGGCGGCCACGATTCCGGGTCTCCGGAGCGTCCGAAATGAAAAAAAAAAACGGGGTTATAATCAGTATAGATGTAATTCTCGGGTGAACCTCAAACTTAATTTTGTGATTTTTTTTGACAACATGGCGGCCATTCAAAAAAAAAATTTCAATTTCGGGTTTTTTTTTTTGTAGTTTAGTGTAAAATAAAAATAGTAAAAAATTTTTTAAAATTATGGTCGAGGTTCACCCGAGAATGGTGACAATTCTGCGTCGATTCCACTTTGTTTCATGAAAATCGGTTCAGTTGAACTGGAGATATCATGGCCGCCAGTTCGAATAACGTGGGTTCGAGATAAACGCGTTTAAAGTTTGAAGTAAAGTTTGAAATAGCTCATTTTGACGAAGACCTTGCTTCACAAAAAAGGCTGTATCTTCTAAAGTATTTCGAATTTCTAAAAATCCTTTTAGGGGCATATTCACAACTACCCAAGCTATAAATAAATGCAAAAAACAAAAGTCGAAAAAAAAAGTTGCTCAATGAGAAGACCACCTTAACGAAAACCGTTAAAACTTCTGTTTTTTTTTAAATACCGATTTAAAAATGTGTGTGTATATTCTTTAAACTATAAAGAATACATTGAAAAAAAATGTTTTTTTTCGAAAAATTTACACGTATAATATATACCTTACATTTGAAAGATTTCCATTGAATGAAGGAAAAATAACAATCATTTGTTTGCCTTTAAGACGTCAGTTCATGGGTGAAACGCAAAAAAATAATGAAAAGTCATAAATTTCTTAAACCTCAATAAATTCCCTTCATGATGATATAGTTCTATCAGTTCGCAGATTTTTTTATGATTTTTGGGAATTTGTTTAAGAAAAATAGAACATAAATATTAAGTAAAAAATTGAGTTTGATCTTCAAAAACACCATCAAATATCGCATCTACATAAAAAAAGGTGCACGGACAGTCTTACCTGTTTAATTGTAAGTCGAAAAGAAAAAAAAATTAAAGCCGTTAACTTTTTTTAAGAAAGTTACAGAGCAAAAGTTGTTTGAGCTTTTTTCAAGCAATTTTAAGCCCGTTTTTGGTGCTTTAAATGAAAACCGGCTGGCTATTTTCCACTAACGATACTCGTCTTTTGATGCAGATCTTATTTTTTATCCTCATTCTATTAGAAAATGCTGGTGGAGCGAAGAAAAAAACACCTTTGCATTTTTCATATAAATTGTGGGTGCTCTAATGTTTACATATGATTTTAAGCAGTTTGACACTTTTACCATTTTTGCCAGGAGAAATTTCTCGGACTAAAACTTGCAGGTTTTGACAGGGAGGGGAAATTTTTTACTCTCTCGATTGCACTCTCCTTTACCATTTTTTCGAGTACGGGAACGCTTCTCGGACTAAAACCTGTAAAAATGGTTAATTGGACTAAAACTTTAGAGTACGGGAACAGACCTAGTGCTTACTGTTGTTAAGGCGAAAGACTTAAGGGGCAATTCTCGCATTTTGCTTATTTCTTCGACTTAAGAGGCAGCTCTCGTATTTTGTTTATTCCTTCTATTGAATACTACATAATATTTTATTCTAACAAATTTCTTTTTTGGTTTTTTCACTTCAGATAATCCAGTCCAGAGATATGGAGTTCACCGTAAGACGACTTTTTTGGAGGAGCGCCCAGAGATCGATTTTCAAAATAATTATTTTTACAAATAAAAAATCTGAAACTGGAATTAAAAGTTACCACAATAAGAAATAAGTAAATTGAAATATCTGCTCAGGAAAAATTCTTGGAAAATCAATTTTTTTTTCGCCCCATTACTGCATATTAGGCTCTAATGAAAAAGCATAAATGAATGATGGTTGTATGTAACCAAACGACTCAAATGCGACTTACGAGTTTGCAAGACGTGTGTTCGTTCCACCAGGTGGCTAATAATTATTAATTTTTGTTTATTGCAAATAGCGTACCGACTACAATCATTGGCACCCATAAGGAAATTTTGCCTTCAAAGCTGTAGCATACATTCAGTTTTTAAGTGAATGTTCTCTTTGGAATTTTATTTTATATTTTGGGAAATTCTGTATTAGAATTGATTTTGAACATATTCATACGATCTCTCTGCGTTTAGTGATAATCAAAATGAGAAAAGTCTTTATAAAACCACAATTATTGGCACGTCAATACAATTATTGCCATATTAATTACTACAATCGTTGGCACTTGAGTACAATTATTAGCAGTTTAAAAACTATAATTATTGGCATATTACCACAATCATTAGCACTCACAAAAACGTAATGATTGGCACCCAACATTTTAAACAAGTAAATAATAGCTGGTTGTTTATTAATATTTTTATTTTTTAATTCATAAAAACAAATTCTTTATTTTTCAAAGTAAAAATTCATAAAAAGTTTGTTTCGTCATCCAACCGTTGTCACTTATTCCGTAGCCCAATCTACCGGCATCGTTTTCTTTATTTCTTAAAAATGATGTAAACTAGGGACGGGCATATCTGACGCACATTCTGCGGCAGTGGGCGCCAGTGTGCGCCAACTCGCCTGCTGGATGAATTCGGGTGTGAATCGGAAAGGAGAACGGAAAGCTGTGAAAGAACTCAGAGCTTAGATTTATAGAAAGTGTGAGAGTGAGAGAATAGTCTTAAGAGAAGCAAGTGTTGCATTTTGTACATATTAAGATGATGATTTCTTAGAAAGGAATTATTTTTATTTGATGTAGCTACGAACATCCATGTTATTTGTTTACCAATCAGGTCATGGTCTTCAGGTGCATTTAATAAATTGTTTTCCAAAAGAATTTTTATTTTTATTTTTGCTTTAAAAAAATAAAAGCCTAAAAAATAGTTCTTTGTTATTTATTTATTTATTTATTGGCCAAACAAGGCAATACATTACAAATATCTTATTCTAACAGGTTTTGATTTATTCTAAACTACTTACTAAGGGGTTTTTTTTTTTTTTTTTTTTTTACTCTCCTTTCCTTGTTTTTGTGGTTTGTTTTTGGTATATTCAATTGAAGTGGGCAAATACCGCCCACTGGATTGACATTGTTTTCTCAGACTATGTCGAAAAAAGAAAAGAATGAAAAGAGTAAAAGGAAAGAAAATAGTAATAGAGCTCTAACAATTTTAAAAGTGAAAAGATAACTAAAACTTTCTGGCTTTAAGTAAAAAATGCACACTCAAAACCGGTATCTGCATTATGTGCCGAATATTAACTAGTAGTTATAAAATGCCCTTTATTTGAAATCACTTAGCAAGCAACATTGGTTTTGGTCGGTACTAAGAGCAATTAAGATTTTTGCAATGCAGACCAGCGTTGCCACTTAAGACATTTTATTTTACCAAATTTTTACTGAAATTGTTACTGCCCCAAAAATGTTTGCAACCTATGTACCAACAAAGTTTACCATAAAAAAAAAAACTACATGCATTGTTACCTTCAGTTGTCACTTTATGAATAAACAAAAAAAAAAAAATATACAAGTTGGTTTACAAAATGTAAAATCCAAGAATTTGTTTTTTAGGGTTGTTTTGAAGTGAATTAATTTTATGTCATTGTTGCTAAAATTGTAGCAAGTGAGCAAATAATAAGTTGCTCACAATAATTTTTGTTTGAGTTAATTCTTAATTGTTTGAAATTCTGAAATTTTTCAATCCTACCTTATCTAATTGAATTAAAAATATATCAAGTTTGTATTCCGAAAAAAATAGTGGCAAGGCTTGTATGAGAGTCTGCTTTGCGAAAATCATTATGCGCTCAGTGGTACTCTCTTATTCGCTTCTTCTTCGCTCAATTTTTCACTCTTTCACCCAAGTCATGGCAACCGCCACCCCCCATCTAGCACACTTAGCACGCAATCAGCAAGCTCTGTCGCATATTGTGCGCCTGCGTCGCACAGTTGGCGTAAATTGTGCGCCTGTTGTGTAAACCATTCTTTGCCTTCCACATTTTCTTCCCCAAATGGGTGATCACGCTTATTCGCTTCAAGAATATCTTTTATAGCAAGAAATATATCTTCCTTCCTTTTAGGAAACCCTTTCCGTTGGAAGACTTTCACCCATTCCACAATTGCGTTTTCTTCCGTCTCACTCAAAACAGTTTGTGGGCCTGGTCGAATTTTAGAAAATTTTGGACCCAGACGAAGTTGAAGTGTGGAACGTGGTATCTCATATATTTTTGCTGCAGATTTTTTAGAAACTTTGCCATTTCTAATTGCTGACAGGGCTTTTTGTAAAATACTTTCATCGTACTTTCCCTTTTCTTTTTTGCATTTTAAATTACTATTCTGAAAAAAGAAAATATTCAATTATTGGCATTAAAAAAAGTATAATGACTGGCAGTGCCAGTTATTGTAGTAACATCAAATTCAGTTATTGGCACCCCCTGCCAATAATTGAATTTTTGTTTTTTTGGAATCAATTATTGGCACCCACGTTTAATTACAATCATGCGGTATAAACTTAGATATTAAGATTAAAATAAATTATTTAATGTTTAATTAATCAAAAAAATCAAACGCGTCTACATAAAAAATCCATTAACAAATCAGAAACAGTACTCATCAAATTTCGGTTTGCTATTGATATCAACACTGTAAAACTTGTTTTTCACTGACGATGAAAACACTTTTGCAGCTCCGAAGTTTACAAGCAAATGAACTTCTTAATATTATTACACAATTGAGAACTAAGAGAGGCAAAAACTACAGAATTAGAAAAGTAGAATTCATAAACAACTGGACTTTAACGATATTTCATAAATGCTATTGAAGTAAAGGGTGCCAATAATTGGTGCCAAATTTTTGAGTGCCAATAATTGTAGTCGGTACGATATATTATTTTAAAATTACATACAACATATTTCAAACAACATGTTTCACTTTGAAAGTAATGAGGTATAAAAAATATATATATTTTATTTAGGATTTATTTCAAAGCCTCAAGAGCTATTTAAAAAAACAGAATAGGTTTAATTTTAATATAATTTTTCCGCATTTATTTCTCAGAAAATGTCATAACGATATACGTACAATAAACGTAAATTGGAGATGCCATATTTTGGCCATTGTTCCATTTTCGCCATTTCAACAGTAAGCTCAGTTCTTTGTTTGGCAAAGCGAATAATAATATTATATGCTATGGTTTCTTCGCTAAACCTATTACGTTTGAATCAATTTCGTGATATTTTGGCAAGAGTACTGAAGGAATTATTTATGATAACCCCAATTATTATTGCAATAAATACATTGATTGCGCAAGCCAGGTTTTATACTAACAACAATTTCCAAACTCAGAAACAGGCGCAACTCAGAAAAAGAAACTTTTCTCCTTATGAATTGTTGAATACATTTTTGATTGTTTCATATTCCAATGAAAATCATTTTAAGTAAACAATATATAGATTTCTCATCCCTTATGGAGTCCGAGAACGATTTTACTCTATCACAAAGGTCTTAAAAATAGATTTGTTCGAAAAATGCATGGAAGTTTCTATATTTGTCACAACTTAATAGACCTTAATTGAGCACGAAATACCACGAAGAGATATTTATTACTTACTACGAATCAGCATGTGGCTGATACTTTGCTTCTATTTAATCTATTCCTGTTACCAACCCAAACCAATAAACTCAACACCAGTTTAATTCTTGGGTTTTAGTCTAGACTCTAGAGTCAAAACTCAAGACAAAGACAATAAACATCAGTTAGTCGCTTATGCAAACAGTGTATAAGCCATTAACGCTATATGAAAACATTACCAGGCATACCTTGCCACATACATACACACAAGGATGTATGTATTATAAGACTGTACAACACAACCAGCATAGTCTGTATATTGACAAAAGCTAGACTATTAGATGGTGATGATGATGATGATGATGGAGCGATTCTTAATATAAATAAACTTCGACTTTGTTATCAAAGGATTGTGGGTTATATTCATACAACCAATTAGCAAAGCATATACATACGCAGCATACTTACACCAAGACAGTCGATGAACTTCCGGTAACATGTGGCTGCATATCACCCAAGTGCTTGACAACGATATGTGTTGGTGGATCTTTTATTGACACAAGCCAAGAAAGATAGATAGTTTTCGAAGTGGGGCTACGTCTAGCAAATAAAGTTTGATTTGTTCTAATGTAGCTCTGCTGATGAATGAATAACAATAGTAACAACAACAAGAACAGAGTGTGTATCTTTAAGATGCATGCAGCTGTACAATGGTATGGATATATACATTTCTTCTTAGAGTGTGGCACTTTATGTGACAGTTTTACTTATTGTTTTTTGAATTTTGAGTCAAGTACTCCAGCCAGACTGGGCACAGATGTGCGTTATGTCTAGCTGATGGTTATTCTGCTCGTTCGCAGTCGATGAAGACATGATGTTTGATGTTCAGTTTAAGTGCTTGTCATATGTAAGCTATCTTCAAGATATCTTGTGATAAGACAGAATAAGTTCTATAAAATATATTTTTGGTTTATAGTTTTCAATAAACAGCACAGTAAAATTTATAGTATTTTATGAATTTTCGGTTTTAGCTATGGATGTCAGAAAATGTATGGGAGAAAAGTAAAAAATATTGTCTCAAAAAAACTCAAAAACTGATTAACAGTTGAAGGAATATTACGGATAGTTTGTTTCTTTTCAAATTTTTTGGTTATCACCTCTTGAACTAACACCGAGATTAGCAAGTCCATCGATCTATGGATTAGCAACTGACCTATTACTTCAATTCTGTTTTTTTTTTTTTAAACAAGTAAATATGAGTTGTGAATCAAGTGAAAAAGAGTAAGAATTCTTAATAATATCATTTCGTCATTAAGATTTATATTTTCATAAAAGAAAACCCAGGAAAGGAAAATGAAAAAACCTAGAAAACTCCGAATTTTGATTCTTTGAGGGAATCTGAACATAATCATGTAGTAAAAATAAACTACTCAGTAACGAAAGACTAAAAAACATGAGTGGAATTACAACCATATTGAGAGAGTTACTCCAGACCAAATCATTTGCATCTTTATTTTTCTTCATAAGTTTTTCCGAAATTAAATTTTCGAAACCATTGCAAAAGTAACCATTGCAGTTATAGGTGTGCACACAACCTTTTTTCATTTTTAAGTATTTTAAACAATTTTCGAATAATTTTTCCTCCTTTCGCTACAAAATAAGGCACTATAGGTACACTAAGAGAAAAAAATATTAAATTTATCCAAAAACTTTTTTAATTTATCCAAAAAGCGAGTCATTTTTGCACTAATAACGCATTTGCATAAATCGACTACGTAAATATTTAAAATTTATATAAATAATTTTTGAATTAAATAAAATATTAAAATATTTAAACAGAATATTTAATTTTAATATCTTTCAAATATTTACTATTTGAAAATAAAACTATCGCTTTTAAAGAAAATTTATATAAAAATATTGAAATTAAAAAACAATGTATTTAAATTCAATATGTTATTAATGGTTTTATAATTCTCGTTTGGTTTTTGAAATAAATATTATATAGCCTATATGTTTAGCACAGATAATCCGTGAGTGCAATGGGTGAGTTTTTGTGGGGAACAAAGCGCCCATGATATAATTATACAAGGTAGGAGTGACAGCTTTTCACATTGCACCTACAATTATTACAATTATTACAAGGTAGCCTTGAGAACTGGCTATTTTCTCACGAGCTGCGTCCATCAAATGACATGTGCCTGCATATTTTATTTTTTTTTCTTGTTTCGTTCTCTAACTTATACTATTTTTGACAGTTTGTGCAATATTATGGCACCAAAAGTCAAAAATAGTATAAATTAGAGAAGGAAAAAAGTAGAAAAGAAAATAAAAAGCAAAATATGCAGGAAAATGACAATCGGTGTAAGACACTCGTGAGAAAATATCCGATTGTCACTCTTACCTAACATCATTGTATCATGCGACCACCTATCACTCACAAAACACCTTGGCTAAACATCTAGGCTATATAATATTCATAACAAAAACCAAACGAGAACTATAAGAAACGAAAGCAAGAATCTTAATTCTAAAAACTTCATTGATAACTGCTGGAGCAGAGTGCAATGTTGTTGCTGCTTGTCGGTTATTTCAGCTGTATGGAATAGGTGTGTAGGTGTGTGGTATAAATAAAATTTAAATACGGAAAAAAACGAGTTGTAAGAAAAATATTTGGTTTATCCACGTTAATATTTAAATAAATAATCTGGCATGGATAATGTTAGAAAAATAAAAAAATTATCGTTAATTCCCTAAGTGTATAGCAAAGTGTTTATAACCTTGACATCAACATCACTTCCTGAGTCGATATAGCCATTTCCGTCGTTATCGTAATAAAATTCAAATTTTTTTTTAATCTAATAATCTAATAGCTTAAATTTTACATATGTGACCCGGTCTACGAAAAGGGACCTTCGGTGTAAAAACAAGTTTTTTTTCTGCTTTGCGCCATTAGAAAGAGCACACATTAGTCTATCCGAATCGCCAAAAAAGTGAAAAATGATATTTTCACACCGAAGGTCCCTTTTCGTAGACCGGGTCACATATAAATAAAATCGAATGAAAACCACGCCATGCAAAGTTTGATGAGTCTATTTATTAAATGGCAAAATCTCGAAAAACGACGAGGGCAATTTGAAAGTTCAGTGACTTCTTGAATTTCCCGCATAGTAACTTTAATTGCAACACTGGTCGCGCTACCATATTTTTTTATTTTTTTTAATTCTTTTAAAACCAATATAAAAATAAAATTTAAGCCATAGGGATTCATTAAGTCATAATCAATTTTTTATTTTTTTTTTTTTTTTTTTTGAGAGAATTTATAATTATTTGAATTTTTGTTCAAAGACATTTCCCATTCGTAGGTCTCGAATCCAAGTTCAACAACCATCTAACCAGCTTACAAGGCTTGTGTTGACAAGTACAAAGAATTTTTTAAAAATTTGATGGCGTTGCTTCAATAGACATAGAGTTAATGATTCTCTACTATAGTGGTCAGTCCTGAACCGGCCCAATGACTTATTTAAACATTTTTTTTTTTCCAAAAAATTCATTTCAATGTCAATGAATTTCGACGCCTGAAGACGACATGTTCTGTAAATCGTTTTCGGAGTGAATTTGTACCGAAATCGATTTTCCATGTTCTGTGTTTCGTTCCGGTTTCATTTTTTCGAACTTAAAATCGGTACGAAATACCCTGTTCTAAAAATCGATTTCAGCTGTTTTCTTCCGATATGATATCGCTCAACTATTTGTTCGTGAAGTTGAAATCATAAAAGCAAGCAAAATTTTCTTACGCTGTTTTTGCTTTTTTAATATATCTTAGTATTTCATTCAAATAATTCTCAACAAGCTTAAAAACATTAAACTTTAGGTTAAAACACAAGAATTCTGCCCAAGAAAAAATTTTTTTGAATTTTATGGAAAAACACCACGATCTTGCCATATAAATTGCAGACATAAACGGTTGCAAAAACATAAACTTTACCGCACATTTCATCACAAATATATATATAATATATAAGCTGATATAAAATATACGCTCATTTTATTGAATTATATATTATTTTAAGAAATTGTAAACATTTAAAACATCTATTCACAATAGTGCCAAACAGCTATTTCGAAGTTAATTTCGAATTGAATGAAATCGCACGGTTTTTAGAACACCCCAATACAAATCGTACGATTTACTATTCCGATATCGATTTTAAATCGAGCGAATTTCAGAACATCCCTGATATTTTTAAAAAGGAAAATTCATGATTTTAAAAGTAACTTAGCATCTTCAAGTTAGATCCCGCGAATAATGGTTCTTAGACTTCACGACAAAAATAGACATAAAATTCGTTAAAAAATCACGTCATGAAGCCGCAGAAAGAGCCGCTCCAAGCTTAAAATTATGACAATCATGCAACGACGTTGCATAGAATCAATGTTGCCAAAAAAGCAAAATAAACCAGTACTTATGGTACTAGTAGTTATAGTATTGTGGGATGTGGTAATTCATGTGGGAAAAAAATACCACATGTGTGATATTTGCCACGCGTGGGAAAAAAAATACGTCAAAATACCACAAAATACCTCAAATCACCACAAAATACCACAATTATATTTTGTGGTATTTTGTGTTAATTTGAGGTATTATGGTATTTTGGGGTAATTTAAGGTATTTTGTGATGTTTTGAGGCATTTTGCGAGTGTGGTAATTTATGAGAATTAAAAGTGAAGAAAAATTATTATGTTGGTAATTTCATCTGGCGACACTGCATAGATTTATTAGTCCCTACTATAGGCGCTACGGTAAATGTAATGTAGCGAGAATAAAAGATTTGCAGTTGCCCTTACGATAAGAAAAAAAAAATAATGACATTGCCAGGTCATGTAGGTCGCAGCTTATGCAATAGAAACTCCATTTTGTTGCATGAAATTATTGCTTTCTCAGTAGAAGCGCTACTACAAATTATCTTTAATGACAAAAAAGAATCGTTCGTTGACCTCATAAGAAAATAAAAAAAAAAAATTGTTGTCTGAATGCGGTAGAAAATCCAATAAAAATGAAAACACGTTGCATGGAATTTTACTTCCGTGACTATAATAGCTACGGTTAATTTTATGACACGACAATAACGATGAGACTTTCGGTCTCATGATAAAAATAAAAATAAAAAGTTGACTGCGTCATGAGGTCCCTAAGAGAATAGCTTAATGTAACCTAAATGCACCATCGTTGCATGGATATACCGCATGGCGCTAAAATCAATCTGAATGTACCATATACCATTGAGTATACAAAAGCAAAGCCAAACGCCAAAAGCAAAACCGAAGCAAAATCAAAACCAAGATCAAAATCAAAATAAAATCAAAAGCAAAATTAAAATCAAAATCATCAAAATCAAAATCAAAACCCAGATCAAAATCAAAATCAAATTCAAAGTTAAAATCAAAATCAAAATCAAAATCATCAAAATCAAAATCAAAATCAAAATCAAAATCAAAATCAAAATCAAAATCAAAATCAAAATCAAAATCACAATCAAAATCACAATCAAAATCAAAATCAAAATCAAAATCAAATCTAAATCAAAACCAAAACCCCAAAGTAAAATCAAGATCGAAACCAAAATCAAAATCAATATCAAAATCAATATCAAAATTAAAATCAAAATCAAAACCAAAACCAAATCAAAATCAAAATCAATATCAAAATCAATATCACTATCAATATCAAACTCAAAATAAAAAACAAAAGAAAAACAAAATCAAAATCAAATCAAAATCAGAATCAGAATCAGAATCAAAATCAGAATTAGAATCAGAATCAAAATCAAAATCAAACCAAAATCCAAAATCAAAATTAAAATTAAAATTAAAATCAAAATCAAAATCAAAATCAAAATTAACATCAACATCAACATCAAAATCAAAATCAAAATCAACATCAAAATCAAAATCAAAAGCAAAACCAAAAGCCAAAAGCAAAATCAAAATCAAAATAAAAATGAACATTAAAATCCAAATCAAAATCGAAATCAAAATCAAAAGCAAAATCAAAATCAGAATCAGAATCAGAATCAGAATCAGAATCAAAATCAAATCAGAATCAAAATCAAAATCAAAATCAAAATTAAAACCAAAATCAATATCAATATCAATATCAAAATCAAAATCAAAATCAAAATCAAAATCAAAATCAAAATCAAAACCAAAATCAAAATCAAAATCAAAATCAAAATCAAAATCAAAATCAACATCAAAATCAAATTCAAAATCAAAATCAAAATAAAAATCAAAATCAAAATCAAAATCAGAATCAAATCAAATTAAGAATCAAAATCAAAATCAAAATCAAAATCAAATTCAAAATTAGAAGCAAAATTAAAATCAAAATCATCAAAATCAAGCAAAAACAAAAGCAATCCAAAAAACAAAGCAATACCAAACGCACATTGAAGTAAAAGCAAAAGCAAATTGAAGTAAAAGCAAAAACAAAAGCGAATTCTAACGCAAAACATAAAACATAAATAAATATAAAATTGTAAGTATATAAAAAAAAAATCAAATGAAAATAAAAATAAAATGAATTAAGAGATAAAAATAAAATAATAAAAATGGCTGGTATGAGGACAAGTATTTGGACAAGGACCAGGACAAGAAAGAAAGAGGATGAGAACAAGGATTTAAACAAAGATTAGTACTAGGAATAAGAGAAGAAGTAAGAAAAAGATTAAAACATGAATTCAGCCAAGGATTATGACAAGAATTCAGACAAGGTTAGAGAAAAGGATAAGTATTGGAACAAGGACTATGAAAAAGATTTAGACACACAAAAATTTAGAAATGGAAAAGGATACAGATAGGGACAGGAAGTAGAACAAGAATTTTTATACACTTAGGACAAGACTTAGGGCAAAGATTGAAATAAAGACTGGAACAAGAAGTGGAGAAAGCATCAGAAAAGGAATTCGAACAAAGATAAGGTCGGAAATTTGGACATGGACTGAAACAAGAGTTTAAACAAGAAGTAGGACAAGTATTAATACAAACATATCAATAAGAACAAGGATGAAGATATGCTGTCACGTCAAAACGTATGGGTGTGTCAATGACACGGCTAACTAGTTTGTTTAAATCGTTTTCAAATATATTTTCCACAACTCAAAACATTTAAAAACAAGGCTTCTTCACCAATTTTTAGCCATGATTTAAACCTGAAACCCCAAAATTTAAGACCAACATCAATATTTTTAAGAACATAAATTCTTGTTTTCAAAACTTACCCGGTGCTTAAGCTGGCAGGCGTACTACTATTTTTTGATAAGCTGCACGCTCGAACTCGAACACTAAATATCCACGTAATGCTGAAGTGTCTTAATAGTTGACTTATTTATATTTTTCCTAAATAGTTTTATATAAACATATGTTAGCCATAATATGGTTGATATGATGATAAATTTTAGCAATATGTGTGAAGATATTACGCTCTTATTCCAAAGATAGATAGATAGCTGGGTGGCTACAAAAAGTATCTGCAATATGTTGAGGATATATATTAAGTTGGAAACGTTTAGCAAGAGGAAAAACACTATAAAACACCGAAGTTTATGTGTAATTTAGTAACGTAGACGTAGACACACACACAAAAGCGCGATAAATTTTAAGGAGTTGTTGTATATGTGTTGCACTAAAAGCCAGACAGTATCTGAAACACTAAAACACTAGCTGTTGGCTTTTTTACGTATACGTTAGATATGTGCGTTGTTATATTACTTGTTCACTTGTTTTTTTCGCTTATTTTTTTTTTGTTTTTATTTTTTTCTTTTTTATTTTTTTTTTTTGTTTTGTTTTTGGTTTGTTTTGGTTATTTATGATCTTATGCAAAACTACTGTTGAACAAAGAAATGCGCAGAGTATCTCGAACCATTTGCAAACGCTAAATTTGACAGCTTTACGTTTTTTTTTTATTCGGAGCTACTCCTTTTTTATGTTCAAATCATTGTATCAAAAAGCTGCAAGAGAAGGAAAAACAATTTTTTAAAAAATTGTGTTTGTTTTTGCACAACGGCTTTGTGCAAGTATCTCAAAGATTCAATATGCTCGTTTATCTAACACAACATAGCCACAGCGCAAATAATGCGCCTTTTCAATTTTATGTCCACGCACACAATCCGACAACTTAACACACAACAAACCAAACCGACAGCAACAAACAACCCAAAAATGCGCAATATGCAGATAATTTCGACCAACTTAAAATATGCCGGCTCTGCCTTGTTTTTTTTCTATGTTTTTGGGCTTATTTTGTTTATTTTCTTATATTTGTTGCGGCGGCTCTAACAATGAGTAACCAACGCCAATGAACGCCAACGACCGAGTGAATGACTCGACTTGGCTCCTCGTCACGACTTCGGGCAATACTTAAAATTTATGACGAACACATTCGTGTGTCGGAAAATTCAGCACCCGACATCGCAACGAGTCTGAGTTTTCCATCTGCTCAAACACCCCACAACATCTCAAACCGATTCTCGACGCTTGCCTTAGCTGACTTCTTTCTGTCTGCTGTTTTTTTCATGCATTTCCTTCTTCATCTGCTATTTTCCTATTTTTTCTTTTTTTGTTTTTTTTTTTTATTTTTATTTTGCTTCGATTCATAGCCGCTAATATATTAGCTGCTACACTTTTGGAGTTAGTCACGCGACTCAACGTCCTTTAGCCACGCGTGCTGTTCAAATATTTTAGCTATTTCGAAGCACTTTTCTTTATGAGACATTTGTTTCGCTTTTAAAGCATTTCGAAAAATCAACTCTTTAAAGTGGCAGCGTAAAGCTAACGTAGTTATTCATGTGGCTCGCCATATTTGTCGTTTGCCCACCTCTGCTTTGTGCACTATAGTCATATAGTTATGTGGCAAGGGACGCTTTTGCTAAGCGCAACGCGAAAAGTCTTGCTAGATTTCCACCCTCTTTGGTGTTTGTTTTTGTTACCGTTGTGTGCATTATTTTATATATATATCGTGGCGTTGCTTCGTCTACGTCTTCGGGACACACGACTAGCAACCAGCCAGCCAGCCAGGCAGCCATCTACAGCCGGCTGGCTACGTGGTGGGCTTGAAAATGGTACGCTTTTTGCTCTAGGCAGGAAGTTTCAGTGTTGCAGCCGTGTGCCGTTAGATAAAAAGTTTTTGCTCTGTTTGGGGTTTGTTGTGGACTGTGATTGTCTGAGTTGTACCGTAGAGGGGTGTAAGTTTTGCAAGAATTTCACCCACATTAAAGCAAACCAAAAAAAATTTCAAAGTACTTAAGATGCTTTGTTTCATGAAATTATAAAAATTTCTTAAGAAACTACTTGAACTACAAAAAATTTAAAATAACGGTACTCTGATACTTTGCCAAGAAATTTTGATTAAATTCTTATTTCCCCTTGTCACTTTTTTTGGTAAAGAATATTGCATCGTGCTGTCATTGGGCAAAATAAACTACGAACTAGTTCGTACAAACTAGTTCTTGAACTGGAACTCCCCATAGGTTCCAAAAAGTATACCAAATAATAAATCGAAATAAGAAATGCTAGAGTAAAAGTCGATATTTTATATTTAAAAAAAAAAAACAGACGATTATAAAAAACACATCTTATAATCAAAGTTCGAATTTACTTCGATTATTAGGCATTGAGGTCGTAGATAAGATTTTTTCCCGTTGGACACCCCATAATTTGAAGGTTGCTCAAAAAAAAAAAGGCTCGTATCGATTTGTGCAAGGAAATACGGAAAAAATACAGTGGGGTCGGTTCAAAACACATCTATGACATCAACACAGATAACAAATCATGGATCTACGCTTATGAGTCCAAAACAAAGCAGCAATCCACTGTTTGGGTCTTTCAAAGTGACTAAAACCCGACAAAATTTGTCCGCGAATGAAGCAAATCAAAACAAATGGTTGCCAATTTTTTCAGAAAAACGGGTTGAATTGCAACTGTACCACATGAGCTACGAAAACTATTAATGCTAAACGATACACAGCAATTTGTTAGCCAGAATTGAGAAAAACCAACCACCGAACGAAGATCATCTTCTATCACGACAATGCAAATTCCTACACATCAGCTCAAACAAAAGAGTTTTGAGTACTCAAAACCTGGAACTGATGGGGGTCATCCGCCTTACAGTCCCGACTTGGCACCCAATAACTTCTTTTTGTTCCCTCATATTTAGCAAAAGATGCGCGGCGAGTGTTTTTCTGAACACGAACAAGCCGTTGAGGCCTTCAAAAACCTGGTTTCGGAGGGACCAACGTCAAACTGGCAAAACTGTTTCAAAAATTGATTCGAACGAATGCAAAAGCCTTGATTGGAGAATACTTTGAAAAACAATTAAAGCATTTTTACTGATAAACAATGTTTTTTCATTGTTAGGCGCAAGACTTAAAAGGCAAACTTCGTAACATTTATCAAAAAACAACAAATGTCTCTAATGTTATTTTTCGATTTTTATTTTCGTCACGGATTCCAAAACAGATTTTTGCTTATATTCTTCAAAATTCTTTATTTTCAAATTTTGAAAAATAGTTTAAAGTTTTTCTTTTATATTTTTAAGATATAGAGAAAAGTTAAAACACAAAATTTGTTAGAAAGAGGTTTTTCTAGTTTATTATTCTAGTAAAAATAATCTTTGCATCCTATGTCCTATAAATCAATGATGGGTGGTGGCTCAGTTTATTTTTATCTCGTCCAAATTTAGTGTCTTAACGTTTTGAAAATTATATTTTTCAATTTCATTAAAAAAAGACTCAGCATTCTACGACTGTATTAATAAAAAGTTATGAAATTCTTATAAAACCATTATAAGGAAAATATCGAAATCCATTATTCATAAACGTTCAATAACGATAAAGAACTTTAATTTTCAAAAGCTTCATAAATAAGAGAAGTGAAAAAAACGGTTGAAACCTTCTATAAACCCTTCCTAACGAAATTTTAAAATCTCTCATGTTTTCTGACAAGCTAAAATCGTCTATAAAACGTCAAAGTGAAAAAACTCACTTTGAACATTTGTTTTTGATATCTACCTTACTTTTTGCTCCAATATGAGCCAACTTGGTTATTCTACCTTGCTCTTATAAGGATAAATGAAAGAATTTAAAATAAAGACATAAGATAAAAATAAAGACAGCCCATGAGTTATTGATAGAAATAAGAGGTTATCAGAAGAAGCAATATCTATAGGATATGGAGTTAGACTTCAAATTTCGAAGTTTTCAACTATGTTTTGACCAATTTTGCAACATGAAAACGAGCACTGTCGTTGTATCATTGCATTGTCACAGGTGCATCAATTACAGTCGGTAATACTTACTTCCTTACTTACTTATCTGGAGTTTACAACCGCCTGGTAGTTGGTAATGCTAAAATGGGTTTATCTGGTTTAAGCATTTCATGCTTAATCACTCCTTTTTTATGTGACAAAATATCGAGCATAAGCTTGGATTCATAAAAATTTGGTTTTGCCATTGTTTTTGATGGTTGGCCGGTCTTAACCAATGATTTTCTTCACTTAGCATTACAGCAGTAAAAATGGCTGGATTTTTCAACGCTCGTGAGAATTCGATTAAAAAATTACTACTGTTTCTTAACAGTTCCGTTGAAACAACAGTTCACAAATGAAAACCGCTTTGCAACGTCTATCGGTTTCCTTACTTTTAGAGCATTAACATGTCTTAAAGGCGTTTTCTTACTATTGGGATGTAGAGCTTTCGACTTTTTCTAGCTTTCGGTTCTCGAAACTCGAAAATAAGCCCAGGTAGCTCGAAAGCTCTGGTATTAACATACTATCCAAGTAATAAATTAATCAATGCCTGGCTAGATTCGATCTTTACAGTCGGACTTTTGTAAAACTTTTAGAGTTTTATAAAATTTTTAGAATTTTGTAAAATTTTTAGAATTTTTTATAATTTTTAGAATTTAGTAAAATTTGAAATCATAGGTTGATTTCTTCGAAAAACCAAATTTTTTTAAGAGATGCCAACAAAAAATTCAACTTGCTACATATGCAAGGGATTAACTTTGTATCGTGAAGATCAAGCTCGAAGATCAAGCTCCAAGACAGTGTATTAATTTTTTGCGAAGTTGCTTTGCAAATTTTTCAACTAATCACAACAGCAAATGAATAAAAAAGCAATTTATACCCTTAATATTAACATAAACTGAATAAAATTTAATTTGGTTCTCAAAATCATTGCAATTGTTCTGCTATAAAACAAAAATAAAATATGAACTAGTAAGAAATGATCTTCGATTGGGCCGAAGTAAAAATACCCCCACTGCCGAACCAAATATAATATAGTATATTCAAGTCTTTGGCAGTCAATAAAATGTTTATTTGTAAAAACATTTTCGTCATAGTTTTAACAGAAAATATTCGCTTTTGTTTTTTGATAAAGACACTTTGTACGGGAGGTGGGTGTGGTTTTCACTTGATTTAGCTGAATTTCATACACAGAGTACATTAGGGTGATTAAAAAAAAATTTTTTTCGAAAATCAACCGAGCTCGTTCGAGAATGGGTTATATCAAAATATGAAAACCAAAATTTAAAAAAAAAAAAAATTTTAATTTTTAGATAGTGATACAATACAATATAGGATACAATAGACCATCATTAATAAAAACATGTTAAAATTTTGGATTCCAGGTCAAAATTTTTTTTTAGGTCCTTGAGGGTTAAAAAAAAGAATCGCTTGTAACTATGTTTCGCATGGGAAAACAATATTTTTTTACTGAAAACCCATTCCTGGACAACCATTCATTCCATTCTTCAGCATTATTTTGTAGACGTCGAATCAACTTGGATAGTACAGCTATGGCCAACTAATGCTGTGGGGAACTTTTAACAAAAAACACGTTAAAATAACTAAAATAACTTTTATTCTGGCTTTTTAGTCAAAATTACTAGTGATAACCAGTGGCGGATCTACATACGGGCTGAAAGGGCTATAGTCCCCCATCTCCCCCCTTGTAAAATTTATTGTATGGAGAAAAAACGCCCTGAAAGCCGTTTCAGCTTCCCCTCGGGCTACAAACTGTAGTTTCAGATCCCCCTCCCCCTCGGACGAATCCTTGATCCGCCACTGGTAATAAACCCCCGAAAATCGGGTACAGGTTCCTACAATTCGCATTATAGTGAGTTTGTGTCTCAAGTCTTTTTGCCCTTTTTAAACTTTAAACGCTCATATCCATATTCTTGGGTGTGCATATTAGATAGGAGTAATTTTTTCCATGCTAGTAGTATCTAGTTTCGAATTCTACATTTAATTCTGAGTAAAAAACTCCTTGTGACCATATATTTCCGATGAAATTAACCCATCCCAAACCCATCTCAAACCCAAAAAAACGTTTTTTTGTTTAACGTGTTCTTTATAGTTTTAAGAATATACGTACATATTTTTAAATCGATGTTTAAAAAAAAACAGAAGTTATAACGGTTTTCATTAACCTATGTCTAAGCTCCATAGAACAAATAAAAAACTTTAAACGCGATTTCCTCGAAACTAGTTTTTTTAAAACGGTTCGATTGATAACTCGGAATTTATTGGTTCAATTTCAATGATTTTTTTTGCATTTTGTTCGTTATTTTGTCCTTTAAGCATCCCCCTTAAATTCAAGTATCTATTTTTTTCGTTTTTTTTTTTATATAAACGAAAAAAACGCGCGAAAATGTATCTATTTTTTGAACTTTTTACATCACCTTCCGCCATAATTAAAAGAAAAAACCCCGAGGGTCTTGCGTAGGGGGGATGCTTAATATATGGTCTATGCTTTAAAATGTCATTTGATTTTTTTGTTTCCGATGCATGGGAAAGGCCATATCCATCGAACCGTTTTGGATGTCTTTTTTTCAATGCCATATTCAGCGCCCTCTATACAAAAGCCAGAACTGTATTAAAAAAAATATTTTTATGAAATATTTGTATGTACCATAACCTGTATAAATTTAAAAATAAAAACTTCTAATATCTAAAAAAAATTTTTGAAAACAGCTCCTGTTTTTGGTTGCTACACGTATATACCTTGAAGGGAACAATGAGTAACTGTACTACCTAATCCAGATTCCGTTTTAATACTTGGCAAGCATTTTCAATAGATTAATTGCAGGTTTTAAACTAAAATTGAAATGGTAAATCGTTTTGTTTTTTCTTTTTTTGTTTTTATGAAAACGAATTTTAATAAAAACTTCAATGCCACGATTGAAAAGACTAAAAAATGTTCAATAGGAATCACTATTTAACTTATTGTTATAAAAATATCTTGAGGTCCGTAAAAATTTTCGAAAAGAACCCTTTTTTGTTTGAGTCGGCTGTAAAGAGCCAACTATTCGGGAACTGGGCTTCAAACAGAACCAACATTTTGGGCACAATTTAGGCTCTTATGGAGGTGAATATAAAAAAAGAAAAAAAAAAATTCAAAGTTTTTAAGAGTATCTTATAAGTTCACGTATAAGATTTAAATTCTTAGCTCCTTCTACGGTATGAAACCAAAGCTGCAAATATTCCGGCATAAAACTTATCGTTAGTGAGCATCAAGTTTAGACTTTTAGGTTTTGTTTAAATGTTGTTCTTGTTCTTTGGCTGTTGTTGGTATTATTATTATTGTTCCTTTATGTTGTTGTTGTTGTTGCTACTGTTGTTTTTGCTTTGGTACTCGTACTGTACAGCCAAAAAACCAAACTTCGTCCCGCTGAAGTTATAGCCAACACAATACTACAAAGTAGAAGGGGACTACAACGAATGACTAACGGACTGAGTGAGTGTGCATATGAATGAATGAATGAATGGATGAATGAATGATTTTCAGAAAATCAATATTTCATGCATAACACGGTATTTTGCACAAAAATTTCATTTTCTGCAATACTATGATTTTAAAACTTCTAGGAGGAAGCTTAAAAAACTTATCTGCAAAAAAGTATCTGCATCGAAAGAAGCTTAAAATTACGATGCAAAGGATTGTAATTTAATTAAAAAAATAATCGATATAAAAATAACAAATAATAAAAATACCAAGATAAGCCGGAATCGCAGCTATAACAGCAGACAAGGAAAGCGAAAAAAAAAAACAAACGCATACCAACAACGAGAACGCATTCTCATAGATACGGCGATTTGCGGCTACAAACAGGAACTAGAGAAACACACACACACACACATAGGCGCTTTACTGCCGCATCTTTAGACTAGCGCGTGCGGATACTGTGTATCTGGCATGCACCACCCTATGGGTGGGTGGTGGATATACATTTGAGGAGAAGGTGTGTGGCGAAAGGTTTGTTTATGTATGTCTGCGTGTTGCCTTTTAATTTGATTTTGCCGGCAACACAACGTCAGAGTCCAAAAAAAGGACGCTTTGCTGGATTATTTCACAGCGTTATTCATGGAATGTAGTTGTACGATTGTTGTTGTTGTTTTACGAATTGTTGTTGCTGCTGTTGTTGTTGTTGTTGTAATAAAGGCGCTCCTGGGAATTGGAAGGCAACAATTTTTGTTTTTAATTTTACCCAATTTCGATGGAAAATTCAAAGCTTAAAATCGAGTGACAACAATGGCGCCCAATGCATCCGTTAACAACGGCGTTTAAAATTTATTGGATCCTTTTTGTTTTTCGTTTGTCATACGTTAGACACATTGTCTAACTTGGGCAGTTACAACAAATTTACGCCAACAGTAACGATGCCAGACAACGAGACGTTAGTAAAACAAAAACAACGTAAAAGCGTAAAGCGTGCAAAACAAAGCTTTTAAAAGGTGTGACACTGGGTCGGGGTCGGGATCGGGGTTGCTTGGATTAGAGTACAAATAAATGGCGGCTGCTATTTGTTGTCGTTGGTGTTGTTGCTGATGATATTGATGTTGATGTTGATGTTGTCTAGTGTAACATTTTAATTCGATTAAAGCGCAAATTTGCGTTATTTCCACAGTACAACAAAATAAAGTGGCAGTAAATGAGACTTAAACGCAAACATGGCTCAAAGCAAAACAACAACAAAGCATAATAAATCACAAACCAGACAGCAGACAGTCACACTTTATAGATACGCGTCATCAGTAGATAAAATATGTACGCGTACGCTTATATGCTGGCAACAAACTGTGAGATACAACGACCGGCTAACAATCTGCATGCACTGAATGTCAATCAGATTGACAAGTTTTTTTTTACAATTTTATTTCAAATGGTTTTCATCACAAGCACTGAAGTGTCTATTTTTTAATTCACGCTTTAATTCACTTTTTATTGCACATATATTAAAATTTTTTATTTTTAGTGATTAAAGTTACATTGCACACCGCTCAGCCACATGAATTAAAATAAAAGTATCTCATGAATACAACTTGGTATGTTTTACGCTATGTTCTAGTCAAGCGCCACTCGTACCGCACGCAACGAAGCACTTAATACGAATGAATCTACATTTGGTCGTTTATGAGAACACCATGGTATAATAATACAAGGTAGCATTGACAGTTGCTTGGGAAATCATATACTGTCAAAAAATATACTCAAAAAGAGAGCGCTCACAATCCGCCATTGAAAACACAAGCAATGTTGAAAACGTTGAAGTGAAAAAAAACAACAACCACAGCAGCTGCTGATGCATTTCCACAAAAAGCTGTTTTTGACAATTTATGTTTTCCTGTTGAAGAGAAAATAAGCAGTTGTCAATGCTACCATGTATTATTATACCATGTGAGAACACAACCTGCCGGCGAATCCATTTTTCCGTAGCTCTCTTAAAGGAGTCTAAGCAGCAAAGCTGCATTCAATTTTGTACTCTCTTAAATTCGTGGTGGTGGTGGTGATGGTAGCTCTTTATTCCCTCGCACTTTGCCTACCTGGCCATTTTCGAAGTTGCAGATAAATTGCCTCTGGGCTGCACTGTAACAGGTTGCATTTGATGACAGGTAACGAGAAATGCGACAGGAGATTTTAGAAAATTAATGAAGATCATCACTTGAAAATCTCTTCAGAATGTCAGTAACTGAGGCATCTATCAAACAGTATTCATCATTTATACTTAATTTATACATTCTCATAACCATAACCATTAGATACCTGATGTGTTGAGACAGTTATTTTAAAACTCAGCTTTGAAAATATTTAATTTTATTAAAATAAATTGTGCTTTTTATGCCCTCGATTAAGAACTTTTTTTGAAAATTTTTATTAACTCACAAATGTTGACTTTTAAGGGGGGCATAGGTTTAAGATAACGTTTTTTTTTGTGATTTTCATAATTTTTTCCTAATTATTTAACATTTTAACCCGTTATATCCTTCTTTTCTGGGTTATATTTACCCTTTACCACAAAAGGATCAAAAAAGACCCATATATTGAAAAGTTAGAGGGTTAAAATGTTGCTCGTAGTATTTTTCATAAATCTTCTGAACACATCCTATACTCAAAATATAAGGGTTTCCTATGCCGATTGACTATAAGAATCCTTAAAAGGAGGGAAATTTAAATCCACTCTAAAATAAAACTCATACATAAACTTTCAAAACACAGATACACGTATATTTTTTGTTTTTTTCTCGCCTCTACCATAATCCGTTGTCGGAACTTTGTTATTTTGGGAAAAAATGATTTTGTTGTTCAGTGTAATTTATTAAAACTATCAGAATATTTTATCATAAATTTAAGTACGAATAATAATTAAAGTTTCTTTATTTTCTCGAAAAATACGAAAGATGTCAGCTATCACGCATCGTAGGTCAACATCAGAGTTAACTGTGTGTACTTTCTGGAGGTCACAATTTCCTCTGAATGTTATGAATGCTGTAAACTCACAAGCAGATAACTCAGATGCTCTTGGCGTTCTTAGCATATCGATGCAATCCAATCTTTGTTCGAATGATCACATTTTCGATGTGTAGAAAGAAATCACCAAGTGCCTAGGTTGTTTAAACGACATAAGAAGTGGGGTAAAACACCCAGTCCTGAGCCCCTTTAAGAGAATTTTTTACTTAGAAGAATGGTAACTTTGTTATTTTTTGCATGTTTGGCAGCGTTTTAGTGTTAAAATACGCGTTCATTCAAGAATAATTAATTGATTAAATTTGTTTGAATGCCAATTAGAACAATATATTTACAAATAATGGTTTATTAAAAAATGAACCGAATCCCAGTTATGAGCCCCCGATTTCCACTCTTGAGCCACCTTTTGCCCAGTTATGAGCCATCTGGTTTTTACAATAAGAACTTTATTATTTTAGGAGGACGATCCTCACAAGGCAACGCGTGAGGGTCAAGGGGGCGATCTTCACATGGCAACGTGTCTGACTGCCTCAACCTGGTGAGGCCAGCATTATCCATGTCGAAATCGTCTCAAGTCGACTCAAACCTCTGCGTGGTGTCCTCTAGGAACGGCAAACTGGCAACCGTTAGTTTGACGGCTAATCTGAGCGGCGGGCTCCCCCTGCCTTTAAAGGGTTGTGCGTTGGGTTTGAAGCCCACCACGTAAAAACAAATTTCAATGTAAAATTTAAGAAAAAAGATAAATATGATCCCCAAATCTGATGACGACTACCGCAAACGAAAAACTGACAATGATTTACGGATATGCACCTGGAACGTCCGAACCCTTAATTGGGATGGTGCCTCTATCCAACTGATAGATATCTTAGAAAGATACAAGGCTGATATCACTGCAATCCAAGAAATGCGATGGAAGGGACAGGGTTGCTCACGGCAAGCATCCTGTGATATCTACTACAGCGGCCATGCGGAGAAGCACGAATTTGGATGCGGATTCGTGGTTGGCAAGAGACTACGACATCATGTTCTGCGATTCACACCTGTGAACGAACGACTTGCCATAATCCGTGTCAAGGCAAGATTTTTCAACATAAGCCTGATTTGTGCGCACGCTCCGACAGAAGACAAAGACGATGAGATCAAAGACAGCTTCTACGAGCGCCTTGAAGATGCCTATGAGCGCAGCCCCCGCCACGACATAAAAATCGTGCTTGGTGACTTCAACGCCAAGGTGGGAAAAGAAAATATCTTTGGTCCAACAGTCGGAAAGTTCAGCCTCCACGACAATACCTCCGATAACGGAATGAGGCTGATTGACTTTGCCGCATCGCGAAACATGGTCGTTAGTAGCACTAGATTCAAGCATCTCAATATTCATAAAGCAACTTGGCTGTCTCCTGATCAAAAGACGCGCAACCAAATTGATCACGTTTTGATTGACGGAAGGCACTCTTCCAGTGTTCTAGATGTACGCACGATCCGTGGTGCCAATATAGACTCGGATCATTATTTTGTCGCAGCCAAGATCCGTACACGCCTGTGCGCAACTAAGAATGCGCGCAATCCAGCACAGAGAAAGCTAGACGTCGAAAAGCTGCAATCAAAGCAAACAGCCGAAGACTTCGCTACTCGACTCTCACTCCTGCTTCAAGAAAGCACTCCTCCGATCGACGATATATGCGCACAGTGGAATCATATTTCCCACTCTATGCATACGGCTGCCGAAGAGGTGATTGGCTATCACCGCCCTCGCCGAAACCAGTGGCACGACCAAGAGTGTCGCGACGCCACTGCAGAAAAAGACGCCGCCTACAAAGCCACCCTGCAGTCGGTTGTAACGCGTGCTGCTAAGGAGCGATACAAAGAGAAGAGGAGGGAAGAGAGACGCATTTTCAGGCGAAAGAAAAGGGAAGTGGAAATGCGTGAGTGCGAGAAAATTGAGATGCATGGTGACAGGAATGAGGTCCGAAAATTTTTCGAAAAAATAAGACGCCTGGCCGATGGTTTCAAGACCGGGGCCTCTTCCTGCAAGGATGAAAATGGGAATCTAGTGACAGATATCCAGAGTACACTGATGATGTGGAGGGAACACTTCTCTAGGCTTCTGAATGGTGACGACGACAACAATCCCGCCAATAGAGATGATATCCCGGAAATCCCAATTGTGGACGACAGCGTTGAAGTTCCGCTGCCCGACCATAGTGAAGTCTTGAAAGCTATAGCTCGGCTTAAAAACAACAAAGCCGCAGGAGCCGATGGCTTACCGGCTGAGCTCTTCAAGAATGGAGGCGAAGCTCTATTTAAATGCATTCATAAGCTTCTATGCAGAATATGGTCGGAAGAATGCATTCCAAACGATTGGAACCTCAGTGTGCTCTACCCAATCCACAAGAAAGGCGATCCCACAATTTGCGCCAACTACCGTGGGATAAGCCTTCTGAATATCGCATATAAGGTCCTGTCGAGCGTACTATGTGAAAGACTAAAGCCCATCGTAAACCAGCTGATTGGACCTTATCAGTGTGGCTTCAGACCTGGTAAATCCACCATAGACCAGATATTTACGCTACGACAAATCTTGGAGAAGACCCTAGAAAAACAGATCGACACACACCATCTTTTTGTCGATTATAAAGCCGCCTTCGACAGTCCTATAAGGAATTATCTATACTCCACCATGTCTGAATTTGGTATTCCTGCAAAGCTCATCCGTCTTTGCAGAATGACACTGAGCAACACCAGCAGCACAGTTAAGATCGGGAAGGATCTCACTCCTCCATTCGATACCAAACGAGGTTTCAGACAAGGTGATTCCTTATCGTGCGACTTTTTCAACCTGATGATGGAGAAGATCATCCGAGCTGCTGATTTGAGACGCAGCGGCACGATATTCTACAAAAGTATTATGCTGCTGGCGTATGCTGATGATATCGATATCATTGGCCATAATACGCGCGAAGTCAGTGCAGCATTCTCCAGATTAGCGAAAGAGTCGAGTCGAATGGGTCTTGCAGTGAACGCAGATAAGACGAAATACATAGTGTCAACAAATAAACAGTTCCAGCGTCTTGGAAACCACGTCACTGTTGACAACATCTCCTTCGAGGTTGTTAAGGACTTCGTCTACCTGGGATCCAGCATTAACTCTTTCAACGATGTTAGTATTGAGATAAAACGAAGGATAACTCTTGCCAACAGGTGTTACTTTGGGCTGAGTAGGCAATTGAGAAGCAGAGCCCTCTCTCGACGAACAAAACTCACGCTCTATAAGTCACTAATCATGCCCGTCCTATTATATGCAGCACAAACCTGGACGTTGAGCAGTTCTGATGAAAAGACTCTGGGAGCCTTCGAGAGAAAGATCCTTCGTAAAATCTTCGGTCCTATCTGCGTCAATGGCGAGTACCGAATTCGATGGAACCACGAGCTGTATGAGCTGTACGCTGACATCGACATAGTTAAGCGCATTAAAATCGAGCGGCTCCGCTGGCTAGGTCATGTTGAGCGAATGGAAAACGACGCTCCAGCGAAAAAAATATTCGATTCGGTGCCCGGTGGTGGTCAACGCAGAAGAGGACGCCCACATCTTCGTTGGAAGGATCAGGTGTTGGATAACCTGACCACGCTTGGTGTTTCCAACTGGCGCCAGCAAGCGCAGAACAGAAATGGCTGGCGCAATTTCTTATACGAGGCCAAAACCGACTTACGGTTGTAAGCGCCAGATAAGTAAAGTAAAGTAAAGTAAGTTTTGCGTAACAAAAGTGCGAAAGAAACAAAAGAAAAGCTCGATAAATATTATGATGAATCTGCTCCGTCATATTTAACCATAAAATATTGAATTGCAGACTTCAAAAGAGGTAGAATCAGCTCAAAAGATGAACACGCTGGAGGAGACCAAAAACAGGGAACACTCCAGAATGTATTGGAAAAATCCACGATTTCTTTTTGGACAATCTACAATCGTATTGGTAAGTGAAAGGGCGTGAGATAGCTACAGCCCTAGGAATATTAAGTGGGTCTGTGGTTTCAATTTTACATGAACATTTGGGTATGAGAAAGCTGATTTGATTACAAGATGGGTGCCGCGTTGGTTAACAATCAATCAAAAACATGAACGTGCTCGCACTTCCCAACAATGTTTGGACATGTTTAACCAAAATCCGACTGATTTTTTGCATAAAATAGTAACTATGGATCAAACATGAATCCACCTCTATACACCAGAATCGAAGGAATCAGAAAAAGAGTGGGTAGGTTCCATTGGCAGTGTACCAAAGCTAGCGAAGACTCAACAAACGGCCGAAAAGGTGTTGGCGTATGTTTTTTGAGATTCAAGTGGCATTTTTTTCATCGACAATTTGAGAAAAGGAAAAACAATCAACAGCGACTATTACTGTAAATTATTGGATCGATTGAAGATCAAATCCAATCGAATTTATGGAAGAAAAAATTATCTTTTTGCTAGACAATGCTCCAGCTAACAAATCGATCGAAACCATGGCCAAATTGCACGAGTTACACTGCAAACTCCAGATTTGGCCCACAGTGACTATTATCTGTCCCCAAATTTAAACAGGTGGCTCCCGTGAAGGTCTAATTGGAAACTGAAGCGTATTTCGGAGATTTGAGAAATCTTAATTGCAAGGGCATCGCAATATTTGAAAATCGTTAGAATAAGTGTATCGAGCTGAAGGGGCGTTATATGGAAGAGCAAACAATAATTTGGCAAAAATCGTGTTTTCTTTGTTAGGCCGGCAGCATATTGAACGTCCTAAAAAAAAAAATAAATAACTGGCCATTTCAGCCCTTGAAAGGACTTTGACCTAGCTTCTTATGATCAATTGTGTTGTGCGTGTTATTAAGTTTGTACACAATTGACCGAGAAATGGACCTACAGGTTTAAAGCCGACTCCGAACGGCAATGAACGGAATGTTCTTATTCTTAAGAAGCTTTACATGGCATTTTGATTACTCTCTGAGGTTTGCCATTGTCTGCAGAGAGGTGGCGGCCGTACAGAAAAATTATTTTAATTCAAATAATTTTCAGTCGCTTCTGGGGTTCGAACCTGGGCTTCCAGGTTCGTTGACATAGCGGCCACGCACTTTAACCAACTACGCCACGGAATTGAACGTCCTAGTCGCTGATTTATCAGCAAAGATGAGGAACTTGGCATATCACAAAAAGTAGTTCAAAGTAGCTAAATCATATGATCTTGGCGACGAATTGACAGATCCATTTCTTGAGACGATTTACTCATCAAATATTTGTTCCAATAAAGCGATGATTTGACTCACTGTATGGCATATTGCTGAAAGTCCTGCTGAAACCATTTGTCTTCTTGTCGATTGGTACTGACATTGGCAACCCATAAATTTCAAATCTCTTCCTTGACATAAATGGGACTGTTGTCTTTTCGTCTTCAGATTTTAAAAATAATTGGCCAATTATGTTTTCGGCATTTAAACCTCATCAATCAGTGTCTTTGTCGGGATATAATGGTGTCAAAGGTTGTGTGTATTCGGTATTAAAGCAACTATAATAGGGCGTTGGTCGCGTTTAAAGTCATGGAAGTGACGCTAAAAAGATAGTCGAAAGGACGTTAGTATTAAATGAGCATGGCATTAACCTCTGGAAGATCTATCTGTTGAGCATCAATTACTTGAACCTCGACTTCTTAATTCTACGGGGCACCGTAAGTCAAATAATTTTTTTTTAATAAAGCAAACTCCATATTTAAGAAAGTTAACTTTTATTTCGCCTTCGTCTATTCTTCAATACAAGAAGCCTTCAGGTTTTATGTATACACCTACCTTTCGGCTTAGTTCGCCACGGTGAAGTAGTCGAGGTTCATGGAATTGACGCCCAACAGATAGATATTCCGGATATTAATACCATGCTAATACAATACACCAATGTCAATCCAATCATCTCCTGGGCGTCACTTCCATGATTCCAGACGCGACCAACGTCCTGTTATAGAAGTTTCTACACCGATTACACTCCATACTTAAGTGCAAGGGCGTCCACAGGGGGAGATGGAGGTTGACAAGTGTCCTGGACTGGAAAAATTTTATATATTTTTGTTTCCTATATGTGTATGTTACATTTTGATATGAGTGCACACCAATGCATACATTTTTCCCCCTCAAAAAATTCCTGCGGACGCTTATGCATAAGTGTATATTTAAATTAATAAATATATATTGATAGCAACCAATATAGGAACGCAAAAGTACCAATTATTGATAATTATTTGGGTCACCATCCACATTTTTGGGAGAAATCGAGACCCATCTATCATATCTGACAATTGAGGGTCATTGTCACCTGATTGTACAATAGCGCAACTCCACGCCGACCAATGTAGGTCTACTCGCGACATTGAGGTACGACAACTAGCACGATACTCCCGGAAGTGTCAGCGCTGCCATAGCGTCCCGGGCAAAAGGGACTTACCTCGACCCACACTCACACACACCGACACATGACAAAAGTCACCACTAACGGATATGCATATCACATATCGCACATGACTGAGTGGCCATAAGCCACTACTACACCATTACAACTCTTATACTCCTAGGTTACTAAGGTATACTTTTCACCTCGGAGTACCCAATCTGACACCTCATTAAACACTCAGTTAAACACCTATTTGCAATAAAAATGCCCAGCCGTATCAAGACTATCCATAAGGTATGCAATTGTAATGTCAGTGGAATTGTGATCATGCGTCTGCCGACGTAAAGACTATTCCCGTGCTAATAAATTTTTAGGATAGTTGCTATTCCTTCATAGGCATAACGCTATTTTTGATCTAGTCAACGAGCCAACCTACTCCCCAGATTGGGCGACCAACTCCAGGGATTACCCAGGATTTAGAGAAGTGCATACTTATAAACTCATCTTTTTTCCACAAATTTTTTAGAACCAAAATATATATGGATTCTACTGAAACCCTACTAATACGGGATAAGTTGTTTTTTCCTTCTGTTCGCAATGAACTCATGATTTAAGTTCGAAATTTTTTATGTTGTATAGAACCAGGACCATCAGGGTTTAAAGTTATGACATGTAGAGCGTTCTCTTTTAACTGGAATGAGGACCATGCCGAAGAAAAAAACCAAAACCATTTCTTGCCCGCCATCTGAAGTAGAACCACCATCTTCTGATGACTTAATTCGGACTTGATTTATCAGACTTTGATTTGAATTTTTTTTTTTTTCTTTTTAATGCTAGATTTTTAAACATTTTTTATTTAATTTTTATAATCCTAATTAACTACACGGTGTTACAGTGAAAATAAACTCGGCTCGAGACATAGTAGAGGTTGTAGGTCTGGTTGAACATAAGATAACTGCATACTTAGTTTTTTTAATATACCCTCAAAATCGGGATTTGTGGTCAAAAAACCGATTTTTGGTAGGTGCATGTATAGTTTGTTATGTAACTCCGTTATATCTAGCTCAATTTTAAAAATGTAAACATTGATAAAAAGAAGAAAAATATACTTTTAATATAATATACAGATCGTATTTTTTAAAAAAGAATTGACAAAGTTACAGGTAAAATCATTTGAAAATTTCTCATTTTTTTTTAATTTTTTCAACTTCAACAACGTTTTGTTCACAAATTTTGTTTTGTGGCACTATTAGTTTTAGCAGGGTTCTGAAAGCCTGTTAAATTTTGCGTACAATAAGCTATCATTTACTTCAATTGGCTGAAATACAAAAGCACTATCGAATTTTTAGTATTCGTAATAAAATACAAAAAAAATTTTTTTTTTTTCTAAAAATGATTTTTTTACCTTTTTCGTTTATATATATTAGCATAAGTGGCGTCCGTGGCGTAGTTGGTTAAAGTGCGTGTCCGCTATGTCAAAAGAACCTGGAGACCCAGGTTCGAAACCCAGCAGCGACAGAAAATTATTTGAATTAAAATAATTTTTCTGTACGTCCTCCACCTCTCTGCAGACAATGGCAAACCTCAGAGAGTAATCAAAATGCCATGTAAAGCTTCTTGAGAATCCATGTTTTGTATTACAGATATTACAAATGTTTTACCACAGAAACATTAGGTATGGGTCTAATACGACCCAATTAACGCAAATGGTTAAAGGTTGAAAAAAAATTTTAAAATGCATGCTTGAATACTATACATTCAATAGCTTATTTTTAATTTTAAGGGAAAAAATTAAGAAGGTCATATATGACCCAAGACACCCAAGACTGATAGAGGGTTAAAGAAAGGAAAAATATACTTGAGGAGAAGTAGAGGTGGGTCATATATGACCCATTGATCGCAGAGGGTTAATATAAATCAGTAAACAGACATCATTTAATATTATTTTTTCAACAAAACAATTTTAATGTTCGCCTATCAAAAAATCGACGTGGGTCATATATGACCCAATGGTCGTACAAAGTTAAGGATATCAAAAATTAAAAAAACATACATGATTAGAAACTCTTTACCCCATGGTGGAATAAATAAAATAAGGTGTTCTCATCCGGAACATAAGAAAAAAATTGTCTGCTTTATTTTGACATTTTCATACAAAAACGTTTATATGAAACCCTTAAGATTGTCAAAATAAGGCAGCATGTCAAAAAATATATTGAAAAATGTCTTGGAATGAGAACACCTTATAATTATTCCACAATGGTTTACCCAATACAATAATTTTGACCGCTTACACCGATCAAATACCCCAAGGTGCGTCAAGTGTCTTTGTTATTCTTAAAAAAAAAATTACGTAGATTCGGGTTAACACGAAAAAAAATTCTGTCGAAAATTATCTTATTTAAGAATGGCAAACATTCTCTTGTTAAACAAACGCTTATCACGTTTCAAAAGTGTTGATGTCGACTTTGGAAGACAAGGAAGGACCTGAACATCCGAAACAACTCAAAGATGAAGTTTTGGGATTGAACATAACACCTCAAAAATAGTTGGTATTCTTGGGAGATAACTTGTAGTTTAAAGTAAGAAACCGCCTTAAACCGCCATGGGAATGATTCAAAATCAAGGAAACTGGGTCCCATACGAGCTAAAGTGGGCTGTTGGCTTCAATAAACATCCCATTCATTTGGGGCACTAAATAATCGGCAATCATAGCGATCTCTTTTGACGGTAACGTTCCCGCCGACCTCAGTTTAAAAGAAGTAAGGACCGATGATTCGATCTCCAATTCATTTTCAGTGCATTAACTAAACTTACGGCGCAAAAGATGGTCATTCTGCAAATGTCCAATCAAATTGAACACAAATGATACAAGAGTTGCCAGACGTGGCCACCGTATGAAAGCTAAATCCTTATCGAAAAATGTAACCTCTAAAAAAGCACCCTTTATAAAGTAGCAAAGTTTTAAATATCCGTTCATCAGCTTTCTGCTTCACCTTTGCCTTGTGGTTTAATTTAGTTTTCGTTTATTTTTGTTTTATTTGTTCTTTTTTACTTTGGCGTTTGAGTGGAGTTTAAAGGCAGCTGTTTTCAACTCCTTCGCTAATTAGTTTCCTTTCGGCTTCAGCTGCAAGGGTTCATTCAATACATTAGAATCTTTTTTAGTTATTTTTATTTTATTTCTTTTCTGCTTGCTTGTTTTTTTCGTATCGATTACCGACCAGGCACCACTGCTCTAAAAACTAAAACGTGTTTTAAAAAGAAGCAACAGCTGCTTGATGGTTTTTCAATATGTCCAAAATTTGACCATTATGGGCGTAACATATACAAAAATTAATTATTCTTCGCCTTACTTTCGTTCTCTGCATACATGCTCAATTAGATTCAAAGAAAAACATGTTTTTTTTAACATTTAAGATGCTTGTAAATTTACATTTAATATTGAAAAGTTTACCCCCTTTTATACAGTTGAAGTTGTTGTTAATAAAATTCATTGTTTCATTAATTCATTAATTGTAAAATAATATTCATACATATTTAATTATAGCTTGTCATAACACAAAGCGCAGTGCAGTTTAGAAAGGACTCTTAGAAGAGTTTAAAAAAGAAACATCGAACATAAAATGAGTTCTTTGAAAATGAGTGCTAATTAAAGTGAAATAACTTAAGTCTAAATAAGTCAAAAGCACATGACATTTTTCGTGCAGCTAACATTAAGGTGATAGAATAAATTTATATCGATATCTCGGCGCTGTCGTTGGAATTAAGCGTAGTTTTTGTTCGAAAATCACTGCGCAGTGTTTTGACCACATCTGCGGTGAATTGGTTTACTAACTGCAGCGCATCCAACTCATTCATTTCGATAAGTGAAGCAGCTAGGAACTGTCCGAATGCTTTATACTTTTCCACGCTAAGTTCTTGGTTTCGTTCACCAAAGATTCGACGCTTCTGCTGAATCGCTGGTACCTGTTTTTGTGGCAGCCTACTTTGGCTTTGCGTTGGCAGAACTCGTGCACTGCGTATGTTGTTTTTCTGTGCAACGCTATGATCTATGGTCGAGTGTGCCAAAGGATTGTTATGTAGTTTTGGATTGGGTTTTTGCATTTCCGGTTCGGAGTCGGCATCACTGAAATGTGCAAAGTTACATCAGTCAAAACGTTCTTACTTTTATACAAATAAAATTTTTTGTCTTTTGAACAATTTTTTTACCTGTTATGGTGGGATTCCTCGTAATCAGCTTCGCTGTTTAATGAAAGGAATTATGAAATAGGTATTTCTAATAATTAACACATTTAATCACCTTGAATGGGAAGAGTTGGTGCGTCGTTGCTGCAGTCCGCTTCGCAAAGCAGTTTTACTGTTGCTGTACGGACGACGCGGTTTGATGAAATCGCCTAAGAAGCTCATATATTCATACAACGGCCACTGTGAAGTTACATTTGTATCATTATACTGATCCTGTAGCAATTCAGAGCGACGTTTCTCTAGATTATAACGATTCCTTAACTGTATCATACGATCCTTCAGCATAGAAACTAAAGCGCAAACAAATCAAAACATATTCCAACAAGTAAAGAGCTATTCACGCCACAATATTTTACCATTGTAGCCCAGCGTTTGTGCCATCTCCTCCCACTGTATTTCCAGATAGTCCCTATTGCGATAGTGCACGCACGACCGATCATAGAAGGCAGGCCGGTCCGCAAACTCCCGTATCAGTGCTATGTCGAATTCATTGATTTCTGGGGGTTCATCACGACGCGGACGACCGCGTTTGCGTTTTACATTTATTGTGGACATTACCAAAGCTGGCGGCGAAATTTTGGTAACTATTTTTTGATCAAGTCGCAAGCAGCAAATAGTTGATTCACCTTAAAGCTAAGCGTTTTGCTTTCGTTTTTATCAATTGGTTGCAATAGAAGCGATAAAAACACTCAATTTTTTATTTCGAAAAAAGCGTATTTCACATTAATTTTTTTTTTATCTGTGGTTTAATATATCACTTGTTTTGTTTTTGTCGTCTTGACGTTTTGGCGCTATCTTTGCCTTGTATTTCATTCATCGCAATCCAGGGACTGCTAGTCAAAAATTTCTGTTTGCGTTGCCAACTGTTCTAACATAACATATTGTTTACACTATACGATATGACTTGCATAGTGAATTTACGTATTGGTTGTAACCGAGCCTTTTCCGCTGCCGGAACGAACGAAGAATTCATCGCGAACAAATCGTAGTGATGAATTCTTCGTTCGTTCCAACTGTTTCCATTGCATGAACACAAGTTGCGAAAATTGCTAAGTCGCCATTTTGTTCGTTCGTGCAGTGGAAACACTAAATATGAAATTGTTTAAAATTAAGTCTTATATGACCAAACTGTTGGTAAGTCAAAGAGTAGTGAGAAATTTAAAATTAAATTAAAATTTAAATTTTTTTCTTATACTATGTTCACACACAGGCCAAAAAGTCGCTTTTCAGCTGAAAACCCTTTTTTAAAAAAAGGTGTTTACACTTAAAAACAGGTTTTCATTTGACATACAGTAGTCATATGTTTGTTATTATTGCGTTTTTGTTCTCAGAACATAAGTTCCTATTGGCTACAAGTACTAGAGATCCATAATTTTAGTAATAGATTTTGACTTTACTTCAAAAAACAGACTTCAAATCAGGGTTGTTTTCTAGATTTTCGCTGAAAAGCAAACAAAAATATGCTTTTCATTTTATAGTTTTTCTATGGCTTAACTTAATATCATGTAGCTTTTCAGCTAAAAAGCCATTATTATCCGAAAAGCGGCTTTTCGGCTTTAGTCTGAACATAGTATTACTTTTAAACTCGTCAAATTAATAAAAGGTTGCAATCAATTTAGTTAATATACCCAGCAACTATCCAATGAACTGAATTCAAAAATATATACATTTATGAAAGTGCCACAAACGTCAAATGAAAAAAGCAACAGCAATAATTAGCAAAACTCCAAATCAACAACTGATTTTGATATCTAGCTCATGTTTTTCTCCAAAATGAGCATGTGAATAAAAGAATACATTAAAAAAACCTTCTTTAATGCAACCTGTTTAGATTCGTTGTGAAATTTTTAAATAAAGCATGAATGGAAAGATCACAGAGGGAAAGGGACTCAAATCATAAATAAATAAAAAATATACTGAGGCTGTCATATTTCTACTTTGATTGGAAAATAATTGAATACATATATAAGAAAAAAAATAAAAATATTACTTTCAAAAGCTTACTTGTAGACTTGTAAACATATTAAATACTCCTATTTTGGCAGTTGTCTCAATCTCAGTAATCAATGAATTTAAATTCCTTAATCAAAGAGAGATATTGTCCCTTTATGACTGTTCAAACTCATGAAAATGAATTTAAATATAAGCACCGATCCAAGCTCAGTTCGAAAACACTCTGTTTAACATTCATCCTGATTTGTCATCAAAATGATGACGTTTTTGACTTAAAATGCTAATATCCTTTTTGTTTTTTACGGAATCGGCAAGAGATTTTGGCTCAATAGGTAAATCGTATATAATTTTTTTTCGGTACTAGATTTTTACAATTTTCGGATATTAAATATTCAGTAATAAAATTAAAGTAATAATTTTGAGCATTAAAATAATAAATAAAGATGATTTCAATCAATACATAAAAAATTATTAATTGCTGTTTATTTAAATATGAAAACTGGGGATTTTTGCAAATTTTATCTATTAAAAATTTATTGCAGAGGATTAAATGAGTTCAGGAATTTCAGAGGCATTTAAAACTTTTATAATTTTTTTTATAATTATTTTTCAAATTTCACTTTTTAAAACATACATTTTTTGAATTTTTAAACAAATCTGATAAAAATTTAAGTATGTTTGCGATTTGAATAAAAGTTTTATGTGATAAATCCTAGACTTCATTTCGTCAAATCCATCTTTATAACGATGTGACCGCTACAACTTTTTAAAGTTAAACTTTACAGCCCGTAAAAGTTGTTTGGTTAAAAAAAAATACTTCCGAACTCAAAACGCCATTGTTCAAAAATTTAAAGTAAAATGATTAAAACTTGTTGATAAGTTGACTATTCAGATCCGACTAACATAGTTCGTGATAAATTTGTAGTGAACACTGTTCGTTCTGCCAAACTGTTCAGACCGAGCCTTCGAAGGATTTTTTCATTCGTTCAGACAGTTTGAATGCGCGTTTAGGCAACCATAAAGCAGTGTGAACTGGTCCCATTATTAGTTATTTAGGGCACCCCAAACGATACTACATGTCCGATGGACCTGTCATGTCATCCAACATGTAGTATCGTTCGTGTGCTTAAAATCAAGTGGGATGGACATGTCTCGATAAAAGTTTTTGAGTGAGAAACATCGAACAGCAAAATGGCAAATGTAATATATTTAGATGTTCTTTCGGCCTAACCAAAATAGACGATTTGCTCCGTAATTTACTTCATTTCGTTATACGATAGAGAAGAAAGATATGTTTTACAGTAGAGAGAATGAGAGAGATATACATTGTATAAAAGACTAAAAAATTTGCTTGTCACCGCAGAGGATTGCACCAGCGAACTAAAGATTACAAAGACAACGCTCCATCCAACGAGCTAAACTCTTCATATAAAAGTTTAATTATATACTTATTAATCGAACTACGTTTGCTGTAGATGCCCAGCGGGAAAATAAAAAGCGTTCCTAGAAATAGCGCTTTTTATGCGCATTTTTGGTATGCTTTAAGGATGTGCTTTTCAGAGTACTGAGCTGTGGAGATCATATTTTTATACACATTTTGTTCATAATTAATGTAGCGGGGAAGTAGCAGAGCGGTAAGGCATTTGATTATAATGCCATCAGTCCGAGTTCAATCCTCCCGTCTTAAGGCCTAACCAAAATAGACGATTTGCTCCGTAACGAGTGAAGACGAAAATGTTCGCTTAAATGCATTTCAATGTTGTAACCCAAAATGAACAAACGTAAACTTATCGAAACTAAACGAAACGGTTTGACGAGACGTTCTGTTCCGTAACAACCGAACTTTTAGCGTCTCAACTCGTCAACAACAGCTGTGCAGGTAGTCTTCTTCTTTTTTCAGACGATTGGAGGAACTCGTTTCATTTTGGGTTATATGTCAAAACAGACGTAACGATTGCAAACGTTCGGCAAGTTGCAATCGTCTCGTTTCGTCTATTTTGGTTAGGGCTTTAAAAAGAATTTTTTAGTTGTATAGAAGGCTCCCAGTGACTTTAAAAAGTAAAATTCATAAAAACAAAATTTGTAAATATATCGAGCACTGCAAAATTGCTCGATGTTTACTGCTGGCAACTTTAAAGTAATGAAGTCCATCCGACATGTGTGACCATGTAGCAGCAACGAAAATAGTCCCGTTTTTTTGTCGAACTACATGTCCATCCGACATGTAGTATCGTTTGGGAGCCCTTTAATGAGAAGGTGATGCACAGTTGCAGTTCCTTGAATTGCTTGCACCCCAGTGGGAATTAAAGCACACATAAATATATGTAAATTGTCACACATCCCATTGTTATCAGTGATGAAACGGTTAATATAAGCAAAGAATTAAAGCATTTAAAAATATTATGAAAAATTTTATTCTTTTTTCATTAAATGTTGTTATTTGAAATAAAGCACAAATAAATATACGTTAATTATCCAAAAATTGCCAAACATCCGATTGCTATCGGCGATGAAACGGTTAAAGATAAGCAAAGAATAAAAGCATGAAAAACTATTAAAAGGTCGCAATACGTGTTTGAAATAATCCCACATTTGAAGGCGAATCAGCGAGAACACATTAGCCTATACCAGATAGACGGCTTGATTCTTGTTGTTACCTCACATATGTGAGTAGTCTCACACTCGTCTCACGTCACTTGAATTGTGGTATTCTAGTTGTCATGTGAAGTGAGCGTGAGGAACATGTGGAAATGAAATCGCAAGTCGTGTTTATTGCGTCGACTTTTTATTTTTTTAGCATCAATATCAATTTTACAGTAAAAAAAAAAATAAAAAGCAATTATTTAAGTATTATTTATTAAAATTAACATGAGTTCATTCGAGTTCTGGTTTTCGGATACTAATATTGAAGACAGCAATGATGGTGCGAATTTAAAATTAAAAAGATTAAAGCTAAGGGACGCCTCCAACCCGTTGAAGTTACCGGATGGAGCGTAATTCCACCTCATCATCAACGCCATATGTTGGCGCATCGCACTGCGCGACTTTATGCAAAGACAAAAAATTTTTTAGACTTCTTCTAGGGCGTCCAGGTGAGCCAAACGGAAATGGCCGCCACCGGTAGAGTTTTACTCTTTCTTGTTGTGCCTCAACTTCTTTCTTAGATTGAGCTTGTAGTCATTCCAAACCTAAATCAAATAAAATTGTACAATTAAATCGTCGTCTTCATATGCACGACTGTATTACTTACTTTTTACCATCCTGCATCCTTTCTTATAGTCGGACCCAAGCTATTTATTTTAGTGGCCAATTTTTGCCACTTTCCATCGGAAGCCGTTTTGCCGTTTTCTGTATATTTAAGGCCTTTATCGATAGATGAATTTTTTGTTATAAAACTCACCATCACCTCAAATTGCTTTCTTGTGGTTATCTTCACTCTAAACGGAAATAAATCTATGGTATTTCAAGTTAATTTCATAAACAACACCAAAATTAAACATATTTTATAACATACCTTTTTGGTTCTCACTTAAAAAATTTACGCGAGTAAAATGTCACTTAAATTCAACGACAAGTGACAACAAGAATACGAATTTTTGTCACAGTGAAACAAGTCACACTCATTTAGGTGAGGTGAGAACAAGAGTACGAATTTAGCGTCACAGTGAGACACGTCACACTCACTTAGGTGAGGTGACAACAAGAATCAAGGCGAGAATTTTTGGTTCAGATTTTGACAGATGGAAGGTTTTGGCTAAATTTTGGTTATTATAAAAACTGCTTGACATCAAGTGAGTAAAATATTCTTAATGAAAAAATTAATGACATGTTATATATTATCGTATATTTAAGAATTAACTGTTTTTATGCTGTAGCGAATCACCAAATGAGTGTTTGTTTTTTCAATGTTTTCATAAATTATAGCTTAATAGTTAAATCATAGAACAAGTGTAGTTAATGAAATCAACGTTAAGCAACAGTCTGTAATGCTAAAAGAAAGTTAAATTATAGTTATTATTATACAACCACGCCTGTGGATGGCTTTGCACCAAGTATATCGGAAAGTTTTTGCTGGTAACTGGCCAAGGTATTGGAATCAACAATGCCGCGAGCCTTGCAAGAAAGCTGCAGAGCATTCAAGTATTGCATTTCGGTAAATTGTGAACCTTTCTCCACAATTGTGGTGAGAATTTCCTGCAAGAAAGAGATATTTTTTACCGTCAAGCAATAAAAATGTGGCCAAAAAGAAAATAAATCCTACATCCGGCTCCATGCAGAGCAGCTCATAAAAGTGCTTAGCCTGATCTAGAGCTACTTCGCGCGAGGCCGTAATATTGCTGAGTGTCTGCTGTAACGCCAACGAATTCCGGCACATGCGCTGCACAGTTAAGTGATCGATGTGCTCCAAATAGTTTGAGGCTTGTATGAGTATGCGAGCGGCCAAGTGGGCAAGACCCTCAAATATGTACTTAAGTGAAAAATATGTGCTTTAATTAGACATAAAGATAAATTGGAAAGTAATTAAAACATACGCGCGTCTTTCTAGGATGTAAAGTGGCAGCAAACGCCTCATCCATTTCGGCCAGCAGTTTTGTTAATTTCTGTACTTGTCTATCGGGCTCAAGCATGTCATCTTTGCTGACCATAAAACTGTTGGACTTGTTTTGAGGTTTGGAGCGCAAATAATGAAAACATTGCACGCGCACCTTTAACGAGGGAAAATAATTAAAAATAATTTAAAACATCTTTTTATTGGGCTAAAACAGCTCACCTCTAAATGCAGCACTAGCAGGCAAGTGTTTGCCAACTCATCGAACTCCAGCGCCAAGTTGGTGAGCACCTTAATGGTGCCATCCTTTATATTTATTGAAGCCGCACACTCAGGCATGGCATTTAAAGCATTCAATCCATTGACCAAAGGGCGTCTTAAATCATTGGCGAACTCCGACACACGACAAGAGAACCACTCCATGCTTTCCTGCAGTATGGCCAGCTCCTTGAGCACACTAATGTCGGCTAGTATTTCCTGCTGAGTTATGCCGCCTTCGCCTAAGTTGCTGGTAAGCATTTCAGCCTCGCGTATATTTCGTTGTTGTACCTGCGCTGGACTTTCCTCTTCTGAGGGCTCAAAGTTGCTGCGTTGTAATTTCTTACCGCCATGCTTAGAGCGTTGACTGGAACTTTTCAAGTCAGTCCAATTGGGAAGAGTTCTATTAAAAATAAAAGCGTCACTTGGAAAAGTAGATACAATGAGCTAAAATAACCTACTTTAAGAACCTGCTAATATCTTCATCCTTAAGCCAAGCAACGCTGTAGATGCGTTTATCTTCCGAATCGGGCTGCACAATACCGCGATAAGCGCCTTGACAAATTTCGCGATACGTTTTCAGCAGCGAACACACCATCTTAAGCAGCTCCTCAGAGTAGCAAGGTAGATCTTGTATCAAAGTTTTGGTATCGGCCAAACGATGCTCTACCATAGCAGTGGACTGCAGCAAAGGACGCGATAAGTTCATCGCCTTCATTTCTTCGGGTGTCAGAATGGTGCGCCAAGCATCTTGATTCTTGGACAAAGATTCAATGGTTGCTTGCAAGTTGCGATTATGTCCTTTCGTAAGGAAAGTGTCCTTAATGTAGTTGTCAATAAAGTCGTGCAGACTGCAGGGTTGCCTAGAGCGAATGAAATTATTTATTGCCGTTTTTTTTTTTATTTTATTTTACTCACCCTGGCTTGCACTTCATAAAAGCTTCGATCTCCTGTATATAGCTCATGAGTGGCAAATAAACTTTGGTTATAACAGTTTGATCCGGTGTGCAAATTAATACGTTTTCTCGTTTCTTTTCACGACCAGCCATGCCTGAACCGCTGCCGCCACCCAGCGCATCGCCAAGATTGCCATCGGTGGAGGCATCCGAAGGATTGCGTCGATGTGCTTTGGAAGCTGTTTGTTGCTGTTGCTGCTGCGTTATATGTGAAGATTTGTCGAATTTGAAAAGGGCCTTTTTGGTGCTGAAATAATAAGCAGGTAATAATAAATGTAGCTTGGTTTTTTATGGATTTTCAGGAGATTTCTTGGACTTTTGGTGTAAGCAACTAGCTTGGAAAGTTTTAAAGCAAAAACTTGGGCAGTTGAAAATGTTAGAAATTAAAATCTACTGACCAGCGTTGTGAAAATTGAGAACGTTGCCTTGGAGAGAAATAAAATTATTGTTTATTGAAAAAATTTAAAGGCTTTTTGTAACCATTAAAACTTTAAATAGAAATATAGATGAAAATAAAACTAAAATATATTTAAATTACATGTTAAATTGTGAAAAGCAGTAATATTTTGAAATTTTTTCAAAAATTTTCCAAACTTACCTAGGCACTTTGCGCCGCAAGAAGAACGCGTTTATATTGTTGGAGGGTTCAACAAAGCTAGATGTTGAGGTTTCATCAGCGGCAGCATTCTGAATGTCCAAGTAATCAGTTACCAACAATTGCAGCTACAAGCATATCAAAAATAAAACCAGGTAGCATATTAATAACCAGTTTCTTTACTTCACTTTAAGCTTCTTCAGATACTTACCACAGACTGAGCCTGTGCCCAGAAATCGGTCAGATCATAAGGCGAGGCACCTACAACTGAGTATTTTTGTATAACTGCCAAATAATTTTTCAATAACAGCGAATGCGACTTCGCAATTGCCTTGAACTGTTTGAAGATCAGCTCCAGCAGGGCAAGCAGTGGATAGCGATCGTTAGGAACTAGATTCAAGGCCAACAGCTGAGTGGTTGTATTGCGCACCACCTGCAGCAGCTCAGACTGTATTTGCACGCGTAGCACCTCTAGAGATTCGGGCACTTTGCCCAACATTCCAAAACATTCGACAATAATTGATATAAAATATGTCATGCTCAACTCGGGATCAATGAGATCGGCATCATCGATGACTTCCGATTTCTCCATATCAAAACCCTGGGCCATTTCCACAAGCGCTTTACGCACGCGTGCATTTGCTTCAATGCGATCGGTGGACTTGCGCCCGCCTATGTTCCGCGTGAAGCTAGAATTAAGGCGATTCGAATTTTGACGTTGAAAATTAGACAACGTTTCGCGGGCGGCATGCTGGTAAATTTGCGCAACCAACTCCTCGTGCAGCTTCTGATAGAGATGATTGCGACGCGCCTGCAAATCGTTGCGTAAATCGGTTAATCCGTCTACGCCCTGTAGCTGGCCTTCCGTCAATGCAATGGCATCGGTTAAAGCTTTACTGGCATGCAAATATTGACGTTTTGTTGAATAACTCACAACAAACTGAGGCACTTTACGAAGCTCGTTGCTGAAATTGACAATTTTAATTACAGTATTTTTTTTTAAAGAAATGCCTTCTAAACTTACATTTGGTCCAACATTTCCAGCACATATTTGTGCTGCACCGCATCCAGCCACATTTTCTTAAGCTCATCGCGTCGACACTGCAGCAGCTGCTTGCACGCCACCAGATTCTCTTTGACAGCATGAATACGCTCGCGACTGGTCGTTATTTCTGTGGACACCTGACTGAAAAGTGGCAGCACGCGCGTCAATTCCTGATCATGCTTCGAGACCAGTTCGTTGAGACGCAAATCGGACTTTTTGAATTCCTTTTCAATCTTCAGCTTTTCCTTCTGGCGCTCCTCTGTCGTTTCGCTGAAGCCCAGTGACTTGATGACGTTCACGAGAAAACCACAACCAGGCTGATTAGAAAAAAAGGGAAGAAGTTTAAAGTCATAAATAAAACTGATAAGCTTTTGCTGGAGACGCCCCTCGGGAGCAGCGCAAAACAATTGCTATTGAAAACATCGAAGTTTGACAGCTGCATCCCAACATTGTCGTTGATGATGACAACAGCGAAATTTTGCACAGCTTCTAAGCTGTTTTTTCAAGTTTTCGCTGAATTGTTGATATCGATTTTATTTATTCTAGATTACACTTGCATTTGTGTTCACAAATTTGTTGAAAATTATATTGTTTTTTGTATTATTACCTCATCTTTGCCGTATTTAACTCCGCGCGGAGGTTTTGTTGGTGGTGGCGTAGCCATGATTCAACTCGCTACTGCAGCTACTCGTTACAATTGCATTTGACAGTTATAAATGAAAAAAATAACAAGACATGTGACGCCAGCTATGTGTCGTTTTGAACAGCAAAAATTTCACAGAGATGTTACGATTTTTCAATTGCAACGAGCAAACACTATTTTAACAGGGATGAATTGAAGTAAATTTTTCAAGCAATGTATTGAACTGCTTTCTCAGCTTGACTTCTATACTCCATCTCGGTATCTTCGCAGCCAATTTCACTTCCTTGAGTCGTTCCATAGTTCAAATTATTCTCGCAATATGCTTATGGCACGCAGTATTCGGGAAACCAATGAATTGCTTAACGTATCTGACCTATTTATTGATATTTCTAGAATTTCTTTTAAAAATAACCTAGTACTAAGCATTATGGCGCGTGAGCATTGATCTTTTTCATTTTTCTTTTTCCATTATATGAGTTCAAATTTTATATATTTTTTATTATTTTGCTTTCTTATTAATCTTAAACAATTATATTCATTAGCTTATTATTTCTTGTAATTAGTTTTAAAATAAGTTATATTTTATCTTAAGTAGTCTGTAAGAGTCACACTCTGATGAAATGATATAAATGAAATGAAATAAATTGTTCAGAACTGATGTTCTTACCATTTGATATAATAGCAATAAAGGCTCATTTCAAAATGGCTGCTCAAATGTGAAATTTTGCAAGAACAAAACTGTAAGTACCACAAATGTCAAACGATTAAAGCAACAACAACAATTAGCAAAACTCAAAATCCCCATCTGATTTTGTCATCTAGTTCAAGTTTTTCACGAATTTAATCCTACCTTGTAATTGTATCACGGTACTAACAACGTGCTTCAATGGAAAAATCTTTTAAGCAGAATTATTGCGAAATTTGTACAAAGGATGTCTTCGCAAAGAAAGATTGTTATTAGAAAACATATAACTATTCAACTGTAAGAGATCATATTTGACCTTGAGCTCAACAATAAGTTTTAATAATTGAAAAATTCTTTGAGTTAAATTAATGTTTAACGCAAAAACATATAAAAGGCTCAATACATTCAATTAAATAGTAAATAATTTAATTTTACTGATAAAAAAATGAGATTTTTTTACTTTTTTGTTCAAAATATGCCTTCCCATTTCGTAAATTTGATTTAGTTTTATCATATCACATGCTTAATTATACAGGAGGATTACAACCCAAGCTTAATAGTTTCAAGAAATTTATATAATCAAAGAAGCTCTATTAAGAAAACTGACTTTATCGTTAGATAACAGAGATATAAATATATATTTAGTATAATTTTTCATCAAAAAATTGTATGTTAGGTAATGCCCTTAAAAGAATTATAGCCAAAATTCAATATATATGGTAAATATCGATCAAAAAGCATCGCAAATTTTCGATTGCTTAATAAAGATTCGTAAATCGAGGTCATAGGTAGACTAGCCAGCTGAACTGGTATTTCATTCAACAGAATAAGAAAAAAAAATGTTTTTTCTTTGCTACAAATAGATAAACTTTGCCAAGAAAAAGTTATACTTTACGTAAACTATTTTTTCCTGTTTTCTGGAAAAACTGTTTCGAAAAAATTCTAAACCAAATTTCGAAACTATTCTAAAGATATGAAACAATGAATTAAAGATTGTTATAACTTTATATATTGATTTGATGATTGACGATTTTGTTTCTCATTAAAGCTTTAAGAATCTAGGTCAGCTGACAAACGTTTTAAGCAAATAGTTCTAACTTTTCCATCGATAATGTTGAAAGAATATAACATGATTTCATTAAAACAATGTTGCTGTCGTCAGCTTAGATCTATTTTTAAATTGAAGGGCCGATTTCAAATAATGGAATAGCCGATTATATGACTACATTTATCCCTCAACGACGTGTCGTAATGTTGTTGTCGTTTGCAATGTGTTCAGGCTATAACTGAGGTAATAATATAACCCTATAGTAGTCGTGTACATAAATTTTATATGTAAATGACTTACATATGTAGTCCATGCGACTACTGCAGGGTTAAGTTATATCACTTGGTTAAGTTATCAGTTTGAAAATAACATGTTTCAATAAAAATTTAACGCGATTTATATCTTTATCTTAAAAAATACGTTCAATTTAGAAAATCTATAAATGTGTTCAAACGAAAATGTTTTTTTTTACGTTTGCTTATTTTGGAAACACCTTTCCATTTTCATAATAAGTTTCAATTTTGAAAGATTAACAATAACGAATAACAAATAGATCACACCAAATTGCTGATTATAAGGTGTCTTCATATACGTAAAAAATACGTGAAAAAACATAGCGGCGCCATTTCCAATCGATAAGAACTCTAATTCGCTTTGTGACATATACAGTTGGAAAAATTTCTATATGCACCCAATTAGGTGATAAGAAAAAGCTATCGCGAAGATTTTCAAGGTGGTAATCATCAATTATTTTATTTTAATTTAATTTGAGAGAAATTTTTAAAAACTTATAAAAATTTAATAGTTGAAGTCACTCACCTTTCTTGACAAATACTTCACAAATTAGTTTAAGGGGGAAGGGTGGATGCAGGTACTTTTAAATAAGCAAATAAAACGTTCTACACTTAAAATTCAACTTTTTACGCTTCAAAATCAACATTTCTTTAGTGTTTTGACTTAATCAAATCTGAAGTGTAAAAAGTTAAACTTGATTTGGAAAAACTTGAATTTGATTTGTATAAAATTATATTTGAATTAGAAATGTTTGAATTTGAAGTTTAAACCCTGTGTTTCGTATTATAATTTAAAATTAAATATTGAACAGTCAATAAACATTAAAAATTCAAATTGTTCACGCTTCGTTCGCGTTTGCACCCACGAGCATGAATGCAAACGAGACGATTGAGGCTCACAAGACAGTTCATGGACCGTACACAGTGGCGGATTTATATACGGGGTGAAAGGGCTTTAACTCCGCCCCCCTTGGAGAATTTTTTTGTATGGGGAAAAAACGGATATATGTCCTAAAAATCGTTTCAGGGCTCCCCTTGGGCTACAAGCTATTAGTTTGGGTTTTGATTTTGATAAAATAATCGCATTTTTTTGAAATATAAAAAGATAGGTTTTTTAGAAAGATTTTATCAAGTTCTTGAAACTGCAATTAACAGAATAATAGGCATTGTTGGAATAATTATTTTCACGGAAAATATTACTTTTGTGAAGAATCGTATAAACCTCGACTTAGCTACTCCATTTTTTAATAAAACAAAATATTTGCTGCGATGTGTCTGATGTGTACTCGTTAATTACGAATCACATTGGAAAAGGCGCTTTTTACTAGAATTGTGTTTTTTTTTCATGGAAGTAAATAATTCGGGAGAAAATATTGCTCGGCTTAGAACATATTTTAAAGACACATTTTACTTAATGTCTCAAAACTGTTATTGAGTTGGATATAAAGAATTTTCTAAAAATCAGAAGCATATTTTCGGGGGATTAAACATATCTGGCGAGTTTTGATTAAACCCGCTATTATTTTGAAGAAATGCCTTTTTAAAGATTTATTTGATATATTTAAACAGCAAATAATAGAAAATAGGCGTGTTTATGAATTGCTATCTTTCATGGGGGTAACAACTTTGGAAGAAAAAAGTTTTTAACTATACTCTTTGGCTTGAAAAAATATTATAACACCTTAATTATATCCAAATAATAATTCCAATTCAGTTCTGTTGGATATAAGGAACTTTCTAAAAGTCAAAGCCGATTATTTTCGCGGTTATTTTAAAAAAATGTTTTGTTATTAGTTTTAGAAAGTTTTTATTGATGTTTTAAAACAGCGAATAATAGATATAAGGCATTGTGGACACATTTTTTTTTTACGAGAGTGAAATTTTTGGAGAATCGGATGAGCCTACACTTAAGGAAGGAAATAGGTTTAGAGGACTTTAAAAATGTTTTTTTTTTTTATTCAATAAATTGTTCGCAAAGCCATTCAAAAATGTTTTCCCATAGTCGACAGATATTCTTTTATTTATTTTACAATGAAATCATTGATTATTGAAGTATTAGCAAAATTTCAACCTATATGATAAAAGAGCATGATACTATCATGATCTACTCGCACTAGTAAACCACATTAAAGTTCCTTTCACTGAAATCAATACTCTGATATCAATACTTCACAAGTAAATGTAGAGAAAATTAAGAAAGTATTAGTTTTAACTAATCCTCTTACATTGTTAAGCTTCCTACTCTACATTAAAGAAGCTCTTACATTGCTAAGCTTCCACCTCTACATTAAAGAAGCTCGAAAAGAGTTACATTAAAGAAGCTCAAAAATAAGGATATGAAGAAGAAGAAGAAGGATTGGATTGAACATAAATACGTTCTATATGAACCTTAATTCAGAATAATGTCATTGTTTAAAGACGCAGATACACCAAACCGTTGTGAGTACACTTATTTATCTGAGGCAAATTGAAAATTGCAGAGGCGTAAGACTTAAAAGGCAATTGAGGTACACAAACGGTCAAGTCTGATGGTGACCTAAGATTCATGGCGTCTGATATCTTCCTTATTTTTCGAGAAAATGCATAAATGCATTACAATATTTACTTAAAAGTTTATATAAAATCTTTTTGTAGGATCGATAAAATATATACATTCTTTATTTGTAAAAATAAAATCATCATAATCATAATCATAAAAACAACGTAGTCCTAAACCTATCTGCCCTAAACTGCGCCATTTTTATACCCCTACGTTAAAAAAACGTAAACGGGGTATATTAATTTTGTCACTCCGTTTGTAACGCCCATAAGGAAGCGTGGTAGGTATAGAAAAGTACATATATTCTTGATCAGCATCACCACCCGAGTCGATTTAGTCATGTCCGTCTGTCTGTCCGTCTGTGATCACAATTACAGCCGTAATTTTACAGCTATCATCACGAAATTCGATATTTAAGCTTTTATTTAAAAAATAAAGGTCAAATTCGAAAATGAGCCAAATCGGATCATAACCACGTCTACTTCCCATACAAAGTGACTTTATCAAAACGGTAAAATCACTTAAAATTCCACAAAAATTAATATATGAAATTGAAACTTTGCATATGAGCTTTGATATATAATATACACTCTGAGTATGAAATTCAACCAAATCGGGTGAAAACCACGCCTACCTTCCATACAAACTGGCTTTACCTAAAATATAAAATTTCTTTAAATTCCCCAAAACTTAAAACACATGAACTTTGATATATAACCTGTACTCTGTGTACGAAATTCAACCAAATCGAGTGAAAACCACACCAACCTCCCATACAAAGTGACTTTATCAAAAAACAAAAGAGAATATTTTCTGTTAAAACTATGACGAAAATGTTTTTACAGATAAACATTTTTTGACTGCTTAAGACTTTGAATATACTTTGGTTCGGACGTGGGGGTATTTTAACTTCGACCCAGTCGAAGATAATTTTTGACTAGTTTATTCATTATTTACAAAGTATGTGCTTCATTGTGCTTTATTGGTATGGAAAAAGTTTTATTTTTAATAGTACGATTTTTGTGAATTGCTACTTTTTAAAGTTATCTCCGCCATTGATTCTTTTTTTTTTTTTGCAAATTTAGATATCAATTCGAGATGTGCTCAAGTTACCCTGCAATGTACCATAGGGAGATTAAAAAAAATTAAAAGTGGTTTTTAGCATTTAAGAACTCACTTGAAATTTGTGCTTTCAAGCCGACCTTTTTGCTATAACAGGTAATTCATAAAAAATTATATATTATAACATTCACCCGATGACACATGAAGCATTCATTGGGCGAATGTTTTTTTTTTTAATTATGACAAATAAAGGCACAGCTGCATTTTAATACAATTACCTCATTCGTTATTAACTTGAGCCCAGACTCGAAGAATTACTTTTGAGATAGAATTTTTCTGTTTCTGTGAATAAGAATCAATAGAGTAAAGAGATGAGTTCATTTTGAACATCAGAACTGGGACAGAACTGTTGATTGATTTGAAACTAAGCAAAATACAGGGTTTTCCAATAGGGACTTGACAACTTTGAATTGAATTCCTGAACGCACCTTTTCACTAATCATCGAACTGTTACTGTCAATTTATTCAGTAAACTGAACATTTTCATCATGGTAAAGTATATGAACGATCAACATCTGAAAATTATAAAAATTTACTACCGAAAGTCGGAATCGGTGATCGCAACTTTAAGAGCGTTAACTGCAATTTTCGATCGTAATTGCAAAATTTAAAAATTTAAAAATCGATCGTAATTTTGCACATGTGGTCGCGTGAAAATCCACATGTGCTTCATGAATCACCACTTCATCCACAAAAAATAATTGTTTGGTGCGGTTTGCATGCCGGCGGCGTCAGTGGACCATATTTTTTCGTAGACGAACGTTACGAAAGTATCGTAACGTTACTGTGAATGGCCATCGTTATCGCGCCATGATTACCGATTATTTTTGGCCCGAATTGAAAGATATGGAATTGAACATGTGGTTCGAACAAGATAGATAGTTGATGAGCGTGTTATCTCAAAAAATGGGGCAGTCGATTGGCAGCTTCGTTCGTGTGATTTAACGCCTCTAGACTATTTTCTTTGGGGCTACGTCAAGTCATTGGTCTATGCCAATAAGCTGACGATGTTGGAACAGCTCAGAGCCAATATTGAACGCGAAATAGCGGCCGTTTCGGCCGAAATGTGTGGCCGAGTCATCGAAAATTGGGTCCAACGAATTGACCGCTGCATACATGCCCGCGGTGGCCATATGATCGAAGTCGAGTTCCATTCATAAATGTTTTGATTGTATTTCAAGCCGATAATAAAGTTTTTGAAATATCTCAAATGATTTCCGTTTTATTTAAAAAAAAAAATATGTCAAGTCCTTAATGGAAAACCCTCTATAAGGAATTTAATATTCAATATTCAAAAAAGCACTGTTTTGTATAGAAACAAATATTTTGAGTTTATCCTTTTGATGAAAAACCTTTTTCCCTTGATAAGTAGCAAAAGCCAAAGAAGAAATGTATTCCGAGACATGTATTCTGTCAAAATTTAAAGTAAATCAGAGCAAAACGAGCGAAGATAAAGCGTTTCAAGCGACCGGACCTCGATTTTTGTACCTAAAAAAAAAAAAAATAAATAAAAAAATAAATAACTGGCCATTTCAGCCCTTGAAAGGACTTTGACCTAGTGTTATTAAGTTTGTACACAATTGACCGAGAACCGAACCTACATGCTTAACGCCGACTCCGAACGGCGATGAACGAAATGTTCTTGTTCTCAAGAAGGTTTACATGGCATTTTGATTACTCTCTGAGGTTTGCCATTGTCTGCAGAGAGGTGGAGGCCGTACAGAAAAATTATTTTAATTCAAATAATTTTCTGTCGCTGCTGGTGTTCGAACCTGTGTCTCCAAAGTTCGTTGACATAGCGGCCACGCACTTTAACCAACCACGGACGCCACAAACACCTACACAAAAAAAAAAAAAACAATAGTAAAATCACCTAATTTGGCTCGGGAGGAAAACAATTTACAAAAAAGAAAATGTGTAAAACAATATATCAGTTTGGTGAAAAAGTACAAGTTTTTAATTTCCATACAAATTCTTTTCACACAAGCCCGGCTTAGGTGGTTTTACTACTGTTTTTTTCTCGGTGTACCTGTCGGGTGCGCGACGCGCCTACCTGGAAGCTGCTACAGTGATTTTCCTACAGATGTTACAGAAACCACAAAGCCAATCTACAAAGATTTGAGCAAGGACGCACTTTTGCTCTTTTGTCTTGGAGGTTTCACGTAGAATAAATAACAACGAGTCTCAATTAAGTTATTTGGAAAATATCTCCAAAATCAGTGAACGGTATTGAAATCGTTGAAATCGCAGCAAATGTAGCACTTTCAATAAAGAATCTTTTGCATTGTTGATCCTTTTTGAATGAAATGAGCATCTCTACAGGCTCAAGTGTTCACTAATGGTCGCGCGCATCTGACGAACTACGAATAACCAGAGCGGACGAAGGAACGTACAAGTAAAAAAGGTAGAATCCATCGTAGGCAAGAGCAAAAAGATTCATTTGACATCCTGAATGACAGTGTTTCACCGTACGGAGCTGGCATTGATGATTCTGTATAAATATAAAAAATTATACCCTATTATTGATGCTTGATTTTGGATGTTCGAGCATAAAAAACTTTAAATCGATTTTCTCGCAAACGTCATTTTCGAAGTTGGTGAACATTATAACTCAAAATCGACTTGATCGATCCTTTTAAAATTACAAACACTATCTCTACACATATATGAACAGGTAATCAGAGGGAGCTTTTTTACCATTTTCCATTTTATAACAAATTCATCGAAATTTTTTAACGAAAATCGTGTTTTTCACTTTCAAATGCTGCCAAAAATAAAAAAATCGAAAAAAACTCCCTCCGACTACCTAGGAAAAAATATCACCTTTTAAATTCATTTTGATTTTCTTGTTTCATATGACCCGGTAACGAGTTATGGAGTTCACCGCATAACAACTTTTCTTTCGAGGTGCCTCCGGAATTCGCTCTCACGGACTTAGTTATTGATATTTTTAATTGAATATTTTTCCAAATATACTTCAGATATTATACTATAACGTGCAAATGAAATAAATAAACCAACATTATTCATATCTCAAAAAAAAAAAAAAAAATAAAAAATATGACTCTTTCGCATTTAAAACTTTAACAAAAGTAAACCTTTATTACTATATTAGAAACTCAGGGAATCTATTAAAGTTCCAATGAAGCACTTGAAAGCTTCACAAATCGAATAGGAATCTTTTGTTCTTAGGAACTCAAAAGAAAAAGTTACGATTGTTTATGCCGAAAGTACGTGAAAACTATTCACGTGAATGCAAACGTTTCCTAAACGGCTGCCAAATTTCCAGCCATCAGACACACGTTGCTTTACTTTTTGCATTTATAGATAGGCTGTAACAGTGGGCGTTGCGACATTTATATGTACAGTGACCACCACTTGAACCCACCACAGCACTTGGTATGTAGACAAAGTTTCTCTATCAAAATGTACAAATCAGGAATAATAATGATTTCTGAAAAGTGAGCGTAGATATAGTTCGACCACTCCCATTTTTAATACAGTTGCCGACAATAACTATACGATCTAAATTACCAAATGTCTTATACGATTCAAACCGTCTGAAGTATAGCATTTTTATTGATTTGTTCGAGGGAAAAGAGGCAGTTGCAAAATTTTTGAAGTAAAAACACGACCCTATTCAAATGTACTGTTGTTGAGCCAAAATTTCAAGACAATCGGTGAAGAACTTTAAGATTTTGAGATTTTATACAAACGTACATTCACATTTTTATTTATATAGTTGACGAAAATACACTGCGACTTTATCATAGAAACAATGATTTTTTTTTTTTAATATACCTGGAAACGAATTTTTATTTTCTGATAATTTCGTTTTTCAACAAAACGAAATTTGTTTTGATATTTTTTTATCGTTTTAGAAAAATTAAATAATTTTTTTTATTTAATAATTTATTTTCATGCTTAACGAAACAAAAAAAAACACATTTGTTGATTTCGTTCTGCAAAATTGCTCAATATTTTAAGCCCAAAACCAACAAAAAAATAAAATTATTGCACCCAACTTATTACACGTTGCTTGTTCCTGTTGTTATTTTCCACTCAAAAAGAAGCTTTCATATTTACCATTAAGCTTAAGGCCCAGATATTTACAAGAACAAAGTCAATAAAAATTTCTTTATGGTTATTTAAGAATGGGCTTTTATGGTCATTTGGATAACCTTCTCTCCCTGACGAAAAACCTAAAGAAAACACACAGTAACTTTCTTGTCAACTCTTTTATTTCTACATGTCTATATTTTTGCCATAATTTTAGGTATTATTATTATCATTGGTATTTTTATGCTTATTCAAACAACGACAATTTATTTGCGAACGTTTTAGAAAATTTTTCAACTCGGATCTTAATTTTTAAATGTTGTAGTTATTCATATGTATATGTTACGATAATCGTTGTTAATTTTAAGTAATTGAAAAATTCAAGTCAAGTAATTAGTTAAGACTACTTGGTATTTTTTTTTTTTATATGATGATGGTTTTACAATTTCCGAGTGTCTTCTATCTAAGCTGATAACCAATGCAATTCGAACAAATAAAAACAAATTGAAAATTATTGAAAAAAAACTAATGCAAAAACAAAACAACGCAAATAAACAACTATTAATTGGAGACTTTTTTAGCATTTCTTAACGTGAGTTATAGAAATGTCGCTGCTGCTACAACTAATTAATTTTCCTTACGTAATCATGATGGAATAAATACAACAAACACACTCATCTCAAAACAAAACAAAACAAAACAAAAATAGCGAAATATATGTTTATAGAAAGCTCAGCGAAAATTTAACCATTTTGGAATGGAATCGAATTGAACGATTGCCGATATTCTTCTCCCTCTTCTTGCTGCTTGTAGCTAACGCGTGACTGTTACGTATGTACCAAAGAGTTACAATAACAAAAAACTAAAACAAACACAAGCAACAAACATAAAACGGCGTCACCGCACCCGCAGTCAAAATAAAAAGAAGCTCTTTTTTCTTTTCTCAAATTTATATTAAACAAAATTTAATTACAAATAATAATTAGTAGTTGTTTTTGTTATTGTTGTGACTGTTTCGTTAAGAATCACGAAAATTGAAAATGAGGTAACACATCGATCAAAAGTATTTAGCCACTCAAAACAAAATTTTAAAAAATTTTATAACCGAGGCTGAGAAAAAAAAAATAAATACATTAGAAAAAAATAATACGTAAAAGTTACAGTTAAACTAAATGTAAGAATTGAGATAAGACTGTTTTCACTTAAAAAGTCGAAAGTCAAAACTCAAATGTGAACTAAACTTAACTAGAAATTCTTTTAAATAAGTATCGATCTATTCTAAAGCATTAAAGTATACGTAGTCGAAGCAAGCATAAATGATACTTTACTAAAATTAAATTAATTTCACATTGCTACCGTTGCGAGTACCACAGTTATGTCGTCCGGCTTGCCACCCATAGCATGGATGTTGTTTCGCCTGGCATTGATGGCGAACGGCGACATGAAATCGCTGTCGAAAGAGAGTGAACGCGCCATCAGTGCCAGCGAATTGGCTGTCATCTGCAGTTTGATGGGATCGGTGATACCTTCGACCTCCTTGAGCACATCTAGCAAAAGCTTTTCGGGCACATTGTCGAACACGCCATCAGTGGCCACCAGTATGACATCACCCTCTTTGACGGGAAAGCTAAGCGTATCCGCAGAGTCTGGACTGTCGCTGAGCACGTTTTGTCCATGGCCCGGTGGTGGTAACGAAAGCTGGAAAGGCGTATTAAAATAGTGCTGCTGCTCTTCGGACTTGTGCACGATCACACCCTGGCGCACAACCATAAAACCGCTGTCACCAATGTTTGCTGTATAAACTGTGCTATTTTCACGATTGAGCACCAACACACACGCCGTACTGCTGCCTAGTATAGGCTTCTTTTGCTCCAATAATTCGCAATAACTATAGGCTAGGAGATTTACAGGTCGTTGTGGATTGAAGTTCACACAGTGGACTAGGCGTTCGCATGTCTTCATGAGGAAGGATGAGAATTCGCCAGGGTCGATGCCATAGCTACGCCAGCCTCCAACGCCATCTGCGACACCCAAAACATCCGCATGGTTTGTGGATGTCTTGAACCAAGAGTCCTCGCCGTACTTGCCTGGTTTGTATTTTGATGTTAGGAAATCTTTGGGGAATCCGCATACAACAGACACAAAGTGTGGCCGCGGTTTGATTGCATTCGCCGTAGAGGTTGCATTGGTTGCTGTCTCTAATAGTGTAGAGAAACCACTGCGCAGTGCCCTCGAGATGAATCTCGATGTCCAGCTGAGCGAATGCATTTAAATATTGAGTTCAGTTCAAGTTTCGATCTTTACTTAGACGATAATTTCATTTGTAGGATTCGTTTCGCGGCAATCACGTAATAAAGTTGTTTTTTACAAAATTTTTTTCTTCGATGTGAAAATTCTAAATTTTCATCTTTTTCGTGTCTTCGATTCTTTTACACTTTGTTCGTATTCATTCGCACGTCAAAGTCACAAGGTGATTGCGTTGCCAACTATATCAGAGATTAAACAATGCTATTTTCAGAAAAAGTAATCGATAATACGAAGCATGGATGGCATGCAAAAACGATATTTTCAGGAATGTGAGTTGTTAATTTTGGAATTTTAATTTTCACATTTCGGGTAAAATTTTATTGATGTCAATAAAATCTGTGTATGCAATATATAAAAATTTACATTTACATAAAGGGCATTGATTTACATTTCCTTCGATAACGTTATTACAAAAGAACACAATGGTGCTGAATTCAAATATCAAGGTGTTCAATAAAAATTTGTGAATGTCAATTTCAAAACAGTTATGCATGACTCAATCTTAAATGAATATATATACTATAGAACTTAACTCACTCTAGAAAAAAGTTATTGTTAATATGAATTAAAGCACTGATTTCATGACTAATAGCAATATTTTAAAAACTAAATTTACAAATATCAACGCGCTTATCACAAATCATTTTAAACAACACAACAATTATTTTAAAACAATTTAGTGACTACAATTATTCATTGTATAAACTTTTTTACATTAAATTTCATTCTCCCAGATATGGCAACACAAACTAGAAGTTTACATTCAATTTCGTAAAGAATTTTTTTCATAGTTACAGAATCAAGTCGCTTCTGTGACTGAATTTTCAACAAATTTTCCTGAGTTGATTACCAAAAAAGTAATTGTTTTATTATATTCAGAAATGCTCTTTTATTCATATAAAAATATATTTGAAGTTTACGGCAAAGATGACGTTTAGATTATATGTAATGCAGTCCTTTTAGTTTCCGATTAACACTTGAAAAATTCAACAAAATCATTTGATTTTAATCATGTAAAGGATATGGAATTAATCCAATTTATTAAATCTACAAAATAATGACAAGTCGACAAGGATATTTTCAGTACGTTGTTTTACCACAAGCAATATTTTTTATGAAATGTCATTAAATTATATTTACATAGTGCGTAATATGTGAAATAGTCGTTTTCAATTAAATATTTCATTTTTTTAAAGTGGGAAGCTTTTCGAGCACAATTGCGTAGAGACAATTATAGAATTTTGAAAAATAAACTCACTCTTTAGTTCTTCAAGAGAAAGTCACATAAATTAACAAAAAACAGCTTGTTTTCAAGCAGAAAGATGCACCATTTTCGGCAAAAACTAAAAAATTGTAATTAGTTAGCTATGATTTTCCTTTATTGGGTTCTATTTTACACATTAAATTGGAAATGGATGAATATTTTTACGACACTGCGGTAATAGCTAGTAATTGTCAAAACTTTTATGAGAAAAATGTGTTTACATATTATAGTCTACGTTTCCAATCACTGATGATAATTTATCTTGGAAGGCAGAAATTTAAAAAAAAAATGGTACTAACTTATATTTTCAGTTCTTCTATTTAAACATAGATAAGAAACAACTGATCTCTAATGAAAAGTAATCATTAAAGTAAAATTAATGCAAATTATTTTGGTAATTTTTAGACAAAAATTTATATATATGATATGTTATTACATTATAAATATAGGTAAATATTTTTCTTGCATTTCATTCACTTTTGTATATAAAGCATATATTGTAAAAGCAGACTCCTGGACGACTTGAAGTGTTGTAGACTGATGGCGTTTTCTTTTCTCAAAAAAATTCTGCATTTTTTCTGTCCTCTTTAAGAATTCTGTCTTTTATGTGTTCTTTTCTCGAAAAAAATCTGACCTGTAAATTAAATCGTGTTCTTTTCTCGAAAATGTTGACCTCGAAAGTAGAAAAAATGCAGAATTTTGCATTCTCAAGATCGACGGTTTTACATTCTGCCTTCAAATGCTACCAACTGAATGAACAAAAAAAGTGACATGTTAGGAAAACATTTAACGTTATCATTGACATTTCATTAAAGTTTGAGCTTTTTCACGGTTGACAAAAAAAAAATATAAAAATTGTTCTCAAAAGTAAGCAACAGTACAGCCAACATAACATCATTGAAAACATGTTGCATTTTATCTGATCTTTTCTCGACTAAGAACAGGTCAACATTTTTTGAGTTCAGGTCAAAATGTAAAATATTCTGCACTCTCAGAGAACAGAATTTTTTGCCGAGAAAAGAAAACGCCATGAGATAATCCCAACTTCTACACATTGAATTGATTTCCTTCAACATGTTTTTAAGGGTTTGTATTGTAGCGAGTATTAAACTGTTGAATATGAGACTGACAGAGTTTTGTAAGACTGTCAAACATATAAATGAGTGAATGAGAAGAAATAAAAAGAAACTACGATTTTATATGGTTTGACAGCTTGAAAATCCGCTCTTGTGAGTAAAAAGATTCAGTAATGAGAGCCAAAGATTCATTCAGATGAATTTAATTAAAATTTTACTAAATTTAAAGTTATATTAAATATATTTAAGAAAATCTTGATTTTGCATTTTTAATTAAATAAGTGCATATTTAAATATATATATTTTTTTTAAATTATAAAACTAGTTTTGTATAAATACATATACTCAAAACAGATTTGAAAATTTGATTCAAATAAACTATATTTTGAATTAAAGTATAATAGCATGTTTCCACGGCACTCTGAATCAAGTATTTTGGCTTGCGAATTAAGAATGTGAAATAGCCTGTTCCCACGAAGAAATCTTAATTCAGTTTGACAGCTGAAACTATTTAGAGCTGAAAGCAATACTCACTTTGACAGCTGACTTTAACTTTTTGTTTTGTTTTTTTTTTCTTCTATTGCTGTTTTCGATTAATTTTCGATAAAAAATTACCTTCCAATGAGGTAATTCAGCTTGTCTAATGTTGTATGGCGAATTAGTTAATTCGGAACATAATTCAGCCTCGAATTACGAATGAGAGCCGGATTACGTTGTTCAAGGTGCCGTGGAAACATGCTATAATGCAAGGGATGAAAGTTTGAAGAAGTTTCTTGGTAAATTCAAAGTGATAGAAACATTCGATAAGTGGAGAAAATACTTGTTTTTAAACAAGCCAACTTTTTATATTGAAATGATTAACATTAATATAATTTAAAAATTAAATAAGAATTAAATAAAAAAATATGCATTTTTGACTCTGCTAACAAGTTAAAAATATTTTATGAATTCAAATTTTATATGACTTTTCTTTTTTTTTGCACTAAATTACCAATACCAACTAACAAGTTTCTTTCTCATTTCGAGATTGATTTAATAATATGAACTTTGTATAACCCTTCCTATGGGAAAAAATGTTGTTATGGGAGTGTTGGTCAATATAATTAACTACAGACTTTCTCTAACTGCCACTCGAATAACATTCGTCTCTAACTGCCACTCAAATAACATTCGTCGTTAGCAGCAATCGCACACAAAAATTAATGCATGAATACTGTTCGAGTTTGTAAACAACTCTAGACAAAGGCTGCATCCAGACAATGCAAACATTCGGATGCTTTGCTTAAAACTCGAGTGTCAGCTACTGCATTAATTTTGGCTGTTTTCATACTTATCTGCCGTCCTCTAGCAATGTGTTTCTCTACGTGTTGTTTGCTTCCTTTTGGTTTAATAAAAAAAAAAACCCATGGGGTTTGACGACTTTATTTAATAGCCACATTTTTTCCAACATCCAAATCCAATTTGCATATAAATAAAAATCCAATTCTCAAGAAAGATTTGCATTTATTTAAAGTTCCACAAATCACACCTATATGATGCTGTGAACACATTATGTTCAGTTTGAAGCATGTTCAGTGGAAAGAAACTTTAAAATAGAATAAAAAAATAGAGCATAAACACAGCACAGCTTAATATTAAATATGGAAACAAAAGGAAAGTAAAGAGATTTTATTAAAATTTTTGTTTGATAACATAAAACATTAGCTTTACTACATAAAACGAATCTGGCAAAAAGCCGAAACCAGGGCATTTATAGGTGCGCACGCTGCAAGAGCTAAGGAATTCAGTCATCCAAAAAAAAAAGTAAGACTGCAATGGCTCAGTTTAAGACTCAACCAACAAGTGAGGAGATGTTGATTAACTTCATGTGAACTTCCTGTGTCAAACACAGATAACCCCATCGATGACGCTGCACTTGAAGAGCTGGATGCATTTGACGAATTTAGCAATACAATTAAAGCTTCCATTTGTTTGTCAAAATTTATTCTATACAAAGATTGAAGTTTATTTTAAGTTCAATTCAAGATAATACATCTTACATTATATTTTATGCGCAGAGCAAAAACTTCGATTTATTGTTTGTTTTTTGTTAGATTAAACATCTCAAATTTTTTTTTTATTTTTAAACATCTAAAAACACAATACATATATTTAATTTAATTTTAGATTGAATTATAACGATCATATGTTTTTGTTTACATTTTTCGTGTAGACAGCGCCATCTGGTTCTCAGGTAGTTAATGTGCTGCAAATCCAAATTGAAATCCGATTTGGATGTTGGAAAAAACGCGCCTAATGTTTTCGTGGTCATAGAAACTGAATATAAAGTCAGTCGCTTTTGAATTAAATTTTTGATGGAAATTTAGCGATGAAATAAGCAATGGGGATATTTCAAAATAAGTTATCGCTAACATTAATTTTTAAAACAAATATTAAATTTAGCGATTAAAATTGAGCCTATCGTATGCAAGAATTGTTCAATTCAATCAGCTCAATTGTTCTTCTAATGGCATAAATTGTTTGCTGGGTAATAAAAAGATGACACCGTCATTATCGATATTTTTCTAAGCGTTATATAAATTTTGAGTTGCCAACTACTCGGATCTTTGAGAATTGTATTTAAATGAAAATACACGTGCAACCACACAGTGCTTGGTGAAAATAATGACATGTGTGCACATATGGTTGCCATGTGAAGCACATATTGCCATAGAAATAAGGACTTTTTACGCATGCGTTAATGTTGTTATTATTATTTTAGGTTTTATTTGTATTGCTCTAAAATATAAATAAATGACGATATGTATCACATGTACTATTTATTTTTATATTTTATGATGCCATCTGTGGCGAATTAAGAAGTTACGGGTTGTATAAGGCTAGAATAATATAAATTATTAACCAAAATCGAATTTAAACTTAGGCGGTTCATATAAACTTAACAAATTGTAAAATGAGATTTATTGCAATACAAAAAAGTAATATACCATTATATAATGGGTATTCACGAAAGTGGATACAGAGAACTTCTGTTCAGGATTAAAAAAATGCAAAATATTAGAAAGGATTTTCTTTTATTGGATTTTTTACTATGTGTACGTTTTAACCAGTGGTGCAAATATAGGTAAAGCTTTGTATAAATTGAACTTACCTGGTTCAACAGAAACTTCAGCTGATTTCAGCATTTAAAACAACATCATAAGTTTTTAATAGAATTTTTATTTATTTTTTATATGTTTTACGTTTTTGGTGTATTACAACATTTTGTTTAAGCATTTGCTCATAAATTGTGTAAACTTTGTTTTTAGTGTTCTGTGATTTTCGCTAGGCCAACATAAATAGTTGTTTATCATTTTAATATATATAAATGTATATAAATATACACAACTTTATTTCACTACTTAGCAATGATAAATTTATAAATAATTTGCTCGTTATGCGATAGTTGCTATATAATACAGTAATATACTTTTTTTTTATTTTGTGGTGTATTATTTTTGATATATATACAAATATATATATATATATCTGGTAACTTGAATGCAAAACGGGTCAATAGCTCGAATCTATGAATGTTTGAGGAAAAGAGCTCAGAAAGTCCGTCAAAGTTCTCTTACTTTCGAATGTTTAAATGGTGCACTCTAGACCAAAAGTTCACTGGCGAAACATTGACTCATTTTTGGATACACGGTACAGTTATATATGTATGTTTTTTGCGACAAACCTTGCCTTTTTAATTTGCTTTTATTTTGTTACTAATAGCATTTTACCTTCAAGTTAAGTAAGAATTGTTGTTTTTATTTTTTTTTGTTTTGTTTTTGTTAGGGATTGTCTTGAAAATAAAATATTGTGCCTGCTTTTTATTATAATATTTGTATAACATTTAAACCATTTTCTTTTTGTCATGTAAAATTCTAAAACACTCTTAAAATTTTGTAAATTTGGTCACGATTTTTTTTTTTTAATTTAAATTATAAGAATTGTTTGTAAAAATTTTTATTTGTTGTGGGTTAGAAGTTAGTTGTTTTAATTTCTATAGGTACTTTAATTAGTCGGAGGTACAAGTTCTTCTATGTTTAAAAGCTTATGGAGGAAATACTAAGATATGTCTTCCTGCCGGTGGTTTAAAAAGAACTGAATGGAAGAATTAAACGGATTTATGCTTAAAATTTGGCTGTCTTAAAAAAAATTAGTTATATTTACAGTAACTAAAGGATTAGTTGTTGTAATTTTTGCATGGAAATGGTGGAATTTTAATTAGTTTTGAATCCAATTGGTTTCTTTTCATAGCATGGATAACTTTATGGCTTAAAAAGTGCGTTTAGATGATGATATTTTTCTATATATAAAGCATTTTTTCAACTACTTGCGACAATAGGTTTAACTACTTATTTTTTTCTTTTTGTTTTTAAACTTTTAATTTATTATTAAGATTGATTTATTAAATTTTTTTTTTGTCCATATTGATTTGTTTTTTTTTTTCAAAATTTGGCAATGTCTTTGGTTTAACGCCTTTTTGTGTTAAATTTATTTCTTAGTCAATACAATCTACTTTATGCTTCGCCTCAGAATATATAATGATTTAGATATAGTTCAATATATATAAATATATATATATATAGTATATATATGTTTATTTTATTATTTCTCGTTATATAGAACGTCCCGTTGTTTGAATTGAAACCTCTTTACTTCTTAATTGGCGGCAAATCGGGGTTGATAATACTCAAACGACGAATATTTGGCTTATCGTAGTCCTCCATGGAAATCCCTCTGGATAGTTTGCGTGTGCCGTTGGAACCATCTGCAGAGCCACCCGAACTTGTTGAATAGGCACGCGAACGGTCAACACCCGGCATGATCACAGATGTGAGCAGCCCTTGACCCTTGCAGAAGAGCAAAATGGATTGAGCTACTTTAGCAGGCTGAAAATGGAACAGGTATAAATAGTTAGTAAAATTGAATAAAATAATTATGTGACCTCATTTAACTGAGAAACGGTTACTACGGTTACTGACAATAAAATAGAATCAAGAATCTAGTGTCTTCTGCAGAAAACATGATAAATTTTTAATATTTTTTAATAGCTATTCGATAACTTTTATACATTTTAAATTTGACTCATACCTGTATTTAAAAAGGTACAATGGCAACACTGTTAAGTTAAGCTGTTTTAGTTTAATTTTAAATTTTGTGAAAAGCGCGTATTGACTATCCCATGGTCTGATGTATCCGAAGTAAATATGGTAGGAAATGATGGGTCTGATTTAACGCAGAAATGAACCCTAGATATACCACAAAATCATTAAAACATGAATGAGAAAACATCATGATATGAGGATGCTTTTCCTGGTACGCAGTTGGGCATATTATTTGGATGAAATAAATAAGGACTGCCTTACGCCGAATGGAATTTGCCTTTATTTTGGCAGTTCCAACACGACAGTGATCCGAAGAAATTATCAGATATTGTTAAAAAGTGATTACACGATCATGGAACCGATGTTATTACGAGCTCAGTCCTCCGATTTAAATCCGATAGGAAGTCCGTAGAAGATTGTAAAGGGAAAGTTTGAATTTTTTAAACCACCAAAAAATGTAAAAGAAGTTAAAGAACAAATTTCAAGAAATAAGAGTAAAAACGAATTAAATTAAAATTAAAATAAAGTCAAGTATTAGGACAACGAATCATATAATGATTGGGGCAAGGATTAGACAAAAAGTGAAGGCAAGGATTTAAACAAACATTAGCACCAGAAATAAGATAAGAGGAGGACAAAGATTTGCACAAAGGTTAGAGCATTGAATTGGACAAGAATTCAGACCAGAATTGGGAAAGGGAATAAGGATTGTGACAAGGATAAGGAGAAAGATTAAGATACACCTAAAATAGTATTTAGGATAAGCTTAGGAAAAGGATAAGAAATGACAAGAAATATAACAAGGAATACAACAAGTTTTTGGAAACATAAAGGATAAGATTTAGAGCAAAGATGGGGAAAGAAGTAAGATAAGGATAAGGAATGGGAATTGAATAAGGATAAGGTCAGCAATTTGGACTTGGATTTAAATAAGAGTTTGGATAAGAATTAAGACAAATATAAGGATAAGTCTTAGGACAAGTCGAGGAATAAAGGAAATGTTAGGGACAAGGATAAACTTACGCTTACGTCACGTTAAAGCCTATGGGTGTGTGACATGGATTAAGATAAGAGTTTGAATAAGAAGTAGGGCAATTATTAGGACATATAAGAATAAGGATGAGGACAAGTTTGGGAACAAAGCAGAGGATTGGGACAGGAATAAGAACAAGGATAAAGAATGATGGCGATGCTACGTTAACACTTATTGGATTATCCACGATACAACCAATTTGTTTTATACTTTTTATACGATTACATTGAATGATTCAATGATTATATTTTGTTCTTTTTTTTCCAATTGAATTTAAGGACAGCTCTTTTAATAGTGTTATTTTAATATAAGTGAGTTCTTTTAAATTGTTCTGTTAATAATTAGAATGTTAACTAAAAATAAAAAATCTATTTCACTCGCTTTTAGGTCAGTTTAAATGGATTTTTCTACAAAATATAATCAGTTAAATGGTTGTTTCTATTTTATTGTCCATCTTTAGATACTTATCAAGAAAACTCTCAAGATTCTCTCTCTAAGCAATACTTACCGTATCAGCCAGCACATCGCCGGCACGCTCAATTTTCAAAATGGTCACCTTCTCCTTCTCAATATCGCGATATAGCTTCTCTACCATAGACGCATATGGACTCAACATGCCCGTAATGAGTATAACATCCACTTTGCAGCCCTTGAGCGTTAAATCCTTGCGACTGTTTATAAAATTGAAGAAAAAAAATCACTTAAAATCAATAACTATAAATTTTACTTTAACCATTGCCTACTTCATAAATGCCTTCACATAGAGTCCAATATTCTTGCTATTGAGCGATTTGCGCAAACGCTTCTGATACTCGCTGACGATTTTCTCCTTATCGGGATTATCACCAACCAATTGCTGTGGACGGACACAGAAAGTGTTGTTGTTGAAGTGTGTATTTGGGTGTAGAGTGTATGAGTTGTACGTATGATTGATATTATTATCATATGGGAAGAGATTACATAGAAATAGGTTGAAATTTATAAATTAGTTTTAAAGGTTGTACAGTTTATTGAGAAGCAAGGATGAAGGGTGTGAACAATAATGAAACAAATAAATCTAATACAAAAATCTAACATATAATGTGGACGTTTAAGGATTCACAAAATTAAAAATGCTTTGAAAACATAGATATAGAGAAATGTACATATGTATATCAAATATATATAAACAACTTTTAAAATATATCATGCCTGCAAATTAAAAATAACTTAAGAAATCTTATTTACAATATAAGTGTAGGATTTTCACTTCAAATTATAATTTCAACAGATCAAATTCAACTTTTTACTCATCAAATTCAAATCTTTTACTTTTCAAATTCAAACATTCAAAATTATGGATCATTCGATACACATCAACATTTAAAAGTTGAATTTAAAGTGTAAAAAGTTAATTTGTAATTTGTAGAAAATTAAGAATAAAAGGTTAATTTTAAAGTGAAAAACTTGAATATTAGAAAATCCTTTAACGTTTGCTTAAAATTTAAACAATAAACTCAAATAAATTAAAAAAAAAATTGTGAATTCGAACATTAGATTATAGTAAGATCACTAGCTCAAAGTATATAATTTTGTAAAAATTAAAGGAACTTTTATACAATTTGATTTGTAAAAATAATTCCTAAATTCATCGTAGTTGAGTTGTATTGTGTTGTTAGTTGTATTTAGTTGTATCATAGTATTATATATAAAATAGCTACATATATGGCTAAGAGTCGAGATTCAATACAATTCCCCCAAGGAAGGAAATATGTCCCTTTATCTCTAGAATTAGATGGTTCTAGGGATAAGAGATCTCCTCAATACAATATTCTAAAGTAGTATGATCTTGTTTTTATTCTCCAAAGGAGTCACGTAATTTAAGCATAAAATTATCTTGATACAACAAACACGGGTTTTTTACTTAAAAAGTCTATGCTTTATGAATTTTGAAAATTGGAATACGTCACATATTTAGAGAATTTAATCCCAACAAAATATAAGCTAGGAAAATAAGCGGCTTAAATGCAACTCTGTGATGAAAGTAGGAGAAAACATTTCTTAACTAATTTATACAAATTAAAATAAAAAGTATTAAAATGAAATAAAAAAGATAACTGGGTGATTCACTTCACTTTATTTTGTCAATTTCTAATTTTTTCTTTTTCTATATCTTATCTGGATTAGTTATGTATCCTGAGAACTTTTAAAAAAAAAAAACATACCTATGACTTAAAGAAAGTTCTAAGAGATTTCGTTAATTCATATTCATAGTTGAAGTGAATAGCCTTAATAAACTTATGAATACATTAAAATATTGTAGCATACAAAGAAATCTTACCAAATCACATAGTGGATTGTTCAAAAAAAAAGTGCGTTTTTTTTCAATTAGGCATCACTGTTATCGTCAAAGATCTGTCATATGTTAACGTATATTTAATTTTTTGTGCACAGCTGTTTATTTACATTAAAAACAAATAAATTAATTCAGTCTTTCCTGCTTTTCTTTGGAAGTCGTGCTTTAAGAGTGTTTTAACGTAGAATACGTTATACGGGGGTGTTGATCTGGAGCACAAAATTTTAAGAAAATGTTTGTCACTTTCATTATAAGTTTTTAATACTTTATGCATGCATTGAAGAAAATTCAAGTATGGTCGTAACATATTTAATATGTCTTCTTTTGATTTGTATTTAAATAATCATATTGCTACATATAATTTTTTTGATTCTATAAGTAAATCAAAATTGAACTCCTTCAAATTTTGTATTAATTTTCATATGCTTTGTATTTTATGTATTATAACATCTTGTGTAAGAGCAGTACGATTATCTGTGTGTTCATCACAGAACCAGTGTGAGAAAGAGAAGAAGTATAATGACCAAGTAGCGAACGATGTGTACATACACAACATTGATAAGCGAAGCAGAGAAACAAAATTGTGTTTACCCAGTTGGCCACGTCTTTAAGACATCCTCAATGTCTTACAGCCTTATTCATAAACACATTTTAGAGGCAGCGTAACTTTAAACGGGCTTTAAACAAGAAAACGTTATTCATAAACATTTTTCGTAGTTGTTTAAGAGCTGCGTAACTTAAACGCCGAAGTTGGCGTTTAAGGGTTACGTAAATACAACCATGATTTTTGTTTGTCTTTTCTTTTAATATCAAAGACATGCTCCATATGCGCCCTTTGCAGCATTTTTTTATGCGGCGGCCATTGTCAATCCATAGGAATTCTTAATTTTTGTAGAGATTTTCTATAGTTCAGACACAAACCTTACAATCATAAGCAGAAAATGAAAAAATGTTTATGAATAACAATGTTAGCAAGGTTGCATAGAAGCTGCGTAAAGCCTTAAACAGTGCGTAACTAAACAAGCGTTTAAAGGTTGTTTAAGGAAATCTATTGAATAAGGCTGTTAATGACTACCGTATTCTACGTCTAACCTATGCGCCCGTGTTATCTAACACAGGCTTGAGCTTTTTTTTTTTAAAAATGGAGAACTTTAGTGAGCAAACACGGCATATTTTTCTCTTCTCTTTTACTTCAAAAAAGTCAACTGAAGCCAGTCAAAAATTAGTAGAAGTTTATGGCAAAGTTGTGTTTAAAGAAAATGTCTGAAGTGTTTTACCCGTTTTTGTGATGGAAACTCTTTAGTCACGGATGCTCTTCGTTCTGGTAGGCCCTCGGAGGTTAACGACGACCAAAACAAGACGCTAGTGGAGACAAACAAGCATTCGAAAATCAGAAAAATTGCGAGTGCTCTAAATTTGTCCATTGGAAGCTTTCACGATCATTTCAAGTTCGCTGGTTTCATCAAAAAATTGGATTTCTGGGTCCCGTACGAATTAAAAGAAATTCACAAAGTCAATTGAGTTTTTATTTTCGAGCTCATTTCTCAAGCGTATGACAGAAAAGAAGCAAAAAAATGAAAAAAGAAAATGTCAACAGAACAAGAAACTGGTGCAAGAAAAATGAACCGCCAGAGAGGCAAACAAAAGCATACGGAAGAAGGTTATACTTTCAGTCTGGTGTGATTTTATAGGGTCTACTACGAGCTACTCTCACAGAATAGAACCATAAATTCTGAAATGAATAAAATTCTTAACTATGGGCAACTACAGAAATTGAGCGATGCCATCCAACAGAAACGTCCAGTGCTGATCAATCGGAAGGGGTGACCTTCCACCACGATAACGCTAGGCCTCATACGAGTTTGGTGCCCCATCCATCCTATAGTCCAGACCTTGCACCCTCGGATTATCATATATTACGCTCCCTGCAAAACTCACTGAAAGGTAAAACCTTTGAAATTTAAGACCGTTTCAAACAGCACCTTGAGGGGTTCTTTGCAGTGAAAAGTTGACATTTCTATTTGAGTGGAATAATGAAGCTACCACAGAGATACCTTCTCCCATCCCTCGATGGTACTCGATCCCGATGGGGGTTCGATTATAAGATCTTTTTTGATTAACAAAATGGTGAATATACAATTGATTAATGTTGATTTGATTGATAAAATAAATGAGCCTTAACTGTTGATAATACATCGTACTGACTTTTTGAACAACCCAATAGATATAAATACATTTAATAACATAATAATTTAAATAAACAAAATGTAAAACATTATTGAAAAGGTGGGGGGAAAAAAAAACAGCAACATGCACTAAACTCTATTTGTTTTGAAAATCTAAACTTGGACAGTGTTTTTGGAAAACAAAAAGTTCAAGTTTAGCATAAAATTAAACAGCAATACAATGTTTTTTTTTTTTTTTAATTTATATCCAATTAACAAAGATCACGAAGTATTGTAGTTTTAAGTTTTTAAATAATCGAGGACAGCGGATGTAGATAAAGCAATAATTTTTTTTTAAAGCTATAAAGCTAAAAATTGTAGCTAAATGTTTGGAGAATCATATGAAATTTATGAGAGAAGGTTATATTCAGAGGATGTAAGAGAATCAAAAGGATCTGTTTGCATCATACCTCGATAACCTTTTGTTTGTTAAGAAGTTAAGTATTTGTTGTTTCGTTATGTTGTTATTAAATATAAATATTTAATATTTATATAATATAAAGTTTACAGTTGTCCGCATGTGAAAAAATAATGTTGAAAAGAAAAACAATCAAGAGAACATCAAGACATATATTAATAAAATATATTTTGACACAATTTACGCCGTTTAACATTTAGATTATTTATTTAGTTTTTTATTTAAAACATATATATTTATAATCAGCCAAAATATAAGTTATAATTGTATAATTTCGTTTTTTTTTTCTGTAATACTTACATGACCAAATTTATGATACATTAAAAAGCTCTCAGCGGATTGTGCGACTTCATCGTTCTTCCATGTTATTAACTGCAAAATTATTTGGTGAAAATGGTTTGTTTGAGTAGTAAAATATATCGGCTTCGAACTCACCTTAGTTTTAAATGATTCCAATACTGAAGCAGCGCTTCCGGTGGCATTAATCAATACCAAACCAAGCACACGTGTTGGATGTGCCAGACCAAAACGTGCCAATACATTTGCGCCAGCTCCTTCACCCAAACCAATCACATATTTAACATGCAAAAAGTCCAGCACAGTGACAAGATCCTCGCCCAGCATTTGCAGGGATGGGAAAATGAAGCTGAAGATTGAAGATGAAAAATAAATGAAGTCGTTTAAATATTAAAATAGCGACAAGTTAAGGGAACATGTTATGGACTTAGAACCGCCAGTTCTCTGATTTCGATGGAACTTTATTCAGACATTTATTCAAGTACAAGTCTCATAACCCTTCCGAGGAAACGATTGCGATGACTAAGTTTAAATTAGCGGCAAATAATACATATAACGCTCTTTTTCTTCAAAAACGCACAGTTCAATAAACACACGACACCATGGTTGAATAAATAAGGTTGTCTCGGGGCTTATCGTACTCTCTTCTCAGTACCCATAATTGACAAAATCAATGCAAAGCAACAACAACAACTTCATCAGCTTTACATGCTATTAATTTTCGCTTTTAGATTTTGTATGAGCTGTCAACTTCGATTTGACATTTATGGGAACTCGCTCTCACCCATGCGACAACCTTATTTATTCAACTATGCACGACACTATCATAAGGTAAGTAAAATGCCTGCTCAAATGTGCAATTTTACTAAAACAAAACTGCAAGTAAACGTAAAACGAGAATAGCAATAATAGCGTCAAAAAATAAAAGCAATAGGTCTGTTCCCGTACTCTAAAGTTTTAGTCCAATTTACCATTTTTACAGGTTTTAGTCCGAGAAGCGTTCCCGTACTCGAAAAAATGGTAAAAGAGAGTGCAATCGAGAGAGTAAAAAATTTCCCCTCCCTGTCAAAAGCTGCAAGTTTTAGTCCGAGAAATTTCTTCTGACAAAAATGGTAAAAGTGTCAAACTGCTTAAAATCATAAGGTAATTCATGATCTTGTTGCATCGTTGCAAATGCGTTTTTGCAAGAGAAGATTTTTGTGAACACACTTTCAATATTATGATGTTGCAAATGCCTTACAACAGCTGTTTTTTGTTTTACATTTTTTCATCATTCTATTTTTGACAGTTGAGTTTTATAGCCATATTTTGTAAAACGAACGCAGTCACTTGCGTTAAGATTTTCAGTCTGACAATGCCTTTTTCATATGAAGTAAAACCAAGTCTCTCTCTCACTCAAAAAGTTTCTACTAAAATATGTTACCAGATAAGAAAACCCGAAGTGACGTGATTGCGTGCGTTTTACAAAATATGGGCATTAATGAAATGCCGAAAAAATCGCAAAAATAAAGGATTATAGACGTTGTGCTTAATAATGCTGTTGAAGATTTAATGGGTATTTAGCCTGGTATCCAGTGATGAAGAGTTCAACAAGGTCCATTCATCAAAACAAATTCCTATTGAATTGCAAGTCGCCATAGTCATGTTTAGATGAAGGAAACAGCTGCTCAATCAGCGGTTGTCAAAACAAAAAAGTGGTTGTGTTCAATGCAATATTATGAAATTCATTCACAATAGAGTCTTGCATTCTTATTGGATTTGCACACGCAACAGGCACTTATTATTGCAAATGCAAATATATTGCAAATGCATATCAATGCTTTTTGTTTTTGTAAAAGCTGCTTATTTTGCATTTGCAACGATGCAATAAGATCGTGAATTACCCTCATATGTTTACATGTTAGCAAAGAAATTGCAAAACAATAAAAGTTCTTTGAAATAAATAAAAAACTGTTGGAATGGCAACCAAAAACATGCTAAATTGTGTAAAAACTAAATATAAATGTATATTTGAGAAATAATTTTTATATAGTTCAAAATCTTTAGCATGACGTTTGGATTGCCAACACTCCACATCAAGCCAGCACTGGAAGTGAACCAAACAAATCCGTCTGGTGCAAACATTTTGCTGAGCTTGTAGAATCATCAAGCGATCCTGAAGACACAATTTCATTTGACAGTTTACACAATTTTAGTCCAAAAAGCGTTCCCGTACTTTTTTGTGTTTTTCAATGTTTTTGAGAGATTTTTCCTTACTCTCACGTTTTTGACAGTTTTACCATTTTTAGCCCAAAAAGTACGGGAACAGACCTAATAATTAAAAAAAAATCAAAATCAAATCTGACTTTGACATCTAGCTGCATTTATCTCCAATATAAACCTAAGTTGTACCATTACACAAATGGTAGAATAAAGAAGGTAGTATCGTGGCTGAAAATCCTCCCCCGCTCTGAGTCGAAACAATCAAAATTGATAACAGAAGGTCGTTGATAAAAACCAAAATCAATGGTTAGCAATAGGACTGAACCCTGTGGTTCTCCAATACCGATGGTGTGTTCACTGGACGAAATGCCATCGACCACGACACAAATCTGTTCTGAAGAAAATACGTGGACCATCGAGCAAAATTATCACCAACACATATGCAATTAGTTTTGATACGAGAGCTTTATGCCACACTCTGTCAAACGCCTTAGAGATATCCAAAGCAACAACTCTGCTTTCACCGATGAAGTGAACACATTACTCTATGAGGAACGCCATGTGGACACCAGTACAGCGAGCGGTACGGAAGCCATATTGACGGTCACTGAGCAATTCGTTGCGCTCTAGATAATTCATAAGATAGAAGTTTATTACACTCTCCTTGAATTTGGAGAGTGTAGAGCTTATGGCAATGGGGCGGTAATTCTCAGAAAATATATATCTCATGTATGGAAGACAATCTATAGAGGACAGCGGCTGATGGCTAGCCGGGATTGTGGAATTTTGTGCAAGCAATCCAGCCAACAGGTTCGATTTATCAGCTGAGTCATTGAAGGTTTGATCATCCTTGAAAAGAGTAGAAATTGACGAAGACGTCTGATTTTTAACTCCTTTAACGAATGACCAAAAGTTGTTTCTCCCTTTGGGGCAGAGAAGGGGCTCTCTTACGCGACTTTCGCGAAGAAATTTTTCGCGTTTTAAAACTGCGTTAGAGCGATTCCTAGCCTCGATGCAAGGTCTTTTAGTATCAGCATTCTTGTTGAAACGCAAATTATGAAAGGCTTCCTCTTTGAACCTGACTGCAATCCTGCAAGTCTCATTAAACCAGGAGTCGTCTTTTGGCTTAATGCTTTCATATTGTTCAAGATGAAAGACCGTATGCCCAATAAAATAATTTCTTGTACCATTAGAGCCGCAGCGTTTTCGTTTCTATTAGCGAAACATAATTTCCTATTGAAATTACGATAAAAAGATAAGATAATAGCATGAAATTGCACAAGATTTAAGATTAGAATTCAAACAAGAATTGGGGAAGAAATATGACAATGATTAAAAAAAGGTAGAGACAGAGGTTAAGACACTCAAACAATGTTTAGGACGAATGTTTAGGATAAGGATGACAACAAGTTTGAGAACAAAGGATAGGATAGAGACAAGAAAAAAGACAAGGAATAAGATTCACTGTCACCTATTATCCTAGTGTATATGAAGCCCTACACATAGCCGTTTTAATTCTATTTCCGTGACGCGCTATGAACTCACGCCATAACCAATAGAATTTTCACTTCAAAATCAAAAATGGAAACGAGATTTGATGAAAGAGAGTTGTAAATTAATTGTCAGTGTTGAAATAAGTATGAGAAATTGTGTTTTATTCTTCTTTATAACTCCATTTGCACTCATACACCCCCATAACAAGATGTTACCACCTCCATGCCTAACAGAAGGGCATTTTTTTGGGGTCCTATTCAGTATACTTCTTTCTCCACCCTTTTCTTGCACAATCCGGTCCAAAAAGGTTAAATTTTGTTTCATCGCTGAATATTACTCGAGACCAAAAGTCATTGTCGTGATTTTTATAAATTTTTGCAAATTCTAAGCGGTTTTTTTTCGATCTTTTTTCACAAACTAGTGGTTTAATTCGGGAGATTCTTCGATTGTATCGTAGTTTTGTTAAGGTAGGATATTTGTTAAGGTTCCAGTTAACCTCTGCCATTCTGATTGGGTGTATGCCGGTGTGTCGTACGGTATCAACCGATGCCTTGCAAGTGTTGTTGGGGGTGCCACCTCTTGATCTTGTGGTAATACAGCAATGTGTTGCTTAAGGGATTCGGAAGGATGTGCCCTCCTTATTGTTTGATTGGGTCTCTCATACGGATGTAAGACGTATGAATGACAATGAATGGAATACTATGCTGATAGAGTGTGTGCGGTCTAGATGGTAATCTAGATGGGATGAATGTCAGCATGGAAGGGTCACGCAAAATTTTATACGTGACGTTATGTTTGTGAGTGGTTGTTCAGACTTTTGCTTTAGCTTGGGCCTGGGCTTCCTGTTGACTGGGCATGGTTCTTTGAATGCATTTTTGCATGAAAGAGAATTGAGTGTGACTGAGAGGTGTGATTGTGGGTCAGTCCGTGAGGAATGGTTGCATGTTCTTCGTGAGTGTTCTTTTTATGAAGACATTCGTGATTTGCGTGCAATGGGTGTTTTGCGTGCGAATGGTGACTTTGATTTAGGCAATGCGCTCGCGTCAAGCAGTCAAATTGCTGAATTAAATCAGTACGCTTGTCAGGTGTTTGCGAGGCGGCGTTCCAGGCAGAACTAGTGGCAATATTACGTGCTTTTGTGTTTGAGTGTGTGTATGAGGTGGTCCATAGGTTGAATGGTGTGTGAATGAAAATATCCAATTGTGTTCACATTGGCGATCAGTCCAGAACTGTGATGAGTTCAACTGGTACTGGCTTGCTACGAGGTCGGACCAAGGACTTGAAAACTGGTACCACGGGTAGTCAGCGGCCCCAGGCCTTGCCAGGCTGACTTACTGGGTTGGCCCTTCGGGGAGCATCGTGGTGGCTGTGGTTTACCACCTATATCGCTGGTAGAGCAATCCTGCTCGGTGTGGAGTTGCATTCTCAACTCGGGTGCTGTACCCTTAAGTACGGAAGAGGTGTTAGATGGGCCTCCACCCAAACCAAGGGTTGCGAAATATCATCACAACATGGAGCTAAATTGGTACCTTTGACCCTCAAACGGCCGTTGGCCGGCGCAATGATTCGATCCCATGCTATTGAGCAACGTGGAATTAAGCCTATACGACAGGTGTCCACGTAAAACACATTAGGAGTTTCTGTATTGGATTCATCGTGAGTACTACGTTTTTTTGGCCCTCCTAATCGTTGCTTCCATTAAGGACTTGACAACTTTTTTTTAAATAAAATGCAAACCATTTGAGATATTTCAAAAACTTTACTACCGGCTTGAAGTACAACCAAAACATTCATGAATGGAACTCGACTTCGTTCATATGGCCACCACGAGCACGTATGCAGTGGTCGAGTCGTTGGACTCAATTTTCTATGACTCGGCCGCATATTTCGGCTGAAACGGCCACTATTTCGTGTTCAATGTTGGCTCTGAGCTCTTCCAACGTCGTCGGGTTGTTGGCATAGACCAATGACTTGACGTAGCTCTAAAGAAAATAGTCAAGAGGCGTTAAATCGCACGAACAAGGCGGCTAACCGACGGGCCCATTTCTTGAGATAACACGCTCATCAAACTCTTCAATAAATCTATTGTAACGTGTGCTGTGTGGCGTCCGTGACGCAGTTGGTTACAGTGCGTGGCCGCTATGTCAACGAACCTGGAGACCCAGGTTCGAACCCCAGCAGCGACAGAAAATTATTTGAATTAAAATAATTTTTCTGTACGGACGCCACCTCTCTGCAGACAATGGCAAACCTCAGAGAGTAATCAAAATGCCATGTAAAGTTTCTTGAGAATAAGAACATTTCGTTCATCGCCGTTCGGAGTCGGCGTTAAGCTTGTAGGTCCATTTCTCGGTCTATTGTGCACAAACTTAATAACACGCACAACACAATTGACCATAAGAAGCTAGGTCAAAGTCCTTTCAAGGGCTGAAATGGCCAGTTATTTATTTTTTTATTTTTATAACGTGTGCTATGTGGCTTGTCGCACCGTCCTGTTGGAACCACATGTCGTCCAAGTCCATATCTTCCAATTCGAGCCAAAAATAATCGGTAATCATGGCGCGATAACGATGGCCATTAACAGTACCGTTACGATCGTCATCGTCGACGTAAAAAATGACGCCGCCGGCATGCAAACCGTACCAAACAGTTATTTTTTGTGGATGAAGTAGTGATTCATGAAGCACATGTAGATTTTCACGCAAATTGCAGTTTACGCTTTTAAAGTTGCGATCACCGACTCCGAATTTCGGAAGTAAATTTTATAATTTGCAGACGTTGTTCGTTCGTGTACTTTACCATGGTGTAAATGTTGCGTTTACTGCATAAATAGACAGTGACAGTTCGATGATTAGTGAAAGGGGGCGTTCAGAAATTTAATTCAAAGTTGTCAAGTCCCTATTGGAAAACCCTGTACTATGAATAGTCCAAATGCTTCTTTTTGTAGAACTGGAAATCTCCTAAAGCATTTTCCCTTCTTCATGTATTTAAAAAAAAATTATTTTTCTTCAATATTAGTATTAGCGGATTTTCTACTAATTTTTTTTATAAGAAATAAAAACGTAAAGCAAGACAAGCGCACTTTGCAAAAATCATGCCATAAATAAACGCACACACGCATAGAAACTAAGCTGCTGTCAAATTATGTGGAATTTATAACGATATATTTAAACACTACTAAGGGACACTACTAAGTATATTCCGAATACTTTTCTAAGTAGGATTTACTAAAATTTTTTTATTTCTGTTGATTTATGTAGGTTTTATTATTTTAATTTTTATTAAAAGTAATTTTAAAAAGTACTAAAGTGAATTTTAATTGACAGATTTCTTTTATTTTCATAAAAATTGTAGTTTATTTCGAAAGATTAGCAATTTCGAATACTTTTGTGTGGTAATGTACGAATAAGTGATTTCTTTCTGGGTATAAGGTAACCAATCTTCATATAATTCAAATAAATCAAGTTTTTAATTTGAATGACTTTCATTTAAAGTAAATAAATTCAGTGACCTAATTTAAATGCTGCAACAATATACAGCAATTAAAATGTCAAACGATTTGGAAACAAGTTAAAGTCCCATAAAATTTAATTTTTATTTATATATGTATATAGTATGTATAATGGATTGTACAAACCTGTCAGGCAAAGGTTCAGCATTGTCAGAGTGTCCCGGCACATCAATGTGTATGAAGCACGAACGTTCTTTAATTTCCGTCATGCAAGGGCTATTAACAAATTCCTGGAAGGAATTGTCTGAAAACAACACAAAATAACAGTATAAAGAAAAGTAAATATAAGTAAAAAAATCAACAAAGTAGAAACAAATACTACGCAGCAACAGTAGCGTGCAAATAGATGGCAACACTTACGATTGCAGCCCAAGTCGTGAACGGTGATAAAAACAGCACGTTTCTCCTGCTGCGACAGATCACCCTAATGGCAAAAATAATGCAAAATAAAACAAACAATGGCAAATTATTAAGATTTATTCAAGTAATAAATGAAAGCCATGAATGTTGTAGTAATAAGCATAAATCAGACAGACATACCTGGACCGTAACTGTCAGCTCACCGCTCTTGTCTGTGTTAACAATATATTTCTGTAAAAACAAAAAAAAAATAGAAGAAAATACTCATTAAATATGTGCAAAATTTAAGTGTTACGGCACTATTTATATTTGGAAAAAAAAATAGGAAATTCAAGCTATAATGGTATGAAATGACCAGATGAGATTTGCACTGTACCAAAAATTGTTTAAAACAAAATTGAAAAATTAAAATAATTCCAAAACATTAACTAGAACTACTAACATTTTCTACTAAAATCATTTTTTAAAAATTTTTTCAATTTATTTTTTGCTAAAAATGCAAGCTGCTGCAATTGTGTGTTGAGTGGCTTAAGTTTAACTGCGAGCTATAGTAAAGCGCTGTCTGTCTGTCTAACTGTGTTTCAGGCGTCCACCAGAAACACTTCACCTAGTTTACAACGTAGTTTTTGCTTAATTGATGGAAACTATAAAAGTGACACTTGTACTTATTTCTTTTTTATTTTCAAACTCAACACATTTACGCTTTTCACCTGTCCGTCTAACTGTCTTTAGTTACTGAAGTATAAAGACATCTGTTGACAGACCCACACATGTGTACCTGCTATCAATATAAAAAACCGTAAAGTATCTTACCTGCTAGCTGTCGGACATTTATTTCATGTTTTGCTTTTTTTTTTTACTAGCTCTTTAATTACGTTATTACATACTATACAGTCTAGTGTTAACCTCCTTTTAATCCTTCTTAATACACCGTTAAAGATAGTTTTTTCTTGTTTCTTGTTTTATAGCTTTTGCAGGTGTGGCGAGTAGTTATTCCGATAGCATAAAATTGATGCACGTAGCAACTTAAGCAACAAGATGGCACAATTGTGGAAGGTCAGAAAATTAATGTAAGCTCCATGTTAGTACATCTTCTCTACGCAGCTATGGTTACTATTTATCGCCACAGCAGCCATTATTGTTTATGCTCATCTCTTGTTTTATGAACACAGGCCATCATTTTTAGGTGATACAAAAATGGCTGGGTAATTTTCCAGAACCATCTTTAATTTCAGAAATGTCTTTAAAGTATCATCTTAATATTTTATAGTACTCAAAATTAACTTTAAACTATTAAGTAAACTCTTAAATTTGTTAAGGCGGAAACTTGACTCCTGTAAGGATAAAAGTCTAAATTTTATTTATCCAGTTAAAATATTTTATTCAAAAATGTATGGATTCATATATAAGTGTTTTATTATGTGAGAGCCAAGGAAACATAATTAAAAAAAAAAAAAATAAAATAGCTTTTACTTTAGGTACCCATTCCCGAAGACAAAATAAAAAAATTATTGGAAGATTATTTTGAGATTTAAGATAAGGACTTGTTCTAGGAATGTACTGTTTAACCCAATGAAAAACAAAAAAAAATTAATTTAACTGTGTACGGTTAAAACTGTGGACGGTTGAAACAAAGCGAATATCTTGCCACCGTGTGAGATGAGGTTTAGGGGTACAAGGAGAAAACGAAGCGGGCGACAAGCCGAAACACGAATTTTTATGTTGCTTCACTCTGTGCGTACTGTGGTTGTGTATAGGAGGCTCCATTGTGTGTTTTAACGGAAAAGTTAGAATTTTTTTTTCGTAAATTTTTGCAATTATTATCGTTTTAATAATATTAGAGTACTGATAGTTTTATATAGAGTACTGATAGTTTTATATCGTTTCAATTGAAGTTTGTAGAATATGGCTGTATGATAAGTTTTTATTCAAATTTATTATCCTTATAAATAAATTAAATTAAATATAAAAGCAAGTATTACACAAACACTAAAAACAAAAAAATAATCGTGACCGACATCTGATTATTATATAATTTAATGTATACTTAAAGGTATTAAGGAAGGCTCATTGAAAACAATGTAAGATTATAAGTATCGTGAAAGACTTGAATATTAATAAAAAATATTTTTTATGTTCAACTGTGCTATTACAAGTCGTAAAATATTATTAGACAATGAATGAAACATGTTAATTTAAAACGTTTTGTATAATTTGCATGTGTTTCAATTGACCCCAGGCACTGTTTCAATCGGCCCTGGCATAAGGACGGTTGAAACAAATTAAATTTTATTTTCAACAGCAAATACAATACAATAATCTTAAATAACATTTCCCATTAGTAAACCAATATATGATCTTTTATTTAATATATTACCGTCATCGCTCTCTTAACTAATTCCGATGCAATGGACGATAAACGCTAAAATATTTCAACCGTTCCCAGTCTACCCTATACAGCAGAAAAGTAGTTTATATTGACACCTTTGGCCAAATGCGTTAAATTGCGTAAACAGTTCGTAGCTAAAATCACGAACTACGAGGTGCGTTGTTCGACTCCCAACTGACACAGAAAATTTATTCGATTGAATTTAATTTTTTTAATTAGCCGTCACCTCTCTGCAGACAATGGCGAGCTTCAGTTAATACTGCCCTGAAAAGCTTACTGAGGACATGCGCATTAGCCATTCGGCATAAAAATAATAGGTCCAGTTCTCGATATTTTGTGTACAAACATTTACGAGAGTAGTCCCAGAAGTACCCGACCTAACAAAGAAAACACGAAAAATTTGGGAAAAATATAACTCTTCTCCTCTACATCCTTTCTCCTTTAAGCGTGATATAATTTTCACGGCGATATTTAATAGCTTCGATACCCTTTTTATAGTAAGAACCGTCGAGCTTCTCAAGATAAACATCAACCGCAAACTCCACCTCTGGATTGTTACTAAATCTTTTACTACCGAGCCATTTTTTTCAAGTTTAGAAACAGAAAATTATCCGATGTGGCTAAATCTGGTGAATAGAGTGCGTGATGAAGCAATTCGAACTTTAACTTATTGATTTCCGCCATCGCATAAACAGATGTGTTAACTGGCGCAATAGCCTTGATGAAATAAAACTTTCTTTTTCTTCAAATGCGGTCGTCTTTTCTGGACTTCATCACTCAAACTCTGCAATAAGTGCGCATAATACTTGCCATTGATTATTTTTCATTTCTGAAGATAATCAATGAAAATTAGTCCACGTTCTTCCAAAAAAACTGACGTCATGACCTTGTTCAAATTTTTTATGATTTATTTTTTAGCGATACCCGGCAACAATATTGGAAAATAATACACTGAAAAAAAAATGTTAGCTTAAAATTAAACACAATGTGTTCAAAAAATGTGTTCGTATTTTGCTTTTTTTTTTTAATATGTTTTTCAAAAGTTTTAAACACATTTGCTCTTACTTTGACGAAATTTGTTGCAAGCTATTTGTTAAACATAAAGTTCGTCAAATTAATAACAACTGTCGTCAATTTTAAAACATTTTTTTTTCAGTGTAAGTATGTATATTCAAAACTTTTATTAGACCCCCAGTTTGACACCACGCTCATTGTCCAATGTCTGTCATAGTTTCCCAGAAGCAGGACATCACCAAATAGTAACTCTGTTCTGAGTTTCCATGTTCTGTGACTTTTACTTCCAATGCTATTCAGTATAAAAAATTTGACTTGTATGGGCGGAGTTGAATTGATGTGGGACTTATAGTTCAAAAGTTATATCGAAAATATGGGTTGCTGAAAAAGTGTCAGCCCCCTCTTACAACGCCCATAAAATGTTTCCACTTATAATTTGAGGTTGAGTACCGTGCCGAGGCTATGCCGACATTCGATCTATTACTTCAAAACTATTCGATATCGTAAATTTGGGTTGTACGGATGGTGCCTTGTTCAATATCCGCCCCATTGGTTCGATCTGCACCAAACTTCACAAAAACACTCTCAAGACTTTACTATCTATTACTCCAAAGCTATTCGATATCATAAATTTGGGTTGTACGGATGGTACCTTGTTCAATGTCCGCCCCATTGGTTCGATCGGCACCAAACTTCACAGGAACACTCTCAAGACTTTACTACTGTTTCCCTGAAAATTGGTTCAGCAGGTTGGGAGTCTATTCCTAAAATATCGACATACATACATACTCCAAAGCTATTTGGTATCGTCAATTTGGGTTGTATGGTTGGTGCCTTGTTCAATGTCCGCCCCATTGGTTCGATCGGCACCAAACTTCACAGGAACACTCTCAAGACTTTACTACTGTTTCCCTGAAAATTTGTTCAGAGGGTTGAAAGTCTATTCCTAACATATCCACATACATACATACGACCTATTACTCCAAAGCTATTTGGTATCGTAAATTTGGGTTGTATGGTTGGTGCCTTGTTCAATGTCCGCCCCATTGGTTCGATCGACACCAAACTTCACAGGAATGCTCTCAAGACTTTACTACTGTTTTCCTGAAAATTGGTTTAGCGGGTTCGGAGTCTATTCCTAACATACATACCTACATACATACATACTAAGGATATAACGGAGCTTCGAGTTAGGTTCCGTAAGGTCAGAATTTCTGATGGATTTTACACCGCCGTCTCCAACTTCGGCTCCGATAATTTTCAATTGTAGTTATAACGAAGATCGAAATGCAGCGGTATTTACGATTTGACGTATCTCACATACGAGTGCATTTCTCTGTTAAATAATTTTGATAACTTATAAACTGTCTGGCAGCACTGTGCTTCAACGTTAACGTTTGCTAAGCGCATTCTGTCACTCCAATTTTCCAAGACCTTGTTGATGGTTTCGCGTTGTAGCTCACGGATTGCTTGGATGATATTGGCCTTAAGTGCTTAAATCGTTTCCGGATTGTTGGTATAACATCGGTCCTTCATGGTTCCCCACGAAACAAAAAAGTCCAAAGGAGTCAAATCACAGCTTTGAGGCGGCCAATTGACATCGCCAAGACGGCTGATAACACGATTTGGAAATTTGGTGCGCAAAAATCGATTGTGGCATGGCGCGCCAGCCTGCTTGAACCATAGGTCGTCCAAATTCATGTCTCCAATTTTAGTAAAAAAAAGTCGGTTAACATGGCTCTGTAACGCCCACTGTTGAGATTGATGGCGAGTTGATGTTCGTGAATTGAGTCTCACACTCTCGACTACAGAGTGGTGTCCACAGCAGGCATGGTGGGTGCTAACGCACTGTTTAGGCTACACAGCACTCAGTTTGGAATTAAGTTTCCAATATTTCCCAACGTTGTTCAAGCTTAAAACAACTGATTTCTTTTCGTGAAGGTATGATACTGACTTGATGTCAAGATTTCGAGCGAGAAACAGCTGTCAGTGTCAAAATAATCTATGATTTAAAAAGAAACTACTAGATGGGCCACTCTGTATAGGTGCTGTCGTAAAAATTATTATACACCAGTAAAAGCTGGTCCTTAGACCACATCAGTTCGTGTAGGTAGCAGCTCATGCAACAAAATTACAATATTGTTGCATGGAATTATTAATTTTAATTTTATTTTAAGACAGCAAAGATTGGGTCTTTTACCTCATAACGAAAATAAAAACAAAAATGTTTACGCCAAGACAATATGGAGTTAATCGCTTAAAAAGTAAAAACGCAACAATAATGAAAAAACGTTGCATGGAATTATTACTCCGAGGCCATAAGTGATACGATACATTTTATAGAATGACAATAAAAGTGAGGTTGTCGGTCATATGATAAAAATACAAAAAAAAAAAAAAAAAATCGATATCGTCTCGAGGCCCCGCAGAGTAACGCTCGCTGAACGTAAATGCTCCAATATTGTATGCATTAATTGCATGGCGCTAATGTAAATGTTAACTTACCTACACAACTGTAAAAGCTAAATAATAATAGAAAACTAAAACATGATAGATAACACTGAACAACAAAATGACAATTTATAAAAGGTGCAGAGTTCTCGATAGTCAATCCCGAATGCATTTTGGCTGCTGATTTCAAATATGGACTCCGTTTTTCTCCATCAGCTCGAGTTTTTGAGTTATAGGCAAAAACATGTAAATCAGTTCTTTTTCTGATAATTTTGCTATATCTATTTCTATTACACTAATCTACCGATTTGTATGGGACAAACATATGATGGCAGACTATTGTTTGAGTCTTAATCGAGATAGTCTTGATGTGTTTCATTCCAGAAAGTCACTGAAGAGAAGTTTTCAAGTCGTAAATGATGCTTACATTATAAAAGAAAACCTTATCAATTGTAAAGGGTGTTTTTTTTAGGGGTTTGTTTTTCAAATAGAGATAAAACTGGCATTTTGTGGTCAAATCTGGCAACTCTAATGTCATTTATGTTCAGTTTGGTTTGCCATTTCATCATGAACAGGTTGACAAAAGAACAACGCTTGCAAATCGTGCAAATTTATTTCGAAAATAATGGTTCAGTTCGCGAAGTTTACCGCAAGCTCCGTCCATTTTATGGTCGACATAATCGTCCATCAGAGCAATTAATTCGGTTAACCATGGGTCGTTTTCGCACTACGTTTGCTCTATGTGATAATACGCATCCGCAGAGACGTCAAACAGTGCGCACCGAAGAAACAATTTCCGCTGTAGAGCAAAATGTTGAAGAGGACCCGAATGAATCGATTCGCCACCGTGCGATGGAAGATTTTGCGCAAAGATCTTGGCTTGCGACCTTACAAGATCCAGCTTGTGCAAGAATTAAAGCCGCGAGACCATGCAATGCGTCGTGATTTTGGTGTATGGGCCGAAAATGAGATTGATCTCGGTGCTGATTTTCATCGCAAAATTTTGTTCAGTGATGAGGCTCATTTTTGGTTGAATGGCTACGTCAACAAGCAGAATTGCCGCATTTGGAGTGAAGAGAATCCACATGAGATCCTTGAGACGCCATTACATCCACAAAAACTGACTGTTTGGTGTGCTCTATGGGCTGGTGGAGTCATTGGGCCATACTTCTTCCGAAATAATGCTAGAGAGTCAGTTACCGTTAATGGAGACCGGTATAGAGACATGATAACCGACTATTTTGTTCCCGAGTTGGATGGCATGAATGTGGATGAGTTGTGGTTCCAACAAGACGGCGCTACATGCCACACAGCGCACGTCACAATCGATTTATTGAAGGAAACATTCGATGAGCGCATAATTTCGCGGAATGGACCTGTCAATTGGCCACCAAGATCGTGTGATTTGACACCATTGGATTATTTTCTTTGGGGATATGTGAAGTCGCTCGTCTACGCCAACAAACCAGAAACGTTAGGGGACTTGGAGGCCAACATTTGTGGCGTTATTGCCGACATACGGCCCCATATGCTCGAAAAAGTGGTTGAAAATTGGACCTGTAGAATTGGCTTTATTCGAGCCAGCCGCGGCGGCCACATGCCCGAAATCATATTTAAACATTAATGGCATAAAATTATCCTTGCAATAAAGCCAAATTGATGGACATTAAAACGATTTTCTTGTGTTTTATTTCAATTCGAAGTTCTATACCTCTAAAAAAAACACCCTGTACTTGAATTTTAATACAATTAATTTAAAAAAATGTTTCTTTTTTTTTAATTTCTTTAAAAAATGCAAGATCATATAAAAAACTAAAATTTTTATTAAAATTCCAGAGATTTTCTATCAAGTAAAAAAAGTTTGCAAATCCGTTAAAAAATGTTAAATATACAGGGTTTCAAAAGAACAGCCTACGTAAAATTATGACATTTTTCCCCACATTTAACGTCGATATCTTCAAAACTGTCAAAGATATTGAAATTTTATGTGCAAAAATGGAAAGGGTTTAATATTTCTTCATTGAAATTCGTCATCGTAATACAAATCGGTAGATCAGTGTAATAGATATAGAAAAATTATCAGAAAAAGAAAGAAAGAATTTTTGCCTATAACTCAAAAACTTTAGTTGATGGAGAAAAACGGAGTGCATATCTGAAGTCAGGAAACCCAATTTGTCTATAATCAGCTGAAAAATCTCCGGCACCAAAATGTCTGTCGCTCCGTGTAATAGAACGAGGATCGAAATCCATACAATGATTGGGAAAAGGATTTGTACAACTATTAAGACCAGGAAAAATATAAGGTTTAGGAACAGGGTTTGTGCAAGGATTTGGACAAGAATTGGAAAAGGACGATAACAAGGGTTTGGTCAATAATAAGGTCAAAGCTTCCGACTAGGTTTGAGCAGGAATCAGGAGAAGGAGTTAGACAGGTATAAGGTGAAATATACCAGGATGGGAACAAACATAAAGACAAGAGAAAAGATACGAAAAGATAAAGAACCATGACACAGCTAGCTGCATACTTTTTTTTTATTATCAATGACGTTATTGGTGAAAACGTGCGATTTAACAAGAACATTTTTATGTTTGATACTTAAACACAAACGAATTCTCTTCTATTATTCTTTGACCAAGATTTCTTGAGTGCCCCTATAATGCAAAGTGCATGCCCACCTCTGCATGTTGATAGTTAATAACTATTATACGACATAAATAAGCTGGCTTGACAAACATAAAGACGCCATTGTAAGGTGCAATTAGCAGGTACTAATTAAAGTCTTACAAAATTAAAGAAAAAAAAAAAAATTAAATGCAAAACGAGGAAGCATGAGAGCGCGTGCAGAGATCAAAAGTAAATCCTTAGAAAAACTTACAAGAGCTCAGTGCAATAAATTTATGATGAAAAAAGAATTTAATCAAACTGAGTTTCTATGCAGCATGAACTTAATTAAAAATTAAAGAGAAAATAAAAAAAAGAAAAAAACAACAAAATATTTAAACATACACAAGGCAATTGTGAATAAGTAAACAATTCCGAAATAATAAAGAAATTCAAACTACACGTAATTGTATAACGAATGGTTGCCATCAATTTACGAAAGGCTTGTTTATAATTTTTCATTCTCTTATAAAAATAAATTAAACGTAATGTTGTTGTGTTGTTGTTGTTGTTGTCATGGTTGTCTATACGAACAGAAATAACAAAATAAAAATAAAATACTTTGCGGAATCTACATTTAATAAATTTTATTGAGATTTACAAGCAGCCACAATTGTAGAGCCTCAGTACCGCGCACAGTCACGAGATGGCGTTACGAGTGCAGCAATTGAAAGCAGATTCAATAAAAATGCTTATAGAAAAGCAGTAACGGGTAGAAAGCGAAAGGAGTAGAGAAAAAAAATAATAATAAAAAAGCGAAGCAAAACATGTGGCGATCATAAAAATGTTTTAATAAATGCAAAGTATAGGGATGACCTATTAAATAAAGTGCGTGTGTGTGTGTGAGTGTTGGCTCCGCATTATGTTACTTGTAACGTAAAACATTAGAACGTAATGTTTAGCTGTAAACATTTAGTTAAATAACAAATACACAGCACAAACGCCGCCAAACGCTTCAATACTGTCAGAACGTCAAAAGAATTTAATGTTTTTGTTTTTGTTTTCGTTGTCGTTGTTCTTGTTGCTGCTGTTATTTCTCTCATTTCTGCTGTCTACTATTTGTTGTCGGTCTGTCTGTCTGTTCGGCTGCATGAAGTCAATTATTTTGTTCCATATTAATTATTTTTATTGACAGCAACGCGTCTGCTTTTCACTTAATTGACTCTCAACATAAAAACGCAAGAATTAACGCAACAATAACTTCAAAGCTGTCACAGAGTACAACGCCAATGGGCTGTTAACCTTAAAAGTAACAACTCTTACGAGTTGGCACAGAATCTGTCTCTGGCCCAAAACAGTAAAAGTTATGTACGCCATAGTTAAAAGCTTCTAAAGTTTTAGTAGCAGAACGTTTTGAATATCTGAGGTTAATGCTGAGCAATAATTTAAATTGTTCCAGTGCTGGTTGGTTGGTTAGTTAGTTGCTTAGAGTAGCAAGCGAAGCATGAAACTGTCCATTAATCTCAGCTTGGGGCAAAACTCATTTCGCACAATAACTGTTGAAGTCTGGAATCTTAAAATATCTCATTTGTAAATAACTCATTTGTAGTTGTTGAAATGTTTACGAAAAAAAAAAAAAATGTTGGACAGATGTACAATATTTTAAACAAGGATTCCACTAAATTAATTCATGTAAGCTTTTAACTCAAGGTCATCAACGTTTCTAGTTAAGTTGAACGTTTTTTTTTTTTTTTGAGTTATGAAAAGTACAGCAAAGACTTTGCTCTCCACACTAGCTGCAATAAAGCATAACAAGAATTTCAAGAAGAATTGCAATTCATGACGAACATATCCAGGGTATCCGAAATAATAATAAATCTTGGAAAAATAAGTTTTTAAAATGTGAAGGATATTATTTATTTGAGAGGCTAAAAATTTTCAATTGGCAACACTGTTTTCTGTGACAGCCGATTTGACATTTCTTAGTTGTTTTGGCGTTAGTTTGGTTTGGGAATTAATCATGAATATGGTGCAATTGGTGCATGGGTCGAAGGAAATATAATCATTGATCCACAATTTAATTTGAAAAATTTTATTCAGTGATAAGGCAAAATTTTGGTGAATAAACAGAATTGCCTCATTTGGAGCAATGAAAATCCACAAGCCTTTCTCGAAATACCATTACATCCAAAAAAACTCAATGTTTGGTGCGCTTTATGGGCGGGTGGAATCACTGGTCCATATATCTTTTAAAATTCTGATGGTCAGAATGTAGCAATCAATGGTGATATAAACAGGGCCGTATTAAGCTTTTTAGTATCTCTAGGCACGTTCTTATTTCGCACCTTAAATAACTTTAAGTAAAGCAACAAAGTTTTATATTATTACCAGCGATACCCGGTGCGTGTTGCTACTCGCGGCAAGTATATTGAAAAACAATAAGTAAATTCAAAACTGTTATGTGTCCCTTAGTCTGAAACCACGCTCATGGTTCACTGCCCGTTATAGTTTCCCAGTAGTAGGACATCACTCTTAGGTGGCAATTCCTGTATGAGTTTTAATGTTCTGTGACTTTTACTTCCATAGGTATTCTGTATCGAAAATCGGGCCATACCTCGTTTTCCAATGCACGTGCCAATTTTCCAGTGGAAAGACCGAGGCAATTAGTAACTCCTGACTGAGTTTCATTATTATGTGACGTTTTGTTCCAAAGCTATTTAATATAAAAAATTTGGCTTGTTTGGGTGGAGCCACACCCTTTTGTTCAATGCCCGTCCCAGTTTTCTAGTAGAAGGACACCAATAAGTTTCATTATGATTTTCAATATTCTGTGACTTTTACATTCATAGCTATTCAATATCAAAAATTTGGCTTATATGATAAGAGCCACAGCCCCTTTTCCAAAGCCCGTCCCAGTTTTCTTTTAGAAGAACATCAGCATGTGGTAACTTCATTCTAACATTCAATGTTCTGTTACATTTACTTCCATAGCTATTCTTAATCAAAAATTTGGCTTGCATGGCGATGCCACGCTTCTTTCCCAATGCCCGTGCCAGTTTCCCAGTAGAAATACCCAATTCGTAACTTAATACTGAGTTTCAGAGCTAGACGACATTTACTTCCAAAGCTATTCGATATCAAAAACTGTGCTTCTATGGTCGGAGGCACAATGCCTTGTCCAATGTCCGTCCTAGTTTTCTAGTATAAGGACATCACTAAGTGGTAACTATTTTATGAGTTTCAATGTTCTGTGACTTACTTTCAAAGCTATTCGATACTAAAAATTTTGGTTTATATGGGCGAAGTCACAACCCATTTTCTAATGCCAGTTACGGTTTTCTGGTAGATAGATATCACCAAGTGGCAACTCCATTCCAAACTTAGTTCCAATGCTAATCAATACAATAAATTTGAATTGTATGGGCGGTGACACGCCCCTTGTCCAATGGTCACTCACTTTTACCAGTCAAAGATCAATACTAAATAGTACGTGCCTACTGAGTTAAATTGATATGTGACTTATAGTTCAAGAGTTACCGTAAATTTGGACTGCTGATAAAGTGCCACACCCCTCGTCCAACGCTCATTAATTTTTATCAGTGGAATAGCACGTAAAAACTGAATTAAAATATCGAATTCCGATGCTGTTTGACCTTTAATTTCAAAAATATTAGATATCGTAGATTTGGGTTGTTTAGGAGATACCACGCCCCCTTTCCTATACCCGCTCCACTATGCCTATAACCATCGCGCAAGTACAAACAATAAGTTGACAATCGGATGAACGGAAATGCAACGCATACGTTCGGAAAGCAAATGTGCGCCTACAGCTCCAGCTGTTGAGAATTTTACGACTTTTCTTTTTTCTTAAACCTTCGCGAAGCAATTACGAACAAACCCGCACAAGGAAGTATCCAATTTGGTCCAGGCGTTTTCAAGTTTAAAGCATTCGAACAAGATTTGAAAACAGACACCACCCGCCTAAGAACACATATCCAGTAAGCTAATATTTCATATTCTTGGTTAACAAGATGGGAAACCAAGTTATTGACAGTTTCAAGCATATCATGGATATAGCATTCGATACTGTTTCTCCGGGGCATTAAACTTGATCTTGATCCTGTTTAATACGAATACGATATTGAACAATGTGCTCTTATTACGATTTTATTTCAAAATGTATCTTACTTCTGCATCGAAAGTTCTTGCAGATAAGGTATTGTCATCCCCGGCAGTATTGTCATCCTAGTAATTTTTTAATATTTAATTAAATAGTTGTTCGAGCCCTGATTAAGTTTAAAACATAATTTTCTCTTTTGTTACGCAATTTCTTCCTCCTCCTGTTATGAAATCCACTTGGTCTTTTATTGAATTCACTCATAACAGTCAGTTATATTATTTGAAAAATATATTTCAACAATCAAATTGGACTTACTTTCATTAAATAAATCTATTATTAAGGCTGAAACGTTTGAAATTGAAACAAAGTGAAAGTGTTGCTCAGGGATGCAAACAGCAAATTCTTAAAAGTACAATTTCTTGTTCTTGTTTTTTTTGGGAACAAGGGTTATTTTCGTTTGTGGAAACAGAAGTTTACACAAAGCCATGTCTGGCGAATATGGAGACTGGGTCGTGATAACAATGTTGTTTTTTGCCCAAAAATTCACGTACAAGCAATGAAGTGTGGACAAGTGCATTATCGTGATGCAAAAGCCATGAATTGTTTTTCCACAAATCCTTACGTTTTCTTCGGATCTTAGTCCTTATTGACTGTTTGACTGTTTGTGGCAAGAACTCATGGTGAACTATGTCATTAAAATCGAAAAACGCATTGAGCTTGACCTTGACATTTGACCGAGCTTCTTTCGAACTTTTCGGTCTTGGTAATCCAGAATCTGGTTTTGACGATCCTCCAATAGGACGATAAACACATGTTTCATGGCCTGTTCTAATACGTTTTAATAGTTCTAACATCATCAGCAATTTCTCTTATTTTGATTTGGCGATCATTCATAATCGGGTATGGGCACCACTACATTTAAAACTTTTGTGTTGTTTCTGTGTTTGTTTTTTGTCTTTGCTTTGTTGTTTTGTTTTGTGTTGCTGCATAAGCCTTTGCTCTCAATTCTTGCTCTCAACGCTCCCAGAGCGCTCTCTGTCCACAACTGTTGTTCATAATTCATTTTTTAAATTATACCACGTTTTTATCGTTTGTTGATCTGCTAGGACGAGCCAAAAGCTCATCATCGTCATCGGCAACGTCTTAACGGCCATCTTGAACACACTTATAACACTCGTAAACTCTTGTTTTACTCATAGCAGATTCACCGTAAGCAATATTTAACATTTCTCAGACTTTGTTGCACTTTATTTATTGCAAATTCTCTGATCCACTATTTATAAAAAATAAAATAGGTACCACCAACAGTACCAACAAGTGTTATTCCTTTAACAGCAGACAAAAAAGTAAACAACCAATTTAACTGATAATTTAAAACTATAATTATAGTTCTCTTTTAAATATCATATATATTTTAAAAAGTGATGCATATTTTGCTTAAATGCAACACACTTACACAAAACGAAAAGGCTCAGCTCATGGAATGCAACACACACACACAAAAAAAAACGTCAGCTCATGATAAAAACTAAGAAAATACATCCAATTTCCAAATACATCCAACACATCCAATTTTTAGGTAAAATATGGCAACACTTACGCCACTCAAAAAGAGATCAGCCAGCCGTCAGAGAAAAATAGAATTGATTCTATTCTGGCGTTTTTCCGTCGCGGATTTCCACGGCCATTTAATTTTTGGCGGCTGCATCGATTTTCATGTATTTTATTGCACAGCGCACCCGACAACCGACAGCTGCTTTGGTTCTGTTCGGGCTGTAAAATGGAAGTTTATTACACTCTCTACGACCTTATTGAGCATAGAGCATAGTGCAATTGGTCGGTTGTTGGCAGATTTCGCGTCATCGTCCTTTATAGGTACCGGCTGAATATTTGCGACTTTCCAAGAATATGGAAATACTTTTGTCATGTATAAGTAATAGATTACGCAAAGGTCGAGCCAGTGTAGAAGCACACTTCATTAGCGCAATTGGTGGTGCAAACGAAGGTGGTTAGAATTTTCGTTAGAAACTTTTTTTATGCCGTATGGTAAGCTTTATTCCTCCATACCCTTTGCGACGTAGTGGTATAATAACTTATGGTCTAATTATGGTCAAACTTGACGTAACAAAGGTTAATATGGCACAACGTACTATAACTTTTTGTTGAAAGTGTCAAATAAATCAGCTGTTTTTGTTTGAGCTAAAAGTACAAAATAGATATGGAGGACGATTTGTTATTAAATATGAGTTATTTAAGCATTTTGAGATTGAAAAAATCAGTTTAAATTAAAATACTTACATTTCGCTTTAATAATTAAATACAAATAAACGCAAAAAATATAAAAAATTACTCAAAAATCAAAGTGCGATGCTAGCAACCTTGCAAAAAGCACTCTTGTATACTGAAATGTATCAGTTGACGTAACAAAGAAATCAAAATTCACGTCACGTTTTGGCTAATTAGATAGACAAAAAACGCTTTCGGTTTTATGTGACAAAAGAAACGGTTGTGTTGCCTTGAACTATGTTTGACTAATTAGGCCATTAAGCAGCTCTCAACCATTTAATACGTTAGTAGTGGGCGTAGCGTTGCTCGTTGTGTGGGTTCAAATCCCACCTGACACAAAAAATCGTTTCAAATTAAAATAATTTTTCAGATTGACTGCCACCGGTCTCTAGAGGCAATGGCAAGCCTCAGAGAGTAAATAATGCTATGTAAGGATTTTCGAGACCATGAGCATAAGCCTTTCAAAGACTCCATAAAACTTCTAGGTTCGGTTTCCGAAAATCATTTGTGTACAAACATTTAATAACACGCACAGTACAATTTGATCAGAGAATCTCGTCCAAAGTTCTTTTAACCCTCCACTGCATAACAATACCCTTAGGCACACTTAGGTTTGTGTTCAAATCTAGAACTGAAAACCTGTTTTCCAAATTCGGAAGTCAAATTATAGATTATATATCGGTTCTATGCACTTCGGATAACATTTTTTGTAACGGACAATTTTTTCTAGCTTGGTGCATTTTGTAATTATTATCAGTTGTAATTGTAAAAGTGCGCGTTTGGCACGCAAAATTCATGCATTAGAGGGTTAAGTGCTAAAATAGTCTAATCCTTTTTTTCTTGTTCAAATCTTGTGAGTCATATGTAGGCTTGCCATACGTCAGGGTTTAGTCCAGATTGTCCGGACTTTTCAATCATGTGCGGACTTTGTCCGGTCAAATGTCCGCCAAAATTGTGGATGTCATCTACTCATACCCCCCCCCCCCCCCCCCCCATCCACAAAAAAAAAACTCAAAAAGTGTCCGGACTTGTTTTCAAAAAATTATGGCAAGCCTAGTCATACGTATCTGTTTCGAATTGGAGATGGACTTGCTTCTTCGTATATTTTATTCGAAAAGAATTGCGTTTCGGATCCGAAACTGATCCGTTTTCGTATGAAATTTCTCTCAAAAACGCAAATCACTTTTTCTACTTGTTTTGACGGATTTGTTACGGGTTCGAAACGATTCCGTCGAAACAGTAAAGAGCAAAGTTCGTGCTGACGGACTTGAAACAGAACCGCATCCGTTTTAGTGCATAATTATAAAGTTTTTTGATAAAAAATACATATATTTTCATCATTTACATATAATTTTTTAGCAAAAAAATATATTTATCTTGTGTGTTTTTCTTCCATTTTGTTAAATGAACTTTCAGACTTTACTGTCAAACGAAATGACATGGTCAACTGAATCATATGCTCGCTATCAACATTTATCTTAAACAAATATTTTGGTTACCTTTTTCCATTATTTCAACTTTACCGGTTAGAGCGGAAAGTTCTCGAAACCACATATTAGTAAAGCACTCTTTTGTTTAGGAACCACTGCATTTAATGATGCATCATATATAAAATGGCTACTGGTTGTGTTCATTTACACAACCTTTACATACCCTGCAGCGTAAGTAGTTGTGTGTGTATATATGTTTGAAAATGTATTTGTATGCGTTCTGAGATTGTGTTTTTGAAAATTTTCTAGGTATTCAGTATGATGTCCTGCTGCTGAACTCTGCATGAATTAATGTATGTGTGTGTGTATGTTTAAATGTGTTCGTTGTGGAAATGAGCTGCTGTTGTTTTTCCTTCTGCTGCTGTTAGTATATTTTATGTTAACTCATTGACCTCAATCAAAGATGTATCAAATTCATTGAGGTTACTAGCGTTATCTTTGGTGTTGCGGTTTTTGTTGCTCCAAATAGAGATGATGATGATGATGATGTTGTTGTTGTTGTGGACATTTGTAATGATTATGTTTTGCCGATGTTATTTTATATTTACTTTCGTTTTGCTTATAAATTAAATTCATTGCACACTACGTTGAAGTATTTGAAACACGATTTGCCAGCAAATCACGTAGAAGCAGCTCATAACAAAAACAAAAATTATGTGCGTTTAGGTATGCACGCATGCAATCCTATTATTTGTGGTCTTGCCTCCATATAGGGCTGCCTGGCTGTATAGCTGGCCAGCTGGTTTACATATTTGATCCCTTATAACCGGCTATGGGCACGGAGCAAGCTGCGAAGCATTGAGAGCAAGGGCTTATATAGCAACACAAAACGCAACAACAAAGTAAAGACAAAAGCACAAACGCAGAAACAACACAGAAGCTTTAAATGTAGTGGTACCCATACCCATTCATAACATTGACGATATGAATTACGTTTTGTCAGTGCTGTACAGGGGCGCTTAGAAGTAAACAAGCGAAAAAAAAAACAAAAAATTATTATTCCGCTCTTGTTTCAGCAGCCTTCTTTTGGTTTGGTCAAACCTGTAGTATGTGTATGAAGTACATTCATCTAACTCGATACTCTATTCGACAAACTGGTTAATTTTTTATTCGGAAGAAAAAAAAAAGTGAGAATGAATAGAATATTTCTAATGAGCCTTATCCGCTTTTTTTTGTTACTTATGTTTGTTTATCTTGGCCGCACACTAAGTTCGCAATAAATAACGAAAAATTAAGTCATGTAGAAATTAATCGTGTTGACCGCATGCTAATTGACTACAAGGAGTGCTAATTGCCACAAAAAGCAACAGTTAACAAAGTGGTGGCGTTTATCGGGCTACTCGAGTTCGAGATGAGGGATACAATGATAAACTTTATTAAGAGGCAATTTAAGCACGCACTCGTTTCCATTTAAGTCGAGATAGTACCATCAAAAGTCTGCCTGTCGGTTCGTTTTAAGAAGATTTGAAGATTTGACAAAAAGATTTTTGGAAAGCTTAATTTTGAGATGGCGAGTTGACTCTAAGGTACGAAGGGTGAGCTAAAATGTAGCGAAACCACTCTTTAAGGATTGAAATTCTCTCGAAGAAATAAAATAAAAACATTTTCTGCGCAAGTTGGAGTCAAACTCAACTCACTTCAATTTTGTTTTTTGGGCATCGGAATGTCTTACCACCAAAAAGACTTCCTATGAAAATTCTTTTTTTTTTAAAAAAAGTAGATGCAAAATTTATACGCTCCTTTGTTTAAGCCTTTTGCGTACTTGTAAAAACAGATTTTTTTCATTTAAAGATGCCTCAATTATTTCATGCAGGAAATTCCTGATTTAATGTCGCCATTTTGCTTGACGATTTATCAAATTTGAAATTTAGATTTGTAACAAGTGACCCAGAAATAGGGTTGAAGCCAAATATATTTTGAAAAAATATTTTGAAATTTTTTGAAAAACAAAAAAAAAAAATGGAACAATAGTGCTAATGGAAAAAATTACCAGACATTCTTTGTAAAAATCTAAAAAATTTTGCCTTATTTAAGAATCAAAGGCGATGTAAAGGGTTAACTAATAATAACAATAGAGAGTGCGTTATTCAAGGGACGATCCCCCCTCCCCTTGAAAAATTCCTGCGGACGCCTATGGCGATATTTTAGCATATCGATCTTACCTATTTTGGGGATAAATAAGCAAATTCGTTGACAAAAATATCGAAACACAAACCAATAGGGTGTTCACGATGTGGTGCATTTCTTTCCAAAATATGCAAGAAATATTCTAGGCTATGATCACATTCGTAGAATGTTGTTGTATTTTTATAATTTTTTTTTTTTATTAATTTTTACATTGTCAACGAATCATTTCATCACAAAAAGTGTCTACTAATCTTCCAAAATTTAAAAAATTTCATCCAACTACGTCCCACTATTGGAGCTATCACGTTCCACTATTGGAGTTATCCCGTTTTGAAAAATGGTCTAAAAAACATATTTTTCAAAAATTAGCGAAATGTTGTTAGTGCATGTTACACATAAAAAACGCAAACAAACATATTTTCTGTACTCTATACCTAACAAAGTTTTTACAAGAAGAGTTATATTTTTATAAAAAATCACCCGGGTGTCAAAAATATGTATAGTACCAGGAAGGTACCCCGAAAACTACCCGATTTAAACCATTTTAAGTACACAGCAATCACTTTATATTGTTAGCCTTCTGACCGAGTTTTGTTAACATCGATCAATTTCTGTGTTTACTTCCCATACAAAATAATGTAAAAAATTAATATAGGTCCAAGGGAGATACCCCTAGGGGTTGACAGATTTTAATAATTTTTTTGGTATTTGTTTTTAGATAGCTTAAATTTACTAAGCATACAAAATTTCTTTAAAATCGAACGACTCCTTGTATTTATTCCTCACTTTTGTATGGACTCGTCCTACTATGCGTCGCGGAAACTCCGCCTGTTCTCGCGAGCAGCCTGTCCAAACCGAGGATAAAGGAGGATGATCGCAGGCAACGGGTTCACCCTATCTGTAAATAAGAATGAACTCAGATTCTGGAGTTGGTCGCCCAATCTGGAAAGTAGGTAGATCGTTGACATGATCAACGTTAGCGTATGCCTACAAAGGAATAGCAATGATCCTTAAAATTTGTTAGCACGAGGATAGTCTTTACCTCGGATGGATAGTCTTATAAAGGCTGGTAAAAAACGATGTTTAACATGAGAGTTAATGAGGTGTTCAACTTGGGTACTCCGAGATGAAAAGTTTTTATCTTAGTAATCGGTACTCCGAGATGAAAAGTTTTTATCTTAGTAATCTCGGAGTACCAGTATTGAAAAGGTAGTAAGGTAAAGGAGTTAAATCCCTTTTGCCCAGGGAGACTATCGCAGGGCTGACCCTTTGGGGAGTATCGTGCTAGCTGTGGTAGTTCAATGTCGCGAACAGGTCTGTGCGATCGGCGTGGAGTTGCGCTTAATCAAGCGGGTGGCAATGCCCATAAATTGTCAGAGATGTTAGATAGGTCTCGATTTCCACCAATAAATGTAGACGGTGACCCAACTAATCACCCATAAATTAGTACTGTTGCAGTCCAACATTGGTTGCTATCCATACAGTATACTTATTAATTGAAAAATACACTTAAGTATGGTGTGTAACCGCTGTTGAAACTACTATGACAGGGCGTTGATCGCGTCTGGAGACATGGAAGTGACGCCCAGGAGATGGTTGGATGGACGTTAGTGTTTTGTTATTACGAAGGCAATTTGGAAAGTTAGTGAATTTTTTAATTTCCCGCGTAGCAACTTCAAATGCAACACTGATCCTGTCAACTACCATCTGAATGATTCATAAGTGGTTTACTGAATTCCGATGAGATCGTACAAGAACAAGTGACGCCGAACGTTCTGGACGCCCAAATGAGGTCACCACACCAGAAATGGTCACAAAAACTCGCGATATCGTGCTGGCCGATCGCAGAGTTAAAGTGCGCGAGATTGTTCAGGCCGTAGACATTTCAGACGAACGGGTGTGGAACATTTTGTGAAATCATTTGGATATGAAAAAATTATCCACGTTTGCTCACTCTCGATCATAAACGCGATCGTGTGACTGATTCAAAGGCATGTTCAGCAATGTTGATCAAAGAAGAATGATTTTTTCAGTCGATTAGTAATCATGGACGAAACATGGATTCATCACTACACACCAGAGACAGGAACAGTCGAAACAGTAGACTTCACCGACTGAACGTGCTCTGAAGAAGGCGAAGACGGTGCTATCGGCCGAAAAGGTTATGCCGACTGTATTTTGCGATAAACGCGGTATAATCTAAGTAGATTACCTTCCACCGAAAAGAACGATCAATTGCGCATACTATGCAGCCGAATTGGACCGTTTCAACGATGCTTTGAAAGAAAAACGTCCCCATGTGGCAAGGAAAAAAGTACTCTTCCATCAAGAAAATGCACGCGTTCACACATGCCTAGCTCCCATGGCAAAATTCCATGAATTGAACTACGAATTGCTTCGTCATCCAGCATATTCTCCAAATTTAGCCCCCAGCGACTATTTTCTATTTCCAAACGTGAAAAAATGGGTCGGCAGAAAGAAATTCACCACCAGAGAGGAGTTCATCACCGAAGCAGACACCTATGTTGAGGATCTTCCCTAAACGTATTTTTCGGATGGGATAAAAAAATTGGAGGAACGTTGGACAAAGTGTATCGAGCTAAAAGGAGACTATATTGAGAAATAAACCTTTTTTTGCCGTAAAAATCATTCCTTCTTTCATTTTTCGCGGAATTATAAAATGGCTCATATAGCATGGTACTAACATCCTGAAGATTTATCTGTTGGGTATCAATTACGCGAACATCGACTCCTTTGCCATTGAGCAACGTGGAATAAAGCCGATACGGCAGGTGTCTGTGTTCTCAAAATGGAATTTCTCTACGTCGTGGAGTTAGAAGCATATTCAACAGAAATGCAATATTCCTACATGGAATTATTTGTAATTTGGTTTTACAATAGCAAAAAATAATTTTTTGGTCCTAATAACGAAAATAAAAAAAAATTTTGAAGCCAACCAAAAGAGGCAACCGCTTATTGCACTAAAAATGCAACAATAATAAACAAACGTTGCACGCAATTATAACTTCATGACTATTGGCGCTGGTATATTTTATGAAAAGCTCAGTTTTGTGTGGCGTCCGTGGCGTAGTTGGTTAAAGTGCGTGGCCGCTATGTCAAAGAACCTGGAGACCCAGGTTCGAACCCCAGCAGCGACAGAAAATTATTTGAATTAAAATATTTTTTCTGTACGGACGCCACCTCTCTGCAGACAATGGCAAACCTCAGGGAGTAATCAAAATGCCATGTAAAGCATCTTGAGAACGAGAACATTCCGTTCATCGCCGTTCGGAGTCGGCGTTAAGCATGTAGGTCTGGTTCTCGGTCAATTCTGTACAAACTTAATAACACGCACAACACACCTGATCATAAGAAGCTAGGTTAAAGTCCTTTCAAGGGCTGAAATGGCCAGTTATTTATTTATTATTATTAAGTTGACCGAAAACATGATAAAAAAAAAACGAATTAATGGCTTCATGAGGCCTGTCAGTGAGCCCCTTAGAGTAACCTAAATGTACCCTGCATGAGCATAAAAATGAATAAGTATTACGACAAAAATTTGGATGGGGATTAGGACAAACATTAGAAAAAAAGGTGAGTCAAGAATTTGGATAAATATAGGGAGCAGGAATAAGACAAGGGATTGAACAAGGACTAGATCATGGAATTGGACAAGGATTATGACATGAATTCAGACAAGGATTGGGAAACGACTATGACAAGCATTGGCTTGTCCTTAAACAATATTTAGAGCAATATATGGAAATTGATACGGACAAGAAAAAGGACAAGAAATAGAACAAGAATTTGAACACACTAAGGACAAGATTTAGGACAAAAAAATGGGAAAAGAAGTAGGACAAGGACTAAGCAGAAGATTCGAAGAGGGATAAGGTCAGGTATTTGGACATGGACAGGAGTGTAGATAAGAACTACGATAATAATAAGGACAAATAACAGAATAAATATAAGAATGAGGACAAGTTGAGGAACTTACGAAAGGATAAGGACAAGAATAGGGAATTAAATTAGAGAAAAGCTGTCAAAACTTAAGGATGTGCCCACAATATAGACAACTTCTTTTTTTAGGTTAGTGTTTAAACCATGATACAATTACACAAGGTAGGAGTGACAACTGGCTTTTTTCTCCCCAGGGTCTTGCACCGACTGTTATTTGCCTGTATATTTTGTTTTCTATTTTCTTTTCTTTTTTTTTCGTTCTCTAATTTATACTATTTTTGACAGTTGGTGCAAGAAACATTCACTTTTACCTTGTATAATTGTATCATGGTTTAAACCAGTGGTGCTCACTATATGGTTTACCATATTCCGCGGGCATCGTTTGTTGTTGAGCTGTGTTTGAATCGGCTTGCTGTGTTTGTACACTGCGTAAAAGTTTGTTTTTTCTGCTGTGCTTTAAATTTCAAGTCAGTATGCTTTAAGGGTTCATGTTGTGTGGGAGTCGCTCGCTGTTTTATTTATGAATGTACGTTAACTGGTGTGAAAATTGCCAGTTGTCACCCCTACCTTGTATAATGGTATCATGGTTTAAACGATAGATGTAGAATTTAAACTCAATAATTGTTGACCTCATAACGGTCTAATGACATTGCCTATAACATGGCCTATAATTATGATTTTGTTCTTCTGTTTCTTCAAACAGTGGTATTTTACTTAGTTCTTCACCCTTTTTTAAATTTTATGATAAGATTGTAGGAGTGATTATTATCCTGCGATAGAGAAGAGAAAATAGTCTAAAATTTTTGATTTAGGCCCTTGAAATAATAGCCAAAATTTTAAAAAAATTTTAAAACTAATGTAAAAATTAGAATTTTATCACACTGTGAAATAATAATGTTGTCCTAGCCAAAGAAGTTTTCCATTTTTTTAAGGCAATTTTTTTAGATACGCTTAACGGACTATTTCAGACATTCGCCTGCATCGCCTTGACCCTTATTCCGATGCTGATATTTCCACTAGTTGAGGTTATTTACGTAATTTATAAATAATTTTGTGGTTTTATTTGTCACGTTTAAAATTTTTTTGCACGTACAAAAAAGAAGGCGACATTTTATAGAGTTATAGCTTTGGCAAAAAAGGGAAACAGAAATGTTAACAGGAATAAATAAAAAAAAGTAAAAATAAATGCCAAGGTTAGCCGACAAAAAATTATGACATGACATTACAGACTTAAATTGTAATTGAAATGACCACATTGAGATATATTTGACATTTTTCATTAATTAATTATTTTAAAATTTTTATTGAGCTATTTTATTTCTATCTAATGGTTAAAAAAACACGTTTCATGGAAACAAGCGTCATTATTATCATTAACATAATTTTTTTATTGCCTTGTTTTTGGTTAAAATCTTTAAAATGGAGGATAATATGGTATGAAAATTCCTCGGAAAAACGCTCATTATAAAAATAATGGTTAATTTGATTAATTGCTAATAATTTGATTAAAATGATTTATTGCTCAAAAATTCTTATAAATTCCTTAAATTAAGTATAACACAATAATATTTCATATATTAATTTAAACAGTTGTACAAAATCCTTAACTTTTTCTTATTTTAAGGATAAAAATAATTAAATATTGATGACATTTATTCGGTTTAATATAATCAAAAATAACCTTTTTTTCGCTCTGTGGTTTCATGCTGGTATGAACCAAAAAAAAAATATAAATTAAAAAAACAAGCCATTTGTAAACAAGCCACACTCAAGAACTTGACTGACATACAAACTAACTGTAAACAAAAGTACCAGCCACAAAGGCACAAAACCTCAAATCAACACAATTCACTTGAGGACGGAAAACTTGAAAACAAGAGCATCCCAATAAATAGAGTGTTTGTTACATAATCGAAGCATCCATTCAGGTTGCCACAAAATAAAATCATTTCATTTTATCTCAAATTTATAGATACCTAGAAGTTGAATGTATAGCTAAGTTTATCGATATCGAATAGGTCAAAGATTGTGTGCAACATTTGGAGCAAATAAAAAATATTTTCCCTTTATATGAAATTTGTTTTTTTTTTTTTTTGCACATCCAAAGGAAACACGCTGTGGGCATATATTTCTTTGCAATAAAGGCAAAATTTTATAGCTATCAATATACTACAACAATACAACAATAATGATTTGTTGTCCTTTATTTTTGAATGCTGCTCAAGTTCATATATCCTGAATTAAGCTATTTTGCATATTAATGTGTATGCATGTAAAATAAGTAACAATCACAACACAAGGATGCGTTTGATTCGAGACGAAGAAAGGAGATGCTTTTTCAAGGTTTCACCACTCAAACCACAACACCTAAAATACATTGACTTGGCTTTAATGGGAGTTACACTCTCAAAATATAGTGTGTATTTTTTAGAGGTGTAGAAAATTCAATTGAAATAAAATAGTGAGATTAATAATTTCAAACTGAAAATTTGCTTTCTTAGAAAAATAATTTTATATCATTTGTGAACGGAGAGAAATAATATTCTTATGTTAAGTAAATATTTTGTTTGATCTAAAAAATTTTAAATTAAGCGTCATTCAAACACAAAACAAGCAGAAAAACTGAAATTAAGAAAAATAAATTTATAATGAACATTTATTTCTAAAATAAATGATTGCTTGAAACAAGAATAAAATACTTGATTCTAGAACTTGGAACAAGACTTGAATCAAGACAATATTTTCTCGCGATAAATTCGCAAAGAATTATTTTAGTTTTCAGCAAATTGTTTACTTGAATCACTTTTCTCACTTCAACTTATATTGACATTCTTATAATTCACAACATGTTTACATGAAAACATGTTTAAGATGGTGCGGATTAACCCTTAAGTTGGAATCCACCCAGTCACTGTTTCTATGCAAGATTTCTTATGAAATACTAATTCTTTATGTTTTGTTTGGCATGTACCTTTTAATGGTAAAAATAATCTTGAATTTAAGTAAAACCACACTTTTCTTAGGTTTAAGCAATTAATTTAATCCTTATAACTCAGAGTTTATAATGTGGCTGGAAAACACCCAGAGTTAGTTGTGCCGCAACTCAGCAATAGGTTAGTGATCCAGGGCTAACTATGTCATGGCACGCAGTGTCTTATCTTTTACTTTATTTGGAAACAAGTATGTCCAAGTAACTAGGGATGGGCAAAAACGGTCGGTATTTGAGTGCGATAGGTTTTTTTTTAAAAAAAAACCGGTTTTTTCGGTGTTTTTTTTAGATATGAAACACCGCAACACCGGTGGAAAATGTCAAAAACCGACCGAAAAATGCAACCGGACAAAAACGCAGCAAAGATAAAAAAAAGCAAATAAATGAAAATTTCCAATAAGCAAATGAGTTTGTCTAAAATGAAAAGTGAAGTGTGGCGTTATTTTAAAAAAATAAATGATAGTTTGGCAGAGTGTAATCTTTGCAACAAAAGATTGAAAGTGTCAGGTGGCACATCAAATATGCGCCAACATCTAGGGAACAGGCACTCAGTGAAGATGCCAAGAAAGGTGAGCTTTTTTAGATATTTTACTTTTTTAAATTATTTTTTGTTGTTTTAGCAATCGGTGCTCCACGATGATTCTGACTCTGACTCTTGCCCCTCTACGGCAATTTCATCGTCAATCCGCAGAACTTTCTGGTTCCCACGAAAGTTCGTCGCCTGCTGCTGTTGGTACTTCGCTAGTTGCAGCTACTGCGTCCTCTGACATAGTAAATCTATGTAACGTTTCGCCTAATGCTCATTGACCGCCGATCTGTGTACCATCAGTAACTCTTCTAGGAGTTTCCTTGTCGTCACTCTTCATTTTGTTCAAGAATTTCAATGTATGAAACACTAGAAATACTGAGTCTGATTTAGTTTCTGCACCGAGAAAGAAAAATAGTAAATCCAAAAATTTAAAAATTGGCAAAAATTATTTTTAAGAAATTTTACTGGGTTTGAATTTATTTAGACAAATTCTTTCTCCGGCAGAAAATAACCAAACAGAGTCTGTCATGCTGGGTCTGAGAAGACTCGTAAAAGCACACACGGGCCAGAATATTTGTGATCATCTAAGGGCAATTTGCACCGAATTCAAGATTAATAGCGAGAAAATAGTGGCAATGTGCAATAGTGGCAGGTGCCTCAAATATACTTTGCGCAGCAGAACTATTTTTGGGCAAAGGCAAAAACTTAATTTGCTTTGCACATACTCTAAACTTAGTGGTGCAAGCTGGTCTGGAGGATATCGCCAATAGTTTGCTTTTATCGACTTTAGATAAAGTGAAAGATGTAGTTGCGTTTGCTCGAAAAAGCAACAATTTTATGGATGCACTTCGCGCCGAACAAACAAAGGATGGAATTTCTGAGGGTATGCAGAAAACGTTCATTCAATCGCTAAAAACACGATGGAGCTCAACCTTTTATATGATTGAGCGATTTGTAGAACTTCATCCTTATGCTGTGAGAGTTTTTTCAAACATAAGCTTCGAGAACGCACCTCAAATGCTCACTTGGAATGAGCTTTCAATTCTACAAGAGATCATCAAAGTTTTGCGGCCGTTTGAAGAAGCCACCACAGAAATTTCTGGGTCGAACTACGTCACGGGCAGCCTAATAATGCCCCTTATTGCTTGTCTTTTGAATTTCTTGGATAATCCTTCTTTTTCTGCTGCTCCAGCCAAGCAATTGTGCCTAATATTAAAAGAAAGGCTAATTTTTTATAAGCAAAAAAACTACGACAGCAATGTATTGCTAAATTCAACAACACTTGGATCCACGTTTCAAAAATGTTTACTTAAAGGCGACAGTGGCGGCTGACTCGGTGTCGAAAATTGTAAGAGATATAAAAATTCTTAAAAAGGAAGCGGGCGAAAAGGAAGAAGAACCAAGACACATTTCACACAGTGCCCTTTGGTCGTCACATGAACAAACTTTTTCGACTGTTGTACGTAATGAACATCCAGATCGGAGTACTATTGTGCCAAGCGAGCTAACGATGTATATCAGGCAGGCAATTATGCCACGAGCAACAGACCCTATCAAGTTTTGCAAAAATAACATGGCATGTATTGAACATTTATCCACAACGGCCCTTAAGTACCTTATAGTACCAGGCAGCTCAGTGCCATCTGAGAGGCTTGTTTCTACAATCAATGATGTTGTTTCCGACGAAAGAAGTCGCCTAGTGGATTCACACATTACGCAAAGAGTTTTTTTAAATCGTATAGACGGAAAATACTGGTCCAAATGCAAGTAAATCCATCAGATGGATCTTATGATTGAAAGCAACACCGTTAGTATTCATGCGATCTCACTTACATTGAATTTCCTATTTTATTTCAGTCAACTTTAGTACCCTTATCTTATATAGAATTAGTAAACAGTAATATACTTACTATTTTATTAGTTAAAAGTGAATATATACATTGATCTCAAATGCTTTAGAAGCCAGAAAATTTCAATTGTTTTACTTCTTAAAAACCATGATACACCCAGCAGAAAAGTGGACCAAATTTGAAATAGTTCTGAACTAGTTCCAAAAAATACCAGTACTAGTTCCTCTACAATATCCTTCAACATTGATCGAACTGACGCTTTTTGCGGGTTAATGTCATAGGAAAAGACAATTGTCTCCATAAACACTCCTTTTCAGCATATTTGAAATAGTTCATTAGGAACATTTTTAAATTGATTGCTTTCGCAGATGCCTGGAAGTGGTTCTTTTTTAACTAGTTTTAAAGTGAACATTTTAAAAGTGTGAAAATTTAATGAACTGGAACAAAGGTCCTAAAGACCTAATTTGTACGATCTTTTCCATCCTTTTCTGGCTTTGATTTTTTCCATCCCCAATGTCTATAGACATTTTTTTTCTTGTTATTATTTTTTCTTGTGGCGTCCGTGGCGTAGTTGGTTAAAGTGCGTGGCCGCTATGTCAAAGATCCTGGAGACCCAGGTTCGAACCCCAGCAGCGACAGAAAATTATTTGAATTAAAATAATTTTTCTGTACGGCCGCCACCTCTCTGCAGACAATGGCAAACCTCAGAGAGTAATAAAAATGCCATGTAAAGCTTCTTGAGAATAAGAACATTCCGTTCATCGCCGTTCGGAGTCGGCGTTAAGCCTGTAGGTCCATTTTTCGGTCAATTGTGTACAAACTTAATAACACGCACAACACAATTGATCATAAGAAGCTAGGTCAAAGTCCTTTCAAGGGCTGAAATGGCCAGTTATTTATTTTTTTTTTTTTTATTATTTTTTCTTGAGCCCACCCTATTTTAAAAAATAGCCACAACGCGTTTATTTTTTCAGCAATACTTTTGAAAACAAAATCAAAGTTTGTTCTACACTGAACGCCTTTTGCACTTTTTCAGAGCTACTTCGATCTGCGCTAGAAATGAACTAGTTCACTTTATCAATTGACTAAAATAACTGCTGGGCAGTAACAAGGTAGATGCCTCAGAATCTAGCTCTCCAGATATGTTCTTCTTACTTTTCTCAAACAAAGGAAAATTTGTCAAAAATTTTTAGAGTTTTGTTTTGATTTTTTGAAAATAATTTGTTTTGTTTTAATTTTTTTTATATAAATGACAGATAAGAGCTACTTGAAAATAAAATTCAATTTATATTTTGAAAATTATTTGAAAGGTTACTTCGATATGGCGACAGAACAAAGCTACATTATATATTTTTCTCTACCTTGCATCTACCTTACGATTGTATCATGTTAAAAACTGAGTTTTCTGTTGAACTTTTTCTTATAAGCTATATTATAAAAAAAACACACCTGTCAAATTTGCTTTATTTTAAAGTGAAAATTGTACAATAGAAACATTGGATTTTTTAGAATGTGCAATATTTAATGAACGTTCTACTTAAAATAAAGTCAATGAAGAATTTTTAGAAACTAGTGATAAAACAGTTCTTATTTTTTAACTGTAATATATACAAAATATTGCGAATTTTCTAAAAATGTTTGATGGATTTAAGGCAGGATAAAAAACCTACAAAAATTTTGTAAGCTGCTTTTAAAAATAATTCTTTAACGCTTTCATGCCCAATGTTACCTGTAGGCAACATTCATATTAATGCTCATAAAATCATTGTTTATAATTCTTTCACAATTTTTTGTTTGTTGGCCAATTATTTAATATGTTTTGCAAGCTTACTGACAGAATTTCCGTTATAAGCATTGTCAGTAGTTTTTTTAATAGCTGTTCTTCGTAACACGTCCAAAAAAAATATTCGCAAAAAGTGAGTGTGCATTAAAATAATATAAAAATAAAACGAAACATAACTTTTCAATGAAAGGTATACCTATTTATTAGTTGAAAATAGACGTGCAAAAAACATAGAATAATAGATAAAAAGCTTTCAGATTTTTCTCAGGAAACTTCATATTAGCAAAATTCATCATCTCATAAAAAATAAACCATAATACATAGGACTTAAAAATTGATACCACTAAATGTTTACGTTTATACATACAAGAATCTGTATGGCCTTACAAATATTGTAGATCATCCCAAATAAATTCGGACATAAAAGGGTTAGAGTACAATGTGTATATTTTTAAAAAATATCTTTAAAAAACGGTCGGTTTTTGGGAAAACCGGTGTTTTACTTCGGTTTTTAGTTTCGGTTGAAAACCAAAATTTGAAAAACCGGTTAACCGAAAAGTAGGTTTTTTTTGTCAATGTGCCCATCCCTACAAGTAACGCAACAGATAGGACACTGCTCCTTCGAACCATGCTATAGTTTGTCAATCCGCGTCATTTTAAACATGTTTTCATGTAAACATGTTGTGAATTATAAACATGCCAATATAAGTTGAAGCATAGAATGCTTGATTCAAGCGTTTGTTTAAATTTGATTTCGGCCATGTGGGAAGAATAGTGTTCACCAAATATTTCCTTTAGTAAGTCGATTGCTTGACTCAGTATATGCCATGTGGCGTTGGAAAAACATGTCTGCTTTTTCAGTTGGGTTTCGAACCTAGGTTCGCATTGCCACCGAGTAGTTCATACACTAACGCACTCGGCTACCGGCCGCCATTAAATTTGGGCATGAAATAATCGAAAATCATGGCTCTATAGCACTCGTTTAAAATAATTTCTTTTGTTTTCAGAACAATTTTTATTCTGAAGTAATTTTTAAAGTCTATGGGCTCAAAGTTTCTTATTTCTTTTAAAATATTCACATGCAAATATATTTTTTTTTTGGCAACCTTTTGCTTTACCTATTTGCTTATTTTTTTTTATTTCAGTAACCGCAAATAGTGATTATCGCTAGGAGGGATGTGCAATTGCCAGCAAAAGTCGACTTCGACTTTTTTCAGCGAAAGAAATGTAAAAGTCGACTCACCGACTTTTTGAACATTTAAAACTCGACTTTTCCCGACTTTTTTCGAATTACCTTTCTATCGCTATTATTCGGAAGTTAAGAAGCAAATGTTTCAATATGAAAATGTGTTTTATTTAAAAAAAAAAGACAAAAACAAGGTACTTCAGTTCATAAATAAAATAAAAAAAAAACAAAACAAAATATTGCAATTTTAGTTCTTAAATAGAAAATATCGCATGCTAATGACAAGAGGGTTACATCTCAAAATTTACAAATTTTCAGGAGAAGGAAAAAAGTGCTTTATTAAATGTAAACACAAGAGGGATCCACTGACACCTTCTCTTTCGTTGGGTTCACTTGATGATCGCTTGCAAGCTACCAGAATGTTGTGGGCAACTCTCAAGTGGCCTGCAAGCGTTGTCATACTGTTATTGAATTTTAATTCATTCCTACACTTTTTACAAATTACTTTCGTATTTGCAACTTTATCAAAATATTGCCTAACACTACTGGGGGTCATACTAATTCATTTTTATTACAAATCAATTCCTATTTCAACAGAAATCTTAGAGTGTCTTAGAGCGCGAATAATTAAAGCTTTTACATCAGTGTTTGCCACAGCCTATTCCCGCGGACATTTTTGCTTTTGTGTTTGCATAGACAACACGAAAGAGTGAATGAGACAAATATTATGGCTGTGGCAATCACTGTTTTACATTTATCGAAACAAGAGTTGCCAATACAACTTTATTTCTTTTTAAGCAACGAATTCGTTTATCTGATTAGAGAAGAAAAGTTCTCAAAATAAGAGCATGTGGAGTCAGTAGCGTAAGAATTTTGTTTCGCTTAAAAAGAAAAAGTCGTAAGCAAAAATCGACTATCGACTTTTTTGCATATTAAAAAGTTGATTGCAAAACCTCGAAAATTATCAAGCAAAAGTCGATTCTCGACGAATTTCCACTTCGAGTTGCACATCCCTATTCGCTGGCAGTTTTATAAAAATTTTTATGTTTTTATTATAATTTTATCGATCAGAAATAAAAATTGAAAGCAATTTTTTTAATTTATTTTTAATTTAACATTTAACATTTTTTGAATGAAATAAAATTAATATTTATATTGCTTTTTTTTCGATCAGAAATAAAAATAATTTTTTTATTGATATTTCTCCAAGCAGAAATGCATCCAAACAATTGTTCGTTTTATTAAAAAAACAAATTCTACACCTCTTGCTGATACACTCTTTACTTGTGTATCTGTACCATAGCTGTTAAGTAATGATTACTCGTCGTAATCATTACTTATTAAATTCTTTTTTTCAAAAACGTAAAATAATTGATTAAGTACGATTCTTTTCTGTTTGTAATCGTAACCACATGATTACGATTACAAATAGTCAAAAAATAACAACGATTACTTGAGATTACTCAAAGTAATCCAACAGAATCAAAAGGATTCAAAAAATAATCCGATTACTTTTCGAGATTATTTTTGATTCTTTTTGATTATTTTAAGAATATCAGTGTTAGGTACAAAAAATATTGTAACATTTTATTAAAAAAAAACCAAGTTATGTATTTCACTATAAAAAAAAGATTGACAAAAAACAAGAACGAGAAAAATAATGCATTATAGTACAACATAAACGAAACAAAAATAAAACCTTTTTACTCTAAATTACTATTTGCATTCATAAGAACTAATTTTTTAAAAGAAAAATCAGACAATGATTGCCATCTTAAAGTGTTTACTATGCCGGCAAAAAAAAAATGGTCTTTCAACTGGCGCTGAGAGCATTAAAGGAGTATTGAATGAAAGAAATGGTTCCTTCAACAAGCCATACTTTTGCCAAATCATTTCAGCACTGGAATTGTGATGCAAGTATATAGCAGAAGAGTTGGTCTGTTGGGATCACTAATCGGGTTTAACGGTGTCCTGTGATGAACCAGTTGTGTCAATTTTATCATCACTTTCACAAAATATTCCGTACTTTAGACTGAAATTCTTAAAATAATCAAAAAAGAATCAAAGATAATCTTTAAAAGTAATCGAATTATTTTTTTGAATACTTTTGATTATTTTTGATTATTTTGCGTAATCTCGAGTAATCGTTATTATTTTTTGATTATTTGTAATCGTAATCAATTACTAATCATACAATTCTTGCTTAAGGATTATATAATCATTACAACTCTTTTTAAAAAATAATCTGATTGATTACTAATCGTAATCGCAATTTAACAGCTATGATTTGTACAAGAGGTGTGGCAACTCACATACAACTCAAACACCTCAAACGTGATATCATGGCACTAATGACCATGTCACTAATGACCATGTCACTATAGTTCACTAGTAGCCTAGATTTTCGAAATTTGAGACAAATGTCAAAATGTTACCAGACTGAACTAGTCAAGGTGGAATAATTATAAGGTGTTCTCATCCCATGATATTTTTCAATATATATTTTTACATGCTGCCTTATTTTGACAATTTGACTGGTTTTATGGAAACGTTTTTGTATGAAAATGTCAAAATAAGGCAGCCTTCTTTTTTCTGAGAGAGATATTCTCTGGATTAGACAACGGACTATGACATGCATCAAATAACTAGCTGATATATAATGCTAAAGGTTGGTGAATAACCCCAAAAAAAATAATAAATAAACTGGCCATTTCAGCACTTTAAAAGACTTTGACCGAACTTCTTATGATCAAATGGTGTTTTGTGTGTTATTAAATGTTTGTACACAATTAATCGAGAACTGGACTTAGTAGTTTTATGCCGACTGCGAACGGCTAATATGCATGTTCTCAAAAAGCTGTACATGGCATTATTTACTCTCTGAGTTATTATCTGTAGAGAGTTGGCGATCGATCAGAAAAATTAATTTCAATTGGAAAAAATTTTCTGGAAAAGGATTCGAAGAACCTCGGATCTTGCGGCTTCAAAGTTTGCACTGAGTTGTTCAAACACTTTAACGCACTTGGGCACAGCCGCCACACCTGAATAACAAGGGTTATATTTGCTACGTATTATTTGTATATTTAATTATTATCAGCCAAAAAATGCAATTGGAATTTTTATTTTAAACAGGGTTAAGACACTCTGATGCAATTCAGATGCTTGTGGGTGTTTGTTCTGTTCACACTTATTTTTATCTGGGTTAAATTGAAAAAATCCTAAAGTTAAGATACTTTTATATTTAGTTTTTTTTTTTTGGGTTTTTTTTTTTAATTTGGCAACTCATTTACTGCTCATTGTTAATTTGATTTTTATGCTGATTAGCAGTTCAAAGATTTGCGTTGTTGCAACATTCATATTCACACGTTAATGCGAAAAAATCGTACTTTTAACAATTTTGCAATTTACATTGACTCGTTAATTCTACTTGTAGTATTATTATAATATCAAGACCTCACCGCTTAAGAGAAGATAATTGGCAAGAAAGACAAGCATTCGAAGATACAATTTTTATCAACCAACCCACTGAACCACAAGCGAAGGTTAGGCGAAAAAGTTACCGTTGTGTAAACGTTTTCTTCGAGTTGTCTTGCGTTGTTGTAAAAAAAGTAAAATTTCACAAAAGACAAAAATTTATTCATTTTTTTTAAACATTTACATTCGTAAAATGATTAATTTTTTAATCAAAATATAAGCTTTTTATAATATACGAGTTCAGAAAGGAATTAGAAATAAGAACTTTTTTTAGAAATGAGCTTGTAATCTGATCATAAATATTTTATTGTGTACACTAAGGGAAATAACGCATATTAGCATTATCCACTGAGTATAAATTTTATTTAAATATTTACGTGGATAAATCAAATGTTTTCCTTACAACTCGTTTTTTCCCGTATTTGAATTTTTTTTATACCACACATGCACACATATTCCATACAAGCAAGCAGCAACAGCATCGCACACGTACACACATATTCCGACAAGCAGCAACAGCATCGCACTCTGTTCCTGCATTTTATTTCTTGCAGTTGCAACCTTAGTTCTTATAATTCTCATTTAGTTATTGTTGCAAGGAAAATATAGCCGCATGTTTGGCCAATTTTCTTTGTAAGTGCGATTGATGATCGCAAAGTAAATAGGGTTTGAATGACAACCGTACATTTTCTCAAAAATGTCTTGCACCGGTTGTCATTTGCCTGCATATTTTTGGTATTTTATTTTTCAATTTTTGTTTCTCTAGTTTACTGTCAAAATAGTATAAATTAGAGAACAAAAAAAGTAAAAAAGAAAATAAAATATACTAACAAATGCCATTTGATGGACGCATCTCGTGGGAAACATTCTAATATAAAGGGTGTTTTTTTTAGGGGTTTGTTTTTCGAATAAAGATAAAGCTGGCATTTTGTGGTCAAATCGGGCAACTCTAATGTCATTTATGTTCAGTTTGGTTTGCCATTTCATCATGAACAGGTTGACAAAAGAACAACGCTTGCAAATCGTGCAAATTTATTTCGAAAATAATGGTTCAGTTTGCGAAGTTTACCGCAAGCTCCGTCCATTTTATGGTCGACATAATCGTCCATCAGAGCAATTAATTCGGTTAACCATGGGTCGTTTTCGCACTACGTTTACTCTATGTGATAATACGCATCCGCAGAGACGTCGAACAGTGCGCACCGAAGAAACAATTGCCGCTGTAGAGCAAAATGTTGAAGAGGACCCGAATGAATCGATTCGCCACCGTGCACAGCAATTGGAGCTTTGTCCATCAACTTTATGGAAGATTTTGCGCAAAGATCTTGGCTTGCGACCTTACAAGATCCAGCTTGTGCAAGAATTAAAGCCGCAATGCGCATTAAACCATGCAATGCGTCGTGATTTTGGTGTATGGGCCGAAAATGAGATTGATCTCGATGCTGATTTTCATCGCAAAATTTTGTTCAGTGATGAGGCTCATTTTTGGTTGAATGGCTACGTCAACAAGCAAAATTGCCGCATTTGGAGTGAAGAGAATCCACATGAGATCCTTGAGACGCCATTACATCCACAAAAACTGACTGTTTGGTGTGCTCTATGGGCTGGTGGAGTCATTGGGCCATACTTCTTCCGAAATAATGCTAGAGAGTCAGTTACCGCTAATGGAGACCGGTATAGAGCCTTGATAACCGACTATTTTGTTCCCGAATTGGATGGCATGAATGTGGATGAGTTGTGGTTCCAACAAGACGGCGCTACATGCCACACAGCGCACGTCACAATCGACTTATTGAAGGAAACATTCGATGAGCGCATAATTTCGCGGAATGGACCTGTCAATTGGCCACTAAGATCGTGTGATTTGGCACCACTGGATTATTTTCTTTGGGGATATGTGAAGTCGCTCGTCTACGCCAACAAACCAGAAACGTTAGGGGACTTGGAGGCCAAAACATTCGTGGCGTTATTGCCGACATACGGCCCCATATGCTCGAAAAAGTGGTTGAAAATTGGACCTGTAGAATTGGCTTTATTCGAGCCAGCCGCGGCGGCCACATGCCCGAAATCATATTTAAACATTAATGGCATAAAATTATCCTTCCAATAAAGCCAAATTGATGGACATTAAAACGATTTTCTTGTGTTTTATTTCAATTCGAAGTTCTATACCTCTAAAAAAAACACCCTTTATTTGTTTTTAATTTCAATATTTTTATATAAATTTTCCTTAAATGCGATAGTTTTATTTTCAAATAGTAAATATTGGAAAGATATTTAAATATATTCGTGCATAATTTTAATATATTTTTTATTAATTTTATTTTAAATATTTTAATATTTTATTTTATTAAAAAAGTATTTAAATAAATTTTAAATATTTACGTGGTCGATTTAAATAAATGCGTTATTGGTGCAAAAATGACTCGCTTTTTGGATAAATTAAAAAAGTTTTTGGATAAATTTAATATTTTTTCCCTTAGTGTATATATAATAGTTTTTGTTAATAAATAAGTGCGAAAATTAATCATAGTTATCCTTTTTTCAGTATATTGATAAGTACGCTGCTCGTTGATGACGTCATTATGCCTGGGAAGTAGGTGTGGTTTACATCAAAGCGAGTTTCCACACATCAACTCAAAAAAAAAAGAGTTTAATCAATCGAAATGTGAAATTAATGGGTCATCCACCTTACAGTCCCGACTTGGCACCTAATGACTTCTTCTTGTTACCTCATATTAAGAAAACATGCGTAGCGAGGATTTTTCTACGCCCGAACAGGCCTTTGTAACCTTTGTAAACCTAGTTTTGGAGGTCATGTTACACATTTTTTGTTTTGTTTTTCTTTGTACTAAATAATTTTTTTTTTAATTTTCTTACCTTAGAAAAAAAATACCTTAAGACTCAAAAATGTGCTAATTTAAACAAGTTGCGAATTAATAGCAACAAAAAAAAATCAGGTAAGTATTTCGGAATATAAGCTCTGAAGTATTGTCTCTAGAAATGTAAAATTTTTATTTAATGAATTAAAAGTAAGCATTTAAAGTTATTGTGCCCAAAGGCATCGGTATGCATTAAGCATTTAAAAACTGTCTTGTAAATTATTAATTTTTTTTTTCAAATTTTATCTAGAAAAAATGGAGGGTTGGAGAGAAATACGATAAAATCATTTATCAAGTATGACAGATAAAGAAATAGAGGAATTTTTGATGGAAGAGTAATGAACATGGTAGATGTTGGAAGCTTCGAAATTAGTAAAGAAGAAGTATTAACGGAAGAAGAGAACAATGAGGCCGAGCGGAACTGGGGTAATGTTGAGAGTGAAGAAGTAAATAGTTATGTATTAGAATTTCCAATTTGGACTTAATACTGATCACACCCAGCACACCTGGAGCTAGAGAAAAATATTCTGAAAATGGGGACGAAGATAGTACGTCGCCTTGCCGCCAAAAAAGCCTTTGAACATATGAATCAGGCAATTACCATTCAATTAGACAATTCAATAGTAGGAGTCCTCACGGGTCACTGTCTAATCGGAATGCATACTTTTCAGTAAGGACTCATATATAATAATTTTTACAGAAGCTGCAAGTGTGAAGAAGTGGTAGAAAATGTTCAACAGTTCCTCTGCGAATGACCGACACTAACAATAAGGAGAATAGCAACTCTGGGATATCCGTACCTAACTGGACTTTTCGAAGTCTCATGCCTGGATATTTAGCATATCCTAAAGTTCAACATCCGTTCGAACTGGTTTGCTGAGGAGGGAAATCTTGCATAGGTTCAAAAGATATTATGTGGTATCACAACGGGCCTGCACTGGCCTAAGTGTTCAAGTCGTTTGTCGGTTCAGCCTCCTCAACCATGTATGCTAAAAATGGCATTCTATGTCAAGTAGTTAAAATAAAAAGTTATTTTGTTGCTACAAGTGTTGGTACGTTGGCCTTTTGGCATTCTTTTATTTATTTATTTTTTAAAATACTGATATCAAATTCTTGGCTTGTGACATAAAAATCATCTAAGAATTATTTTTAAAAATTAAATAAAAATTATGCATTAGAGGGTTAACCAAAATATTACCTGCATCGTTTCATAAACAAAAGAGTAATGAAGATTTAAAAAGTGAGTTTTTGCGAAAAATTATGAATTTCATATGAAAAATATAATTTCAATTAAATTCGGCTGAATTTACTGGTTTATTTGATTCTACGAAATTATTTGTTAGGTTTTAATAAGAACAAATAAAAAAAATCATAAAAAATAGCTGAAAATTTCGTTATTATAATAAAAAATGAAATGAACGCATTTATAGCAAATTATTTCATATATTTTACAGCAAATTATTTCTGATTGTAATATCATGTCTACACAGAGATTTTAGTTGAAGTTTCCAGTACAAAGTTGAGTTTTGCCATTGCACGCAAAATAAACTCTTGAGTTCCCCAGTACAATTTTGAAGGATGAAACTCAACTAAACTCAACTTTATTTCTGTATTTATCAAAACTCAATTTAGAAATTAAGAAATGCTTAAAAGTATGCTAATGTTCATATAAAAAGTTACGTTCAGATGCAACTTTTTAGATGACAAAGTAAGTTCAACTATTTTGTGTTGAGAAATGTCATAAACAGCTGTCCTAAAATTTTGCAATTTAATATTTGCAAAAAATAAACAAAAAAGCGAAGAAAAAAACTTGGGCAAGTGTAGAAAATGGGGGCTTCATATCAGTATGGGCCGATAAAAATCCGATTTGCGCAGCGCAAGAAAGAACTTTCGTGTGTACGCAGAGATGGCTGCAGACTTGTCCTTAAGTGGAATTGATGTCACGGTGATGGATGTGTCGAAAAGTAAACAAAAGTAAACAAAGAAATATCACACTAAACACAATTCTGCCCACGCATCTCTGTGTGAACAGCTAAGGTTGAACTCAAACTAAACTCTCTGTGTAGACATGGCATAAGAGTGATACTAGCAAAATCTTACTAATTTAAGGGGGGGGGGGGGGGGGTAAGGTTTGACAACTTTTTTTTTCATTTTTTTTTATTTTTGTTTCTGAAAGTACAACATCTGAAGAATATTGTATTAAATTTTTAGGAAATTCGGCGCAAAACTAACGAAGTTATAGGTACAGTAGGTTGAATGACCGTACCTCCAACTAAGTGTTACTTAGTGTACAAAACTTTAAATCGATTTTCCCAAACATGTAATTTTTAAAGTCGGTGACCAGCCTACAGAAAAAACTACTGAACCGATCGTTTTGAAATTTTGTACACATATTTTACATATAAGTAGGTCTCTAGTGACGTTGAGTTTTTAAAAATTTTTTAATTACTAACAATTTTACAATAACAAAAAACAAAATCGTAATTTTTGCTTCGAAATGGTGCCAAAAATTGAAAAATTGAAAAAACTCGACGTCACTGGAGAGATAAAGTAATAAACTAAAGAAAGCATTTTGATTTTTTGGTTTCAGATGATACAGTGATGCTGTAGACTGGTCACCGCACAAAGACTTTTTTTCGAGACACCTGCGGAGTTCTTCAATAAATCCGTTATTTCTCTCTATTTTTTAACAAAATTTTTTTTAATATTCTTAAAATATTGTACTTTTATATAATAATATGTAAAATGAACCTACAGTAATAATTTTCTCTAAAAAAATTAATAAAAAGGGTATTTTTTAGACGAAACAAACCGATCATTCGATCAAACAGCAAAATAAACTGATAAAACAAAAAAGTCAGAGTAAAAATAAGAAAACAAAAACAAAAAAAAAAAAAACGACTACAACAATGAAAAACCCCCCTCACAAGAATATAATCGATCATTGTTTATCAGTGGCGGATCTAGGATTAGCCAAAGGGGGGCCTAAACAACACTTTTGTTTGCCAAAGGGGGGACTGAAACGTCTTTTTGGACTTTTATCATTTTTTTCCATACAAAAAATTCTCCAAGGAGGGGGCTGCAGCCCTTTCAGCCCGTATGTAGATCCGCTACTGTTCTTTGTGTACATGAAGCTCATGCAAACTTCATGAAGAATGATCACAACAAGCCAACTCTGTTACACAAAAAAATGTAATGAAAATAAAGTTGTGTGTTGTGTGCTTTAAGCAAATGATTGTGAGTGAAGATATGTGAATTTTCTGAACCCTAGTAAAACGAGCACAAAATAGCTCTCTTTTATTATTTGAAACATTCAAGTTAAAGGTAAATAAAAACTATTCAATGTACATAGAGAGAAAAAATCAAGAATGTTAATGTTATGCTTGAATCAAGCAAATAGACTGCCAGTTTACACTCAAGCGTCAATTTCTCAATTCAGGCATTATTTTGCTGGAATTAAGCATATTCAAAAGACAAGATATTAAGAAAACAAAAAATGCTTAATTCAAGAAATATTTGCTTAAAAATCAAGAATATTTTTTCTATATTCAAGACTATAATTTACTTGAAGTGAGAAAAATTAGCTTGATTCAAGTAACAATTTGCTGAAAACTAGAATAATTTGATTGATTTGAGAAATTGATATTCCTTGAATTGAAAACAATTTGTTTGATTCAAGAAGAATTTATTCAAAACTAGAATAATTTGCTTGATTCGAGGAAACCATTTTTTTTTAATACAAGAATGTTTTGCTTGATAAATATTATAAACTTAATTTTCTTACTTTAATCAAACGAATTTTTCTCCCTTCAACTTATGGCATGTTTATAATTCACAACATGTATACAATAAAAAATGTTTTAGATGGTGCGAATTGACAAACTATGGCATGGTTCGAAGGCGCGGTGTCCTATCTGTTATATTGCTAGGAGTTACATGTTTTATCTCGGTAGAAAGCAATATATTTCCTCGTTTGTCTGTAAGGGGTCGTTCATAAATGACGTTACCAATTTGGGGGGGGGGAGGTTTTAAAATGCAATGTTCTACGATACGTAACGATAGGGGGAAGAGGGTTTCTGATATAGTCGTGATCAATAACACAAAAACCTTTTGACATCCCTTCCGTAAATCAACATTCGTCAGAAAAATTTGCGTCTTTGTTACTGCGTCAGGCTTTGACAATAAGGCCTGAATATGCTCAATCAAAGGAGATTCCATACGACTTGTACTGTACTTCTCAGAAAGAGGAAATTAGTTCAAGATCGTGTTCTATCTGCGGCTTGTATTTCGCTTCAAGAACATCTATGAATTGTAATAAGTGAGTTTTATTTAATTTAAAATAAATTGGAATAAAAAGTTAAATAAATTAATTTTAAGGAAGCATATTCACAAAAACACTGAACTTGGTGCTGCACGGGTGCAGCCTTTACGGGTACTCTCTCTAAGACCAGGCGAATTTCTTTGCATAAGAAATGAGGATACACCTGAATGGGTCGACATGAAATCCGTTGAAGAATTATACTTCGAAGAGTCCCCAAAGTTTCCCCCAAAGTGGTTAAAAAAGTTGAAAATCGGTCACGTAATTTATGAACGACCCCTAATGACTTTTGAAAATTTTCAATATTTTACGACATTATTCAATCGTTTTACCTAAATCGACTTTTAAGTCGTCTACACAAAAAAATTTTTGTTTTTTTTTCCAAAATATTTTAGAATTATGCTAACTAGACTATTCTTAAAATACGTAATGAAAAGAATTTATCCAAAGATCTCATGAATTCTTTATATTTATTTCTACTTCTCAACCTCTAAACTATCTACTCAGCAAACATTATGACTCTTAAAAGACTCTTTTAAGACTCATATAAATGAGTTTTTATCGACGTAATGCGCTCAAAAAATACTATTTTTGAGTACATTTTCGTAGGTTGTGGGCTTCAAAATATGATTCATAATAATGACTGCTTTGTGTCTCATTTTCGACTCAAAATTAAGACTCTTTAAGACTCATAATAAAGACTTTTTTAGAACTCATATAAATTGGTCTGTTTTTGACTCAAAATGAAGACTCTTTTAGGAGCCATATTTAATACTCTCTTTAAGAATCATGTAATGGAATCTTTAAAGACTCATATGAAGACTCTTTCAGAATTCATAGGAGTTATTATTTAAGAGTCATAAGTCTCATGTTAAAGGCTCTTTAATGGTTAAAAAACTCTTTGAAAGCACTAATTTCTGACATTGATATGATGTTAATAAAACCTCAGAAACCGCTTTGCGCGAAATTATTGTATATGCCATTTTTTCCATTTATTTAATAATATTAATAATAAAAATAAAAATATTTCCATATTTTGCCATTTATCGCACTCTTAAAACACGAATAAAAAATACTTTTTTTAGAGTCTTATTTCTGAGCAATCATTTTACAATCATATCAAAGACTCCTTTAGGATTCTTTTTATTGCGTACTCATTAAACACGCATAAGAAATACTTTTTAGAGTCTTATTTCTGAGAAATCATTTAAGAATCATATCAAAGACTCCTTTCGAATTCTTTTTATTGCGTACTCATAAAACACGCATAAAAAATACTTGTTTTAGAGTCTTATTTCTGAGTAATTATTTTACAATCATATCAAAGACTCCTTTATGAGTCTTTTAATTGCGTTCTCATGAAACACGCATAAAAATACAATTTTTGGAGACTTATTTCTGAGCAATGATTTTATAATCATATCGAAGACTCCTTTATAAGTCTTTTTATCGCGTACTCATAAAACACGTATAAGACATACTCTTTTTTAGAGTCTTATTTCTGAGCAATCAGTTTTCAATCATATCAAAGACTCCTTTATGAGTCTTTTTATTGTGTGCTCATAAAACACGCAAAAGAAATACTCTTTTTTAGAGTCTTATTTCTGAGCAATCATTTTACAATCATATCGAAGACTCCATTATGAGTCTTTTTATCTCGTACTCATAAAACACGCATAAGAAATACTCTTTTTAGAGTAATTTTTTTGAGGCACTCAGAAAATTTTGCAGAATTGAGTGACAAACACATTTATACACAAAAAAGTATCATTTATGATTCATATATGAACGCTTTTGTGATAAATACTGTTAATTTTTGATTTAAAAATGAATCATGTTATGAATGTTTTTTTACGAATGAAAAAATCAAAAATAAATAAAATTAAAAAAATTATGTTTAAAAAAAATCAATCCATGAAATTTTGTTTTTTTACTAAATCTTATGTTTTTGGATACAACTCAAGCGAACTTCAAGTTTTAAAACTAAAATTTATTAGGGATAAAAATATCCCGACAACGTTCGCAAAACTCTCACTTTTCTAAACCTGCGTTTGTAGTTCATTGGGCGCTTATATAACTGAGAGTAGCAGGCATTTTGAACACATTTTTAACCCCAAACCACAAAATACTGTTACTTAACTCAACTTTTCACAACTCATTGTTTATTTATAAAGTTTCTTGCAACAAATTGTATAGAAAGCCCTTTTTTAAATTCCCTGCATAGTTAAACCACCAAAGCATACTTCTGGGAGAAGTTCTTGGAAAAATGCATAAACATTTACCCGAGTAGCTTTGCACTGTGAAGAAAAGTCAAGAGTTTTGAAAATATTGTAACGCCATTTAAAAATGAAAGCATTCCCCAAACAGTAGTCATATCCACGTCATGTTCACCGTAGCTGATGTGGATTTAAGGCGTGAGAGAAGAAACCAGCTCATCTTCAGCTTCACATTAACCACAGGATGAGATGACAAGCAGAGTGTCTGATGCTTAAAGTAACACAAGCGGCTGCTCTGCTACACAACAGCCCAAATTAACTACACTTAACAAAAAATACATAACAAAAAAAAAAAAAAGACACGCTTAAGTTTCTAAGAAAATTACAACCCGACTTACGCTAATCTTGTCGTTGTGAGCCCCATGATGAATGGGTGTTGCTTGTTTCTCCATTTTTGTTTATGGTTTTGTTTTCTTCTTTCCCAATTTTCTTAACAATACTAGCTCGTAAACTTTTTTGAAAACACAAAATTTTTTTTCGAATAGCAGAATTTAGTACGTGCCAAAATTTTCTAATTTATCACTTTTGATAAATTTCCACAAAGTTTGTCAATCAATTATTTGCCAAAGTCAAAAATTGCGTATTAAAATTAAATGCGTTTCTGTATAGCTTGATTTTTGCTTTCTTTTACTGATTTGGGGTGTTTTTGTTTGTTTTTTTTAAATTTTTTTTTCTTCTTATTTTTCACTGCGATGCTGTATCAATTTACACAAAATCAAAGTATGACTTGTCAGCGCTCGTTTCTCATGGCAACCGCTAGTAACGGAATCTCGTTTGCAACTGAGAAAAGTTCTTCGTCA